>JAOPSE010000380.1:0-700703 GCA_029449295.1 Zea luxurians
CCCAAGGTCTTCACAGTTTACAACATGCGTTCGGGGTATAATAATTTTGATCCCTACCATTACAGTCTTACAGATAAGCCTATGTCAGAGCATTCCCAACGCATCCCTCTGTGGCCGTTCATCCCTAACCAAAAAACAAACACCCTCAAACATTCTCTCCGTTCAACATCCTAAGTTACTCTCTCTCAAATTCACGATGTATATATTATTTGAGATAGGACAACTGGCGGAGAAAGGAAAATATTTAGGGCTAGTTTGGAAACCCAATTTTTCCATGGGACTTTCATTTTCCTAAGGGAAACTAGTTCATTTTTCCTTAGAAAAATAGAAATCTCTTAAAAAAATATAGTTCTCAAACTAGCCCTTAAAAAGTATTTCTTTTGTCAGAATATTGCCCTATATCTAAAGATTTAAAGGATTAGAACTCTTGGAGATGCTCTTAACTCATTTGGCAGATCACAGGACATTTGGAGTCGTCGCAGGTGTCAGCAAGAGTTATATAACTTTTGTTGCTGTGTTTTTCTGACTAAAGTTTTTCATTCCCCCAGAAGGAGCATTTTTACCATATTTTTTCTAGCTAAAGTACACAAGCAAGAACAATGGGTGGGATGTCAGATCGATATTCATCTTCAAGCAAGCTCAAGCTGCTGTTGATGTTTTTTTTTAGTTGTTCGTTTGTTGGCCGTAACAGTGGTGAAGGGTTACCGTTATCTAAAAGAAAAGTTGTTGTTGCAGCTACAATGATCAAGCAAATTATTAATCTAAACAACGACGAGACAATATCATATTTAGGACTCTAAACATTACGCTTCGCAGTTTTACAATCTAAAAACATTTGTTTCGCAAAAACAGGACTTAAAACATCTTCTATTTAATTATAATGACAATTTTACATATTTTCTTTTTTATTTTATTTTCTTGTAGTTGGAGCTCTATTGCCCCCTCTCCGTGTATTCTCGTTTACACACGGTTATATAACATTGTAATCAAAATAGAAGATATTATAAATGTCATTTTTTCGAAACAAAGGACTTGGGTGGCAAAATTGTGAAGCATATTGTTGAGTGTCCCAAATATGCAATTGTCTAGGTCAACATCGACGAACGAGATAGAGCTCTTCATGAGCTGTCGCGACGTCCTCTTTCAGATGCTCTGACTGCCCGAGCTACCGAGCGCGGCACGCACAATGCTGTTCGTGGCCACCTCCTGCGTGCTGCGTTGTTGTTTTATCGGCTGCTTGTTGATGTAGGCAAGGCTCGGGAGGAGCCCCGTGACCGCCCCACGCATAGCGTCGGTCAACGACATTGGCCTGCACCGAGTTGCCCACGAGATTGAGCGCTAGGAGGGAATGATAGTTGGCCACCCAGCTGACCTAGCGCCTTGGCCGTCGTGATGTTGTGAAGCTAAGGTCCAAGTAGCACAAGCAGATTCAGCAGCCGGTGCAACACTTACACGTTGATGATCTTGTTGCCCGCAAGGCACAACTCCTGGGTGCTCGTGCAGTTATACAGACCTGATCCATCGCGGACAGCAGCACAGAGCATGTAGGTGTACTATTGCCCCTGATTTAGGGCCAAACACTTGGGTTGTAGTGTCTGGCAGTGCTCTTGCATTGGCACGGGGCCGGACGGTCCACGACCTTACTGTAGGAGCGGATCTCCTCTGCTCACCGAACGGACGGTCTGTGCTCTAGGGCTAGACGGTCCGCTGTGCGCAGAGGGTCGAAGGACCCTAGATTTTGCCTCCCGAGAGGGACCCCATCAGGGGAGGAGAGTTTCAGGGGGTGCCCCGAGATTGGTAGACCACCCAGGACGTTCCTATACGACGTAGAGTCGAAGAGAGATAGAGATTGGGGATTAGAGAAATCTAAACTAGGTCTAAATTACGCCTACTCCATATATATATATATATATATATATATATATATATATATATATATATATGGGTAGGTCTAGACCTATTCTTAGGCGTTCTCCAACAAACTCTACATATTTAGATGGATAATCACACACAGAAAAGGGGGTATCTAGCCTAATCTAATCTAATCGCGGACCATCTGGGCTAACCCACGACCGCCCGGGCACGGACCTTCCGGGCCACATGGCTAGACCATCCAGCCTTCCTAGGTGCCACATATAGTGCTCAACCCATGCCACTGTCTTTTGGGGAAGCTAAGTGAACCAAAAGCACTTGTTACCGGCTGTTATCAACTCGAGGTGAGAACTTGGTTTTCTAAGCTTCTTGCCAAACACTGGGATGATATAGCTTCAGAAAATGACCACTTAATGCCTTAGGTAATTTATCACCATGCAAAGTCTGCAGCATGTATGTATTAACAAATATTACCTATGACACTCTATAAGGCTATTCACAGCTTGGTAACCATTTGCCAAACTTTTGGTCCTTGTTCCTTAGTGGCAAGACAATCTTCCAAACCAGATCTACAACTTGAAATGATTTAGCATTTACCTTCTTGTTGTTGGCCTTAGCAACCATGATCTTGTCTTTCTCGATCTCTTTTAGAGCCATCAACATCTTGTCAGTCACCTCATCAATGTTGTCCATCATCAAATCATGGTAATCATCGATAGATAGATCATTTTGCCTGGCGAACCTGATAGCATTTAGGCTTAAACTCCACAGGAAAAACTGAAGGGCCAGTGAGGTGACCAGAGGGGGTGAATGGGAGCCACTAAAAAATCTCTTTCGAGAACAACACCATGACATTGATCCCAAACTTGACCCAAACCACTAGGGACTTGCAAAGCACTAGATCATTGTGTAGTTCAAACCAGTGTTGTTTGAATACGCACAAAAATTATAGGAAAAGATCAACCCAACTGTCTTCCAAAAATCAGAGTCGAAATCGTAGAATAGAGGGAGCGGCAGTGCGCGCGTCTGGTCGGCAGTGCCGCGCTAGGGTTCAGCAGTGACACGCAATGAAAGAGAAGCAGGATTGCTTCAAACTTCACAGAAATATTGCACGGGGTAAAGAAGATGATACATAAAGTACCAACCCACACAATTCAAAATAAAGAGTAGATCAGAAACCCCCCATTTGGTTGGGGGTTTTGATGGAGTTTTCTAGAGCAAATTCAAACTAAGTTCATCTCGAATCACGACCAAAATCTGCAACAACTGGGTGTGTGTAGTGATCCAAGAAGTGTAACTCACCACCAATCATTCCACAAACCAAATCCTCCAACAAGAATGCGATGATTCTTCACAAAATCACAAAGAGAGGAAAGAGATGAACACAAGAACAAAATGACTCCAAAACTTCAGCCAAGACAAAAAAGCTGAGATTGAGAACCAACCAAAGATGTGGGCAGTATGCCACCCTTCCTTAGGTGCATTTCAAACTATTTATGGATCTCTGGCAGGAGCAAAACTAGATAGAAAACTAGTGCTATTTCTCAAGTGGAAACCTAAACTAGTGCTCAAAGAGATGTGGCTGCCGAGATGGCTTGTAACAACATCCCTACCTCTCTATTTATAAAGGGTTATTTTCTTAGACTAAACTACCCCTATGTACATAAAGCATATCCACTCCGCTAGGGCAAAATGGACCAAACTCCTAGGTTTTTGATCCAACGGCCACGCGCTCCACAAGAAGTTGATTCGCCTTGATGCACCATTCACTGGACGTCACGTGCCACCGCCAATTCTCGCCGGAGCCGCCACTATCGAGTTTTGAGGCCAAACTCGATCAAAAACCCGTCATTCGTAGTGCAGTGTGGTTTTTCGAGGATCAACCACCATGAGTATCACACCATGTGCGCACTCTCCCACACCCTGGACATGTGTCCTACCGGTCCTTGACCGCGCTAACAACACAAGCCCGCTCCGCCACATCCTCGCGTGAGTGTGTGTCCCAAGTTCAGCAACCACAACTTATGATCCAGCGACAATGGTCCCTCGGTCAAGTCCCAACGCTCATCCTTCACCGCTCCCAGTCCATCGACATGAACCTGCATGACCTTCACCTTGTCGTCGACCATTGTCTTTGTGCTCCACACCTGCACACCACAAGCCGAGCGACATGGTTGCACACACATAACTCACGCCTCGGTTAGTCCACGACTCTATCTGAGACGCTACCCATTGACAATCACTCACCGTCAACCCGAACCACACGGGACAAATCAACCTTGTGTTCGCAAACTCCCCCTTGATGAGTGCATTGTCAACACCACCACATGAACATATGAAGCAAAACGAAGGAAGAAGAGAAACTCACTTGAATGACCAAAAGCCAGATAAAAGCCAAACAAGTCATACAAAGTGAGCAAAGCTTGGTCTCCAAAGAAATGGGCAACGACTCAACATGACCATGCAAGAAAGGCTAGATGTCAAGAAGAGGCAAAAGCAGGACTCAAACCATAGCTAGCAGACAAAGTCAAATCAAAGCACAAATCAGCAAGAGTGCTGAAATCACATCTAGTTCTTCCAAAAAGAGGCAAACAGCTCAACACAACTAGTGAAAGCTCTAAACGGCTCAAATTTCTCCTCCTTCAAATTTCTACCCTTTGAAATCTCTCACCCTTGGGAACCCGAAAAGATCAGAGTTTCTCAAAATCTCTCCCCAAGGATCTAGATCCCTGAAATTCTCCCCCTTATTAGGAAAGCCCGAAAATCTCAAAATCTCTCCCCCTTGTTAACAAATGGACTCATCAAACAAAACAAGGGTAGAGACAAGAACTCCCCTGATAAGAGATCTCCCCTCGAAAAAATGCGGAAATGCAAAAGAGAGTAGAAAATAGAGAAAATGCAGGAGCTTCAGGAGTATACCAGTCAGAGTGTAAATGCACGTGCTAGAAAATGCTCAAACTGATCATATGCACAAGATATGTAAAGAATAAGCATTTTGATTCAGTTTTAAGAGTTCAAAAGAGAAGTTCATCATTAAAATAGCCACTAGGCATATAATAAGCAGGAAATCAACTAAGTGCTAGTGAAGATAAATAAGGTGAACTACCCCAAATAGCTCAGGCTCATCAACTTGGCAAAGAGCAGGAACCCCACTCAACGCCCCCATCAACACAACATGACGAGGACCCATTTCTAATTCACCTACCTTGCCTTCGCCGACACGCGAAGACCCCTACTAATAACTCTCGGAATGCAATCCTTGGAACAGGATCAAGAAAACTACCACACTTTCGCCTAGAACAACCACCCCCACACCTACGCGTAGATACTTCTGAGGAAGTCCCCCTTGGCTTTTGAAGCATCAACCCTCGTTCGCTTTTGTTTACCCCTAACAAACAGAGCTACCCTCGAAGGCCCTTCGCTAGTTTAAGCCTCGGTCGTAGACGCAATCCGCGGAGAATTCCAAGCCCCCTTCGCTATCTGACGATTCCAAATCGTAAAATCATCCATGTCACTCGAGAAGGACAGGACTCCAGCAAGCTAAGGGTGTAACACAAACAACAACATCTAGAATATTTTTCCCCTTATCCAAGAATCCAAAATCACCCTGCATAGGCCCAATCATCAGAACCTACGCAAGCACCAAGCAACTGTAAGTGTGCGGTCACCCACCCCCACAAAAAACCCCAAATGTCAACACTATTTACACTTGTGTGTCATTTCGAGCCTCGATGTCATAATGGCGCGAGGTCTCCACAGCGTTTCGGCCGGCAAGTACGGTGAGGAGTCGCCTTCTCCGCCCTCCTCAACTCCTATAGTCTACATAGTGGCATCAGAGTCCTCGGAATCCTCAATGTCCACGTTCTTCAGCATTTGGAACAAAAATAAAAAACATTAGAATCCTACACGTTTAAAGCACAGTTTCCTCCCAAAAATGTGAAGCTACCTGCTCCATGGCCCCATCGGCTCTCTCCCTTACAACAGAGCGGCCATGTGGACCCCACATCCGGTTGAACAAGCCACCCGCGGGTAGCTTCAACGATAGGTCCTCGACTTGGAAGATCCCTCGATCGATGTCCGAATTACTCTAATCAAAACTCTAAAAATGGTTGCAGCCTTTGTAGGACAGATCATGATCATCATCGAACCAAATTCCATAAATTGAACCGTAGCATCTCAAACCATCTGTAGCTCTAATCAAAGAGGATCTCAAGGCCACTCTTAACCTTGAGCACGACTAATATATCAGTTTCATTACACTCGAGGTTGCACATTTTACCCATGAGTTGTGATTCTCTTTCTGCCTGAGGAGCGCTACTCCCCATTGATCACTACCTAGGTGATCTGGCAGGGTGTCACTATGTAGCCTTTACAAAGATTTCCCAGAGGTCATAGCCACCCATTAGGTTTTCTAGTTGATAAACACAGTACATCTCCCCATAGGAAGGTGACTAACAAAAGCAACACGAAAGAAACTCGGCACCTAGCCTTGGTAGAGCAAGTACTATGCCCAGACCCCATTAATGGCACGACGACGAAGCCGACTACACCTCAAGTTCCTCTAATTAATCAGCTAAGGGTGTCCCATTCCACCCTCATGGTTGCACTGTTTTTCCTGGGTGGTCTCTCAACGAATAGGTCTTTACGGAGAGGTCCTCGGAAAACAGCCTGAGTCCCCTTAAATATAACAAGTTCATCATCATAATCAAGATAACATCGTCATATCATAAATATTCTCATCATGGTTGTAGATTAAAGTAAAGCAGTAGCATAATACTAATCATAGTAACCAATTCCCAAAGGGTAAACAAGAATAGGAAAACAGAATACTAGTCAAAACTTAGGTTGTTCATGGTATGTGGGACAATGAATTATAAAGTAATGGGACATAATGGGTCAGAGAACACTTACCTTCACCAAACAGATGCTTAGGGTCTTCAACTTTATAGAACTTGAAGAACCTGACCACTTGGTCGCCGAAGCTTGACTATCAATTCCTCGAAGCTCGGAAACAAATCGCGATCTAATCGCAACGCGAAGCGAAGACGAACATGCACAAGCAAACAAACATATATATATATAGAACATTACACCATTCAAAGGAAAACATAATAAAACATGCAAAACATAGAGCTCGCTACTATGGTCACATGACGAAAAGGAATGCGACAGTCGGAGCTACGGTCGAGAAGTTATCGCATTTACGCTAAACAAGTACTAGTTAAAACATTTGATTCGACGTAATTATATTAATTGATATTTATGAAATATAAATTAAAACTACTTAGTTTTGACTAACTTACTGTTTTAATTGTGGATGATTAAATAAATAACTAATTAACTCACATGAACGATTATAAGCAAACAGTTTAATCTCGCGCGCGGACAACGCGTGATACGCGCGACAAGGCGCACGACACACGCGAACGGCGCACAACAACGCATGCGAACAACGCGTGCGAACAGCATGCGCGACACTCATGAATGACACACGATGATGCGCGCGAAACAGCACCACGACACGCGTACGGCACGCGAGCCGACTGAAAGGGAAATAGGGTCAAGCCTTTTCCTATAATGATTTTGGTGGTTGATTGCCCAACACAAATAATTGGACTAACTAGTTTGCTCTAGAATATACATTCTACAGGTGCTAAAGGTTCAATACAAACCAATAAAAGATCAAGTTAGGGTTTCAAAAGAAAGGAGCAAAAGAAACCGAAGGTTGCCCAGGTCTGGCGCATCGGACTGTCCGGTGTGCCACCGGACAGTGTCCGGTGCACCAGGGGCCGTAACTCCGAACTCCTCAGCTTTGGGTTTCTCCAGGCGCACTCCGCTATAATTCACCAGACTGTCTGGTACACCAAGTGGAGCAACAGCTATCAGCGCAATGGTCGATTGCACGGTGTCCTGACCGAACTATAGTTCGCGGCAGAAGTCAGAGCAGGCGCCAGAGGCACACCGGACAGTGCATAGTACTTGTCCGGTGCCCCATGAAGATAGAGCTCCAACGGTCGAAACCGTCAGAACCCTAATGGTTGGGTGATGTGGCTGGGCACACCAGACAGTGTTCGGTGGCGCACCAGACTTTCCGGTGTGCCCATCGATAGACAGCCTCCCCAACGGTTGAATTGGTGGTTGGGGGCTATAAATACCCCACAACCACCTCCACACCAACCATCCAAGCATTCACAATAGTGCATTCAATACAAGAGCAATACACAACACTCCAAGACACAAATCAAAGCTTCCAATCCAATCAAAGTCCACAATTCAACTCTAGTATTTAGGACTTGTGAGAAGATCGACTTGTGTTCTTTTATTGTTCTTGTTTGCTTGGTTGGCTTTCTTCTTTCCCATTCTTGTTCTCAAGACACTTGTAATCAAAGCAAGAGACACCAAGTTGTGGTGGTCCTTGTAGGGGTCTAAGTGACCTGTTTGATTAAGGAGAAAGCTCACTCGGTCTAAGTGAACGTTTGAGAGAGGGAAAGGGTTGAAAGAGACCCGGTCTTTGTGACCACCTCAACGATGAGTAGGTTTTCAAGAACCGAACCTCAGTAAAACAAATCACCGTGCCATCCGCTTTATTTCTTGGTTGATTTGTTTTTGCCCTCTCTTTCGGGCTCGAGTTTAATTCTAACGCTAACCTCGGCTTGTATTGTGCTTTAAGTTTATAATTTTTAGATTCCACCTATTCACCCTCCCCTCTAGGTGACTTTCAATTAGTATCACAGCCCGGTACTTCATTAAGAGTTTAACCACTCGAAGTGATGTCGGGAGATCACGCCAAGAGGGAGATCGTGACCGGCGAGAAGGCCACAAGCCACAGGAAGGCCCCATCGAGGGAGTCCGGCAACAAGCTAAAGGAGGGATCACCTCCTCACAAGTCGCATCGGAGTGGCGACAAGAAAAATAAGATGAAGAACGTGGTCTACTACGAAACCGAATATCGCCATCCACCTCCGATCAGAGTGGCGACAAGAAAAAGAAGATGAAGAAGGTGGTCTACTACGAAACCGATTCTTCATCGCCATCCACCTCCGGCTCCGATGCGCTGTCTGTTACTTCTAAGCGCCATGAGCGCAAGAAGTATAGTAAGATACCACTTTGTTATCCCCGTATTTCTAGGCGCACTCCTTTACTTTTCGTCCCACTAGGCAAACCACCAATTTCTTATGGTGAAGATTATTGTATGTGGAGTGATAAAATGAGGCATCACCTAACCTCACTCCACACTAGCATATGGGACATTTTTGAGTTTGGAGCGTAGGTACCATCGTTGGGGGACGAAGGCTACGATTCGGACGAGGTCGCCCAAATCAAGCACTTTGATTCCCAAGCAACTACTATACTCCTGCCTCTCTATGTCAAGAGGAGTATAATAAGGTGCAAGGGTTAAAGAGTGCCAAGGAGATTTGGGACGTACTCAAAACCGCGCACGAAGGAGATGAGGTGACCAAGATCACCAAGCGGGAGACGATCAAGGGGGAGCTTGGTCGATTCGTCCTCAACCAAGGATAGGAACCACAAGTAATGTACAACTGGCTCAAGACCTTGGTGAACCAAGTGCGCAACCTTGGGAGCACAAAATGGGAGACCATGAAATGGTCAAGGTTATTCTTAGATCACTCGTATTTCGTAATCCTACTCAAGTTCAATTAATTCGTGGTGATCCTAGATATAAGCTAATGTCTCCTAAGGAGGTTATAGGAAAGTTTGTGAGCTTTGAATTGATGATCAAAGGCTCCAAACAAATCATCAACTTGGAGCAAGGCGGCACCTCCACACCCGAGGTGCAACCCGTCGCATTCAAGGCGACGGAGGAAGAAAAGAAGGAATCTACACCAAGTAGGATTTCAATCGACGCCTCCAAGCTTGAAAACAAGGAAATGGTGCTTATCATCAAAAGCTTTCGCCAAATCCTCAAGCAAAGGAAGGGGAAGGATTACAAACCCCATTCCAAAAGGGTGTGCTACAAATGTGGTAAGCCTGGTCATTTCATTGCTAAATGTCCATTATCTAGTGATAGTGACAGGGGCGACGACAAGAAGGGAAAGAGGAAGGAAAAGAAGAGATACTACAAGAAGAAGGGCGACGATGCCCACGTATGTCGGGAATGGGACTCCGATGAGAGCTCCACCGACTCCTCCTCCGACGAGGACGCCGCCAACATCGCCGTCAACAAAGGCCTCCTCTTCCCCAATGTCGGTCACAAATGCTTCATGACAAAGGATGGTAAAAAGAAGAAGGTAAAATCTAGAGCCTCCACAAAATATACAACATCTAGTGATGAGGCTAGTTCTAGTGATGATGAAAATGACTTGCTTACTCTTTTGCCAACCTTAACATGCAACAGAAAGAAAAATTGAATGAATTGATAGGTGCTATTCATGGGAAGGATGAACTCTTGGATAGCCAAGAGGAATTCCTTATTAAGGAAAACAAAAAACATGTTAATGTGAAGAATGCTTATGCTCAGGAGATAGAAAAATGTGAAAAATTGACTAATGAGCTTAGCATATGCCATGACACCATTTCCAACCTTAGAACTGAAAATGCTAGTTTTATTGCTAAGGTTGGAAAATTAAATGCTTGCAATGATTCAATTGTCAGTCTTAGAAATGAAAATGATAGTTTAATTGTTAAGATTGATAAATTGAATGCATCACTTTCTAGCCTTAAAATTGAGAATGATAAATTAATTGCTAAGGCTAAAGACTTAAATGTTTGCAATGATTCTATTTCCAATCTTAGAAATGAGAATGCTATATTACATGCTAAGATTGAGGATTTAAATGCTTGCAAACCCTCTACATCTACTGTTGAACATATTGCTATTTGTACTAGATGTAGAGATATTAATGTTGATGCTATTCATGATCACCTAGCTTTAATTAAACAACAAAATGATCACATAGCTCAACTTACTGCTAAAATTAATGAGCATGAAATTGAAAATGAAAAATTTAAATTTGCTAGAAGCATGCTCTATAATGGGAGGCGCCCTGGCATTAAGGATGGCATTGGCTTCCAACAGGGAGGCAATGTCAAGCTTAATGCCCCTAAGAAATTGTCTAACTTTGTTAAGGGCAAAGCTCCCATAGTTTAGGATAACGAGGGTTACATTTTATATCTTGCTGGTTATCCTAAGCGTAAAATTAGGAGAATTCATTCTAGGAAGTCTCATTCTATTTCTCATCATGCTTTTATGTATAAGAATGAGGCATCTAGTTCTAGGCAATCAACCCATGGTAAAATGCCTAAAAAAGAAATCTCCTACTGCATCAAATGAGCCTATTATTTCATTTAAGACTTTTGATGCTTCTTATGTGCTAACTAACAAATCAGGCAAAGTAGTTGCCAAATATGTTGGGGCCAAACACAAGGGATCAAAGACTTGTGTTTGGGTACCCAAGGTGCTTGTTTCTAACGTCAAAGGAACCAAGACTGTTTGGGTACCTAAGAACAAGGCCTAAATTGTTTTGCAAGTTTATGCATCCGGGGGCTTAAGTTGGATCATTGATAGCGGATGCACAAATCACATGACAGGGAGAAAAGAATGTTCTCCTCCTACGAGAAAAACCAAGATCCCCAAAGAGCTATCACATTCGGGGATGGAAATCAAGGTTTGGTCAAAGGACTTGGTAAAATTGCTATATCACCTGACCATTCTATTTCCAATGTTTTTATTGTAGATTCTTTAGATCACAATTTGCTTTCTGTTTCTCAATTATACAATATGGGCTACCAACTGTCTATTTACAGATGTAGGTGTTACTGTCTTTAGAAGAAGTGATGATTCAGTAGCATTTAAGGGAGTATTAGAGGGTCAGCTATACTTAATTGCTTTCAATAGAGTTGAACTCGAAACTTGCTTAATTGCTAAGACTAATATGGGTTGGCTCTGGCATCGTCGACTGGCCCATGTTGGGATGAAGAATCTTCACAAGCTTCTAAAGGGACAACACATTTTAGGACTAACAAATGTTCATTTTGAGAAAGACATGATCTGCAGCGCATGCCAAGCAAGAAAGCAAGTCGGTGCCCATCATCCACACAAAAACATCATGACGACCGACAGACCGCTTGAGCTACTCCACATGGACCTATTCGACCCGATAGCTTATATAAGCATCGGCGAGAGTAAGTACTATCTTGTAATTGTGGATGATTATTCTCGCTTCACTTGGGTATTCTTTTTGCAGGATAAATCACAAACCC
Source organism: Zea luxurians (assembly GCA_029449295.1). NCBI lineage: Eukaryota > Viridiplantae > Streptophyta > Magnoliopsida > Poales > Poaceae > Zea > Zea luxurians. The sequence goes on from JAOPSE010000380.1 coordinate 12,094, forward strand.
AAGAGACTTTAAAGGGATTCTTGAGACGAGCTCAAAATGAGTTCGGATTGAGGATCAAGAAAATAAGAAGCGACAATGGGACGGAGTTCAAGAACTCACAAATTGAAGGCTTCCTTGAGGAGGAGGGCATCAAGCATGAGTTCTCTTCTCCCTACACACCTCAACAAAATGGTGTAGTGGAGAGGAAGAATAGAACTCTATTGGACATGGCAAGGACCATGCTTGATAAATACAAGACACCGGATCAGTTTTGGGCCGAGGTGATTAACACCGCCTGCTACTCCATCAACCGGTTATATCTTCACCGAATCCTCAAGAAGACATCTTACGAACTCCTCACCGGTAAAAAGCCCAATATTTCATATTTTAGAGTCTTTGGTAGCAAATATTTTATTCTTGTTAAAAGAGGTAGAAAATCTAAATTTGTTCCTAAGGCTGTAGAAGGCTTTTTACTAGGATATGATTCAAACACAAGAGCATATAGAGTCTTCAACAAATCCACTAGATTAGTTGAGGTTTCTTGTGACATTGTGTTTAATGAGACTAGTGGCTCCCAAGTGGAGCAAGTTGATCTTGATGAGTTAGATGATGATGAGGCTCCATGCGTCGCGCTAAGGAACATGTCCATTGGGGATGTGTGTCCTAAGGAATCCAAAGAGCCTCCACAAGCACAGGATCAACCTTCATCTTCAAATCAAGCATCTCCACCAACTCAAGATGAGGAACAGGCTCAAGATGATGAAGAAGAAAATCAAGAAGATGAGCCACCTCAAGAGGAGGACAAGGATCAAGGGGAGATGAAGTTGATCAAGACAAAGAAGATGATCAAGAAGTGCAGGGTCAAAGACCATCACACCCAAGAGTCCACCAGGCGATTCAAAGAGATCACCCCGTGAACACCATCCTCGGCGATATCCATAAGGGGGTAACTACTCGATCTCGAGTCACACATTTTTGTGAGCATTACTTTTTTGTCTCCTCTATTGAGCCATACAGGGTAGAGGATGCACTAAGAGATTCGGATTGGGTGTTGACAATGCAAGAGGAGCTCAACAACTTCACGAGGAATGAGGTATGGCATTTGGTTCTACGTCCAAATCAAAATGTTGTAGGTACCAAGTGGGTATTCTGCAACAAGCAAGATGAGCATGGTGTGGTGATAAGGAAGAAAGCCCGACTTATCGCCAAAGGTTATTCACAAGTTGAAGATTTGGACTTTGGTGAAACTTATGCACCCATAGCTAGGCTTGAGTCAATTCATATATTACTTGCCTATGCTACTTACCATGGCTTCAAGCTTTATCAAATGGATGTGAAGAGTGCTTTCCTCAATGGACCAATCAAGGAAGAGGTCTATGTTTAGCAACCTCCTGTCTTTGAAGATAGTGAGTACCCTGACCATGTTTATAAACTCTCAAAGGCGCTTTATGGGCTTAAGCAAGCCCCAAGAGTGTAATACTCAAATTGTATAAAAGGATTATATGGTGAATTCCTTATCTTATGTGCCATATTTGCATCATAAAAAGAGAACACCTATGATTGAGATTGATTTATTTAAAACCAATGGTATTAAAATAAAGAGAAAGTGCATCATATTGGATTTTTGTGTGTGCAATAAATAAATAATAATGTTAATAATAATAAGATAATAATTACTAGAAGTTGAATTAAACCCTAAATTGGAAATTAGGATTTTTGAAATTGAGAAGAGGGGGTGTGATAAAAAAAATATAATGTAGTTATATTTTCCAAAGTTGGTAATCTTGATTTCACAATATGATTTAGAATACATTTGGAACAACTTTGAATTTAAAATTCGGATTCAAATTAAACTTAGAAATAAAGAAGAAAGGAATAGAAGGGGAAAAGAATAAAGCAAAACCGATCCAATTGGGCCGCCCAACTCCATTTCGGCCCACCTGAGGATGACACTGCGCGACCAGCCCAACTTTCCCCGCCCTTCCGCGCGCCTTGGCCGACTGACAGCGCGGGCCCGCTGCTCAGCCCCTCTCTCACCGCGCGTCAGCCACTCTGACTCCTTCGCTCAGCTCGCGCGCGCCTCGCTGACTTGTGGGCCCCCGCCGTCGGACTCTTCCCTCCCACCGAATCCCTCGCGTAACAAACCCCACCGTCGCCGTATCCGCCGGGATCGGGTTGACCGCGAGGCCATGAACAGATGCAGACCCCAGGATATAAGGTGGGTTACCGCGTCTGTTTCTTCCCCCCCCCCCCCCCCCGCGTCATCAACCTGCTGCTGGCTTTCCTTGCCACCGCCGTTTGCCTTCGTGAGCGAGAAATCTCCACTGGACAAGCCGCTTTCGTAATTCCGCCGCCACTTGCCAGTAAAACTCCTCCCAATCCAGTCGTCGTGGCTCGTGGAGGGTGTCCCTGGCCTCGCCGCGTGGGATTGCCGACTGGAGAACCCGCGATTTCTCACCGGCCCTCTTTCGTCGCCTCGGATCCGCGGGTCGTCGTGAACTGCACCAACTACGTCTCAATCACGGGTGAGTTCTTGTCCATCATGCTCGCTCCGCTTCCCGTGATGTGTAGAGCCATTCGTTGATGGGATTAGGCCGCTGCAGCGTCATGTGCGTCGCTCGTCGGCGAGGCTCCGCCGTGCCTATCGCGTGCGACTCTGCCTAGGCTGCGGAAGGTAGAAGATGGCCTCCTGACCGTCGATCTCGCGATATGTGGCGGCGATTAGATCTATCGTAACGATTCGGCCAAAGTCGATAGTTACCGTTGATCCTTGATCGGATGGCTGGGAGATCGCATAGTCCAGGATCTTTTATGGGCCGTTGGATTTGGATCCGAGGCCTTACGTCGCGTACTGCTTCAATCCATTAGGGATCTAATCCGGGCCGTTTGACCAGATCGTGCGGCTGTGGTGTTCGCATACCCCTTTGGCCCGTGTGTTTTACAAAGGAGCCCCTCCACTTTCCAGGAACTAACCCGCGGTCCTCGGGCCTGTTTCCCTGAGTCTCGGGAATAATTGTATACTAACCCCCTCACTTTCTGATAATTGATGCCCAGTCCAGATGACAAATAAAACCAGAGAAATGCATTTAAAAATGAATTTTTAGTATTAATTAAATGCCAGAATTTGTATAATCCATAGAAAATTCATGTTAGCTCCAAATTGACCCATTCCAATTTCTAAAATTTGGTAATATTATTCTCTATCATTTAGAATCACTGTTTTGACATGAAAGCAGTAAGAAAATTAATTTATCATTTAATCCTATTTCAAGCACATTAAACCTTAGGAAATTCATAACTTGAATTCTATAACTCCAAATTTAGTGACTCCAGTTCCTATGATCTCATTTTAATGTGTAGATTTTTACTGTATATTTTATTTATATGTTTGGTGTGATGTTAATTTATGCTATACTATGTATGTATTGTGTTGATGCGAGTAGACGAGCAAGCCACTGTGGAATCTGAAGTTCAACAAGTAGAAGTAGCTGAGCAGGAGCTCATTGAAGGCAAGTTGTGCCCTTGATCACTTACTTTTCCCAGCCATGTTCTTATTAATTTTAATGATCTGCATAGGTTAATTTTGATGGGAGCCTTTATGTTACCCCAGTTTTGATTACCTCTATACCTTGTTCACCCCTGAAATATTTTTGGGTAGTACTTGCTATTGCTTTATGTGGATTGGGTATGGAGTTACACTACACATGATTATCCTGTTATTATCTTGTTATTATTACTGTTCATGTTAAGATCATTAAATTAATGGGAACATGGAGCGACCACCCGGGAAAACAGTGCTACCACAAGGGTTTAATGGGACGCCCTTGGCTGATTAACTAGGAAAGCTAGTGGAGGTCTTCCTTACCCGAAAGGGGCAAGGGCAGTAGGGGAGTGGTCAGTGTAGGGAGGTCCTTGTTTGATTTTGCTGCGATGGCGGTCAGGCAAGAACCCTGCACTGGAGCTTCCTATAAACTGTAGCGGGATTTCTGAAGCTAGTGGAACTTTGTAAAGGCCTCGTAGTGTTACCCTGCCTCGCCTCCTCGGTAGAGGTGTATGGGATTGGCCGTCTCTTGGCAGATGGGTAACATGACTTGTGGGTAAAGATGCGCAACCTCTGCAGAGTGTAAAACTAGTATACTAGCCGTGCTCACGGTCATGAGCGGCTCGGACCCTCACATGATTAATTATGGAACTTAAATTCAATTTTGACATTTGCATCGCATTTGGGATTATTTTACTATTACTGTTCTTTATTATTATTAAGGTTTGGTATTTACTTGCACCTAGTAATTGCTAATAAAATTTTGACCAACTCATAAAAGCAATGCTCAGCTTCAGCCTTTATTTCATTGATCAGCCTTACACTACATGAACTCCCACCTTTGGTGAGTCCATGCCACATTATTCCCCACGACTTGTTGAGCTATGAACGTATGTGAGCTCACTCTTGCTGTCTCACACCCCCCCCCACAGGAGAAGAACAGGTGGTCGAAGAGGAGCCGCCTAACACTGAGGAGTTCGATCTGATCTAGGTGGCGTTTCTCAGTCGGCGCCGACGATCCTTAGTTCGTTTTATGGTTATACTTTTATTTTGTAATAAGTCTTCCGCTATGTAATAAATACTCTGATGTTTTATGACATTTATCTCTATACACTCTGTTATTATATATGTTGTCTTCTTGGCGCATGTATGAGATGCACCTGGCTTTGTCCTTTAAAACCGGGTGTTACAGAAGTGGTATCAGAGGAAATGTTGACTGTAGGACAAAACCTAGATAGAAATGGACAAACCCTCTCCTACTTACCTTACTCTGACTCATTCTATACTTATCTCACTCTGATTCTTTCTACACTTATCTTGATCCTGTCTCACCTTCTACTATTCTACTCTGGTTAATATTATCTTTTCTACTCTAAGAAAAGATGGATTTCACACCTTGATCCTACCACTATGATCTTTTTAAGAGATAGGGAACCCAAGACAAAATTTAAAACTATTTTCTTTAAAAATGTTGTTTGATTGTGCTGATGCTAAATGCCTGATTTGCTTCTTTGATTGATTGAATTATTATAGATGAACATCTTAGCATGTACCAACATAAGGTATTGAATTAGCCTTAGTAGGTAAAATAGTAATCTACTTAGCTAATAAATCCCCCGCAGTAACATTCCTCGTAATTACTCGCCTTGTCTACAATTCTTTCTTTCTTAACCTGTGTTCTAGCCCAGATGGGCCACCCGTATACTGTTAGAAGAGAGTAGTACGGACTTGATCCTTGGTATGTCATGGCTAAGAAAGGCAAAGGCCGTTATAGCATGTGATAAAGGTACCGTAGAACTCACTACCACTAAAGGAGAAAGATTTCAAGTTAATATTGCAGTAACCTCCTCACCCATGCGTGCAATGCTCTTTATACCTGAGGAGTTTGTTGGTGACAACATCCGGGTGGTTAGAGATTTTCCGGATGTCTTTCTAGAGGAGTTACCAGGGATGCCACCTGATAGAGAAGTTGAGTTTGTAATTGATCTTCTACCTGGAACTGCCCCTATTTCTAAACGGCCATACAGGATGTCCATAGAAGAACTAAAGGAACTTAAGAAGCAATTAACGGAGTTACAAGAGGCTGGTTACATTCGTCCAAGTTCCTCACCTTGGGGAGCACCAGTGTTATTTGTGCAGAAGAAGGATGGATCACAAAGAATGTGTGTGGACTATAGATCACTTAATGATGTTACGGTGAAGAACAAGTACCCGTTGCCTCGTATTGAGGATTTGTTTGATCAAATGAGAGGAGCTAGAGTATTCTCGAAGATTGATCTCCGATCCGGTTACCATCAGATGAGGATTAGACCATCGGATATTCCCAAGACGGCTTTCTCGACTCGATATGGATTATATGAGTTTACTGTTATGTCATTTGGACTAACCAATGCACCAGCTTACTTCATGAATTTGATGAATAAGGTGTTTATGGAGTATTTGGACAGATTCGTCGTGGTATTCATCGATGATATTCTTATCTATTCTAAAAATGAAAGTGATCATGAACAACATCTAAGGTTGGTGCTACAGAAGTTACGAGATAATCAACTCTACGCTAAGTTCAGCAAGTGCGAGTTTTGGATTGACAAGGTGCCATTCCTTGGTCATATTATTTCTAAAGGAGGAATAGCCGTGGATCCTGCTAAAGTGAAGGAGATTATGGAGTGGAGAGTGCCCACTACAGTTACGGAGATTCGGAGTTTCTTGGGACTCGCAGGATATTATCGGAGATTTATTGAAGGATTTTCTAAGATTGCTAAGCCCATGACCTCGCTTTTGGAGAAAGGAAGAGAATTTAAGTGGGATGAGAAATGCCAAGAAAGCTTTGATCAGTTGAAGGAGAAATTGATGTCACCGCCAGTATTGATTATGCCAGATCTGCAGAAGGGATTTGACATTTACTGTGATGCATGTGGCCAAGGACTTGGATGTGTGCTTATGCAAGATGGTCATGTGATTGCCTATGCATCTCGTCAGTTGCGGAAGCATGAATTGAACTACCCCACCCATGACTTAGAGTTGGCTGCCGTTGTGCATGCACTTAAGATTTGGAGACACTACATTATGGGAATTAAGTGCCAAGTATATACGGATCATAAGAGTTTGAAGTATATATTCACTCAGAAGGATCTCAATCTTAGGCAACGCCGTTGGTTGGAGCTCATTAAGGATTATGACTTGGAGATTCACTATCACCCAGGCAAGGCGAATTTGGTTGCAGATGCCTTGAGTCGGAAGGAGCATGTTCACTCCGCTTTCGTTGTCCAGCTACCTGATGAATTAGCAAAAGATTTTGAGAGACTCAACCTGGGAATTGTTACACATACGGAAGGAGTGACTATTGAATTGGAACCTACCTTGGAGCAAGAAATTCGTAAAGGTCAGGTTGGTGATGCCAAAATCCAGGAGATCAAGGATCTGATAACAGAGGGTAGAGGCCCAGAGTTCACGGAGGATGAGCAAGGCACGATATGGTTCAAGAATCGGATCTATGTTCCCGATATTGATAGTCTTCGGGAAACCATATTGAAGGAGGCACATGATTCAGTTTATTCTATCCACCCTGGGAGCACTAAGATGTATCAGGATTTGAAGCAGAAGTATTGGTGGTATGGATTGAAAAGAGATGTGGCTGCACATGTGGTTATGTGCGATGTGTGTCAAAGAGTGAAGGTTGAACACCAGAGGCCAGCTGGACTACTGCATCCACTGAAGATACCCGAATGGAAGTGAGAAGAGATCGGTATGGATTTTATTACTGGATTGCCTCGCACCCCGAAAGGATATGATTTGATATGGGTTATTGTGAATAAATTGACTAAAGTGGCTCATTTCATTCCGGTCAAGACTACTTATAAGTGATCTACATTGGTTGAGTTATATATGGCTCGGATTATGTCTCTACACGGTGTATCTAAGAAGATCGTTTCGGATAGAGGATCACAGTTTACCCCCAGATTTTGGAAAAGTCTTCATGAGAATATGGATGCGAAGTTGAATTTTAGTTCGGCCTACCATCGTCAGACTGATGGGCAGACTGAAAGGACTGATCAAGTATTGGAAGACATGTTGAGAGCTTGTGCCCTTTAGCATGGTAGTAGTTGGGATAAGAGTCTACCTTATGCTGAGTTCTCATATAATAATAGTTACCAGGCCAGTCTGAAGATGTCACCGTTTGAGACTTTATATGGCAGGAATGCAGGAATCCTCTACATTGGATCAGACTGGAGGAAGACAGATCTTTGGGCCTGAACTTATTTAAGAGACAGAAGAACAAGTCCGTATAATTCGAGAGAATTTGAAGGTAGCTCGGACCAGGCAAAAGAGCTACGCTGATAATAGAAGAAGACCACTGGAATTGAGGAAAGTGATCATGTGTACCTCAAGGTGTCACCACTTCGTGGAATGAGGAGATTTAAAGTCAAGGGCAAATTGTCCCCTCGCTATATTGGACCATTCTGAGTTTTTAGGCAAGTTGGAGAGATGGCCTATCAACTCGAGCTACCTGATAATCTATCTGATGTGCATAATGTATTCCATGTGTCTCAACTTAAGAAGTGTCTCCGTGTCCCTGAGGAACAGTTACCAATGGAAGAGCTCGGTGTTCGGGGTGATTTGACTTACACGGAGTACCCGATTAAGATTTTGGACACTTTGACTCGAGTCACGAGGAATAAGGTTATAAAGATGTGCAAAGTACAATGGAGCCATCATGGAGAAGATGAAGCTACTTGGGAAAGAGAAGAAGAGCTTCGTATAGATTTTCCCCACCTTTTCCCTAGATCTTCTTAAATCTCGAGGACGAGATTATTTTTAAGGGGGGTAGGATTTGTAATACTCAAATTGTATAAAAGGATTATATGGTGAATTCCTTATCTTATGTGCCATATTTGCATCATAAAAAGAGAACACCTATGATTGAGATTGATTTATTTAAAACCAATGGTATTAAAATAAAGAGAAAGTGCATCATATTGGATTTTTGTGTGTGCAATAAATAAAATAATAATGTTAATAATAATAAGATAATAATTACTAGAAGTTGAATTAAACCCTAAATTGGAAATTAGGATTTTTGAAATTGAGAAGAGGGGGTGTGATAAAAAAAATATAATGTAGTTATATTTTCCAAAGTTGGTAATCTTGATTTCACAATATGATTTAGAATACATTTGGAACAACTTTGAATTTAAAATTCGGATTCAAATTAAACTTAGAAATAAAGAAGAAAGGAATAGAAGGGGAAAAGAATAAAGCAAAACCGATCCAATTGGGCCGCCCAACTCCATTTCGGCCCACCTGAGGATGACACTGCGCGACCAGCCCAACTTTCCCCGCCCTTCCGCGCGCCTTGGCTGACTGACAGCGCGGGCCCGCTGCTCAGCCCCTCTCTCACCGCGCGTCAGCCACTCTGACTCCTTCGCTCAGCTCGCGCGCGCCTCGCTGACTTGTGGGCCCCCGCCGTCGGACTCTTCCCTCCCACCGAATCCCTCGCGTAACAAACCCCGCCGTCGCCGTATCCGCCGGGATCGGGTTGACCGCGAGGCCGTGAACGGATGCCGACCCCAGGATATAAGGTGGGTTACCGCGTCTGTTTCTTCCCCCCCCCCCCCCCCCCCCCGCGTCATCAACCTGCTGCTGGCTTTCCTTGCCACTGCTGTTTGCCTTCGTGAGCGAGAAATCTCCACTGGACAAGCCGCTTTCGTAATTCCGCCGCCACTGCCAGTAAAACTCCTCCCAATCCAGTCGTCGTGGCTCGTGGAGGGTGTCCCTGGCCTCGCCGCGTGGGATTGCCGACTGGAGAACCCGCGATTTCTCACCGGCCCTCTTTCGTCGCCTCGGATCCGCGGGTCGTCGTGAACCGCACCAACTACGTCTCAATCACGGGTGAGTTCTTGTCCATCATGCTCGCCCCGCTTCCCGTGACGTGTAGAGCCATTCGTTGATGGGATTAGGCCGCTGCAGCGTCATGTGCGTCGCTCGTCGGCGAGGCTCCGCCGTGCCTATCGCGTGCGACTCTGCCTAGGCTGCGGAAGGTAGAAGATGGCCTCCTGACCGTCGATCTCGCGATATGTGGCGGCGATTAGATCTATCGTAACGATTCGGCCAAAGTCGATAGTTACCGTTGATCCTTGATCGGATGGCTGGGAGATCGCATAGTCCAGGATCTTTTATGGGCCGTTGGATTTGGATCCGAGGCCTTACGTCGCGTACTGCTTCAATCCATTAGGGATCTAATCCGGGCCGTTAGACCAGATCGTGCGGCTGTGGTGTTCGCATACCCCTTTGGCCCGTGTGTTTTACAAAGGAGCCCCTCCACTTTCCAGGAACTAACCCGCGGTCCTCGGGCCTGTTTCCCTGAGTCTCGGGAATAATTGTATACTAACCCCCGCACTTTCTGATAATTGACGCCCAGTCCAGATGACAAATAAAACCAGAGAAATGCATTTAAAAATGAATTTTTAGTATTAATTAAATGCTAGAATTTGTATAATCCATAGAAAATTCATGTTAGCTCCAAATTGACCCATTCCAATTTCTAAAATTTGGTAATATTATTCTCTATCATTTAGAATCACTGTTTTGACATGAAAGTAGTAAGAAAATTAATTTATCATTTAATCCTATTTCAAGCACATTAAACCTTAGGAAATTCATAACTTGAATTCTATAACTCCAAATTTAGTGACTCCAGTTCCTATGATCTCATTTTAATGTGTAGATTTTTACTGTATATTTTATTTATATGTTTGGTGTGATGTTAATTTATGCTATACTATGTATGTATTGTGTTGATGCGAGTAGACGAGCAAGCCACTGTGGAATCTGAAGTTCAACAAGTAGAAGTAGCTGAGCAGGAGCTCATTGAAGGCAAGTTGTGCCCTTGATCACTTACTTTTCCCAGCCATGTTCTTATTAATTTTAATGATCTGCATAGGTTAATTTTGATGGGAGCCTTTATGTTACCCCAGTTTTGATTACCTCTATACCTTGTTCACCCCTGAAATATTTTTGGGTAGTACTTGCTATTGCTTTATGTGGATTGGGTATGGAGTTACACTACACATGATTATCCTGTTATTATCTTGTTATTATTACTGTTCATGTTAAGATCATTAAATTAATGGAACATGTAGCGACCACCCGGGAAAACAGTGCTACCACAAGGGTTTAATGGGACGCCCTTGGCTGATTAACTAGGAAAGCTAGTGGAGGTCTTCCTTACCCGAAAGGGGCAAGGGCAGTAGGGGAGTGGTCAGTGTAGGGAGGTCCTTGTTTGATTTTGCTGCGATGGCGGTCAGGCAAGAACCCTGCACTGGAGCTTCCTATAAACTGTAGCGGGATTTCTGAAGCTAGTGGAACTTTGTAAAGGCCTCGTAGTGTTACCCTGCCTCGCCTCCTCGGTAGAGGTGTATGGGATTGGCCGTCTCTTGACAGATGGGTAACATGACTTGTGGGTAAAGATGTGCAACCTCTGCAGAGTGTAAAACTAGTATACTAGCCGTGCTCACGGTCATGAGCGGCTCGGACCCTCACATGATTAATTATGGAACTTAAATTCAATTTTGACATTTGCATCGCATTTGGGATTATTTTACTATTACTGTTCTTTATTATTATTAAGGTTTGGTATTTACTTGCACCTAGTAATTGCTAATAAAATTTTGACCAACTCATAAAAGCAATGCTCAGCTTCAGCCTTTATTTCATTGATCAGCCTTACACTACATGAACTCCCACCTTTGGTGAGTCCATGCCACATTATTCCCCACGACTTGTTGAGCTATGAACGTATGTGAGCTCACTCTTGCTGTCTCACACCCCCCCACAGGAGAAGAACAGGTGGTCGAAGAGGAGCCGCCTAACACTGAGGAGTTCGATCTGATCTAGGTGGCGTTTCTCAGTCGACATTGGCGCCGACGATCCTTAGTTCGTTTTATGGTTATACTTTTATTTTGTAATAAGTCTTCCGCTATGTAATAAATACTCTGATGTTTTATGACATTTATCTCTATACACTCTGTTATTATATATGTTGTCTTCTTGGCGCATGTATGAGTTGCACCTGGCTTTGTCCTTTAAAACCGAGTGTTACAAAGAGCATGGTATGAATGCCTTCAAGATTTTCTAATCACTAATGGCTTCAAAGTCGGAAAAGCTGATCCTACTCTCCTTACTAAAACTATTGCAAATGATTTGTTCGTATGCCAAATTTATGTTGATGATATTATATTTGGGTCTGCTAACAAATGTACTTGTGAAGAGTTTAGTAGGATCATGGTACAAAAATTTGAGATGTCTATGATGCGGGAGTTGAAATATTTCTTAGGATTTCAAGTCAAGCAACTCCAAGAGGGCACCTTCATCAGCCAAACCAAGTATACTCAAGACATTCTTAACAAGTTTGGAATGAAGGCTGCGAAATCCATCAAGACACCCATGGGAACCAATGGTCATCTCGACCTCGACACGGGAGGTAAATCCGTAGATCAAAAGGTATACCGATCGATGATAGGATCTTTACTCTATTTATATGCATCTCAACCGGATATTATGCTTTTAGTATGCATGTGTGCAAGGTTCCAAGCTGATCCTAAGGAAGTTCACCTTAGGGTCGTGAAAAGAATCATGAGATGTTTAGTTTACACTCCTAAGTTTGGGCTTTGGTACCCCAGGGGATCAACCTTTGATTTGATAGGATATTCTGATGCCGATTGGGTAGGGTGTAAAATTGATAGGAAGAGCACATCAGGGACTTGACAGCTTCTAGGAAGATCTCTGGTGTCTTGGGCTTCAAAGAAACAAAATTCAGTAGCCCTATCAACTACCGAAGTCGAGTATATTGTCGCAGGCCATTGTTGTGCGCAATTACTTTGGATGAGGCAAACCCTCAGGGACTATGGCTACAAATTGAGCAAAGTCCCTCTCCTATGTGACAATGAGAGTGCAATCCGCACAGCGGATAATCCCGTTGACCACAGCCGCACTAAGCACATAGACATTCAGCATCACTTTTTGAGAGATCACCAACAAAGGGGGGATATCGAGATTGCTTATATAAACACCAAAGATCAATTAGCCGATCTTTTCACCAAGCCCTTAGATGAGAAAACCTTTTGCAAACTTAGGAATGAGCTAAATATACTTGATTCTCGGAACTTTGATTGAAACATTGCACATATTGCTCATTTATATACCTTTGATTATATCTCTTTCGCTTGCTACGACTAATGTGCTTCCAAGTGCCTTTTTAATGCTAAGTCGTAGATTGAAAGGGAAATGGAGTACATCGGCGAAGAAAAGGCTTCCACTCCACTCTATCGGTATCATCTTTCGTCGCTACTCCACATCACTCTCAAATTAGTATAATCATTTCTCTCATATTTACTTGTACCAATGGGGGAGAAAGTCAAAGGGCTCTCAAATGTCTCCATTTTTGGCGATTAATGCCAAAGGGGGAGAAAGTATTAGCCCAAAGCAAAAGGACCGCACCGCACCACCACCCAATTTTTAAAGAAGTGTTCAAATCGGTATCTCAATATGTTTTCAAAAGGGGGAGTATTAGTATTTTCAAAAAATGGTAAAACCCTCTTGAACACCAAGGGGAGAATTTTCATTCAGGGGGGGTTTTGTTTAGTCAAAGGAAAAACATTTGAAACAGGTGGAGAAATTTCAAATCTTGAAAATGATTCCTACATTCTTATTCATATACTTTTGACTATCTGCAAAAGAATTTTGAAAAGAATTTCCAAAATAATTTGCAAAACAAAACAAGTGGTGCAAGCGTGGTCCGAAATGTTAAATAAAAAGAAAGCAACCATGCATATCCATTGAAATTATAAATTGGTTTAATTCTAACCAACCTATGTACTTACAATTATGCAAACTAGTTCAATTCTGCACTTATATATTTGCTTTTGTTTGTGTTGGCATCAATCACCAAAAAGGGAGAGATTGAAAGGGAAATAGGGTCAAGCCTTTTCCTATAAATGATTTTGGTGGTTGATTGCCCAACACAAATAATTGGACTAACTAGTTTGCTCTAGAATATACATTCTACAGGTGCTAAAGGTTCAATACAAACCAATAAAAAGATCAAGTTAGGGTTCAAAAGAAAGGAGCAAAAGAAACCGAAGGCTGCCTTGGTCTGGCGCACCAGACTGTCCGGTGTGCCACCAGACAGTGTCCGGTGCACCAGGGGCCGTACACTCCGAACTCCTCAGCTTTGGGTTTCTCCAGGCGCACTCCGCTATAATTCATCGGACTGTCCGGTGTGCCACCGGACTGTCCCGTGCACCAAGTGGAGCAACGGCTATCAGCACAACGGTCGACTACACAGTGTCATGACAGAACTGTAGTTCGCGGCAGAAGTCAGAGCAGGCGCCAGAGGCACACCGGACAGAGCACAGTACCTGTCCGGTGCGACACCGGACAGTCCGGTGCCCTATGAAGACAGAGCTCCAACGGTCAAAACCGTCAGATCCCTAACGGTTGGGTAACGTGGCTGGCACACCAGACAGTGTCCGATGGCACACCGGACTGTCCGGTGTGCCCATCGACAGACAGCCTCCCCAACGGTTGAATTGGTGGTTGTGGGCTATAAATACCCCACAACCACCTCCACACCAACCATCCAAGCATTCACAACAGTGCATTCAATACAAGAGCAATACACAACACTCCAAGACACAAATCAAAGCTTCCGATCCAATCAAAGTCCACAATTCAACTCTAGTATTTAGGACTTGTGAGAAGATCGACTTGTGTTCTTTTGTTTTTCTTGTTTGCTTGGTTGGCTTTCTTCTTTCCCATTCTTGTTCTCAAGACACTTGTAATCAAAGCAAGAGACACTAAGTTGTGGTGGTCCTTGTAGGGGTCTAAGTGACCCGTTTGATTAAGGAGAAAGCTCACTCGGTCTAAGTGACCGTTTGAGAGAGGGAAAGGGTTGAAAGAGACCCGGTCTTTGTGACCACCTCAACAGTGAGTAGGTTTTCAAGAACCAAACCTCGGTAAAACAAATCACCGTGTCATCCGCTTTATTTCTTGGTTGATTTGTTTTTGCCCTCTCTTTCGGGCTCGAGTTTGATTCTAACGCTAACCCCGGCTTGTAGTTATGCTTTAAGTTTATAATTTTTAGATTCCGCCTATTCATCCCCCCTCCCTCTAGGTGACTTTCACCGACACGATACGTGAAACTAATAAATAAATAAAATGATTAAACTAACCAATTATTTAATAAGAATAGTTCAGTTAATATTAACTGCGCTGATGTTGATTGTACAATTCGAAATTATAAATTAGATTTAAATAAAACGTCGTTCTATTAACCTCCAGTCAAACAAACATTTGAAAAAATTAAATAAAATATGCAACAGTAGGGGAAAATAATTCTAACATGTAAATAATTTTAATACGAAACTAACACAACTTGAACAGGTTGAATCGGGTTTAAAACGCAAAAGTTATTAGTGTTTTAAATTAGACTAAATTCCTACGTACGAAACAAGGACTAAATTACAAAGTTGTCATCTTCTTCCTCCTCTCTTCTCCTTCCTCTCAACCATGGGAGGGGGAGGGGGAGAGTAGAGGGCTGCGCAGGGGGGAAGGGGCCGAGCCTGGCGGATCGCACGGGCGCAGCGTGCGGTGCACAGGGGTGCAACCGCCGCCGCTGCCGGGGGAGGGGGAAGGGCGCCACCGGGTGGGGGAAATCGCAGGGGGAGGGGCGTCGTTGCCGTGGATGGTGAGGGGAGAAAGAGGGAGGCCCTGCACAAACGGAAAAAATAGAGAAATGAAGAAACCCTAGGTACAACAATGGAGGTTTCTCACCGAGGAAGTAGACCCTCGCCGGAGCCGAGGAGGAAATCATTGATTGACGGAGATTCGGAGGTCCGATCGACGAATCTGACGCACTGCGACGAAGCCCTCGACGAGGCGAATGCAGCGGTACCCTCGGATTCTGCATACGATACATGGATTGTGAGTAATTGCTCGTCGGAGTTGTTGTCGGAGTTGCAACCGCTTCTGAACTTCAGCGAGCAATTCCGGAAGTTGGGATTGAATCTGGGGAAACCGTTTCGTGCTCTAGAGCGGGCTCGATGAGAAGCTAGGCAAGTATATATATCTAGGGTTTGAACCAGATGGAAATTCGGTTCAAATTCGGATTTTACTATTTATAAAATTCGGAAAAGCCTAGAAATCCATATTTTGTGCTCAAAATATTACAGATGCTTCCAAAAATTCTGGAAAAATTCCTAGAAATGTTTTGGCACCTAATGAACTCAAAAACATACTTAGGGTTTCTAAAAACATTTTTAAGTATCTTAAATAAATAGATTTTGGTTTCTGGAAAATACAAAAATATTATGAAAAATATGAAAAATCTACCGAGAGCTTATATAGGATAAACTAACATGTTTCAAACACGTTTTGCACTTAGAAAGACTATGCAATGGCATGAATGCAACAATCAAAGCGCCTCTAGGGCTCATTCCTCTAGGTTTACGCCAATATAAAACAAAATAATTCTCCGTTTTTTAGGAAAAAGAGAAGGAAGCAAAGAAATGAGAGAGTAACACATGAATTTGGTGGATATTATAAAAGAAATTTTATACCCCAAATTCAGGGTGTTACACTTATACCTGGCATAATAACAATTAATAAGCAAGCATAAATTGCCCCAACTCCTAATGGCTCTCATGTCACAAGCGAGTGCAGATTAGACGAGCCTTGTAAACCTTAAAAATGTGATTTTAACGAGTTTAGTGATTTGATAAAATAATATTAGAGTTTATTTGAGTATGTGTTTTATTATTGAGACAAGCTCCTTTTAATAGATACTAAACATAATTTAAATTTGTGCATCATGCTGAAGTTATTGTTTTGTGCATTTAAATTTAATTTGAAACTTTAGCTTAGAACTGAATTTGAAACTTGGTGAACAATATGGGAATAAAAGAAAAGTGGAAAATAGGAAAATAGGAAAATAGAAAATGAAAAATGAAAAAAGGTAAAAAAGAGAAAGGGAAGTCCTTACTACACTTGGATCGAAGCCTCACTCGTCCCAACTTAAGTTACACTCTGCGTCGGCCCAACATTCCAAGCCACGACCCATGACTATGTCCACACGGATAACCCGCACCGACAGGCAGGGCCCCTGGGTCATCCTCAACACCGCGTGTTGGTGCCTTGACTCGCTGTCGTGTCGGTCCCATGCTGTCAGCTCTTTCCTCTCCACGGGGTAACAAACTCCGACCAGTTTGTTATGATCTCCATGATCTTCGTAAGGGCCTCTAGCTGGGCGAATAGACCATGAGCCAAACACTCCATGCCTCTATCGAGAGAATAGAGAAACCAGGGAGAAAAGGGAGCCTCCACGTGAGCATGTCGCCTATGGCTTCGCCGAGACCCTAAAGGGTGGTTCAGGAGCATTAGCAGGACTAGTGGAAGCTTCAGCTACCTACAATTCGACGCGTATAGCCTCGGTGCGGAGGGAAGTCCTCACTAGAATGGTGTGCGCCCGCAGGACTATATCTCATCGTGGGTGGACGCCACTACCATACAAAATCCAATGAGAACTCTCATGGTGTTCGCATTGATCTCCTCTTCGCGTAGCAACCGTTGGTCCTGATTTTGGGTGCAGGAGCATTGGATTAGGGCTTGCGCCGGTGAGGTCACCGCCATGGTGGGTGGCACCGCCTCGGGTAGGAGAAGGAGGGAGAGAACGCTGGCCGTTGATCGGCTAGCCAACTGCCGAGATTAGAAGAGGAGTGTGCCGGTTCGATGATCGAATCTAGGCCCTCCGATTGGGATCTAGCGATAAATATTTGATACCGGTTCATTGGGTTTTGGGGCCATCGGATAGAGATCGGGCGATCTAGATAGCATATCGCTTTGTCATTTAATCTGGGCCCTTGATCTCGGATCAATCTCTCCAAGACAATTGTGCGCGTCCGACTTTGTAAAAGAAACCCTAGTATTTTATAGATTCAACCTGCCGTCCTAGCCTATTCAAAAAGCTTCGCAAATATGTCCTGCAATTTTTGAGCCACACCCTGTAATTCCCAGAACCTCAACCCATGGTCCAAATTATTTCTTGATTTATATAAATTAGATCCAAAATTGTTTTTTAGTATAAAAATAATCCCTAAAACTTAGAAAATCCACATCCTACATTTTAATTCCGATTTGAGTGGTTCTCGAACCTACGACTTCGTAGCGACATGTAGAATATTCTTACGTCGTTTGTTTCCATATTTGATGTAATGATATTTGTATCCATTATTTGCTTATTTGCATGTAATGCTATGAGTGGAAGCGAGGTTACGACGAATCTAAAGCCCAAACTTGGGGAAGTACCTAGAGTTGCACCAAAAAGAAAAGTTGTGTCCTTTATCATATTCTTTTACCTAATAATATTTACTCTCATATTCTTACCTTGCTTGTAATGTTAGTTTAAATTGATGGGACCTAATAGGTTATGTAGTTTGTTTATCCTGCACCTTGCATACAAATGAATTATTGACTAGTCTTGCTATTGCTTTACCTAGTTTTAGGATTAATGTTCTATATGAATTATGATTATAATTTATTATTACCATTGACTTTATTATGATGTATGATAAGATCACTTTGTTAATTGGAACATGGAGCAACCACCCGAGACAACATTGTTATCCAAGGGTGAAATGGACACACTTAGCTAATTAATTAGAAAAGCTAGAAAGAGATTACCTTACCTGAATGGGGCATGTGGAGAGTGAATCGATGTAGAGCATAATGCATAGGGTTATAGACCATGGGAAAAGGCTTATGATCCTTTTTCCTGAAACCGTAGCGCGTTTTCTCGAGCTAGTAGAACTTTGTAGAGGCCTCACTGTGGATGCCTAGCCATTCACTTTGGAAGTGTCCAAGGGCCTTGCAAGCCTTGGCTAGCTAGATGGGAAACACGTCTTGTGGGTAAAGATACACAACCTATGCATGGTGTAAAATTGATATATCAACCGTGCTTACGGTCAAGAGTGACTCAGACTTTCACATGAGTAATTTTATGAAATTAAATTTAACCTGTCATGTATTTGCATTGTGGGATTTCAATATTGATCAAGTATTTAATTGGGTTGATATTTACTTATACTTAGTAATTGCTAATAAATTTTTGACCTACTTAATTAAAAGCAATGCTTAGCCTTAAACATCTTTCTTGGTAAGCCTTACACTATACTTTTCCCCACACTTGCTGAGTGATGACCGTATGAGAGCTCACCCTTGCTATAATCATACTATGTCAAGAACAAGTATCGGTGGAGAGGTCTAGGTCATCGTCTCCCAGTCAACTATGGTTGTGGAGGATCATTGTCTTCATATGATGTATTTTTAGTTATTTTGTATAGAACTCCTATTATGTAATAAAGATGTAACATTGATTTATGTATCATAATCCATCATATGTGTGAGACTTGATTCTAGCACATATTTGACATGCATCTGGATTTGTCCTTAAATCTGGATGTGACAAGCCTCATCATCAGATACTTCCTGTCGTTCTGGCCGACCATGTTGTACCTTGCTCCGGTAGCTGTGTCAAGCCTGATAGTGTCGGAGTATCGGTCGGTGCCCGCAACGGTAGCAACCAAGGTGGCAAGGTCTATTAAAACCTCTGGACGTTGCCATAAGTTTTAGTATGTTTTTGGTCGGTACTTATTTGAACCGGTCGCTACCGATAATCTTATTTCTAAAGAAAAAATCTACCGAAATAAAAATCCATTTTTCAAAAAATATTTATAAATTATGTAATTTCCATTTGTTTATATTATGTAATTTTTATTTAGATAAATGATCGCGCTTCACTTTAAATAAGAGTCGGTAAGAAAAGTTGATATGATGGTAAGGTGACTATAGGTTGATAAGGCCATACATTAAAGTGTTGTGGTAGGTACGTGCTAACAATGATAGATATAAACCGAACGATATTTTTATGTGGTGGTGGATATAGACGTGGTGGATTAGATACAATCTAATAATATGTTACAATTCTTTGCGAACGATATGCATACAAGCAAGCTAGTTAGCATTCTCATCATAGTCGTTTAATTAGATATTTATTAGAAACATAACTTTTTAAATTGTAAATACCACTAAAATCTGGTGGTGGTTTACCTATAGAAGACAAATTAATGTCATTCAGCGCCTAGATCGTATGTATCCTGGCATAATAACAATTAACAAGCAAGCATAGGTTGCCCCAACTCCTAATGGCTCTCATGTCACAAGCGAGTGCAGATCAGACGAGCCTCATCATCAGCTGATGACTCCATTAGGTCATGATGATACAAGAGTTGGTGTCGGGATCGACCAGCGCCGGCACGAGATACTTCCTGCCGTTCCGGCCGACCACGTTGTACCCAGCTCCGGTAGCCGTGTCAAGCCTGACAGCGCCGGGGTACCCCGGGTACGCGCCGCGGCCGTAGACGCCGGGGCATGCAGCCGCCACCTCCACGGGTGCGCCGGGGTCGCCCTGGAAGTATCCGTGCCCATATGGGTTGGTGACCGCGCCCGCCAGCAGCGCCGCGAGGTTGATCAGCATGCCGTCCACACCGACGTCGCCGTTTGGCGCGGCCAGCGTCTCGCCGCGGCCGCGGCCGGGCACATGCCTGGCGCCGTAGGCGAAGCCCTCCGCCGGGTGGAATGGCCACGCGCACCGCCCCGGGCACTGAACGGCGGCGTCGCCCACCCACACGTGCGCGGCTCCCCCAGGCGCGGAGGCCCCGTGCGTCCCGCACGCGCTGCTGCATTGTCCCTCGACGGCAACGTCGGCGGCAGTGAGCAAGACGGCCACGCCTCCTGGCGCGACGCCGAGCCGCGCCGCCAGCCGCTCGACCTGGACCCTGGACAGCGTCTTCCCCAGCGAGCACGCCTCGTCGTGCACCTGGCTGGCCAGAAGCACCCGCGGCGGCTCCCGGCCGGCCTTGCGCGCGTACCGGTCCACCGTCTCCCACCACCGGGCCACCGACGGCGCAGGCGCGGGTCCTGGCGTCCCAAATCCGTGACGCTGCGGCTGGCGGCCGCGCGGGGAGAGGGAGAGCAGGAAGTCGGCGATGACGGCCTTCTGGTGTGGCGAGAAGGCGCCGTAGTAGAGGACGGAGACCGGCACGGCGCCGTCGAGCACCTCGCCGGCGTGGTAGACCATGGCGGACGGCGGCGGCGGGCGGTAGAGCGAGGAGTGGCACGGGCGCGCCAAACTGAGCAACAGGACGGCGAGGTGGACGGCGCCACAGCCGACGTACGATGTTGCCCTGCCCATGGTTGTGGCGGTTTTGTCTCGCGCACCGATCGAGCTGCGCTTGCACACTATGCAACACGCAAGGTTGTGAGGCAGGCAGCTATATACATGTCTCGCCTCGCTCTCGAACGGTATCTTTGTTGCTTCCATGGACGGGCGGGGCGAGCATCGCAAGGCATGCATGGAATGGATACCCGGCGTGCGTGGGCTCGGTGATGCAACACCCACGGAGGGAGACTGGTTATAATTGCTTTGCTTGGAAGGAAGGAAGGCAGGCTTGAGGGCTAGGAAAACACGTATATCAGTCTGCTACCGTTACCATAGAAATTGGGCCGGGGTCTGCTACCGTTACCATCTTACCAGACCCTTACGGATGAAACCCAAGTGATTGCAGCCCAAGGTCTTCACAGTTTACAATATGCGTTCGGGTATAATAAATTTTGATCCCTACCATTTACAGATAAGCCTATGTCAGAGCATTCCCAACACATCCCTCTGTGGCCGTTCATCCCTAACCAAAAAACAAACACCCTCAAACATTCTCTCCGTTCAACATCCTACATTTAGTGATATCTTAAGTTATTCTCTCTCAAATTCACGATGTATATATTATTAGAGATAGGACAACTGGCGGAGAAGGGAAATATTTAGAAAGGATTTCTTTTGTCAGAATGTTGCCCTATATCTAAGGATTTAAAGGATTAGAACTCATTTGGAGATGCTCTTCACTCATTTCTTGAGTCATCGCAGGTGTCAGCGAGAGTTACATAACTTTTGTTGCTCTTTTTTCTAACTAAAGTTTTTCATTCCCCCAGAAGGAGCATTTTTACCATGTTTTTTCGAGCTAAAGTACACAAGCAAGAACAATGAGTGAGATGCCAGATCGATATTCATCTACAGCCAAGCTCAAGCTGCTGTTGATGTTCTTTTTTTTAGTTGTTCGTTTTGTTGGCCGGAACAGTGGTGAAGGGTTAATTACCGTTATCTAAAAGAAAAGTTGTTGTTGCAGCTACAATGATCAAGTAAATTATTAATCTAAGCCGCCTCCACCACGGCCCCTGGTCAACGACGAGACAATATCGTATTTAGGACTCTAAACATCGCTTCGCAGTTTTACCATCTAATACATTTGTTTCACAAAAACAGGACTTAAAACATCTTCTATTTAATTATAATGACATTTTACATATGTTCTTTTTTATTTTATTTTCTTGTATTTGGAGCTCTATTGTCCCCTCTCCATGTATTCTCGTTTACACACAGTTATGTGACATTCTAATCAAAATAGAAGATATTATAAATGCCATTTTTTCGAAACAAATGACTTGGGTGGAAAAATTGTGAAGCATATTGTTTAGTATCCTAAACATGCAATTGTCTAGATCAACAACGACGAGCGAGATAGAGCTCTGCATGAGCCGTCGTGACATCCTCTTTCGGATGCTCTGACTGCCCGAGCTGCCGAGCGTGGCACGCATAATGCTGTCCGTGGCCACCTCCTACGTGCTGCGTTGTGGTTTTATCGGCTGCTTGTTGATGTAGGCAAGGCTCGGGAGGAGCCCCATGACCGCCCCACGAGATTGAGCGCTAGGAGGGAATGATAGTTGGCCACCCAGCTGACCTAGCGCCTTGGCCGTCGTGATGTTGTTGAAGCTAAGGTCCAGCAGCAGCACCAGATTCAGCAGCCAGTGCAACACTTACACGTTGATGATCTTGTTGCCCGCAAGGCACAACTCCTAGGTGCTCGTGCAGTTATACAGACCTGATCCATCGCGGGCAGCAGCACAGAGCATGTAGGTGTACTGTTGGCCCTGATTTAGAGCCAAACACTTAGGTTGCAGTTCCTAGCAGTGCTCTTTGCATTGGCGCGGACAGTCCGAGGCACGGGACCGGACGGTCCACGACCCTACTGTAGGAGCAGGTCTCCTCTGCTCACTGATCGGACGGTCCGTGCTCTGGGGCTAGACGGTCCGCGCGCTCAGAGGGTAGAAGGACCCTAGATTTCGCCTCCCGAGAGGGACCCCATCAGGGAGGAGAGTTTCAGGGGGTGCCTCGACATCGGTAGACCACCTAGGACGTTCCTATACGACGTAGAGTCGAAGAGAGATAGAGATTGGAGAAATCTAAACTAGGTCTAAATCACTACTGGAATCAGCTCCTTTGCCGTGTGTCTCAGACACACGGCAAAGGCAATCTTACACTCGGCAAATGCTTTGCCGAGTGTTACACTCGGCAAAGAACGCTCGGTGAACTGTACATCGGCAATAGCCTCTTTGCCGAGTACTATTTGTCGGGCACTCGGCAAAGAAAAGTCACCGTCACGGCGCCAAGTAACGGTGACGGATCCTTTGCCGAGTGCCGTCTGTGGCACTCGGCAAAGAGGTCAATGTTGCCGAGTGTTTGCTCGAGAGGCCCTCGGCAAAGACTGACCCAGTGGGCCCCACTGCCAGTCCCTGTGCCGAGAGCTCTAGTAGGCACTCGGCAAAGGAGGCTTCTTTGCCGAGTGTCTGTTGGACAGGTACTCGGCAAAGAACCCTCCAGTGGGCCCCTTTGCCAGTCCCTTTGCCGAGATCCTTGGCAATGGCACTCGGCAAAGATGTCTTTGCCGGTTCCCAGGTTTCCTTCTTTGCCGAGTGTCATTGTCAGCACTCGGCAAAGATGGCTTTACCGGTTCCCAGGTTGCCTTCTTTGCCGAGTGCCATGGTCATAGCACTCGGCAAAGCGCCCCTTTGCCGAGTGTTACACTCGGCAAAGTGACCAGAATGTCCCTTTTTTATTTGCTTTTGTTGTTCCATCCAAACAAACAAAAGATATATATGATTCACATCACATTATATATCAATCACATCACAGAATGAACACATTTATCATCAACACCATATATATCACAAAGTCTCACTAAAGTCTCACAAATATAAGTAAGGATCATCACAAAACAGATATAAGTCTGCGTCATCACTAACATCACCAAGTATCTCACAAGATAAAGTTTAACTAACATCACCAACACTCATAAAGGTAAGTCTGGATCATCACAAAACAGATCATCAACGAGGTGGGCATCTGGACTGGTTCGGCGAAGGGCTGGACGAAGCATGAGGGTTGTTCGACGCCGCCGATTGACCCTGCACAGAGAAGAGATTGTATGTGTGAGAACATATGAATAAATATCATGCAGTACTAAAATTTTGATACTCACAGGAGTAGTGAACTCTGTAGGGTCAGCTGCAGGGAACAACGGAGGTGGTGGAGCATGACCCTGTGCGGCGCCAAGGCTCTGCATGTACGCGAACATCTCCGCCATCCTCTTCTCCAGTTCCTCACGTTGCCTCCTCTCATCATCTAGCTGAGTCTGTAATATTTCGCCCTAATGTTACGATAATGCAAAGAGAAGATATATAAAAATCAATGAACGATGAATAGATAAGGAATAACCTGGAGTTGCTGGATACGATGCTGTGAGGTGTCCTGCTGAGGTCGTATGGCTGGGCTCGCGCTCGTGCTCCTTGCTCGCACCTGAGAGAGAGTGGGAGTGGAGGACGAGTCGATTGCCCCGTCGGCAATCCAGTACTGCCCATGCCTCTTGCCTCCTCCGACCCTCATGAGGACATCTCCGTCGATGTCCTCGGTCCTCGGATCGTAATCTAGCCCATGGACCTCCTTGGCCATGGCGGTGTACTCACTGAGTCGGCTGTGGATGGCGGGGTTGGTGTACGCCTCGGGCCCGTCATCTGGGTTGTAGGTGACGTCGGACGTTGCCTTCCCCTTGTGGGCCATGGCATATGCCGAGAACGTGGAGCAAGGCGCGCCACCATGTGCCGCCGACTGCGAGAAAACCAACGATATGGTTAGAAATCATGTCTAATCGAAAGTTATATACCTAAATAAAAAAGAGCGCGTACCCATGCTTCCGCGTATTTGCCCAGGCTACGGCTGCCTTGATGGTGGGAGGGACCTTGCATCAGCAAACGCCGTTCCCGGCTAGCGTTGTGCGCCTCGTCCCACTCAGCCGAGCACCACCTCTGCACCATCTTCTCCCAGCACTCAGGATGCGCGGCGCACCAATGAGGAATCATCTAAAAAAATATAAGTACACTGCATATCAGAAGATAAGAATAAGCATATTTAGTACCAATAATAAAGTTTTGTATTTACCTGCAAGTACTGGTCCGCAGTCAATGACATGGTTCGGGCGTCCTTCTTGTTCACCTTCTCCCCAAGGACGGAGCCGTGGTAAGTGACGATGGCCTGGATGCGCGCCTC
Source organism: Zea luxurians (assembly GCA_029449295.1). NCBI lineage: Eukaryota > Viridiplantae > Streptophyta > Magnoliopsida > Poales > Poaceae > Zea > Zea luxurians. Next base: position 37,158 of record JAOPSE010000380.1, read on the forward strand.
GTAGTGCATGTCCACGACGAGCTTCTTACAGCACGTCGTAGACACCACATCCGCCCTGGCCTCGTATCCAGCATCGCACCTGAAGAAATCCTACATACAAAGACGATGTATCCATACATTATTTCAAGAATATGCAACAAATGCGACTTATTAAACAATATAGTGCGAGGAAGACTTACCCACAGCTCTTGCTTCACCCGCTCTGCCTTGTTGTTGAATTGTCTGTCGTCCCGATCTACTGCATCGGGGGCGACGGCGTAGTGGTCGAAGGTGTATGCTGGGCTCGTCACTCCGGCGTACTCGACAAGTCCAGGGAAGTGTTCCCGGCATAGAAGGCCGAGGATGCCATTGGGGTTGCGGCCGTGACCCCCTGCAATCTCTAAAACCATCCAAGACCTGTCGAAGTGATTAAGATGAAGTATTAGTTTCTATTATTAATTTGAACATATAATATGAAAAAGCAGCAACAACATCTAAAGTTACCTACCTCTCTCCATCGGGTCGTATCAGCGGACGTCTGTCACGAAGTATGGGTCGCTTAGGTAGGCTCGCGGGACCTCGCAGGTAGATACTCCTCGAACCTGAGGAGCCAGAACCTGAGACGTCCTGCTGAGCGGCGTCGTCGTCGTCGTCGTCCTGCTGCGCCGCATCGTCGTCGTCCTGCTGTGCCGCATCGACAGCGGCTTGCTGCTCCACCTACTGCTGTACGGCGTCGTCCTGCTGCGCCTCCTCCTCCGTCCTACGGGTGCTCCTCCTCCCCCTCCCCCTCCCCCTCCTCGTCCTCGTCCCACCGCCCACCATCTTTGTCCAACAACCTGCAATTAAGAGTAAACAATTAAGCACATATAAAAAAATATGTATTTAGAAACATATGCAAAATAAATGAAATATAGCATTACATCGATTAAAAATAATCTTCATATGTGTCCGGGTTAGCCGGATCATAAGTGTCATCATCACTATCAACCATTTCATAGTCAACATCATCTGAAGGCGCAATTTCGTCATTTGCATTGCCTTCAAGTATTTCTAAGTCATTCTCATTTTGCACCTCATCATCCTCGTCATCAACAACCATTTCAATATCTACTTCCATTCCGATCGCTTCGGTTAAGTCTATCTCAAATTGCCCTTCGAGCCCATCTTCTTGGAAGAACTCTCCGTCATATGTGTCCGGGTCTAAGTTATAATCTTCATCGTTTGGAACAGGTAATTTAGTGTGCAGTGATACCTTATACACAACATCCCAACCCTTAAGATGTTGTTTCGTTAGGCACGCATATGGAAGATAATACACTTGTGTGGCCTGTTGGGCCACAATATAGACATCGTCTCCTGTTAAGGTGGAATCCTGTCGAATTTCGACTATCCCAAGATTAGAATGTGTCCGTCTCGTAACTTCAGGGTCAAACCAATGACATTTGAATATCACTGGAGTAAGAGGTTTGGAACCATAAAAATTGAGTTCATATATTTCTTCAATTCTTCTATAATACTCGACCTCGTCAAGCCCGGGCGTAAAGACTCCAGAACACGTGGTTTTTCGATTGGGCCGACTTTGGTCGTAGCTTGTTGTGCGAAAACGGTATCCATTGATGTCATACCCAGAAAATTTCCTGACCCTATAGGCAAAGCCATTGGCTACTTGTCTCAACTCGGCACTCATAGACGGCTCTCTTTGGCCCTGCAAGTTCAAACACGCTAGATTGTTATATTATTCGCACGTAAGAGCAACTTGGAATAACAAACTAAGCACGTACCTTATGTTTAAACCAGGAAATGAAATCGGGCAATCCATTTCCCGCACCCTTTCTAAGAAGGGTATCATATTCCTGTGGAGTTGGGTCCCTTGATCGACGCCAGAATTCATGAAGAAATTGCTCCATGTATGGCGTCACCTCTTCAAGGTTGGTCAATACATATAGCATGATATGGTGCCACTCTTCATGTCTCAGGGTCTTGGTGGTCGAACCACTCGCGCTTCCGAGTTGCCCTCGAAAAATGCTGAGGTTCGATTCATTGCCGCCATCATTGTAACGAGGGGGTGGATTATGCACGCTCGGCAGTTTGTCACCATAGTAAGTTGTTGTGAAGTTTGACACCTCCTCCAGTATGTATGCCTCTGCAATGGAAGCCTCGATTTTGCATTTATTTCTACATTTCTTTCGGACACTCTTTAGACATCTCTCGATTGGATAGCACCAATGTCCCTCCATAGTGAGAGCACCTAGAGGGGGGGTGAATAGGTGATCCTGTGAAACTTAAAACTTAAGCCACAAAAAGTTGTTAAGTGTTAGCACAATAATTGCCAAGTGGCTAAAGAGAAGTCTCAACAAAACACAATACCACAAGAGATCAAGCACAGAGGTGACACAGTGGTTTATCCCGTGGTTCGGCCAAGACCAACGCTTGCCTACTCCACGTTGTGGCGTCCCAACGGACGAGGGTTGCAATCAACCCCTCTCAAGCGGTCCAAAGACCCACTTGAATACCACGGTGTTTTGTTTTGCCTTTCACTATCCCGTTTGCAAGGAATCTCCACAAATTGGAGTCTCTTGCCCTTACAAGTATATGATCACAAAGAAGCACAGAGTAAGGGAGGGAAGCAACACACACAAATCCACAGCGAAACGCGCACACACACGGCCAAGAATCGAGCTCACAAGAGTATCACAAAGTTCTCACTAGAACGGAGCTCGAATCACTTAGAATGACAAACGAATGCGCAAAGACTGAGTGTGGATGATCAAGAATGCTCAAAGGTTGCTTGTATGTCTCCTCCATGCGCCTAGGGGCCCCTTTTATAGCCCTAAGGCAGCTAGGAGCCGTTGAGAGCAAATCCGGAAGGCCATCCTTGCCTTCTGTCGTCGGGGGCACCGGACAGTCCGGTGCACACCGGACACTGTCCGGTGCCCGATTTCTTTCCTTAACTGGCGCTGCCGACCGTTGCAGACCGTTGGCAGATCTGGAGCCGTTGGCGCACCGGACATGTCCGGTGCACACCGGACAGTCCGGTGCCGTCTTCCGACCGTTGGCTCGGCCACGTGTCTCGCGCAGATCGCGCGGCCGACCGTTGGCCCCGCCGACCGTTGGCTCACCGGACAGTCCGGTGCACACCGGACAGTCCGGTGAATTTTAGCCGTACGCCGTCGGCGAATTCCCGAGAGCAGCCAGTTCACGCCGAGTCAGCATGGCGCACCGGACACTGTCCGGTGCACACCGGACAGTCCGGTGCTCCAGACCGAACTGAGTCTTGGCAGCACACAGCCAAGTCATTTTCTCCTCTTCTCTTTTCTTCTTCTTTCTGTTTCTAACACTTAGACAAGTATATTAGTACACAAAACCAATGTACTAAGGCTTAGAAACATACCTTTATCCTTGATTTGTACTTTGTCCACAATTTTACAATTAGGCACCTGTGTTGGGCACTAAATCACCAAAATACTTAGAAATGGCCCAAGGGCACATTTCCCTTTCAATCTCCCCCTTTTTGGTGATTTATGCCAACACAACATAAAGCAAGTAGAACAAGTACAAAAACACTTCAAATAAGAACTCAAATTATTTTAATTCAATTTTGACATATATGGATCACTCTATGCCACCACTTGGTTTGTTTTTGCAAATCAAACTCAAATCTCTATCTTTAAGTCAAACACACATGTTGAAGCATAAAGAGAGTCATTCCAAAAGATATTGATCAAAGATTTCAAAAACTCCCCCTTTTTCCCATAATCAACACTTCTCCCCACAAGAAGCCAACTTTGATAAGAGAGACAACAAAAAGAGTTTTGACAAACCAAAAGCTCTACTCTACTATTTTCAAAATCTCTCAAGTGGTAGCTGATCCATTTATCGCTTTGGCCTTTATTTTCTCCCCCTTTGGCATCAAGCACCAAAACGGGATCAATCTTGGCCCTTTAACCCCATTGCCTCACCAAAATCTTCAATTTAGAGCAAATGGCAATAAGAGTTCATGAGATGGACTTGGAATAAGTTACCCTCTCATCGGAGTGCAGTGGAAGTCTTGCATGATCCAAGTCCACCTTTTCCCTTTCAATTCTCCTTTGAGACTAAATCAAACAAACTCAAGCATATGGTTAGTCTCAAGGGATCAAGTTGTAACACATCTCCCCCTAAACATGTGCATCACTTTGCAATGGACTTGTGAGGTCCAGGGAGTGTTTGTACAACTTGAGCACCATAATAAGCAACAAAATGCAGAATGAACATGATCAAAGGCATAAGCACATGTATGCTACAATTCAATCCAAGTTCCGCGAATCTAAGACATTTAGCTCACTACGCAGCCTGCAAAAGGTCTTCTCATCTAAAGGCTTGGTAAAGATATCGGCTAGCTGGTTCTCGGTGCTAACATAAAACACTTCGATATCTCCCTTTTGCTTGTGGTCTCTCAAAAAGTGATGCCGGATGTCAATGTGCTTTGTGCGGCTGTGCTCAACAGGATTTTCCGCTATTCGGATAGCACTCTCATTGTCACATAGGAGTGGGACTTTGCTCAGACTGTAGCCAAAGTCCCGGAGGGTTTGCCTCATCCAAAGTAGTTGCGCGCAACACTGACCTGCGGCAACGTACTCGGCCTCAGCGGTGGATAGGGCAACGGAGGTTTGTTTCTTAGAGTTCCATGACACCAGGGACCTTCCTAAGAATTGGCACGTCCCTGATGTACTCTTCCTATTGACCTTACATCCAGCATAGTCGGAATCTGAGTACCCAATCAAGTCAAAGTTAGACCCCTTTGGATACCAGATCCCGAAGCAAGGCGTAGCGACTAAATATCTAAGAATTCGCTTCACCGCCACCAAGTGACACTCCTTAGGATCGGATTGAAATCTAGCACACATGCATACGCTAAGCATAATATCCGGTCTACTAGCACATAAATAAAGTAAAGACCCTATCATTGACCGGTATGCTTTTTGATCAACGGACTTACCTCCTTTGTTGAGGTCGGTGTGTCCGTCGGTTCCCATCGGAGTCTTTGCGGGCTTGGCGTCCTTCATCCCAAACCGCTTTAGCAGATCTTGCGTGTACTTCGTTTGGGAGATGAAGGTGCCGTCCTTGAGTTGCTTCACTTGGAACCCAAGGAAGTAGTTCAACTCGCCCATCATCGACATCTCGAATTTCTGCGTCATCACCCTGCTAAACTCTTCACAAGACTTTTGATTAGTAGAACCAAATATTATGTCATCGACATAAATTTGGCACACAAACAAATCACCATCACAAGTCTTCGTGAAAAGAGTTGGATCGGCTTTCCCAACCTTGAAAGCATTAGCAATTAAGAAATCTCTAAGGCATTCATACCATGCTCTTGGGGCTTGTTTAAGTCCATAGAGCGCCTTAGAGAGCTTACACACGTGGTCGGGGTACCGCTCATCCTCGAAGCCAGGGGGTTGCTCCACGTACACCTCCTCCTTTATTGGCCCGTTGAGGAAGGCGCTCTTCACATCCATTTGGTACAACCTGAAAGAATGGTGAGCGGCATATGCTAGCAAGATACGAATGGACTCTAGCCTAGCCACAGGAGCAAAAGTCTCCTCAAAGTCCAAACCTGCGACTTGGGCATAACCTTTTGCCACAAGTCGAGCCTTGTTCCTTGTCACCACCCCGTGCTCGTCCTGTTTGTTGCGAAAAACCCACTTGGTTCCCACAACATTTTGTTTGGGACGAGGCACCAGCGTCCAAACTTCATTGCGCTTGAAGTTGTTAAGTTCCTCCTGCATGGCCAACACCCAATCCGGATCTAGCAAGGCCTCCTCTACCCTGAAAGGCTCAATAGAGGAGACAAAAGAGTAATGTTCACAAAAATTAACTAGTCGAGACCGAGTAGTTACTCCCTTGCTAATGTCACCCAGAATTTGGTCGACGGGATGATCCCTTTGAATCATCGCTCGAACTTGGGTTGGAGGTGCCGGTTGCGCTTCTTCCTCCATCACATGATCATCTTGTGCTCCCCCTTGATCACACGCCTCCTTTTGATGAACCTGTTCATCGTCTTGAGTTGGGGGATGCACCGTTGTTGAGGAAGAAGGTTGACCTTGTTCATCTTGTTCCTGTGGCCGAACGTCTCCAATCGCCATGGTTCGTATAGCGGCCGTTGGAACATCTTCTTCATCTACATCATCACAATCAACAACTTGCTCTCTTGGAGAGCCATTAGTCTCATCAAATACAACGTCGCTAGAGACTTCAACCAAACCCGATGATTTGTTGAAGACTCTATACGCCTTTGTATTTGAATCATAACCTAATAAAAACCCTTCTACAGCTTTGGGAGCAAACTTAGAATTTCTACCCTTCTTCACTAGAATGTAGCACTTGCTCCCAAATACACGAAAGTACGATACATTGGGTTTGTTACCGGTTAGTAGCTCATACGAAGTCTTCTTGAGGAGTCGATGAAGATAGACCCTGTTGATGGCGTGGCAAGCCGTGTTCACAGCTTCTGACCAAAAACACTCGGGGGTCTTGAACTCTCCAAGCATCGTCCTTGCCATATCGATTAGCGTCCTGTTCTTCCTCTCTACCACACCATTTTGCTGTGGTGTGTAGGGAGCGGAGAACTCGTGCTTGATCCCTTCCTCCTCAAGAAACTCCTCCACTTGTAGGTTCTTGAACTCGGACCCGTTGTCGCTCCTAATCTTCTTCACCTTGAGCTCAAACTCATTTTGAGCTCTCCTAAGGAAGCGCTTGAGGGTCCCTTGGGTTTCAGACTTATCCTGCAAAAAGAACACCCAAGTGAAGCGGGAAAAGTCATCAACAATAACTAGACCATACTTACTTCCTCCTATGCTTAGATAGGCGACGGGTCCGAAGAGGTCCATATGCAGCAGCTCTAGGGGTCTTGATGTGGTCATCACATTCTTGCTGTGATGTGCTCCTCCCACTTGTTTACCTGCTTGACAAGCTGCACAAGGTCTATCTTTTTCGAAATAAACATTTGTTAGACCTATCACGTGTTCTCCCTTTAGAAGCTTGTGGAGGTTCTTCATCCCCACATGTGCTAAGCGGCGATGCCACAGCCAGCCCATGCAAGTCTTAGCCATTAAGCATGCATCTAGACCGGCCTCTTCTTTTGCAAAATCAACTAAGTAAAGCTTGCCGTCTAGTATACCCTTAAAAGCTAGTGAACCATCACATCTTCTAAAGACAGACACATCTACATTTGTAAATAAACAATTATATCCCATATTGCACAGTTGACTAACAGATAGCAAATTGTAACCAAGAGACTCAACTAAAAACACATTTGAGATTGAGTGCTCATTAGAAATTGCAATTTTACCTAACCCTTTTACCTTGCCTTGATTCCCATCACCGAATATAATTGAATCTTGGGAATCCTTATTTTTGACGTAGGAGGTGAACATCTTCTTCTCCCCCGTCATATGGTTTGTGCATCCGCTGTCGATAATCCAGCTTGAACCCCCGGATGCATAAACCTGCAAGGCAAATTTAGGCTTGGGTCTTAGGTACCCAACTCATGTTGGGTCCTGCAAGGTTAGCACAAATATCCTTAGGGACCCAAATGCAAGTTTTATCTCCCTTGCATCTTGCCCCTAACTTCCTAGCAATTACCTTCTTACCCTTTCTACAAATAGCAAAGGGAGCATTGCAAGCATAATAAATGGTAGAAGGTTTGTTCACAACTTTTCTAGGAATATGAGCAATATTTCTCCTAGGCATATGCACAACATTTCTCCTACACAAATCTCTATCATGCTTATAGGAAGAACTAGAAGCAAACATGGCATGAGAATCATAAACATGTGAATCAAAATCATTATAAGCATTTCTAGCATGTCTCCTATCATTATACATAAAAGCATGGTTCTTTTTAGCACTACTAGCCATAGGGGCCTTCCCCTTCTCCTTGACGAAGATGGGAGCCTTATGGCTTGTTAAGTTCTTGGCCTCTCTCTTGAAGCCAAGACCATCCTTAATTGAGGGGTGTCTACCAACCGTGTAGGCATCCCTTGCAAATTTTATTTTATCAACTTCACTCTTGCTAGTCTTAAGTTGAGCATTAAGACTAGCCAATTCATCACTTAATTTGGAAATTAAAACTAGGTGTTCACTACAGGCATCAATATCGAAATCCTTACACCTAGTGCAAATCATAACATGTTCTACACAAGAATTAGATTTATTTGCTACTTCTAATTTAGCACTTAAATCATTGTTAACACCTTGTAAGGTAGAAATGGTTTCATGACAAGTAGATAGTTCACTAGAAAGCGTTTCATTTCTTTTAATTTCTAGAGCAAGAGAATTTTGTGCACTAACAAATTTATCATGCTCCTCATATAAAAGATCCTCTTGTTTTTCTAGTAATCTATTCTTGTCATTTAAAGCATCAATCAACTCATTAATCTTATTAATTTTAGATCTATCTAATCCCTTGAATAAGCATGAGTAATCTATCTCATCATCATCACTAGACTCATCCTCACTTGAAGAAGCATAAGTACTAGTATCATGAGTGCTTACTTTCTTTTCCTTTGCCATAAGGCATGTGAGACGCTCGTTGGGGAAGAGGGAAGACTTGTTGAAGGCGGTGGCAGCAAGTCCTTCATTGTCGGAGTCGGAGGAGGAGCAATCCGAATCCCACTCCTTTCCTAGATGTGCCTCGCCCTTTGCCTTCTTGTATGCCTTCTTCTTCTCCCTCTTGTTCCCCTTTTCCTGGTCACTTTCATTATCGGGACAGTTAGCAATAAAATGACCAAGCTTACCGCATTTGAAACATGAGCGCTTCCCCTTGGCTTTGGTCTTGTTTGGTTGTCCCTTGTGACCTTTAAGCACCGTCTTGAATCTTTTGATGATGAGAGCCATCTCTTCATCATTGAGTCTGGTCGCCTCAATCTGTGCCACCTTGCTGGGTAGCGCCTCCTTGCTTCGTGTTGCCTTGAGAGCAAGGGGTTGCGGCTCGTTGATCGGACCATTCAAGGCGTCGTCCACATACCTCGCCTCCTTAATCATCATTCGCCCGCTAACAAATTTCCCAAGAACTTCTTCGGGCGACATCTTGGTGTACCTGGGATTTTCACGTATATTGTTTACCAAATGAGGATCAAGAACGGTAAATGACCTTAGCATTAGGCGGACGACGTCGTGGTCCGTCCATCGCGTGCTCCCGTAGCTCCTTATCTTGTTGATAAGGGTCTTGAGCCGATTGTATGTTTGCGTCGGCTCCTCGCCTCTTATCATTGCGAACCGTCCGAGCTCTCCCTCCACCAACTCCATTTTGGTGAGCAAGGTGACGTCGTTCCCCTCATGAGAAATCTTGAGGGTGTCCCAGATCTGCTTGGCGTTATCCAAGCCGCTTACTTTATGGTATTCATCCCTGCACAAGGAAGCTAGAAGAACAGTAGTAGCTTGTGCATTCTTATGAATTTGTTCATTAATGAACATGGGACTATCCGAACTATCAAAGTGCATTCCACTCTCTACAATCTCCCAAATACTAGGATGGAGAGAGAATAGGTGACTACGCATTTTGTGGCTCCAAAATCCGTAGTCCTCTCCATCAAAGTGTGGGGGTTTGCCGAGTGGAATGGAGAGCAAAAGTGAATTTGAACTTTGCGGAATACGAGAGTAGTCAAAAGAAAAGTTCGAATTAACCGGTTTCCTTCTCTCGTAGTCGCTGTGGTCGTCCTTTTGGGAAGAAGTAGACTCATCGCTGTCGTAGTAGACGATCTCCTTGATGCGCCTTGTCTTCTTCTTCTTCCCTTCCTTCCGTCTGTGGCCCGAGCCGGAGTCGGTAGGCTTATCGTCCTTTGGCTCGTTGACGAAGGATTCCTTCTCTTTGTCGTTGATCACGATACCCTTCCCCTTAGGATCCATCTCTTCGGGCGGTTAGTCCCTTTGTGAAGAGAACGGCTCCGATACCAATTGAGAGCACCTAGAGGGGGGGTGAATAGGTGATCCTGTGAAACTTAAAACTTAAGCCACAAAAAGTTGTTAAGTGTTAGCACAATAATTGCCAAGTGGCTAAAGAGAAGTCTCAACAAAACACAATACCACAAGAGATCAAGCACAGAGGTGACACAGTGGTTTATCCCGTGGTTCGGCCAAGACCAACGCTTGCCTACTCCACGTTGTGGCGTCCCAACGGACGAGGGTTGCAATCAACCCCTCTCAAGCGGTCCAAAGACCCACTTGAATACCACGGTGTTTTGTTTTGCCTTTCACTATCCCGTTTGCAAGGAATCTCCACAAATTGGAGTCTCTTGCCCTTACAAGTATATGATCACAAAGAAGCACAGAGTAAGGGAGGGAAGCAACACACACAAATCCACAGCGAAACGCGCACACACACGGCCAAGAATCGAGCTCACAAGAGTATCACAAAGTTCTCACTAGAACGGAGCTCGAATCACTTAGAATGACAAACGAATGCGCAAAGACTGAGTGTGGATGATCAAGAATGCTCAAAGGTTGCTTGTATGTCTCCTCCATGCGCCTAGGGGCCCCTTTTATAGCCCCAAGGCAGCTAGGAGCCGTTGAGAGCAAATCCAGAAGGCCATCCTTGCCTTCTGTCGTCGGGGGCACCGGACAGTCCGGTGCACACCGGACACTGTCCGGTGCCCGATTTCTTTCCTTAACTGGCGCTGCCGACCGTTGCAGGCCGTTGGCAGATCTGGAGCCGTTGGCGCACCGGACATGTCCGGTGCACACCGGACAGTCCGGTGCCGTCTTCCGACCGTTGGCTCGGCCACGTGTCTCGCGCAGATCGCGCGGCCGACCGTTGGCCCCGCCGACCGTTGGCTCACCGGACAGTCCGGTGCACACCGGACAGTCCGGTGAATTTTAGCCGTACGCCGTCGGCGAATTCCCGAGAGCAGCCAGTTCACGCCGAGTCAGCATGGCGCACCGGACACTGTCCGGTGCACACCGGACAGTCCGGTGCTCCAGACCGAACTGAGTCTTGGCAGCACACAGCCAAGTCATTTTCTCCTCTTCTCTTTTCTTCTTCTTTCTGTTTCTAACACTTAGACAAGTATATTAGTACACAAAACCAATGTACTAAGGCTTAGAAACATACCTTTATCCTTGATTTGTACTTTGTCCACAATTTTACAATTAGGCACCTGTGTTGGGCACTAAATCACCAAAATACTTAGAAATGGCCCAAGGGCACATTTCCCTTTCACATAGGGATAACGAACATGGGCCAACATGTGTATGGGGCAGCGGTCATTCCATAGGGATTGAACCCATCTGTGGCCAGCGCAACACGAACATTACGAGCCTCTTTGGCTTTCTCATGGTGAATGGCATCAAAGTGGGTCCATGCTTCACCATCGGATGCGTGAACCATCTTGTCAGGATTGTATCGTTTGCCTTTTTTGTGCCATGTCATCTGTTTCGCGGATTCCTCTGTCATGTATAGACGCTGGATCCTCGGTATGAACGGAAGGTGGCGTAGGATTGTCATGGGGATGTCGAGCTGCCTCTTCTGTCCATCACCAGAGTCTACCTCCATGAACCTAGATGATTTACACTTCGGACAGTACTTTGCCTCAGTGTGTTCTTTCCTAAATAGGACGCAGCCCTTCGGACAAGCATGTATCTGCTCATACGTCATCTTGAGTGCACGAAGGAGTTTCTGTGCCTCGTACATGCTCTTTGGCAGAACGTGATCCTCCGGAAGCAGGCTGCCAATAACTGTCAACAAACCATCGAATGCGTCTCGACTCATGCTATACTGTGACTTGAACGCCATTATACGCCCAATGGCATCCAGTTGAGAAACCTTTGTCTTGCCGTGAAGGGGTTTCTGTGCCGCGTCAAACATGTCGTAGAATGCCTTTGCGGTCGCCTCTGGCTCGTCCTCCGTACGTCCTTCGACGAACTGCGCCTCGTGATAGTCGTTCAACATGTCTGCTACCCCGGCATCAGCATCGTAATCCTCGACGCGTTGTCTCACCACCTCCTCTCTCGTGCGATGCGCTTCACCATGGAAGATCCACCGAGTATAGTCCGGCGTAAATCCATTCTTCCAAATATGTTCTACCATGGCCTTCTTTGGTTTTCTTTTCCGGTTGTCACATTTGCTGCACGGACAAGGGACTAGGCTAGCTCCTTTAGCAGCTTCGCCATATGCCCGTTCCACGAAAGCATCGGTCTTCCTAATCCATTCAGGGGTGACATCATTACGTCGAACGCGGCCCGTGTACATCCACTCACGGTCCTCCATCCTCTAACATATATAATCGAGTATAGTTTAATATAGACATGTAATGCATGTACACTACGTTCCTACCTTCTAATAGGTGACGATAGGTCCTAATCCCACCCGCGGTTGCGTAGATGGAGTTAGTTTCCATGCTCTACTCCGATCCGAGATAGAATTTCGGCAACACCTCCCCGCTGTTCTCCGGATACACGTCCTGGCAGGGAGAGTGTACTGTCCGGAGAACAACAGGGAGGTGACGCCGAAACTCTATCTTGGACCGGAGTAGAGCATGAAACTAACACCATCTACGCAACCGCGGGCTGTCCAAAAAACGTGGACAATTCGAAACTGATACATTTGTAGATATGCAAAGATCTGCATATCTACACCGTATCACTTTCGAACGGGAGACGCCTAACTGGGTTAGGTGATCTACGACCATGATGCGGATGTAGAGGTTATACCTAGGGTGGCGGTGGAGTCAGGCTAGTGGCGGGTCGGTGCAGTGGCGGCTAGGAAGACAAGTTTCTTCTCTGTAAAAAAGAAACACAAGTCTGTTAATACAAAAAAAATCGACAGCACCTCCCCTGTACGTTGAGGTTTTTAAAACCTGCAAATAAAACTAACAGCACGATGGCTGACATGCACACAGTAAGAAAAAATTCACCTAAAGTATACACTACTAGCAGTTGTCATATTTCTTATTTCCCATTGCAAGCCATCACAATGCTTCATGATGGAGATGCGAATAACTTGGTAGATCAACAACTACATGGTGAATTGACGCATAAAAAGTGTATACCTCGTGTGGGGGCGACGATGGTACGCGTGGCCGGGCGGCGGTGGCGAGGGGCACGACGAGGGGCACGGCGAGCACGGCGAGCGCGAGCGAGGGCACGGCGAGCGCGACGGGCGCGGGCACGGCGAGCACAGCGGGCGCGGGCAAGACGAGCACAGCGGGCGCGGGCAAGGCGAGCACGGCGGCGGTGACGGCGAGCACGGCGCGGCGGTGAGCACGGTGGGCGCGACGGTGACGAGCACGGTGGTGACGGCGAGCACAGTGGGCGCGGCGGCGAGCACGGCGAGCACGGTGGGCGTGGCGGTGACGGCGAGCGCGAGGCAGTGACGGCGAGCGCGAGGCGCGGGCGCGGGCGCGGTGATGGCGAGGGGCTGGCGCGGCGGTGACGGCAAGGGGCTGGCGTGGCGGTGACGGCGAGGGGCTGGCGCGGCGGCGGGCGGACGGCGCGGCGGCGAATCGGCGATGGCGCGCGGATGGCAGTGAGAGAGTGAGAGAAGGAAGGAGAAAGGTTCCCCGCAGGGGTTTATTTCTGTTCTTTGCCGAGTGCCCGCGATCTGGCACTCGGCAAAGATTTTTTAAAAATTTTAAAATATTCTTTGCCGAGTGCCAGATCGCTGACACTCGGCAAAGAAAACTTTGCCGAGTGTCTACTGGGCGGCACTCGGCAAATATGCTTTCACAATTCTTTGACGAGTGTCAACCATCTGGCACTCGGCAAACCGGCCTTTGCCGAGTGTCATCTCTAGACACTCGGCAAAGTACATTTTTATTTTTTTAATTTTCCCTGCCAAATTTTTTGTGGTATGTTCCTACACTATATAGACCTACATGTACCATTTTGAGACAATTAGAAAATTGTTTTCTATAGCTAGTAGATTTAGTTCGTTTATTTGAATTTCTTCGAAAAACTCACATTTGAACTGCAGGTCACTCGAAACTTGGAAAATTGTGAATGCAAAAATAATATCCATTCTACTTAGCACAAGTTACGACCGATTTCAGGATCGGACCGGAAACTTCGAGCACCATGCTAACTCAACATGGCCGTGAACTTGTCATACAACTGTTTAAAAATTATATAAAACACAAACAAAGTCAGAAAATCATGAAACTTGTCCACATGTCATGATATCAAATGTAGAGTCTATGATAAAAAATTTAGAATGTTTGGAGAAAGTTGTGAGACATTATGTGTAGAAACCTAAGAGAACTACACATGAAATCATAGAGTTTCAATGTGGATCTCTTAGGTTTGTACACATAGTGTCCCACAACTTTCTCCAAACATTCTAAAATTTTTATCGTAGCCTGTACATATGATATCATGACACGTGGACAAGTTTCAGGATTTTCTGACTTTGTTTGTGTTTTATATAATTTTTAAACATGTCGATGACAAGTTCACGACCATGTTTAGTGAGCATGTTGCTCGAAGTTTCCGGTCCGCTCCTGGAATCGGTTGTAACTTATGCTAAGTAACATGAATATCATTTTTGCATGCACGGTTTTCCAAGTTTCGAGTGACCTGCAGTTCAAATCTAAATTTTCCGAAGAAATTCAAATAAACAAACTAAATCTACTAACGATTGAAAACTTTGTTAAAATTGTGCACAAATGATACATGTAGGTCTACACAGTGTAGGAACATACCACAAAAAATTTGGGAGACAAAATAAAAAAATAAAAATATACTTTGCCGAGTGTCTAGAGATGACACTCGGCAAAGACTTCTTTGCCGAGTGCCCCCAGGGTGGCACTCGGCAAAGAATCCTCTTTGCCGAGTGCCAGCCGTAGGCTCTCGGCAACGACTAACGGCCGTCAGCTTTGGGACGGCCGTTGACGGCCCTTTGCCGAGAGCCCCCTTTGCCGAGTGTTTGACACTCGGCAAAACGTGTCTTTGCCGAGAGCCCCCTGTGCCGAGTGTTCAGCACTCGGTAAAGGGGCTCTTTGCCGAGTTCCTAACTTTACCGAGTGCGGCACTCGGCAAAGCCTTCTTTGCCGAGTGCCCGACAAAAGGCACTCGGCAAAGCGTACTGCACTCGGCAAAGCCTACGATTCCGGTAGTGAATTACGCCTACTCCTAATGTGATGAAGAATAAAGATAATAAATTAGATTGATTGATTGGTGATGCCCGCAATCTGACGTGTCCCTTCATATATATATAGGGGTAGGTCTAGACCTATTCTTAGGCGTTCTCCAACAAACTCCACATATTTAGATGGATAATCACACACGGAAAAAGGGGATATCTAGCCTAATCTAATCTAATCACGGACCGTCTAGGCTAACGCACGGACCGCCCGGGCACGGACCTTCCGGGCCACATGGCTAGACCATCCGACCTTCCTAGGTGCCACATATAGTGCTCAACCCATGCCACTGTCTTTTGGGGAAGCTAAGTGAACCAAAAGCACTTGTTACCGGCTGTTATCAACTCGATGTGAGAACATTGGTTTTCTAAGCTTCTTGCCAAACACTAGGATGATATAGCTTCAAAAAATGACCACTCAATGCCTTAGGTAATTTATCACCATGCAAAGTCTGCAGCATGTATGTATTATCATATATTACCTATGACACTCTATAAGGCTATTCACAGCTTGGTAACCATTTGCCAAACTTTTGGTCCTTGTTCCTTAGTGGCAAGACAGTCTTCCAAACCAGATCTACAACTTGAAATGATTTAGCATTTACGTTCTTGTTGTTGGCCTTAGCAACCATGATCTTTTCTTTCTCGATCTCTTTTAGAGCCATCAACATCTTGTCGGTCACCTCATCAATGTTGTCCATCATCAGATCATGGTAATCATCGATAGATAGATTGTTTTGCCTGGTGAACCTGATAGCATTTAGGCTTAACTCCACAGGCAAAACTGAAGGGCCGGTGAGGCGACCAGAGGGGGTGAATGGGAGCCACTAAAAATCTCTTTCGAGAACAACACCATGACATTGATCCCAAACTTGACCCAAAACCACTAGGGACTCGCAAAGCACTAGATCATTGTGTATTTCAAACCAGTGTCGTTTGAATACACACAAAAATTATAGGAAAAGATCAACCCAACTATCTTCCAAAAATCAGAGTCGAAATGGTAGAATAGAGGGGAGCGGCAATGCCACGCGTCTGGTCGGCAGTGCTGCGCTAGGGTTCGGCAGTGACGCGCAATGAAAGAGAAGCAAAATTGCTTCAAACTTCACAGAAATATTGCACGGGGTAAAGAAGATGATACATGAAGTACCAACCCACACAATTCAAAAATAAAGAGCAGATCAGAAACCCCCATTTGGTTGGGGTTTTGATGGAGTTTTCTAGAGCGAATTCAAACTAAGTTCATCTCGAATCACGACCAAAATCTGCAACAACTGGGTGTGTGTAGTGATCCAAGAAGTGTAACTCACCACCAATCAATCCGCAAACCAAATCCTCCAACAAGAATGCGATGGTTCTTCACAAAATCACAAAGAGAAGAAAGAGAAGAACACAAGAACAAAATGACTCCAAAACTTCAGCCAAGACAAAAAAAAACTGAGATTGAGAACCAACCAAAGATGTGGGCAGTACTGGCCACCCTTCCTTAGGTGCATTTCAAAACTATTTGTGGACCTCTAGCAGGAGCAAAACTAGATAGAAAACTAGTGCTATCTCTCAAGTGGAAACCTAAACTAGTGCTCAAAGAGATGTGGCTGTCGAGATGGTTGTAACAACATCCCTACCTCTCTATTTATAAAGGGTTATTTTCCTAGACTAAACTACCCCTATGTACATAAAGCATATCCACTCCGCCAGGGCAAAATGGACCAACTCCTAGGTTTTTTATCAACGGCCATGCTCTACACAAGAAGTTGTTTCGCCTTGATGCACCATTCATTGTGATGCCACGTGCCGCCGCCAATTCCTGCCGGAGCCGCCACTGTCGAGTTTTGAGGCCAAACTCGATCAAAAACCCATCGTCCGTAGTGCGGGGTGGTTTTTCAAGGATCAACCACCAAACCACCATGAGTATCACACCATGTGCGTGCTCCCCATGCCCTGGACATGTGTCACGTCGGTCCTTGATCGCACCGACAACACAGCCCGCTCCGCCACATCCTCAAATGAGTGTGTGTCCAAGGTGTTAGCAACCACAACTTATGACCCAGCGACTATGGTCCCTCGGTCAAGTCCCAACACTCATCCTTCACCACTCTCGGTCCATCGACACGAACCTGCATGACCTTCACCTTTGTCATCGACCATTGTCCTTGTGCTCCACACCTACACACCACGAGCCGAGCGACACAGTTGCACACACATAACTCACGCCTCGATTAGTCCATGACTCAATCTGAGACGCTACCTGTTGGGGGTCTGTTTCGTCGCCGAAGGTCCTATGAGAAAAAGCACCTTCGGAAGACCGGAATAGTAACGATGCCGAAGCTACCAGTTAGGGAGCTTCGTAGTATATTTCAAAATGCACCGACTTAAAGATGAGATGACCAATCAGCCCATGATAGGCTGTGTAATGATTGTAATCATTTGTAGAGGACACAAATGTAAATTTACACAGGCTGCGCCCTGTGCCTATAAATAGGTGAACAGTACCCCCGTACTGTTCACGCTTTTTCATCACATTCGTATCTTCGCATTTCTGTCAAGCTTAAGGTACAGATGTAATTCGGTTTAATTTTTATATTCATGATTATTTATCGATACATGTTCACATTTTGGTATTATATAATTATCTATGTTATTGTCTTATGTTTCATCACCTTCGTCCCCTGATTTTACATATCATATCTATGAAGGTATGTCTTTCATAACCTTCGTCCAAAGATCATTATGCCCTTAGGGATGTAATGCTTCGAAGGACGAAGGACATTAACATTTAACATTTTCTATGTTGCCTTGTTCTTAATTCATAGCATTTGAAAACAAGTCCCCAACATTGGTGCCCACCTCCGGTGAACTCACTTCCACTGTTGAGCTGATGGCTTTGTTCAACAACCAAGCTGGAGCACCTTTGGCTACGAAGCTTGTGCTCCCGATAACAGGCGGTTCAAGTTCAGAGCCGGCTAACAAGAAGCAGAAGAAGGAAGCATAGAGAAGGGTGCAGCATGTTGGGGTGCAGGGACCCTTCATCAAGTCAAAATGGTCTCACATCCCAATCACCTTCTCGCAGGAGGACCTTCAGCTCAAGGACTATCCTCACAATGATGCTATGGTCATATCTTGTGTCATTAAGGGTTTTCTCGTCCACAATGTTCTGGTTGACACAGGCAGTGCTGCGGATATCATATTTGCTAAAGCCTTCAGACAAATGCAAGAGCCAGAAGATAAGATTCACGATGATACACATCCCCTATGTGGCTTCGAAGGAAGGCAGATCGTAGCACTTGGCAAAATCACAATGCAGTTACCTTCGGCTTCGTTCACAATAAAAGGACTAAACAAGTTGTTTTTGACATTGTTGACATGGAATACCCCTACAATGCAATCATTGGTCGAGGGACACTTAATGCTTTCGAAGCAATACTTCACCCAACATATCTATGCATGAAGATACCTTCGGAACAAGGGCCCATTGCTATTCATGGAAGTCAAGAGTCTGCTAGAAAGGCCGAAGGAAATTGGACAGACTCAAAAGCAATCCACAATATAGATGGAGTCGAAGCTTGTGAACAATATAAGTATAGAAGAGAGAAGGCTGCTTCAGCTGATCAGCCAAAACCCATGCTTCTATGTGAAGATATAGCAGAGCAGAAGGTACTGTTGGGGTCTCAACTATCTGAAGAGTAGGAGAAAACTTTGATAAGGTTTTTATTCAACAACAAAGATGTCTTTGCTTGGTCAGCCAATGACCTTTGTGGTGTCAACAGAGACGTCATTGAACATTCACTCAATGTTGACCCATCCTTCAGGCCAAGAAAGCAAAGGCTTTGGAAAATGTCTGATGATAAAGCTGAAGGTGCTCGAAATGAAGTAAAAAGGCTTCTCAGTGCTGGTGTTATCAGAGAGGTAAAATATCTAGAGTGGCTTGCCAATACTGTTATGGTGAAGAAGGCCAACGGCAAATGGAGAATGCGTATTGACTTCACAAATCTTAACAAGGCCTGTCCAAAGGACGAATTTCTATTACCAAGAATAGACTCTCTTGTAGATGCAGCAGCTTCTTCAGAGCTTATGAGTCTGCTGGATTGCTATTCAGGGTATCATCTAATATGGATGAAGAAGGAGGATGAGCCGAAGACTAGCTTCATAACTCCCAGTGGCACCTATTGCTATCTTCGGATGCCTGAGGGGCTCAAGAATGCTGGAGGAAGTTTCAGCAGAATGATAGCCAAGGTCCTTCATTCTCAGATAGGCAGAAATGTGCTAACATACATTGATGACATCATAGTAAAGAGCACAAAGCAAGAAAATCACATTACTGATCTGCAAGAAACATTTGCTAATTTCAAGCAGGCTGGCCTGAAATTAAATCCAGAAAAATGTGTCTTTGGAGTGAAGAAGGGTAAGTTCCTTGGCTGTCTAGTTTCAACGAAGGGGATTGAAGCTAACCCAAGCAAGTTCGAAGCTATCCTTCGGATGGAACCACCAAGCACAAAGAAGGGGGCCCAACGGCTGACAGGGAGACTGGCATCATTGAATAGATTTATATCTAGATCAGCAGAAAGAAATTTGCCATTCTTCGAAATACTAAAGTCAGCCGAAGTTTTTCAATGGGGCCCAGCTCAGTAGAAGGCCTTCGAAGAGTTGAAGCAGTACTTAATTGATCTAACAACATTAACTCCACCTGCGCCAGGGGCTCCATTACTATTATATGTGGCAGCTTCGCACTCTGCAGTGAGTGCGGTGCTTGTACAGGAGAAGCTTGAAGACCAAGTTAAGAAGCAAGCTCCAGTATATTTTGTCTCTGAAGTTCTAAGTTTATCAAAGAAAAACTATACAGAGTTGGAAAAGGTGTTGTATGATATGCTAATGGCCTCCAGGAAGCTCCGGCATTATTTTCAAGCATATCACATAATTGTTCCTTCATGACAGCCTTTGAAGGATATTATGAGAAACAGAGAAGCTACTGGAAGGATTGGAAAGTGGGCCACGGAGCTTAATGAATTCAGTATTGACTATGTGCATAGGTCCTCAATTTAGTCCTAGGCGTTAGCAGACTTCATTGCTGATTGGATGCCACCAGGGGCTCAAGAAGAAGAAGCAAATAAAGATGTCGAAGCCTGGACAGTGTTCTGCGATGGCTCCTGGGGAACCTTCGGTGCAGGTGCAGTTGCTATCTTAGTTGCACCTTCCAAAGTAAAAACATGTTATGCAGCAAGGCTTGATTTTAGCTGTACAAATAATATTGCTGAATACGAAGCATTACTTTTGGGACTTCGTAAGTTAAAGGCAATGGGAATAAGAAGGGCAGTCCTCAAAACTGACTCTCAAGTTATTTCTGGACATGTTGACAAGAGTTGCAAGGCAAGAGATCCGAAGCTTGAGAGATACTTGGACACATTACGAAGGCTTGAAGTCTCTTTCGAAGGATTTTCTGTTAAAATATTCCAAGAGGGAAAAATGAGCATGTTGATCTGCTAGCCAAGTCAGTAGCACAAGGGCTCCCTCTACCTTCGGAAGTGTTTTTCGAGACAATAAGAGCACCTTCGGTGGAACTTCTCGAAAGAGCAGTGCTCACAATATCTCCTGTCCATAGTGAAGACTGGAGGACTGAGATTATATCTTTCCTCCAAGGTAATCATCTCTTGGATGATGAGGTTTATAACAAAAGAATAGAAGCAAGAACAAGACCATATGTCATAATAGAAGGGGAATTATATAAACATGGAGTTTGTTCCCCACTTCTCAAGTGCTTATCCAGAACTGAAGGTATAGAACTGATGAAGGAGATACATGCAGGATTGTGTGGATCTCATATTGGGTCCAGACCTCTTCTGGGAAAGGTTTTTCGACAAGGATTCTATTGGCCGAAGGCAGCTTCGGACGTAGCAGATTTGGTTCAAAAGTGTGAAAATTGCCAAAAATGTGCAAGAAATCAGAAACAACCTTCGTCTTTGACTCAGCTAATACAACCAACCTGGCCGTTGCAAAGATGGGGCCTGGATCTGCTAGGTCCACTTCCACCAGCACAGGGCAACTTGAGATATGTTGTGGTGGCGGTAGAATATTTTTCTAAATGGATCGAAGCAAAGCCTTTGGCTACAATAACTTCGGATACAGTCCAAAAATTCTTCTGGCAGAATATAGTTTGCTGCTTTAGTGTGCCGAAGGCTATAACTGTGGACAATGGAACACAGTTTGATGCTGAAACTTTCCAAGATTTCTGTGATCAGATCGGCACAAAAATTCATTTTGCATCAGTCAGGCATCCAGAATCAAATGGATTAGTCGAAAGGGCAAATGGTATTATAATGACAGGAATAATGAAGCTAATCTTTAATCAGCCTAGAGGAAAATGGCCAGATGAATTGATTAAAGTGGTGTGGAGCCACAATACGACTGTATCGAGATCAACAGGTTTCACACCATTTAAATTATTGTTCGGTGATGAAGCCATAACCCCCGAAGAGGCTAAAATGGGGTCAATAAGAACAGTAGCTCCGGCTGAAGACGAAGCTAATTATTCTGTGACTAAAGATACCATAGAAGGGACCAGACTTCAGGCTGTAGAAAATATCAACAAATATCAAGCTGAAACAATAAAATGGCGTGATAGAAAAGTCCGATTCAAAGACATTAAGCCAGGACACTTGGTGCTTCGGAGAGTAGCCAACCCTGATACAATAGGCAAGCTTCAGCTGAAGTGGGAAGGACCCTTTTTGGTAGTATCTTCGTCAAGGCCTGGTTCTTACAGGCTAAAGGACATGGACGGCAATGACATTCCTAGATCCTGGAATGCGGATGGGCTTCAGTGATATTATGTATAAATCGATGTAATCTTTTTCATTTTTTCTATGGTACTCTTTTTCTTTCCAAAGGGGGAGAAAGGTTTTTAATGGGGCCATAGTCTGTAATTTTTCCTTTTTAATTCAGCCGTACGAGGGCAAAGTCCCCAAGATATGTAAATGTAAAATCTGAGCATGCACCATCGAGTGCAGAGAGAGAGAGAAAAAACAGGAAACAGGAAGAAGCTCGAAAAGTCGTCCCTAAGAGGATGCAGAGCATGACGAAGCTACAAAAGTCGTTCCTAAGGGAGCGCAGGTAAGTTTTATGCTCAAAAGTCGTTCCTAAGGGAATGCATAGCCGAATACCGCCGAAATAGAAGGCGAAGCGCGAAAAGTCAACGCGAATACCGCTGAAATAGAAGGCGAAGAAGTTCAAAAGTCGTTCCTAAGGGGATGCAGAACTTACACCGAAAAATAAGCGGTGCAGCCGAAAAATAAACGGCAAAGAGATTTCAGTCATTCCTAAGGGAATGAAGGTTATGGATGAAGCTTCATATGTGTGTGACTGGGGATTCATTTGCACGATACATTACATCATACATTGCATTCATAAACATTCATTTAGGCATACATAGGATCATCATCATCATGTCATAAAGATAGACAATTGCTTCGTCTCCAAGAATACGGCTTCGGAAGCATATCAATGCTTTGTTGCGAACGAAAAGAAGGGAAGGTGTTTTTCGCCTTCGGCTCAAAAAATACAAGTTTCGTCCAAATCAAAGCAGTTCACACATTGACGAAAAGGTAAAAATATATTACAAGGTATGGACAAATTTACAGAGTAGAGTCTGATTCTCAAATTACAATATTCTTTACAAAGGATGATACAAGAGTTTTTCTAGAGTTTTTTCACAGCTAGGTGTTCAACTTCATCATCATCTGCTAAGCTTCGGATCATCTGCTAGGCTTTGGCTCAATGCTCTCGGCTTCATCATCCTGTACATATCAAAGTATTATAAGGTAAATTCAAGTTTCAAGGAAAAAGGTAAGCACAAGGTATGAGTTTATTACCGGTTTAAGGTAACTTCGAGCTTCGTCACCAGCCATGTCTCGTCCGCCCTTTGCCCAGATTTGAGTAACGAATCTGTTTCCAATGCTTCGGGCCAGGCCGGGGATGTCGTTCAAGTCTGCCGGTGACAGGCTGAAGTTTGGTCTGTTCACAATATTTTCATGTGTACAGCCAGCCTTAATGAAAGCGATAGCTGTGCCTCGAGAAGCTAACAAGGCACACAAATCACCATGTCCAGCTATAATTTCGTTTAGAGCATCAACTTCACCTTCAATATGATCAAGTGTCCCCAGCAGGTCTTCAACCGAAGGTTTAAACTTTTCGGAGCTGGCCCCAACTGAGTTAAAGACCTATTTCAGCCGTCGAATGCACCGGGTGCCGAAACCTAAACATTTTTCCTAAAGATCTTTAAGTGATTTCTAAAGATTTGAACTTTTTTAGCCTCGGCTTTGAGTTTTGTTTTGAAATTTATCTTCTCTTGCTCAAAGTTTTTTGACTGCAGGGAAAGTTCACCGTTTAATCTAGCGATCTCAGCTTGAGCTTCTGCCAATGAACCTTCCATCGTTTGAAGCATGAAGTCTTTCTTTTCTAGGGCAGCTTCATGATCTTTAATCTTCTTCTCTAAACTCTCAATTATAACTTTGTTTTTCTTGTCCTTGAGGTCTTGTTGCATCCTCAAGGCTTTGCTTAGCAGTAGGCTCTGGCAAAATAATCTTCATCAAAAAACATCTTCATATCAAAACAATAAAAAGTAAAGGGAAAAATTTTACCTTAAAGTTAGAATAAAACAGGCTACCGGCGATATGCTGTCGCCGGTATCTGCTGAGATCAGCTTCGAGCTTCGGGAAGCCAACACTTTTCAATAAAGTGCTGACAACCTTCGCTCCAATTCGATCCCGAAGGCATCCTAAACTCTCTTCGGCAACATGAGAGCACCTAGATGGGGGGTGAATAGGTGATCCTGTAAAAATCAAATACTTGTAGCCACAAAACTTGGTTAAGTGTTATCCCAATAGAATCAAGTGGCTACGGACCAAGCTCTTGTGAAACACAACGGACACGAAGAACACAAGCACAAGAGACACGGTGATTTATCCCGTGGTTCGGCCAAGTAGCACTTGCCTACTCCACGTTGTGGCGTCCCAATGGATGAGGGTTGCACTGAACCACGTTCAAGTGATCCAATGATGAACTTAAATACCACGGTGTTTTCCTTTCTTTTACTCTATCCCGTTCGCGAGGAATCTTCACAACTTGGAGTCTCTCGCCCTTACAAATGATGATCACAAAGAAGCACAGAAGTGAGGGAGGGGAGAGCAACACACACAAGACTCAAAGCACGAACACAAACACGCACACAAGCCACAACTTGAGCTCACAACACAATGCAGGGAGTTCTCTACTCAACTAGAGCTCAAATCACTTATCACAAAGAATCGAATGCGTGAGAATGGAGTCTTGGTGCTTAGAGATGATCAAAGAATGCTTGGGTGACTCCTCCATGCGCCTAGGGGTCCCTTTTATAGCCCCAAGGCAGCTAGGAGCCGTTGGAAGCAATCTGGGAAGGCAATTCTTGCCTTCTAACGGGTGGCGCACCGGACAATCCGGTGCACCACCGGACAGGTACTGTTCATAGTCCGGTGCAGATCTCCTTCCAAAAATAGAACAGTCGACCGTTGCAGAAATGGAGTCGTTGGCGCACCAGACATTGTTCGGTGCACACCGGACAGTCCGGTGCTCCCTGCCGACCGTTGGCGCGCCCACGCGTCGCACGCGGATTGCGCGGCCGACCGTTGGCGCAGTCGACCATTGGCTCACCGGACAGTGCGGTGCCTCACCGGACCGTCCGGTGGATTTTAGCCGTACGCCGTTGGACGATTCCCGAGAGCGACGACTTCGCCGCAGACGGCTCACCAGACAGTCCAGTGCACCACCGGACAGTCCGGTAAATTATAGTCGTACACCGCCGTCAGTTCCCGAGAGTGTCCTGTTCACCGGAGGCTGGCCTGGCGCACCGGACACTGTCCGGTGCACCACCGGACAGTCCGGTGTGCCAAACTGCGCCGAGTCTTGGCTGTTCCAGCCAAGATCTTTTGTTCTTCTCTTTTCTCTGATTCCAGCACTTAGACAAATATATTAGTACACAAAAACCAATGTACTAAGTCTAGAATCATACCTTCTTGTTGATTTGCACTTCATCAATCATTTGGCACAAGATTACTCACTCAATACGTGTTGGGCACTTAATCACCAAAACTATACTAGAAATGGCCCAAGGGCATATTTCCCTTTCAATCTCCCCCTTTTTGGTGATTTATGCCAACACATCAAAAAGCAACTAAAAGAAGTGCAACATCAAAGCAATTGTGAACAAGAATGGTTTTTTATTCAAATTTGGCATATTTGGATCATTCTTTGCCACCACTTGGTTTGTTTTTGAAATCAAACTCAATTTCCTATCTCTAATTCAAACACACTTGTTTAGGCATAAAGAGAGGTATTCCATGAGAAAAATTGATCAAGAGCCAAAAACTCCCCCTTTTTTCCATAATCCTACTTCTCCCCACAAGAGGCCAACTTTTGCGCATAAGAGTATTTTGACAAAACAAAAGTTCTAACTCTACTATTTTCAAAATTCTCAAGTGGTAGCTGATCCATTTGCTTTGGCCTTAATTTCTCCCCCTTTGGCATTAAGCACCAAAACAGGATCATTATTGGCCCTTAAACCCCATTGCCTCACCAAAATAGTCAATTAAGAGCAAAAAAGGCAATAAGAGCATGAAGATGAACTTGGAGTAAATTACCCTCTCATCGGAGTGCAGTGGAAGTATTGCATGGTACAAGTTCACCTTTTCCCGTTCAATCCACCTTTGAGACTAAATTAAGTAAACTCAAGCACACGGTTAGTCTTAAAGGGTCAAGTTGTAGCATTTCTCCCCCTAAATATGTGCATCATTCACACATGGACTTGTGAGGTCCGGGGATCCCTTGCACAACTTGAGCACCATAAATAAGCAATAATATGCATAAAATAACATGATCAAAGGCATAGAACACATGTATGCTCTAGATCAATCCAGGTTACACGAATCTAAGAAATTTAGCTCACTACGCAGCCTGCAAAAGGTCTTCTCATCTAAAGGCTTGGTAAAGATATCGGCTAGCTGGTTCTCGGTGCTAACATAAAACACTTCGATATCTCCCTTTTGCTGGTGGTCTCTCAAAAAGTGATGTCGGATGTCTATGTGCTTTGTGCGGCTGTGTTCAACAGGATTGTCCGCCATGCAGATTGCACTCTCATTGTCACATAGGAGTGGGACTTTGCTCAGATTATAGCCAAAGTCCCGGAGGGTTTGCCTCATCTAAAGTAGTTGTGCGCAACACTGTCCTGCGGCAACATACTCGGCCTCAATGGTGGATAGGGCAACGGAAGTTTGTTTCTTAGAACTCCAAGACACCAGATACCTTCCTAGGAATTGGCACGTCCCTGATGTACTCTTCCTATCAACCTTACATCCAGCATAGTCGGAGTCTGAGAATCCAATCAAGTCAAAGGTAGACCCTTTTGGATACCAGATCCCAAAGCAAGGCGTAGCAACTAAATATCTAAGAATTCGCTTAACGGCCACAAGGTGACACTCCCTTGGGTCGGATTGAAATCTAGCACACATGCATACGCTAAGCATAATGTCCGGTCTACTAGCACATAAATAAAGTAAAGACCCTATCATAGACCGGTATGCCTTTTGATCAATGGACTTACCTCCTTTGTTGAGGTCGACATGTCCGTCGGTTCCCATTGGAGCCTTTGCGGGCTTGGCGTCCTTCATCCCGAACCGCTTGAGCAAGTCTTGCGTGTACTTTGTTTGAGAGATGAAGGTGTCATCCTTGAGTTGCTTCACTTGGAATCCAAGGAAGTAGTTCAACTCGCCCATCATCGACATTTCAAATTTCTGAGTCATCACCCTGCTAAACTCTTCACAAGACTTTTGGTTAGTAGAACCAAATATTATGTCATCGATATAAATTTGGCACACAAATAAGTCACCATCACAAGTCTTAGTGAACAAAGTTTGATCCGCTTTCCCAACCTTGAAAGCATTAGCAATTAGAAAATCTCTAAGGCATTCATACCATGCTCTTGGGGCTTGCTTAAGTCCATAGAGCGCCTTAGAGAGCTTACACACGTGGTCGGGGTATCGTTCGTCCTCAAAGCCAGGGGGTTGCTCTACGTACACCTCCTCCTTGATTGGCTCGTTGAGGAAAGCGCTCTTCACGTCCATTTGGAACAACCTAAAAGAATGGTGAGCGGCATAGGCTAACAAAATGCGAATCAACTCTAGCCTAGCCATAGGAGCAAAAGTCTCCTCAAAGTCCAAACCTGCGACTTGGGCATAACCTTTTGCCATAAGTCGAGCCTTGTTCCTTGTCACTACCCCGTGCTCGTCCTGTTTGTTGCGGAACACCCACTTGGTTCCCACAACGTTTTGCTTGGGACATGGCACCAGTGTCCAAACTTCATTTCGCTTGAAGTTGTTGAGCTCTTCCTGCATGGCCAACACCTAGTCTGGATCTAGCAAGGCCTCTTCTACCCTGAAAGGCTCAATAGAAGAGACAAAAGAGTAATGCTCACAAAAATTAGCTAATCTAGAGCGAGTGGTTACTCCCTTGCTTATATCACCCAATATCTGGTCGATGGGATGATTCCTTTGAATTGTTGCTCGAACTTGAGTTGGAGGGGCCCATGGTGCTTCTTCTTCCACAACTTGATCTTCTTGTGCTCCCCCTTGATCACATGCCTCCTTTTGAGAAACCTGTCCATCATCTTGAGTTGGGGGGTTCACCATTGTTGAGGAAGAAGGTTGATCTTGCTCTTGGTGTTCCTTTGGTCGTACATCTCCAATCGCCATGGTGCGAATTACGTCCATTGGAACATCATCTTCATCTATATCATCAAGATCAACTTGCTCTCTTGGAGAGCCATTAGTTTCATCAAATACAACGTCGCTAGAGACTTCAACCAAACCCGATGATTTGTTGAAGACTCTATACGCCTTTGTATTTGAGTCATAACCTAGCAAAAACCCTTCTACAGCTTTGGGAGCAAATTTGGAATTCCTACCTTTCTTCACTAGTATGTAACATTTACTCCCAAATACACGAAAATAAGACACGTTGGGTTTGTTACCGGTTAGGAGTTCATACGCCATCTTCTTGAGGGGGCGATGGAGGTAGACCCGGTTTATGGCGTGGCAAGCTGTGTTCACAGCTTCCGACCAAAACCGCTCGGGCGTATTGAATTCTCCAAGCATCGTCCTCGCCATGTCTATAAGCGTCCTGTTCTTCCTCTCTACCACACCGTTTTGCTGTGGTGTGTAGGGAGCGGAGAACTCGTGCTCGATTCCTTCCTCCTCAAGAAACTCCTCCACTTGAAGGTTCTTGAACTCGGACCCGTTGTCGCTTCTAATCTTTTTCACTTTGAGTTCAAACTCGTTTTGAGCTCGCCTTAGAAAGCGCTTGAGGGTCCCTTGGGTTTCTGATTTATCCTGCAAAAAGAATACCCAAGTGAAGCGGGAAAAATCATCAACAACAACAAGACCATACTTACTTCCCCATATGCTGAGGTAGGCGACGGGTCCGAAGAGGTCGATGTGAAGTAGCTCCAAAGGTCTTGATGTGGTCATCACATTCTTGCTGTGATGAGCGCTTCCCACCTGTTTGCCTGCTTGACAAGCTGCACAAGGTCTATCTTTTTCGAAAAACACATTTGTTAGACCTAACACATGTTCTCCCTTTAGAAGTTTGTGAAGGTTCTTCATCCCAACATGTGCTAGACGGTGATGCCACAGCCAGCCCATGCTAGTCTTAGCAATTAAGCATGCATCTAGATCGGCCTCCTCTTTCGAAAAATCCACTAAATAGAGTTTGCCATCTAGTACACCCTTAAAAGCTAGTGAACCATCACTCCTTCTAAAGACAGACACATCTACATTTGTAAATAGACAATTATAACCCATGTGGCACAATTGACTAACATACAGCAGATTATAGCCTAGCGACTCTACTAGAAATACATTAGAGATAGAGTGCTCATTAGTGATAGCTATCTTGCCTAAGCCTTTGACCTTGCCTTGATTCCCATCTCCAAATATTATTGTATCTTGGGAATCCTTATTCTTGACGTAGGAGGTGAACATCTTCTTCTCTCTCGTCATGTGGTTTGTGCATCCGCTGTCGATAATCCAGCTTGAGCCCCGGATGCATAAACCTGCAAGGCAAATTAGGCTTGGGTTTTAGGTACCCAACTCTTGTTGGGTCCTACAAGGTTAGTTATAATAGTCTTTGGGACCCAAATGCAAGTCTTGTCTCCTTTGCATTTGGCCCCCAACTTCCTAGCAATCACTTTCTTATTCTTACGACAAATTGCAAAAGAAGTATTGCAAGCATGGTAAATTGTAGAAGGTTCATTACTAACTTTCCTAGGCACATGAGCAACATTTTTCCTAGGCATATTTCTACCATGCACAAAAGAAGAACTTGATGCAATCATGGCATGTGAATCATAAGCATAACTCCTATGAGCATTTCTAGAAAACTTTCTATCACTATAGATGAAAGCATGATTCCGTTGAGTACTATTAGCCATAGGGGCCTTCCCTTTCCCCTTAGCGGAAATGGAAGCCCTTTGACTTGTTAAGTTCTTGGCTTCCCTTCGAAAGCCAAGCCCATCCTTAATAGAGGGGTGTCTACCAACAGTGTAGGCATCTCTTGCAAATTTTAGTTTATCAAAGTCATTTTTGCTAGTCTTAAGTTGGGCATTAAGACTAGTCACTTCACCATTTAGTTTAGTAATGGATGCAAGATGTTCATTACAAGCATTAACATCAAAATCCTTGCACCTATTATAAATTATGACATGTTCCACACTTGAACTAGATTTGTTAGCTACCTCTAACTTAGCAATTAACTCATTGTTAACACTCCTCAAACTAGAAATAGATTCATGGCAAGCAGAAATTTCAGAAGATAAAATCTCATTTCTTTTAGTTTCCAAAACAAGAGATTTTTTTGTACACTAATAAACTTATCATGTTCTTCATACAATAAATCCTCTTGCTTTTCTAGGAGTCTATTCTTTTCATTTAATGCGTCAATCAATTCATTGATATTTTCTACCTTGGCTCTATCTAGACCTTTAAACAAGCTAGAATAGTCTACTTCATCATCACTAGACTCTTCATCGCTAGAAGAAGCATACGTAGAGTTATCTCGAGCGCTTACCTTCCTCTCCTTTGCCACACTACACCAAAATAGTAAACTTCCTAGAGCCTAAACCCTAGAAAGTTAGCCCTAAACTTTAGGAAGTTAGCTAAACTCTCGGAAGTAAAGCCATCCCGTCGGAAGTTTGGCTCTCAAAAAATTTTTGTCGGAAGTTAGCTTAACTTCCTAGAGCCCTCTAGGAAGTTAGCTAACTTCCTACAGCCAAAGAAGCCTCTTGGAAGTTAGTAGGTTCTCGAAAGTCAGTAGCTTCACGCCGTCAGCACCGTCTGCTGACTAACTTCCTACGACTAACTTCCTACGGCTGATTGTAGCCCCTAGGAAGTTAGCTGGCTAACTTCCTACAGCTGACTGTTGCCCCTAGGAAGTTAACTTCCTACGGCCCAATTGGCCTCTAGAAAGTTAATTTGACCATCATTACAAATGTTGTTTATTTTTTTTTTACACCACATAAAACACATCATAACAAATATATCAACAATTATACAGCACAACATATTTTCACATGAAACATCTCACACACAATCACATAACAATATTTAAATCCATAGTCTCATCAATTACATCACAAAAGTCTTATTCATAGTCATAATAAGACACATCTCATCCAGTACTAATAAGAGACAATATCTCATACATAGTCATAATAAAAGTCTTAAGTATTAGAACACATAACAATATTTAATCTTCGCAGAGCCTTTGAGAATTCTTTTTGCTCTTTAACCAAGCCAGTCAAGCTAATGAGATAGCTATACACCTCAGGTTTGGGCCCAGTCTCCTTAAATTCAATGACCAATTTGACAGCATTCCGATAGTCTCCATCCATCTGTCAGGAAAAAAAGCAACACAAAAAATTAGAACTTGATTTTTTTTTAAAAAAGTGCCATATGATAATATTGGATGGCTTTTATAAGCAGATAAATTAATTGAATACTTGATCTAATAGGTGTTTAGATAGAACAGATGGTAGATTATGGCATTATGCATCATCCTTTATAACCTTAAGCATCATCTATGTCCTAAAGTTTGATTGGTATAATCTGGATATCATGAATCCATATTATGATTGTTATGCTATGAATTGCCTACATAGAACATTTTGATTCTCATATAACTAGTGACATCTGTTTATGTTATCCAATGTCCAGATTCTAATTGTAGTTCATACTCTAATATCAAAATGAAGCATCGGAATACTATGTCTTCTTTCTGTAAGTTGATTAAAGCCAAGGACTATTAATCACAAAGAAAAGTCTGTTGGAAAGTGCAGAACAGACGGACTTCCTTTCGGAAGACGAAGGGACGAGTGACTGCTGCATTTCTTATTTTCTTCTCATGGATAACTACCATGGATTTCTTTCAGATTTATTGGTGCTTTGTACAGAAGGATATGCACCACAAGCAACATCTACCAATAGAGGTTTCTGCTCTTCCTATTCATAGTAGTAAGATATAAACATATGACTCATCCTAAACAATACTAAACTTCATCCTAGGTAAATTAGGAAAGCTTTTTTGTAGCATAGTCTTCAAAATATGTAGAAATCTTGCAGCTTTGAAACCAAAATAAAATTGAATCAAGTGTGGATTCATAGTGCAGCTCTGAAACTGAAATTAGCTGCCAGCTCTAAAACTTCATCCTAGATACTGAAACTAATGAACAACACAAAAGCATTTTAGAAAAAAAATATATGCACAAAAGGATACAATAGTGTGATAGGAGAGCACAAGAATGAACGAGTTGAGAAATGCAAGATCAAAGGAGAGCACAAGTACGAATGAGCTGACCGAGAAATGCAAGAGTGCGCTTTTCTACGAGAGTGGGGTTGAGAATAGGGGCGTAGAATAGGGGCGTACCGAGATAGCCGAACGGGCAATGGTCGACCCGCCAGCTCTGAATCTGGAGGTGATGGCGGCACTTCTGTGCATGGAGGGGCCGGGGAGGAGGAAGGTTCAAGATATAACTGCTTCCATGCCGAGGACCCATCGTTCTGCTGCTCAACGCCTACTCCCGGTCGAGACAAAAAAATCCAAGATCCACCATCATATTTGGAGTGAGTGTCCCACCATGAGTTGGGATCTTTACCTTTTAGAGACAATTTGACAAACTGGGAATCAAGGTCTCTGTTGTTACTATGACTAAGAACAGGAGCCAGTGATGCTGTTGTTGTTGCAGCTGATATAGTGATCTGAGGCAACCAATCTCCCACTCAAACATTTCCTACTGGACTTCAAAATTGAGGATAAAAGTTTAGACCAGAAATCATAGTAGTCATCTAGTTTTCAGTGAAGCAATGCACAATAGTTAAATTATAAAAAAATCAATATGAAGATGATTTTTATACCAACTCATAGTCTTCAATCCTAACTGCAATGATTTCATAATCACTTTTAATAAACCTATGGCACTAAGATTTATTTTTTATTTTTATTGTTAATAAGGTGGGCTACCGCCAAAGCATACACTATCAGAGGTTATTGTCATTACTTGCACCTTTAACTTCATTGATACATTAAGGTTATTATCTTTTTGTTGATCAAACAGCAAGCAAAAGAACTGCTTTCACCTTAAAAGCATCATCTCACAAGTAGATAACAGTTCTGGACGCTCACGCTCTTTGGAAGGTCATGAGCCTTTGCAGCATGTACAAACTCCATGACTCCATATGAGGTCTCATTTGAAACACAAATATAGTGAATTATGATATTCTCGATTAGCTTTTGTATGAGCTAATAGAATTGAGAAAAAACATAGAACTAAATTCACCAAATAGTGCCACATACCTATCTAGCCTAGAGACATAAAGAAAAACTTTGGAATGAAGGATGTTAAAATAGTATGGCTCAGTTAATTTAAGTGTTAAGACATAAGATGTCTGCAAATACATATATTCCCCATGTCCTAGTAACCTAACGTATGAGGCTTGCAACGCATATTAAGCGTTGCTACTAATTTCTTACAACGCAAAAAAACTATGTGTTCCTACAGATGCGTTGCTATAGGGGGGTTTGTGTTGTAGTGGGAACAAATACCCTAGTCCTTGGTACACCAAATATAGACCAACTAGTGCACTTGATGTCATAGATAAACACAGGGCGGGCTTGGCCTATAGCAAATATAGACCAACTAGCAACATTTAGTAATGAAATGGAAGGAATCCTTAGAATTGTGCCAAATGACATAGGGCCAAAGTAAACAATTGATAAATGAATGAGGCATGGGCGCATAATTGCTAGATAATTAATTCATTGTTTATACTTGATAGGATGATACACATGTTGATTTTTTAATTCTAATACAGCTAATAGAGATATAGAAAACTAAGTTACATATAAATAAACCAATTACATATGTGAAACGTGCTGACTACATTATAGCAGCACCCATGTGCTGGCAACTACCATGAAAGAGTCAATTAGGAACACATGATATCTTAAAAAGATTTAATAGGGTTCAACCACCAATATGAGTAGTCTGCTGCAAACAAAGATCACTTTAAACATTGAAGTGCCACATACACATGCCTTAATTTATAAAGGGTGAGACCGTGAGAGACAAAGCTTGTCATATAATAACACCTCAATACAGCTGGTGGTCTGCCAACAACTTACTCGAAGGTACCATCACATACACGACAGTTTAGAAATCAGAACTACAGGGCAACAAGCAGAAATCAAGTTGAACATTAGCACATCAGAATCACATTTTTTTAATAAAACGACCCAATAGTAGTCATTTTGCAGTAGCAAGAAGTAAATCAGGACTAGTAATCGCACAAAGTTAAATGTTGAGACAAAACAATGGAAAATCAAATTAAAATGGATAAGAACTACAGGAAATGTGAGATGGGGCCTCTTTACCATCATCTTCCAAGCGAGGTAGCCAACGGGCCCTCCTCGCTCACCATCGCCATTGGTAGAGCTGTGCTCCCCTCCCGCACTGGATTCGAGTCCCCCTCTCCTCAGCACGTCTCTGACAAACTCGACAGCAAGCTCCTTCTCCCCATGGTCCCAGTAGAGCGCGATGGCCTTCTCCACGAGGCTGAACCCGGGTCGTAGATCGATGCAGTCCATCTCCCTGAGCAGCGCAGCAACGTCGCGACGTCCCCGCTGGCCCCCACGAGGCACTCAATCCAGCCACAGGCGATGGCAACCATGAGCTCCATGGTCTCCCCGTCGACGCGGTTGGCACGCTGGAACCAGTCAAAGACCTCGAGCGCGCAGTAGGTGTCGCGCCCCTCTTGCGCAAAGTAGACGAGCACCAGCTGCAGCTCCCGCAGGGAAAGCGCCGCGAGGGGGGCCTTGTCAACTGCGACGGATGCTGGCTCGCGCTCCAGGTGTTCGATGGCTGCAGTGAGGAGACCGTCAGGCGCGGCATGGTGGCGGGGGAGAGGGACAGCGCCACGGCATGGTCGAGGCATTGGGAGCGCGAGGGCGGCGGGGGACGGGGGGAGACAGACGACGCGGGGAATCACCGGGAAGAGGAGCGAGTGGATTGGGGAAAGGTGTCGACGGCCGCCGCCGTAGCAGCGGTGGTGGCCGCCATGGGTAAGGGACGGGGAGGGACTAGGGTTGAGAGGAGGGCATGGGCAATAAGTTGTTCACGCATTCAGCAGGCTATTCATGTCAGTGCCTCCCTAGAGGGTGATTCATGGGTTAAGATAAAAAAAATATAACTTCCTAGAGTAAAGCCGTAGGAAGTTATTTAACTTCCTAGAGGAGACAGGAGACTAACTTTCTAGAGCCGGTCGTAGGAAGTTAGCTTTTCGTTTGACTGGTCAAAAGCTGAAAGCTAACTTTCTAGAGGAGGCCGTAGGAAGTTAGGTGGGCGACTAACTTCCTAGAGCCGGCCGTAGGAAGTTAGCTTTTCGTTTGACTGGTCAACAGCTGAAACTTAACTTCCTAGATGAGGCAGTAGGAAGTTAGCTGGGCAGCTAACTACCTAGAGCCAGTCGTAGGAAGTTTGCTTTTCGTTTGACTAATTAACAGCTAAAACCTAACTTTCTAGAGGAGGCCGTAGGAAGTTAGCTAACTTCCTACGGTTTTTTAACTTCTGACAGCTTTATAAAATACCGTAGGAAGTTATGTTTATTTCCTAGAGCTACCAGTTGCCTTTTGGAAGTTATTTATTTCCTACGGTTTGTTATAAAAGCTGTAGGAAGTTAAAAAACCGTAGGAAGTGTATGATTTTGGTGTAGTGCCATGAGGCAGGTGTGACGCTCGTTGGGGAAGAGGGACGACTTGTTGAAGGCCGAGGCGGCGAGTCCTTCGTTGTCGGAGTCGGACGAAGAGCAATCCGAATCCCACTCCTTGCCAAGGTGCGCCTCGTCCTTCGCCTTCTTGTAGGATTTCTTTTTCTCCCTCTTCCCGCTCTTTTCTTGTCCCTGGTCACTATCATTATCAGGACAGTTAGCAATAAAGTTGACCAGTCTTACCACACTTGAAGCAGGAGCGCTTTCCCTTCGTCTTGCTCTTGTTGGGATGCTCCTTGCGACCTTTTAGCGCCGTCTTGAAGCGCTTGATGATGAGGGCCATTTCATCCTCGTTTAGCCCTGCCGCCTCTACTTGTGCCACCTTGCAAGGTAGCGCCTCCCTACTGCTTGTTGCTTTGAGAGCAACGGTTTGAGGCTCGTAGATAGGCATTGGGTCATTCAATGCCTCATCAACATATCTTGCCTCCTTGATCATCATACGCCCGCTTACAAACTTTTCGAGTATTTCCTCGGGCGTCATCCTTGTGTACCTAGGATTCTCATGGATCGAATTCACAAGATGAGGATCTAGAACAGTGAAAGACCTGAGCATAAGCCGCACGACATCGTGATCGGTCCATCTCGTGCTTCCATAGCTCCTGATTTTGTTGACCAGGGTCTTGAGCCGATTGTACATTTGTGTTGGCTCCTCTCCCCTGATCATTGCGAACCTCCCTAGTTCTCCTTCCACCAACTCCATCTTGGTGATCATGGTGGCGTCGTTCCCCTCATGAGAGATCTTGAGGGTGTCCCAGATTTGCTTGGCGTTGTCCAAGCCGCTCACCTTATTGTACTCGTCCCTGCACAAGGATGCTAACAAAACAATGGTAGCTTATGCATTTTTATGGATTTGCTCATTAATGAAAACGGGGTTGTCAGTACTATCAAAAAGCATTCCGTTTTCAACAATCTCCCAGATGCTTGGATGGAGAGAGAATAGGTGACTACACATTTTGTGACTCCAAAATGGGTAGTGAAAGTCGCCTAGAGGGGGGGTGAATAGGGCGAAACTGAAAAACTCAAAAATAATCACAACTACAAGCTGGGTTAGCGTTAGAAATATAATAGAGTCCGCGAGAGAGGGCGCAAAACAAATCGCAAGCGAATAATAAAGTGAGACACGCGGATTTGTTTTACCGAGGTTCGGTTCTCTCAAACCTACTCCCCGTTGAGGAGGCCACAAAGGCCGAGTCTCTTTCAACCCTTCCCTCTCTCAAACGGTCCCTCGGACCGAGTGAGCTTTTCTTCTTCTCAATCAAACAGGAACAAAACTTCCCCGCAAGGGCCACCACACAATTGGTGCCTCTTGCCTTGGTTACAATTGAGTTTTGATCACAAGAGCAAGTGAGAAAGAAAGAAAGCGATCCAAGCGCAAGAGCTCAAAAGAACACGGCAAATCTCTCTCGCTAGTCACTAAAGGCTTGAGTGGAATTGGAGAGGATTTGATCTCTTTGGTGTGTCTAGAATTGAATGCCTAGCTCTTGTAAGGTGGTTGGAAGTTGGAAAACTTGGATGCAATGAATGGTGGGGTGGTTGGGGTATTTATAGCCCCAACCACCAAACATGACCGTTGGTGGAGGTTGTCTGTTCGATGGCGCACCGGACAGTCCGGTGCCCCCGCCACGTCATCAATGCCGTTGGATTCTGACCGTTGGAGCTTCTGACTTCTGGGCCCGCCTGGGTGTCCGGTGCACACCGGACAACCACTGTTCACTGTCCGGTGCGCCGGTATGGGCGCGCCTGACGACTGCGCGCGCAGAGCGCGCATTAAATGCGCCGCAGGTAGCCGTTGGCGCCGAAATAGCCGTTGCTCCGCTGGTACACCGGACAGTCCGGTGCACACCGGACATGTCCGGTGAATTATAGCGGAGCGGCTGCCGCGCGAACCCGAGGCTGCCTAGTTGCGGAGGCCGCGCTTCCTTGGAGCACCGGACACTGTCCGGTGTACACCGGACAGTCCGGTGAATTATAGCGAAGCGGCTTGAGAAATTCCCGAAGGTGGCGAGTTCAAGTTGGAGTCCTCTGGGCGCACCGGACACTGTCCGGTGTACACCGGACAGTCCGGTGCCTCCAGCCAGAGGTGCCTTCGGTTGCCTCTTTGCTCCTTTGTTGAATCCAAAACTTGATCTTTTTATTGGCTGAGTGTGAACCTTTTGCACCTGTATAACTTATACACTAGAGCAAACTAGTAAGTCCAATATTTGTGTTGGGCAATTCAACCACCAAAATTATTTAGGGACTAGGTGTAAGCCTAATTCCCTTTCAATCTCCCCCTTTTTGGTGATTGATGCCAACACAAACCAAAGCAAATATAGAAGTGCATAATTGAGCTAGTTTGCATAAGGTAAGTGCAAAGGTTGCTTGGAATTGAGCCAATATAAATACTTACATGATGCGCATGGATTGTTTCTTTATTTTTAACATATTGGACTACATTTGCACCAAAAGTTTTGTTTTTGCAAATTCTTTTGTAAATTCTTTTCAAAGTCCTTTTGCAAGATAGTCAAAGGTAAATGAATAAGATTTTGCAAAGCATTTTCAAGTTTTGACATTTTCTTCCTTTGTTCCAAATGCTTTTCCTTTGACTAAACAAAACTCCCCCTCAAATAAAGTCTCCTCTTAGTGTTCAAGAGGGTTTTAAGATATCAAGTTTTGAAATTACTACTTGCTCCCCCTTTAGAACACAAAAAGATACCAATTTGAAATTTTCCAATTGAAAACCATTAATTTTTAAAATTAGAGTGGTGGTGCGGTCCTTTTGCTTTGGGCCAATACTTTCTCCCCCTTTGGCATGAATCGCCAAAAACGGATACTTAGAATGAACTATAGGCCCTTAGAAATACTTTCTCCTCCTTTGGTCATAAAATAAATGAGTAAAGATTATACCAACGTTGGAGAGTGATGCGGAGCTACGGCGAAGGTTGAGTAGTAGAGCGGAGTGGAAGCCTTTGTCTTCGCCGAAGACTCTAATTCCCTTTCAATATGCCTATGACTTGGTTTGGAATATACTTGAAAACACATTAGTCATAGCATATAACAGAGACATGATCAAAAGTATTCTTATGAGCTATGTGTGCAAGTTTAGCAAAAGAAATTCCTAGAATCAAGAATATTAAGCTCATGCCTAAGTCTGGTAAAAGATTGTTCATCAAGTGGCTTGGTAAAGATATCAGCTAATTGATCTTTAGTGTTAATGTAAGAAATCTCGATATCCCCCTTTTGTTGGTGATCCCGAAGAAAATGATACCGAATGGCTATGTGTTTAGTGCGGCTATGCTCAACGGGATTATCCGCCATGCGGATTGCACTCTCATTATCACATAGAAGGGGAACTTTGGTTAGTTTGTAACCGTAGTCCCGCAGGGTTTGCCTCATCCAAAGCAATTGCGCGCAACAATGGCCTGCGGCAATGTACTCGGCTTCGGCGGTAGAAAGAGCGACCGAATTTTGCTTCTTTGAAGCCCATGACACCAAGGATCTTCCCAAGAACTGGCAAGTCCCCGATGTGCTCTTCCTATTAATCTTACACCCCGCCCAATCGGCATCCGAATAACCAATCAAATCAAAAGTGGATCCCCGAGGGTACCAAAGCCCAAACTTAGGAGTATAAGCCAAATATCTCAAGATTCGTTTTACGGCCGTAAGGTGTGATTCCTTAGGGTCGGCTTGGAATCTTGCACACATGCAAACGGAAAGCATAATGTCCGGTCGAGATGCACATAAATAAAGCAATGAACCAATCATCGACCGGTATACCTTTTGATCCACGGACTTACCTCCCGTGTCGAGGTCGAGATGCCCGTTGGTTCCCATGGGTGTCTTGATGGGCTTGGCATCCTTCATTCCAAACTTGCTTAGAATGTCTTGAGTATACTTCGTTTGACTAATGAAGGTGCCCTCTTGGAGTTGCTTCACTTGGAATCCTAGAAAATACTTCAACTCCCCCATCATTGACATCTCGAATTTCTTTGTCATGATCCTACTAAATTCTTCACATGTAGATTCGTTAGTAGACCCAAATATGATATCATCAACGTAAATTTGGCATACGAACAAATCATTGTCAAGAGTTTTAGTGAATAAAGTAGGATCGGCTTTGCCGACTTTGAAGCCATTTGCAATAAGGAAATCTCTAAGGCATTCATACCATGCTCTTGGGGCTTGCTTGAGCCCATAAAGCGCCTTAGAGAGCCTATAAACATGGTTAGGGTACTCACTGTCTTCAAAGCCGGGAGGTTGCTCAACATAGACCTCCTCCTTGATTGGTCCATTGAGGAAGGCACTCTTCACGTCCATTTGATAAAGCTTGAAGCCATGGTAAGTAGCATAGGCCAATAATATGCGAATTGACTCAAGCCTAGCTACGGGTGCATAGGTTTCACCAAAATCCAAACCTTCGACTTGTGAATACCCCTTGGCCACGAGTCGAGCTTTGTTCCTAGTCACCACACCATGCTCATCTTGCTTGTTGCGGAAGACCCACTTGGTTCCTACAACATTTTGATTAGGACGTGGAACTAAATGCCATACCTCATTCCTTGTGAAATTGTTGAGCTCCTCTTGCATCGCCATCACCCAATCCGAATCTTGAAGTGCTTCCTCTACCCTGTGTGGCTCAATAGAGGAAACAAAAGAGTAATGTTCACAAAAATGTGCAACACGAGATCGAGTAGTTACCCCCTTATGAATGTCGCCGAGGATGGTATCGACGGGGTGATCTCGTTGTATTGCTTGGTGGACTCTTGGGTGTGGCGGCCTTGGTTGTTCATCCTCCTTGTCTTCATCATTTGCATCTCCCCCTTGATCGTTGCCGTCATTTTGAGGTGGCTCATCTTCTTGATCTTCTTGTTCAACATCTTGAGCCTCATCCTCAATTTGAGTTGGTGGAGATGCTTGCATGGAGGAGGATGGTTGATCTTGTGCATGTGGAGGCTCTTCGGATTCCTTAGGACACACATCCCCAATGGACATGTTCCTTAGCGCTATGCATGGAGCCTGTTCTTCACCTATCTCATCAAGATCAACTTGCTCTACTTGAGAGCCGTTAGTCTCATCAAACACAACGTCACAAGAATCTTCAACAATTCCTGAGGATTTGTTAAAGACTCTATATGCCCTTGTGTTTGAGTCATATCCTAGTAAAAAGCCTTCTACAGTTTTAGGAGCAAATTTAGATTTTCTACCTATCTTAACAAGAATAAAGCATTTGCTACCAAAAACTCTAAAATATGAAATATTTGGCTTTTTACCGGTTAGGAGTTCATAAGATGTCTTCTTGAGGATTCGATGAAGATATAACCAGTTGATGGCGTAGCAGGCGGTGTTGACCGCCTCGGCCCAAAACCGATCCGGTGTCTTGTACTCATCAAGCATGGTTCTTGCCATGTCCAATAGAGTTTGATTCTTCCTCTCCACTACACCATTTTGTTGTGGAGTGTAGGGAGAAGAGAACTCATGCTTGATGCCCTCCTCCTCAAGGAAGCCTTCTATTTGTGAGTTCTTGAACTCCGTCCCATTGTCGCTTCTAATTTTCTTGATCCTTAAGCCGAACTCATTTTGAGCCCGTCTCAAGAATCCCTTTAAGGTCTCTTGGGTATGAGATTTTTCCTGCAAAAAGAACACCCAAGTGAAGCGAGAATAATCATCCACAATAACTAGACAGTACTTACTCTCGCCGATGCTTATGTAAGCAATCGGGCCAAATAGGTCCATGTGTAGGAGCTCCAGTGGCCTGTCACTAGTCATGATGTTCTTGTGTGGATGATGAGTGCCAACTTGCTTCCCGGCTTGGCATGCGCTACAAATCCTGTCTTTCTCAAAATGAACATTGGTTAGTCCTAAAATGTGTTCTCCCTTTAGAAGCTTGTGAAGATTCTTCATTCCAACATGGGCTAGTTGGTGGTGCCAGAGCCAACCCAAGTTAGTCTTAGCAACCAAACAAGTGTCGAGTTCAGCTCTATCAAAATCTACCAAGTATAGCTGACCCTCTAACACTCCCTTAAATGCTATTGAATCATCACTTCTTCTAAAGACAGTAACACCTATATCAGTAAATAGACAGTTGTAGCCCATTTGACATAATTGGGATACGGAAAGCAAATTGTAATCTAAAGAATCTACAAGAAAAACATTGGAAATAGTATGGTCAGGTGATATAGCAATTTTACCCAATCCTTTGACCAAACCTTGATTTCCATCCCCGAATGTGATAGCTCGTTGGGGATCTTGATTTTTCTCATATGAGGAGAACATCTTTTTCTCCCGTGTCATGTGGTTTGTGCACCCGCTGTCGAGTATCCAACTTGAGCCCCCGGATGCATAAACCTACAAAACAATTTTAGTTCTTGACTTTAGGTACCCAAACGGTTTTGGGTCCTTTGGCATTAGAAACAAGAACTTTGGGTACCCAAACACAAGTCTTTGATCCCTTGTGTTTGCCCCCTACAATCTTGGCAACTACCTTGCCGGATTTGTTAGTTAAAACATATGATGCATCAAAAGTTTTGAATGAAATAGCATGATCATTTGATGCATTAGGAGTTTTCTTTCTAGGCAACTTAGCATGGGTTGGTTGCCTAGAGCTAGATGTCTCACCCTTATACATAAAAGCATGATTAGGGCCAGAGTGAGACTTCCTAGAATGAGTTCTCCTAATTTTGCTCTCAGGATAGCCGGCAGGGTACAAAATGTAACCCTCGTTATCCTGAGGCATGGGAGCCTTGCCCTTAACAAAGTTAGACAAGTTCTTAGGAGGGGCATTAAGTTTGACATTGTCTCCCCTTTGGAAGCCAATGCCATCCTTGATGCCAGGGCGTCTCCCATTATAGAGCATACTTCTAGCAAATTTAAACTTTTCATTTTCTAAGTTATGCTCGGCAATTTTGGCATCTAATAATGCTATATGATCATTTTGTTGTTTAATTAAGGCCATGTGATCATGAATAGCATTGATATCAATATCTCTACATCTAGTACAAATAGAAACATGCTCAACATTAGAAGTAGAGGGTTTGCAAGATTTTAGTTCTACAACCTTAGCATGCAACATATCATTCTTAGTTCTAAGGTCGGAAATTGTAACATTGCAAACTTCTAATTCTTTAGCCTTAGCAATTAATTTCTCATTCTCATTTCTAAGGCTAGCAATAGAAACATTCAACTCATCAATCCTAGCAAGCAAATCATCATTTCTAAGATTGGGAATTGAATCAACACAAACATGAGAATCAACCTTAGCAATTAATTTGGCATTTTCATTTCTAAGGTTGGCAATAGTGTCATGGCAGGTGCTTAGCTCACTAGATATTTTGTTACATTTTTCTACCTCTAGAGCATAAGCATTTTTAACCTTAACATGTTTCTTGTTTTCTTTAATTAGAAAATCCTCTTGGGAATCCAAAAGGTCATCCTTTTCATGAATAGCACTAATCAATTCATTTAATTTTTCCTTTTGTTCCATGTTAAGATTGGCAAAAAGGATACGCAAATTATCTTCCTCACCACTAGCATTATCATCACTAGAAGATTCATATTTAGTGGAGGAGTTAGATTTAACCTTCTTCCTTTTGCCGTCCTTTGCCATGAGGCACTTGTGGCCGACGTTGGGGAAGAGGAGTCCCTTGGTGACGGCGATGTTGGCGGCGTCCTCATCGGAGGAGGACTCGGTGGAGCTCTCGTCGGAGTCCCATTCCCGGCAAACATGGGCATCGCCGCCCTTCTTCTTGTAGTACTTCTTCTTTTCTCTCCTCTTTCCCTTCTTGTCGTCGCCCCTGTCACTGTCACTAGACATAGGACATTTTGCAATAAAATGACCGGGCTTACCACACTTGTAGCAAACCTTCTTGGAACGGGATTTGTAATCCTTCCCCTTCCGTTGCTTGAGGATTTGCCGAAAGCTTTTGATGATTAAGGCCATCTCCTCATTGTCGAGCTTGGAGGCGTCAATTGGTTGTCTACTTGGTGTAGACTCCTCCTTCTCCTCCGTTGCCTTGAAGGCCACCGGTTGCGCCTCGGATGTGGAAGGTTCGTCAAGCTCGTTGATCTTCTTTGAGCCCTTAATCATGCATTCAAAGCTCACAAAATTCCCGATAACTTCCTCGGGGGTCATTAGTGGA
This sequence comes from Zea luxurians, assembly GCA_029449295.1. Taxonomy (NCBI): domain Eukaryota; kingdom Viridiplantae; phylum Streptophyta; class Magnoliopsida; order Poales; family Poaceae; genus Zea; species Zea luxurians. Next base: position 80,750 of record JAOPSE010000380.1, read on the forward strand.
TATCTAGGATTACCACGAATTAATTGAACTTGAGTGGGGTTAAGGAAAATAAGAGCTCTTAAAATAACCTTAACCACCTCGTGGTCATCCCATTTTTTGCTCCCGAGGTTGCGCACTTGGTTCACCAAGGTCTTGAGCCGATTGTACATATCTTGTGGCTCCTCCCCTTGGCGAAGACGGAAGCGACCGAGCTCCCCCTCGATCGTTTCCCGCTTGGTGATCTTGGTGAGTTCATCACCTTCGTGCGCCGTCTTGAGTAGGTCCCAAATCTCCTTTGCATTCTTCAACCCTTGTACTTTGTTGTATTCCTCCTTGCTTAGAGAGGTGAGGAGAATGGTTGCGGCTTGGGAGTTGAAGTGCTCGATTTGGGCCACTTCGTCCGTGTCATAATCCTCATCCCCTATTGATGGTACCTGTGCTCCAAACTCAACAACATTCCATATACTTTTGTGGAGTGAGGTTAGATGAAATTTCATTAAATCACTCCACCTAGCATAATCTCCGTCGTCAAAAGTTGGCGGTTTGCCTAATGGAACGGAAAGTAATGGAGTATGTCTAGATGTACGGGGATAGTTTAAGGGGATCTTACTAAACTTCTTGCGCTCTTGGCGCTTAGAAGTTACGGACGGTGCATCGGAGTCGGAGGTGGATGTTGATGAAGTGTCGGTCTCGTAGTAGACCACCTTCCTCATCCTCTTGTGCTTGTCGCCTTTCCGATGCGACTTGTGAGAAGAAGATTTTTCCTTCTTCTCATTGTGGTGAGAAGAGGAAGATCTTTTCTCCTTCCGTTTGGAGGAGCCCTTCTTCTTCTCCCTCTTCTTCGTGCGGGACTCTTCCGATGAAGTGCTCCCTTGGCTTGTAGTGGGCTTGTCGCCGGTCTCCATCTCCTTCTTGGCGTGATCTCCCGACATCACTTCGAGCGGTTAGGCTCTAATGAAGCACCGGGCTCTGATACCAATTGAAAGTCGCCTAGAGGGGGGGTGAATAGGGCGAAACTGAAAAACTCAAAAATAATCACAACTACAAGCCGGGTTAGCATTAGAAATATAATAGAGTCCGCGAGAGAGGGCGCAAAACAAATCGCAAGCGAATAATAAAGTGAGACACGCGGATTTGTTTTACCGAGGTTCGGTTCTCTCAAACCTACTCCCCGTTGAGGAGGCCACAAAGGCCGGGTCTCTTTCAACCCTTCCCTCTCTCAAACGGTCCCTCGGACCGAGTGAGCTTTTCTTCTTCTCAATCAAACAGGAACAAAACTTCCCCGCAAGGGCCACCACACAATTGGTGCCTCTTGCCTTGGTTACAATTGAGTTTTGATCACAAGAGCAAGTGAGAAAGAAAGAAAGCGATCCAAGCGCAAGAGCTCAAAAGAACACGACAAATCTCTCTCGCTAGTCACTAAAGGCTTGAGTGGAATTGGAGAGGATTTGATCTCTTTGGTGTGTCTAGAATTGAATGCCTAGCTCTTGTAAGGTGGTTGGAAGTTGGAAAACTTGGATGCAATGAATGGTGGGGTGGTTGGGGTATTTATAGCCCCAACCACCAAACATGACCGTTGGTGGAGGCTGTCTGTTCGATGGCGCACCGGACAGTCCGGTGCACACCGGACATGTCCGGTGCCCCCGCCACGTTATCAATGCCGTTGGATTCTGACCGTTGGAGCTTCTGACTTCTGGGCCCGCCTGGGTGTCCGGTGCACACCGGACAACCACTGTTCATTGTCCGGTGCGCCGGTATGGGCGCGCCTGACGACTGCGCGCGCAGAGCGCGCATTAAATGCGCCGCAGGTAGCCGTTGGCGCCGAAATAGCCGTTGCTCCGCTGGTACACCGGACAGTCCGGTGCACACCGGACATGTCCGGTGAATTATAGCGGAGCGGCTGCCGCGCGAACCCGAGGCTGCCTAGTTGCGGAGGCCGCGCTTCCTTGGAGCACCGGACACTGTCCGGTGTACACCGGACAGTCCGGTGAATTATAGCGAAGCGGCTTGAGAAATTCCCGAAGGTGGCGAGTTCAAGTTGGAGTCCTCTGGGCGCACCGGACACTGTCCGGTGTACACCGGACAGTCCGGTGCCTCCAGCCAGAGGTGCCTTCGGTTGCCTCTTTGCTCCTTTGTTGAATCCAAAACTTGATCTTTTTATTGGCTGAGTGTGAACCTTTTGCACCTGTATAACTTATACACTAGAGCAAACTAGTAAGTCCAATATTTGTGTTGGGCAATTCAACCACCAAAATTATTTAGGGACTAGGTGTAAGCCTAATTCCCTTTCAGGTAGTCTTCTCCATCAAAGTGCGGAGGTTTCCCGAGTGGAATTGAAAGTAAATGAGCATTAGAGTTAAATGGAATACGAGAATAATCAAAAGAAAAGTTTGAGTTGACCGTTTTCTTTTTCTCGTCGTAATCGTCGTCTCTTTGGGAAGAAGAAGACTCGTCGCTGTCGTAGTAGACGATCTTCTTGATACGCCTCTTCTTCTTCCCGTCCTTTTTCTTATGACTCGAGCCAGAGTCTGAGGGCTTATCATCTTTTGGCTCATTGACGATGGACTCCTTTGTCTTGTCGTTGACCACCATCCCCTTTCCCTTAGGATCCATCTCTTCGGGCGATTAGTCCCTTGCGTGAAGAGAACGGCTTCGATACCAATTGAGAGCACCTAGAGGGGGGTGAATAGGTGATCCTGTAAAAATCAAATACTTGTAGCCACAAACTTGGTTAAGTGTTAGCCCAATAGAATCAAGTGGCTACGGACCAAGCTCTTGTGAAACACAACGGACACAAAGAACACAAGCACAAGAGACACGGTGATTCATCCCGTGGTTCAGCCAAGTAGCACTTGCCTACTCCACGTTGTGGCGTCCCAATGGACGAGGGTTGCACTCAACCCCTTTCAAGTGATCCAATGATCAACTTGAATACCACGGTGTTTTCCTTTCTTTTACTCTATCCCGTTCGCGAGGAATCTCCACAACTTGGAGCCTCTCGCCCTTACAAATGATGATCACAAAGAAGCACGGTAGTAAGGGAGGGGAGAGCAACACACACAAGACTCAAAGCACGAACACAAACACGCACACAAGCCACAACTTGAGCTCACAACAAAATGCGGGGAGTTCTCTACTCAACTAGAGCTCAAATCACTTATCACAAAGAATCGAATGCGCGAGAATGGAGTCTTGGTGCTTAGAGATGATCAAAGAATGCTTGGGTGACTCCTCCATGCGCCTAGGGGTCCCTTTTCTAGCCCCAAGGCAGCTAGGTGCTGTTGGAAGCAATCTGGGAAGGCAATTCTTGCCTTCTGTCGGGTGACGCACCGGACAGTCCGGTGCACCACCGGACAGGTACTGTTCATAGTCCGGTGCAGATCTCCTTCCAAAAATAGAACAATCGACCATTGCAGAAATGGAACTGTTGGCGCACCGGACATTGTCCGATGCACACCGGACAGTCCGGTGCTCCCTGCCGACCGTTGGCGCGCCCACGCGTCGTGCGCGGATTGCGCGGCCGACTGTTGGCGCAGTCGACCGTTGGCTCACCGGACAGTCCGGTGCCTCACCGGACCGTCCGGTGGATTTTAGCCGTACACTGTTGGACGATTCCCGGGAGCGACGACTTCGCCGCAGACGGCTCACCGGACAGTCCGGTGAATTATAGCCGTACACCGCCGTCAGTTCTCGAGAGTGGCCTGTTCACCGGAGGATGGCCTGGCGCACCAGACACTGTCCGGTGCACCACCGGACACTGTCTGGTGCACCACCGGACAGTCCGGTGTGCCAGACTACGCCGAGTCTTGGCTGTTCCAGCCCAAGATATTTTCTTCTTCTCTTTTCTCTGATTCCAGCACTTAGACAAATATATTAGTACACAAAAACCAATGTACTAAGTCTAGAATCATATCTTCTTGTTGATTTGCACTTCATCAATCATTTGGCACAAGATTACTCACTCAATACGTGTTGGGCACTTAATCACCAAAACTATACTAGAAATGGCCCAAGGGCACATTTCCCTTTCATAACACTGCCGAAGAGCAGTGCCCCTGGCTGATACCCACACGATATTGCATAGTCCTTCAGTTCTTCTTTTTCAGCCTTTGACAATTCTTGCCCAATTATGTTTTGAAAGTTAAAATTTTCCTCTTCCAAAGTATCCTCGGCAGGTCCCTTCTCTTTTTCTGGCATTTTTCCCCTTTTTCAGGCACTGCGGCCGGGGTTTCCTCAGCAGCTGCAGCAGTTTCTTCCTCAGCCATTTTCAAAATCATTTCATCTATGTCATCAAGTGTGGTTTCCAAATCTGTGGCTTTGGCTGTTGCAGCTTCGGAAGTAGCAGCTTCGGGAGGGGCAGCTTCGGTCGCTGTTGTTTTCGGCGCTGAGGCCGGTGGCGGTGTTTCCTCAATGGCCTCAATGACAGAAATAATTCTTCACTTTTTTGGTTCAGCAGGCTTCTCGGCAGTTGAAGGCTTCTTCTTCTTCTGTAAAAGCTTCATCAGTTCCGGTCCCAGCGGACTTAGCTTATTAGGTAGAGATTCAGTCATTACCTTTAAAATTTCTTCTGCATCAGTGGCAGAAGGCGTTGAGGGAGCTTCTTCTTCTTCTAAATCAGCCTTCGGCTTCGAAGCTGGAGCCTTCCTTTTCTTCGACACAACTACCTTTAGCTCAGGACTATATTTTTTCTTTTTTGCTAAAATTTCATCCTCTTTTATCATCCTGGTAGCTTGCCTTTGTACAACACAAACAACCCTTCTTCGTTTCGGCCCTTCGGCACCTTTGCTTAACCTTTCATAGTCTGGGTATTCAAAATTCAAAGCGTCCATCACTCGGTTTAGCTTTCGTTTCGGTCGGGTGCCGAAGGCTGCTGTCATCAGTTGATCTTCTTTTTCGTATAATTGCCCAAGATTTCATTGCACATAATTTCAATTGTATCCAACCATTCTTGGCAGGGTTCTTTGAAGTGTTTCTTGAACTTAAAATGATAAGGCAACCGAACGAGTTCATTCTTTTTCTTCTCTCCTTTAAGCTTCGGCATATCCCATTCCTTCAACGTTGGGAATATTCTATTGGCTAAATATTCCTGAACTAGATCCCTAGTACCAATATGCTCAGACACAACTCTGAAATCACGCACAACATCTGGGCATGCTGTCCCCGGCATCATATTGCACTAAGGCCTAGTCAACCCGAAGGTTAGCTTTAGCGGGCTCTGAACTAACTTCTCCTTTTGCTCATCAATCTTAACATAAAACCATTCAGTTTTCCAACCGAACAACCATTTGGTGCGGTAGCTAACCACTGGTGTCTTCATGTCTTTGCGATAAACAAAATTATAGCAGCCAAAGTTGTCGTGCAATCCATCTTCTCTAGCCTTTGTCTGATAGTGAAGTTCGTGTACCCGGCAGAAGGCTTCGGCAACCGGCTCCGCTCCTTGGCTTCGGAGGCCCAGATAATGACACTGAGCCTAACGATAGCGTTAGGAGTCAGCTGATGAAGATAAACTTCGAAATTTTCCAAAACATCTGCAATCATCTCATGCAGGGGAAACCTTAATCCTGCTTTAAAGAAGCTTCTGAAAACTACCACCTCATTGTTTTCTGGCTTCGGGGTTGTCTCTTCCCTGCCAAAGCGAACCAGCTTCTTCTCGGCTTCTCCGAAGTAACCTAGTTTTATCATCATCGGCATATCAGCTTCGGAGACAGTCGATTTTACAAAATCCAAGTGGCTAGGCTTAGATGGCGTGGCAGAATAATCATCTATATCTTCCTCCTCAGCCTCACTTTCTGCAATATCTGCCTGCTCAGCTTCGGCAGCAGGCGCATCTTTGACAGCAGTACCCTTTGGCATAACCAGTCCTGACTGCCTCATCACTTCGGAGATCGAGGCAGTTCTAGCAGCTTCGGCCTCTTCTTCGTTGCGTGTAACCCTAGCTGTTGAACGGACCCTAGCCATTTGATGATTGAATTTCTTGCGAAGTTGAATAATTTTTATCTTTTCCGAAGCTCCCTCTTGTGACGAAGCTTTGGTTCGGAGTACGGTGAATAAGCTTCAGCTGTGGTCGAATTTTTCGGCAGCACAATAGTACAATAGTAGTAAATGTTGTGGTAACTTCACACCTACCCGTCTGTATATATAGTGCTGCAGGTGGGAAGGTAAATCGGCAGAATGATTTCACCTGCTGAACAGCCGCCCACACCCGCTGAACGGTGGACCATGCTGCCCGAGGAGTCAAATCACCAGATCGAGTAAACCAGGCCTATGGTGGGACTGCCTTGCACTCGGAATATTTAAATCATTTCTCGGCAACGAGCTCAGGGAAGGTGTTTTTCGGACCTTCGGCATCCCGAAGCATAGAAGAATTTTTCACGGGTCGAGCTCGTTACGAAAAACGATCTGGCACCGTGAAGGGGCTACTGTTGGGGGTCTGCTTCGTCGCCGAAGGTCCTGTGAGTAGAAGCACCTTCGGAAGACCGGAACAGTAACGATGCCGAAGCTACCAGTCAGGGAGCTTCGTAGTATATTTCAAAATGCACCGACTTAAAGATGAGATGACCAATCAGCCCATGATAGACTGTGTAATGATTGTAATCATTTGTAGAGGACATAAATGTAAATTTACACAGGCTGCGCCCTGTGCCTATAAATAGGTGAACAGTACCCCGTACTATTCACGCTTTTTCATCACATTCGTATCTTCGCATTTCTGTCAAGCTTAAGGTATAGATGTAATTCGGTTTAATTTTTATATTCATGATTATTTATCGATATATGTTCACATTTTGGTATTATATAATTATCTATGTTATTGTCTTATGTTTCATAACCTTCGTCCCCTGATTTTACATATCATATCTATGAAGGTATGTCTTTCACAACCTTCGTCCAAAGATCATTATGCCCTTAGGGATGTAATGCTTCGAAGGACGAAGGATATTAACATTTAACATTTTCTATGTTGCCTTGTTCTTAATTCATAGCATTTGAGAACAAGTCCCCAACACTACCCATTGACAATCACTCACCGTCAACCCAAACCACAAGGGACAAATCAACCTTGTGTTTGCAAACTCCCCCTTGATGAGTGCATTATCAACACCACCACATGAACATATGAAGCAAAAGGAAGGAAGAAGAGAAACTCACTTGAATGACCAAAAGCCAGATAAAAGCCAAACAAGTCATACAAAGTGAGCAAAGCTTGATCTCCAAAGAAATGGGCAATGACTCAACATGACCATGCAAGAAAGGCTAGATGTCAAGAAGAGGCAAAAGCAGGAATCAAAACCATAGCCAGCAGACAAAGTCAAATCGAAGCACAAAATCAGCAAGAGTGCTGAAATCACAGCTAGTTCCTCCAAAAAGAGGCAAACAACTCAACACAACTAGCGAAAGCTCTAAACAGCTCAAATTTATCCTCCTTCAAATTTCTCCCCTTTGAAATCTCTCACCCTTGGGAACCCAAAAAGATCAGAGTTTCTCAAAATCTCTCCCAAGGATCTAGATCCCTTAAATTCTCCCCCTTAGGAAAGCCCGAAAATCTCAAAATCTCTCCCCCTTGTTAACAAATGGACTCATCAAACAAAAACAAGGGTAGAGACAAGAACTCCCCCTGATAAGAGATCTCCCCTCGAAAAAATGCAGAAATGCAAAAGAGAGTAGAAAATAGAGAAAATGTAGGAGCTTCAGGAGTATACCAGTCAGAGTGTAAATGCACGTGCTAACAAATGCTCAAACTGATCAACTTTGCAAAAGATAAGCATTTTGATTTAGTTTTAAGAGTTCAAAAGAGAAGCTCATCACTAAAATAGCACTAGGCATATAGTAAGTAGGAAATCAACTAAGTGCTAGTGAAGATAAATAAGGTGAACTACCCCAAATAGCTCAGACTCATCAACTTGGCAAAGAGCAGGAACCCCACTCAACGCCCCCATCAACACAACATGACAAGGACCCATTTATAATTCACCGACCTCGCCTTCGCCAACACGCGAAGACCCATACTAATAACTCCCAGAATGCAATCCTTGGAACAGGATCAAGAAAACTACCATGCTTTCGCCTAGGACAACCACCCCCACACCTACGCGTAGATACTTCTAACAAACGGAGCCGCCCTCGAAGGCCCTTCGCTAGTTTAAGCCTCGGTCGTAGACGCAATCCACGAAGAATTTCAAGCCCCCTTCGCTATCTGATGATTCCAAATCATAAAAATCATCCATGTCACTTGAGAAGGAAGGACTCCAGCAAGCTAAGGGTGTAACACAAACAACAACATCTATAATATTTTTTTCCCTTATCCAGGAATTCAAAATCACCCTACGTAGGCTCAATCATCAGAAGCTGCGCAAGCACCAAGCAACTGTTAGTGTGCGGTCACCCACCCCCACAAAAACCCCAAATGTCAACATTATTTACACATGTTCGTCGTTTCGAGCCTCAACATCATAATGATGCGAGGTCTCCACAGCATTTCGACTGCCAGTACGGCGAGGAGTTGCATTCTACGCCTCCTCAACTCCTGTAGTCTGCATAGTGGCATCAGAGTCCTCAGAATCCTCAATCTCCACGTTCTTCAGCATTTGGAACAAAAATAAAAACATTAGAATCCTACACGTTAAAGCACAGTTTCCTACCAAAAATGTGAATCTACCTGCTCCATGGCCTGGCTGGCCCTCTTCCTTACAATAGAGGCCATGTGGACCCCACATCCGATCGAACAAGTCGTGATCGAAGGCAGCGTTCAGCCATTGCATAAAAAAATACTTCGAGGCCACCTCACTAACTTGAATCGATCCCTCGGGGGAAACTGTTGGAGCGAAGGTCGATCCCGACTGCGATTAGACTGCACTAGACAGAGCTAACCACGTTTGGGTGCAGGGCCCCGTGCGACGGGGGACTTCGCCGTATCTGCAAGGAGGCCCTCAGTCATCCCTGCCAATGGCGACCATACGGAGGCCCGCTCAAGAAAGGGGGCTCGTCGCCATTAAAGCCACCACGGACGAAGGCCCCTTGGCATGAGAAGGCAAGATCTTAGGGGAGGCATATAACCAAGCCCAAAGACCTAGGCTACCTCGACAGGGCTCATGCTTCACCCGATGACAGTGGCTCCACTTGTAAGCCCCCAAGAGGGGTAGAGTATTAGGTGTAGTTGGGTCGATGGGTTTTGTTGTACTGTAATGACCTGTTGTATGGAATATTCCGGGAATATAGCAGGTAACTGGGGGGCATAATTGCACTTAAGTCTACCTGCCCCCCAATGCCCTATAAATACCCTCGTTCTATAAACTGATGGGAAACACATAATGAGACGCTACAATTCCCACCTAACATCATGTCACACACCTATGTTTCGTTTGTCCCTAAGTGTTTGTGCCTGCCTGACCACATGTCAGTATGTCCAACACTTCCATATGATTTCGACTGCAGATTTGATCGAACAGCTCAAGTCAACTAAAAAGATCAACTTTTTAACTAAAAACTCGAGTCAAATTGGTGTAATATTGGGGTTACCTAATCCTGAAGCATGACTATTAACATAGTCGTTGGAGAGGAGTGACATGATTAGTGGCTCATGGGTAGGTGCGCGTGGCCGATGTCAGACGACCGAGTTTGGTGCCTAGATGTGGATCGATATTGAGACACACAACCTTCGGCAAAGCAAGAACCCAAAGAACGCATTCCATTTGTCGTTTTCAGTTTCACTGACTGGTCGATTAAAATTGTATGTACATGATTAAAAGATAAAAGTTAATGAGATATTTCACTAAACAGTTTGTAAGGCATAATGTGTATGGCAGGTTGATGTGAAATGAAGGAAGCATATTACTAAACAATGTATACCGCACATATAAAAATGAAATACTTCCTATTAAATTAATCCATAAACCCTAAACCTTAATTCACATTGATTTTACCTTTAAACTAGTGTTTCCTTGGCCTATAATTTAATGTGTGTTTATGGAAAAATATTACGCAAGAATCCGAAGACAAGACCCTAGATGATATATCAAAGTAATCCAAAGCCGTTAACAACCTTGTCGGCAATCTGAAGCCGTTAGCAACCTCTAGATTGGGCAGCTGCTTGGAGTCCTTGGGCAAAGACATGGATGATGATTACACTACGGAAGATCGACGAGCGTGGCAGGGAAGGCTCTAGGTGATAAATAGATGCAGGAGCACAACCATGTTGTAGGGGAGTGGTGGTGGCATCTATGGAGAGGTGAAGCGGGAGGTATAGGGCGGCATTGCATCTGGTTCAGGTATGCATTGATAGTGGGAGATATATAGGGCACATATTAATATCGGTTCTTGTTAGAAACCGGTACTTATCAACTAAGCTTTAGTATCGGTTCTAAAAGAACCCGTGCAAAGACTAATTTTGGCAGGATTTCTATTTGTGTTGGTAGGAAAGAAAAAAAATCACTTTTAGTACTCGTTTTATCGTTTTATAAAATAACCGGTACTAAAGGTTTTAGAACCCATTCGTGTATTGAACATGTACCTCATATTGGTACCGGTTGAGAACAACAACCGGTATTAATATCATTTTGTATGGATCTCCACATTTAAAATTGGCACTGGAGCTATTGTCAATACTGGTTTTAAATGAACTAGAACGAAAGTTGTTGGACCGAAGCCACATTTTCTAGTAGTGTAGCCGATTTGATGAACGACAAGTGGTGCTTGTAGCTTCAACCCAAAATCTTTTTGGTGTGTATATCCCACCATCTACCTTGTTGTATCCACAACGCTTTTCATCTTTTATGCATGCTTAATACCTTGATTTTGGCCCCGTTTGGTTTGGGCCTTTGGGGTGACTAAAGTTTAGTCACTTTTAGTCCTAAATAAGTAAACATGGTAACTAAAGTGGGGTGACTAAACTTTAATTCTTTAGTCACCAAGGAGGTGACTAAAAGGGATTTGCCCTCCCCGCTTTCTTCTTGCAGCAAACATCCACTAATTAATAGTGGCAATATAGTCATTATTTACATCAATTAATACTTTTTAGTCTGATTTAGTCACTAGAACCAAACAGGGTACTTTAGCGACTAAACTTTAGTCTAGTGACTAAAGGAACCAAACATAGCCTTCGTACAACGATGATAAACAGTATCCTCAATATCCAAAAGCCTGTCTCTACTTATAATAGTAGAATCTTATAGTTTCATCAATCGAATAAAAAAAGAATCTTGAGGTTGTCGAGATTTACAAAAAAGATACACAGAGCAAGACGACAGTTCTGTGAGCGCAAGTTGGGTCTGATCGACGCACGGAACCTGGCCCAAGGGCAACCCGTGCCGACCACGCAAAGTTCCGTGTGAACGAGAATAGATGCCGGCATGCCGCGCCACCCCCCGTGACGGCGTGAATCGTGATATATCGTTTGTGTGCACTGCTCGCTCCACGTACGCGGCGTTCCCACCACTTGTAGCGGCCGTCGATTTTCTCCCGCTCATCCTGTCACCGGCAAAATACCACCTTTTTTTTCTGTTCCAAGCAAACATATCTCGACGCAAACAATAATTATTATGAACACCTCTAAAATAGAACACCTCTAAAATTGTCGCTGAACCGAACACTTCAATGCACATCTATGCCTCCGATATTTGGGTGGCCTTGCTTGTTCCGTGAGGATTTGGAGGGAACGGGAACCTAAGCTCATGTCTATCCTTTGTGTTAGAGCTGGACGAAATGCTCGTGGCTCGCTGGCTCGCTCAGTTTATAGTCAGCTCGGCTCGGCTCGGATCAGCTCGTTTGAATTTTTTCACGAGCCGAGCTGACATCCTAGCTCGGTTCGTTAACGAGCCAGCTCGCGAGCTAAATGAGCTACCATATTCAGCAAAACGAAACTATATGCATATCATTTACAGAATAATTGATGAACGTGTTATATATGTGAGGTATCTATGGCCTATGAATTAAATTAATGATTAATAAACTATGTCTATGTGTTAATTTGGTCTATGCAAATATAATTATGGGTAAAACTGATGAACATATATGTGAATTGTGAATTAATGAGTGATGAATTGTGCTAATTTGGTGTTACATTGACATGGTTTGTGAAACTATGAGTATAATTACTATTTTCTATTGTTAAATTAGTTTAAAATTAACTAAAAAATAATTATTATGTACATATTATTTTTTCTGCTCTGGCTCGCGAGCTAAACGAGCCAGCTCGAGCTCGTAAACGAGTCGAGCCGAGCTGACTCTGTGGCTCGTTACCTTAACGAGCCGAGCCGAGCTGGTTCGTTAGCTTAACGAGTCAGCTCGAACTCGAACGAGCTGAGCTGGCTCGTTATCCACCCCTAAGCTTTGTGTCATGTGCTCCCTTCGTCTCATATCTTAAAGTAACAATGGTTAATCCTAAGTTAAATATTTTTAACATTGACCGTTAATAACAAAATAATCATAAATATTAACTAAATAAACATAAAACTATCAGATTTATCAATAAAGCATCTACCACAATATATAAATTATATTATTTAAAAAATAATTATTTTTATGGATATCCTTGGTCAAAGTTTCAAAATTTTACTTAAGACAAACATTTGTTATATTAAGATATGAGATGGAGGGAGTAGTAATTAATGAATAACAAATAATCTTAACATTCAACTAATAAAAAATCTTGTTCTCTTACCTGCCAACACACACCACCTCACCCATCTCCTTCACCTACAAGTTTTCAAATTCTCGCAGCTAAACAGAACACCTCTCATCGGCTTTATGACAATTTGAACGCCAAGAGTAGATTTGGTAAGTTTCGGCTTCTAAAATAGCTTTGGCTCTGAGTACTAGTATGGAGTAGCTTTTTGAGGAACTAAACTCATTTTAAAAAAGATTTGGAAAATTGTCTTTAGTTTTAATTTTGTAATATTTTTGTGAAATTTATGAAGAAGAGTTGAAAAGGCCATATTTTTGTGACTCAGTTCCTCAAGGCTTATTGTATGAAGCCATTTTTAAGTAGCCGTTTTGGTATGACTCCATCACAAAAATTCAAAAAAGGTGGATTGGCGCCATGCTAAAAAGGCCATAAGAAGACATCAAAATCCAATCACTTGAGAGACAAGATTCAAGTTTACTACTAATAATATGTCGCAAAGTCCTTGCTTTGCATAAAACAAAGAGCAGGCAACTACAAAGAAGATACTCCCTATCTATATCAAAATAGATGATCTTATACATCTACACGCGCAAAATTTTGTGGAGTGAAATTGGTGTAGGGCACATAACATAAGGAGAGAGATAAAAAGAGATGAAGATAAACATGTATTAATATTGGAAACAGAGAGGGCTGCATTCCGAAGCTATAATGTCAAATATTTTGGACAATATTTGAATCCTATTTAGATCAACAGTTTTGGAACAGAGGAAGTAGATAGTAGGTTTTGCATGTTGATCAATTTAAAATACAGTATTAATTATTACCATAAATTCATATTAACTTACTATTACTATTGGTTCTTTCAAAAAAAACGACAGTGGCAATGCATTTTTACATTTTTATAGAACCAGTTGTTGTGCTTTAATTTAACATTGGCGTACAGTTCTCAACAGTGGCGGATCCAGAAAATTTCAAGATCTTAAGTAAAAAAAATAAAAGATAACATTGATACAAACATAATGTCTAATTGGTGTCCACACTAAACTGTATTTTACTACTGAAATACGTATATTTATACGTGTCCTACAGCATGTGAGGCCAGGCAGGCGTTCGCCCATCCTGCCATAGTGCCATCCTGGCCTCCTGGGTAGCCGGGCGGTGAGTTCGCCAAGGTTCTAAATCAACAAGCAACAATATACTTCCTCTGTACTGTGATAAAAATAAGTTTTTTTCTTAAAACATAGGTAGATAAGAGGACGCTAGTAAAACAAGCATGTGCTCTCATCTTTCTTCTTTGCTGAAGCACATTCTTCAGAATTTGATAAATACTGTCTTGCATGCAAATGCAATCATGCTCGCTTGAGTATTATTATGAGGCATCGTTTCATATATTTACGTAGAATGTATTTTAGGATAGACTTGAAGTCCTAAAAAGTTAGTTATTTTAGAATAGAAGAAGTAGACAGTACTATTTTCTCTACTTTTAATAAAATTCTAAGGCAACAACGTCATGAAGTAATCCTTGATCATAGAAAATCAAGATATATATATCACTCCACTCCAAAAAAAACTTTTTTTCTCGAGACGGTACGTCTACCCAAAACACTTGGATGACTAAAGCTTGTGCCAAAGATGCTACATAATGAGGCTCGGCTCGGCTCGCGAGCCTGTACACTCAAGTATTCAACAATAGTAATTATAGTCATTAGCTCAAATTTGAAGCACAATATATTCCATATAATAAAAAATTATGTCCCTGCACTCTAGTTCTTTGTGAGTTGTGACCAAAACAGCACACTTACACACTGGTCAACGGAGATACGAGTAAACAGTAGTTTGGACCGAGCCTCGAGCCGGCTCGGCTCGGCTCGTTAGTGTAGCGAGCCGCGGAATTAGGCTCGGCTCGGGCTCGTTTAGGCTCGCGAGTCTCACCGAGCCGAGCCTGATCGAGTCCGAGCCGGCTCGGGAGTCTCGAGCTTTTTTCCAGCCCTAAATTTGATGTGTTCGTGCTGTAGCAAAACGGCGCCCACACTTATCTATCTATATACTCCAAGTCTCCAATTATATGCGCCAAAGAAGAAACAAACATGCATGCATGCATGGTATATTCGTGATGCCAGCGTCGTCACTATCAATAAAAGGCGGCGAAAAGTACACCCAACGAAACTTTAAAATCGATTACAAAGGGGAAAAAAGAAAGAGAACACAATTTGACAATTGACATGCATATTGATTGTCACGTGTACCGTGTACGTAGTGCATGGTTCATGTTATGTGTTTATTCAGTAAATATTCTAAATATTCATTATGGTCCACGCCCACACTGATAAAAGAACCAAAACGAAATAATACTCTACTAGTACTATTTTATTTGTGGTTCTGTCAACGTCTCCCGCTACGCCAGCACTTGCGTCAAGGCTGAATGGAACCGCACTGCTGGAGAAGCTGCAATGGAATCCAAGCCATGCGCCTTCCCGGCCGCGCCTGCTTTCTCCCCACGCGACCCCGCGCAGCCATTCGAAATGCTTTCTCCACCTTTTCTTTCTTCGATTCAATTCCACCCGCTCAACTGCATAGGGGCGGGAACGCCACATTTCCATCCTACAACTTAGAGCAAGTGCCTTAAAATAGTGCCTCAAAGTTTAAAACACTACTTCCTTCCTTCTTGATATTTTTTTTAAAAAAAAAACTTCGACCACTCATTTTTCTAAAAATTATTTATTCGAAACTGTAAACATTCAAGTCACGCTCAAACAACCTTAAGTGATAAAACAAACCATAACAATATAAATAATAATTTACAATTGTTTTTTGAATAAAACGAGTGTTCAAAGTTTTCGAAAAAAAACAGCGGTGTCATATATTTAAGAACGGAGGTAGTACATAATTTAGAGCGTTTAGGTCACTAAAAACAAATTAGACTCCATTGGTTAAGCTCTAAATAATGTATTTTAGGAAACAAATTGCATTATTAGAAAAGAAAAGATTAAGGTTGATATTAAAAAACAAGTATAGGGCGATAATCTAAGGTATAGTATATTTAGATCACTTCATGGTGTGTCCTATATTTTTTTGATAAAAAGTTATAAAATATGAGCACACTGTTATTAGCTCCCAGCCGTAGATGTTCCTATGGTCGCCATCATTGATACATGTTGTATATTAGATCTGGAATGTGTTCATTAGATGGTTTACCAATTATCTAGCCCAAGATTTGATTAACAATGTGCATAATAATGGTGGTTTTTTTGTCCTATTGTGCTTTTGGCCATGCACGTAACATGTGTCGCTCTGGAGTAATAATCGCCTCAAGCATGTTTTAGACAAGTTTATTCCCTCTGTTGATCGCATTGAATCATGATTGCTTCAATTAATTATGATCATTACCGACCTAGAAAGATGGTAATCAGCTTGGCGATCAGTGCAACCAGCATAAGCGATCCACACGATCTAGCCGAAATTTAACATTTAATTTATTGTTGTGCATTTTTAGAGCAATTTATGGACATCGCATAACCTTCCAACTTTGCCTTGTCAGCAAAGAGAGCTTTGACTACCTTACGAGTAATGCCACTAGCCTTATAAGCTGCAGGCAAGAGTCTAGTATTGGAATGATAGCACTAGTAGAAAAGAGCTCATAGCCTGCGGCACCCATAAATTATCACTGGCGGTTTCAGTTATCGCGCGCCAGTAAAAAAAACAAGGTGGGCCCGGCTTAGGAACCGCCAGTGGAAATAGGTTTTCACTGGCGGTTATCTTAACACAACCGCCAGTGGAAATAGGTTTTCAAGCCAACCGCCAGTGAACTGTCTGTTATAAATACCCCTCTTCTTTCCCGCGACAGTGAACTGTATGCTCGCAGCCAGCTTCCATTGGAGGCGATTTTGGAGGTCCAGATTTCACAAAAATATAAGGGGGAGGTTTTGGTCTTCATTTCTTGGAAGAAGGTGGATAAGAAAGGTTGGTTTATGTTTCTTTGTCAATTTTTGTTCATTCTTGCTCAATTTTAGCCACATTTTGGATCTAGGGTTTTACATGTGAGAGAGAAGAGTATAGCTAGGTAATTTTCTCTATTTCCTCAAATGAGGTTGCATAAGATGGTTAGTTTTTGTCTATTCCCTCTCCTTTTTCATGTTTAGTTCTCAAATAAGTTTATCCATAACACATATTTAGTCGCTTAATGAATGGTGAATGTGTTGTATGGAAGGTTGGTTTAATTATGTTTCAAATGTCAGTTATTGTTTATTTTTGCTCAATTTTAACTACATTTTGAAACTAGGCTTTCACCATGTGTTAGAGATAGGTTTGGGTATTAAATTTTTTTGTTTATTAGTTGCTAGGAAAGTTTGGCTTATGTTTCTTTTGCCAAATTTTGTTCATTTTTCCTCCATTTTAGCCACATTTTGGATATAGGGTTTCACCATGTGTTAGAGATAAAGTAGTCTAACTACTTTTATTGGAAGAGATAAAGTAGTCTAACTACATTTTTGTTAGCGACAAACTGAAGCATGTAATTTTACACGACTTTCTAGAGAGGAGAGGGAGAGGGAGAGAGAGCTATTGTTGCCAATGCGCTCGGAGCAGGTGCAGCACTTACTGTCCGTGCGGATGCAGCACTTTGCACATCCAGAATGTCCGTTCTTGCACTGATTTTACACAGAGCAGAGCATCATGCTGGAGTCTACCGATCAATATGTATTGTATATATACATGCATGGTAATCTGACTTGCCATGAAAACTTCGGACTGGAAGGGTAGGCAGCAGATGTCGCACTCCAACGCGTCCTTCTCCATGGATAGTGTCACAGTCGCCTCTTCCTCATCCTCCAACCCCGCCTCTTCCTCATCCTCCATAGAGAAGCCGTGGTCTTTTTCCCGGTCATGGTTTATCACATAGAACACGAGGTAAAATAAAAGCAGGGAGGACTATTCGACTAATATATACATATCAGGCAGTAAGAAACAAGCATCATCTTCAAAGAACATGTTGTGAAAGAACTTGGAAAGATGTTTACCAGATCTGATACTTGTGAAAGAACTTCACACCAATGGTGATGAGATACGCGAAGCCAGGAGACGACGTAGTATTTAAACACTGCAAGAGGAGAGAGAGATAGAGGAGAGAGAGAGAGAGGAGAGAGAGAGGAGAGAGAGAGGATAGAGAGAGAGGAGAGAGACAGAGGGTTTCACATTTTAGCCACATTTTTGGATATAGGGTTTCACCATGTGTTTTATGTTACTTTTTTACAGGTGATGATGGAGAGGATATTCTGGATGTATAACTTATCAAGGCTAGATCCATCATACATATCTGAGGTCCATAAGTTTATTGTTGTCGCTAAGAACCATGCTTGGAGAACAAAGACAAAGCACATATATTGTCCATGCATGGACCGCAAAAATGCTGTTGTATTTGATGACACAGAACAAATCATATCTCATCTGGTATGCCGAGGATTTGTGAAGGATTACATAATTTGGACAAAGCATGGAGAGGGTAGCTCTTCGCCTTATACAGCTGGAAACCCTGCGAACATCGACGACAGCTTTCAGTTCGTTCACGAGACACAACAACCTCTTCCACAGAGCGAACATGTAGTGCCAAATGTTACTGATCATGGTTACGCCGGAGGAAATGAACGTGAAATAACTCATGTTCTGCCAAATGATATGGATGAGGAAGATGCAGAGTTGTTAGAGGCAATGTTGCGTCGTCATACAGATCCATCGATGTTCTTCATGAAAGGTATGGAGTCCCTGAAGAAGGCAGCAGAAGAGCCTTTGTACGACGAGTCTAAGGGCTGTACCAAAGAGTTCACGACGCTCCGGTCTGTGTTAAAGTTGTTGATGTTAAAAGCTAGATATGGTCTGTCTGATGTTGGCTTCGATGCGTTCTTGAGTATTGTCGCAGACATGCTTCCAAAGGAGAACAAAGTGCCTGCTAACACGTACTATGCAAAGAAACTAATTAGTCCACTCACTATGGGCGTGGAGAAGATCCACGCGTGTAGAAATCACTGTATCCTTTATCGAGGTGATGATTATAAAGACTTGGAGAGCTACCCAAACTGTGGTGCAAGTAGGTACAAGACGAATAAAGACTATCGAGAGGAAGAGTGTGTTGCATCTGTGTCTAAAGGGAAGAAGCGAAAGAAAGCCAAAAAAAGACTTCAAAATCCACGAGCAAAGAAAAAGAAGAAGTAGACTATTATGCGCTCAAAAAGATTCCTGCTTTGGTGATGTGGTACCTCCCCGTCGTCGATCGATTGAGGTGTTTGTTCGCTAACCCTAAGGATGCCAAACTTATGAGCTGGCATGCTTCTAATGAGCACAAAAACGATGGGAAGCTTCGACATCCAGCCGATGGGAAGCAGTGGCAAGATTTCAATGAGAACCACCGAGACTTTGCCGATGAACCAAGAAATGTTAGGTTCGCACTGAGTACTGATGGAATGAATCCATTTGCTGAAAGGAGCAGCAAGCATAGCACATGGCCAGTGATCCTCACCATATACAACCTTCCTTCATGGTTGATGCAGAAACGGAAGTACATTTTGCTAACCATGCTTATTTCTGGACCTACACAACCTGGAGTTGATATGGATGTATTTTTAGAGCCCTTAATGGAGGATATGAAAATATTGTGGGTAACGGGTGTTCAAATGTTGGATGAGTATCGTAAAGATTCATTCACGCTGAGAGCAATTATTTTTGTTACGATCAACGATTACCCTGCACTCTTCACATTATCAGGCCAGTTTAAGGGAAAGGTTGGCTGCACAGTATGCATTGATGAAACTGCTTACGTGTCCCTTACTACATCTAAGAATATAGTGTACATGAGGCACAGACGCTTTTTATTGGAAGGACACAGGTACCGCATGCGAAAGATGGATAAGTACTTTGACAATAATGGTGAACTACATTCTACTGCTCCATCGGGTAACAATAAAGGTCATAGAGTTTTTGAAATAGTCAAGAATATCAAGTTTGTTTTCGGAAAGAAGACAAAAGACGGAAAAACAAGGAAAGATGTCAAACCAGCTCCGGGGGCTATATTCAAGAAAAAGTCTATTTTCTTCGAGTACTTGCCTTACTGGAAAGAGTTAGATGTGCGACATGCGATCGATGGTATGCACGTTCAGAAGAACGTGTTTGAAAGCATAATTGGCACCTTGCTAGACATAAAGGGCAAAACAAAAGAAAGGCTCAATTCACGCATGGACTTGGTAAATTTAGGCATAAAAAAGGAACTACATGCTGTTCTTCAAGAAAATGGGAAGTATCATCTCCCAGCAGCAAGCTACAATCTCAATGTAGATGAGAAACATGCGATGTGTGTTTGGCTTAAGAATTTGAAAGTCCCATCCGGATTCTGCTCTAGCATACGAAGTATTGTGTCAATGAAAGACCTGATAGTCACCAACTACAACTCACATGATTGTCATGTCATGCTGACTACATTCCTACCTATTGCCATCAGGGCTATAAATCCTTTGTTTTTAAAGATGGCAATCACACGGTTGTGCTACTTTTTCAACAGAATTTCACAAAAGGTAATTGACCGTGATGAGTTGGCATCTCTTCAGGAATTTGCAGTGGAGACAATAGCACAGTTTGAGATGTGTTTCCCTCCATCGTTCTTTGATATTATGGTGCACCTTGTGAAAGGGAAATGTGCCCTTGGGCCATTTCTAAGTATTTTGGTGATTGAGTGCCAACACATGTGCTTAATTGTGAATTTATGTACATGGATGAACAAGGTGCAAATCATGAGATAAAGGTATGTTTCTAAGCCTTAGTACATTGGTTTTATGGACTAACATATTTGTCTAAGTGTTAGAAACAGAAAGAAGAAAAAGAGAAAAGGGGAGAGAAAGACTTGGCTGTGTACAGCCAAGGCTCAGCTCGGTCTGGAGCACCGGACTGTCCGGTGTGCACCGGACAGTGTCCGGTGCGCCAGGCCAACTCGGCGCGAACTGGCCGCTCTCGGGAATTCGCCGACGGCGTACGGCTAAAATTCACCGGACTGTCCGGTGTGCACCGGACTGTCCGGTGAGCCAACGGTCGGCCAGGGCCAACGGTCGGCCGCGCAATCCGCGCGGGACACGTGGCCGAGCCAACGGTCGGAAGACGGCACCGGACTGTCCGGTGTGCACCGGACTGTCCGGTGCGCCAACGGCTCTCAGATCTTCGCCGGTCTGCAACGGTCGGGAAGTGCTGGATAAGGAAAGAAATCGGTCACCGGACATGTCCGGTGTGCACCGGACTGTCCGGTGCCCCCGACGACAGAAGGCAAGGATGGCCTTCCGGATTTGCTCTCAACGGCTCCTAGCTGCCTTGGGGCTATAAAAGGAGCCCCTAGGCGCATGGAGGAGACACACAAGCAACTCTTGAGCATTCTTGATCATCCACACAAGTTCTTTGCGCATTCGTTTGTGATTCTAAGTGATTCGAGCTCTGTTCTAGTGTGAACTCTGAGATAGTCATTCGAGCTCGAGTCTTGGCCGTGTGTGTGCGCTTTTGTTGTGGATTTGTGTGTGTTGCTTCCCTCCCTTACTCTGTGCTTTCTTTGTGATCATATACTTGTAAGGGCAAGAGACTCCAATTTGTGGAGATTCCTTGCAAACGGGATAGTGAAAGGAACAACAAAACAACGTGGTATTCAAGTGGGTCTTTGGACCGCTTGAGAGGGGTTGATTGCAACCCTCGTCCGTTGGGACGCCACAACGTGGAAGTAGGCAAGCATTGGCTTGGCCGAACCACGGGATAAACCACCGTGTCACCTCTGTCTTGATCTCTTGTGGTATTGTGTTTTGTTGAGACTTCACCTTAGCCACTTGGCAATAATCGTGCTAACACTTAACAAGTTTGTGGCTTAAGTTTGAAGTTTTTACAGGATCACCTATTCACCCCCCCCCTCTAGGTGCTCTCAATTGGTATCAGAGCCGTTCTCTTCACAAAGGGACTAGCCGCCCGAAGAGATGGATCCTAAGGGGAAGGGTATAGTGATCAACGACAAAGAAAAGGAGACCTTCGTCAACGAGCCGAAGGACGACAAGCCTACCGACTCCGGCTCGGGCCAAAGACGGAAGGAAGGGAAGAAGAAGAAGACAAGGCGCATCAAGGAGATCATCTACTACGACAGCGACGAGTCTACTTCTTCCCAAAAGGACGAGGACCACAACGACTACGAGAGGAGAAAACCGGTCAATTCGAACTTCTCTTTTGATTACTCTCGTATTCCGCAAAGTTCACATTCTCAATTGCTCTCCATTCCACTCGGCAAGCCCCCACACTTTGATGGAGAGGACTACGGATTTTGGAGCCACAAAATGCGTAGTCACCTATTCTCTCTCCATCCTAGTATATGGGAGATTGTAGAGAGTGGAATGCACTTTGATAGTTCGGATAGTCCCACGTTTATTAATGAACAAATTCATAAGAATGCACAAGCCACTACTGTTCTTCTAGCTTCCTTGTGCAGGGATGAATATCATAAAGTGAGCGGCTTGGATAACGCCAAGCAAATCTGGGACACCCTCAAGATTTCTCATGAGGGAAACGACGTCACTTTACTCACCAAGATGGAGTTGGTGGAGGGAGAGCTTGGACGTTTCGCCATGATAAGGGGCGAGGAGCCGACACAAACATACAACCGGCTCAAGACCCTCATCAACAAGATAAGGAGCTACGGGAGCACGCGATGGACGGATCACGACGTCGTCCGCCTAATGCTCAGGTCCTTTACCGTACTTGATCCTCATCTCGTGAACAATATTCGTGAGAATCCCAGGTACACGATGATGACGCCCGAGGAAGTACTTGGAAAATTCGTGAGCGGGCGGATGATGATCAAGGAGGCAAGATACGTCGACGAAGCGTTGAACGGTCCGATCAACGAGCCGCAACCCCTTGCTCTCAAGGCAACACGAAGCAAGGAGGCGCTACCTAGCAAGGTGGCACAGATTGAGGCGGCCGGACTCAATGATGAAGAGATGGCTCTCATCATCAAGAGATTCAAGACGGCGCTAAATGGTCGCAAGGGGCAGCCAAGCAAGACCAAGACCAAGGGAAAGCGCTCGTGCTTCAAATGCGGTAAGCTTGGTCATTTTATTGCTAACTGTCCCGATAATGAAAGTGACCAGGAAAAGGGGAACAAGAGAGAGAAGAAGAAGGCATACAAGAAGGCAAAGGGCGAGGCGCATCTAGGAAAGGAGTGGGACTCGGATTGCTCCTCCTCCGACTCCGACAATGAAGGACTCGCCGCCACTGCCTTCAACAAATCGGCTCTCTTCCCCAACGAGCGTCTCACTTGTCTTATGGCAAGAGAGAAGAAGGTAAGTACTAAAGACTCCACTTATGCTTCTTCTAGTGATAGTGAGTCTAGTGATGATGATATAGATTATTCTTGCTTGTTCAAGGGCTTAGATAGATCTAAGATAGATAAAATCAATGAATTGATTGATGCATTGAATGAAAAGGATAGGCTTTTAGAAAAGCAAGAAGATTTATTGTATGATGAACATGATAAGTTTGTAGAGGCACAAAAATCATATGCTTTAGAAGTGAAAAGAAATGAAATGCTTTCTAGTGAAATATCTTCCTGTCATGAAACCATTTCTACCTTAAGAAGTGTTAATATTGATTTAAGTGCTAAACTAGAAGTAGCTAGTAAATCAAATTCTTGTGTTGAACATGTTGAAATTTGCACTAGGTGTAAGGATTTTGATGTTAATGCTTGTAGTGAACACCTAGTTCTAATTTCCAAATTAAATGATGAAGTGGCTAGTCTTAATGCCCAACTTAAGACTAGCAAGAATGAAGTTGATAAAATAAAATTTGCAAGGGATGCCTACACGGTTGGTAGACACCCCTCAATTAAGGATGGGCTTGGCTTCAAGAGGGAAGCCAAGAACTTAACAAGCCATAAGGCTCCCGTCTTCGTCAAGGAGAAAGGGAAGGCCCCTATGGCTAATAGTGCTAAAAAGAACCATGCTTTCTTATACCATGATAGGAGACATGCTAGAAATATTTATAATGATTTTGATTCACATGTTTATGATTCTCATGCCATGTTTGCCTCTAGTTCCTCTCATAAGCATGATAGAAATATGAGTAGGAGAAATGTTGCGCATATGCCTAGGAGAAATATTGCTCATATGCCTAGAAAGAATGTTATTCATGCTCCTAGGAAAGTAGTGAATGAACCTTCTACCATTTATTATGCTTGTAATGCTCCTTTTGCTATTTGTAGAAAGGGTAAGAAGGTTGTTGCTAGGAAATTAGGGGCTAGATGCAAGGGAGATAAATCTTGCATTTGGGTCCCTAAAGATATTTGTGCTAACCTTGCAGGACCCAACATGAGTTGGGTACCTAAGACCCAAGCCTAAATTTGCCTTGCAGGTTTATGCATCCGGGGGTTCAAGCTGGATTATCGACAGCGGATGCACAAACCATATGACGGGGGAGAAGAAGATGTTCACCTCCTACGTCAAGAATAAGGATTCCCAAGATTCAATTATATTCGGTGATGGGAATCAAGGCAAGGTAAAAGGGTTAGGTAAAATTGCAATTTCTAATGAGCATTCTATCTCAAATGTATTCTTAGTGGAGAGTCTTGGATATAATTTGCTATCTGTTAGTCAATTATGTCAAATGGGATATAATTGTTTATTTACAAATGTAGATGTGTCTGTCTTTAGAAGATGTGATGGTTCACTAGCTTTTAAGGGTGTACTAGACGGCAAGCTTTATTTAGTTGATTTTGCAAAAGAAGAGGCCGGTCTAGATGCATGCTTAATGGCTAAGACTTGCATGGGCTGGCTGTGGCATCGCCGCTTAGCACATGTGGGGATGAAGAATCTCCACAAGCTTCTAAAGGGAGAACACGTGATAGGTCTAACCAATGTTTATTTCGAAAAAGATAGACCTTGTGCAGCTTGTCAGGCAGGTAAACAAGTTGGAGGAGCACATCACAGCAAGAATGTGATGACCACGTCAAGACCTCTGGAGCTGCTGCATATGGACCTCTTCGGACCCGTCGCCTATCTAAGCATAGGAGGAAGTAAGTATGGTTTAGTTATTGTTGATGACTTTTCCCGCTTCACTTGGGTGTTCTTTTTGCAGGATAAGTCTGAAACCCAAGGGACCCTCAAGCGCTTCCTCAGGAGAGCTCAAAATGAGTTTGAGCTCAAGGTGAAGAAGATTAGGAGCGACAACGGGTCCGAGTTCAAGAACCTTCAAGTGGAGGAGTTTCTAGAGGAGGAAGGGATCAAGCACGAGTTCTCCGCTCCCTACACACCACAGCAAAATGGTGTGGTAGAGAGGAAGAACAGGACGCTAATCGATATGGCGAGGACGATGCTTGGAGAGTTCAAGACCCCCGAGTGCTTTTGGTCGGAAGCCGTGAACACGGCTTGCCACGCCATCAACAGGGTCTATCTTCACCGCCTCCTCAAGAAGACGTCATATGAGCTACTAACCGGTAACAAACCCAATGTATCGTACTTTCGTGTTTTTGGGAGCAAGTGCTACATTCTAGTGAAGAAGGGTAGAAATTCTAAGTTTGCTCCCAAAGCTGTAGAAGGGTTTTTATTAGGTTATGATTCAAATACAAAGGCGTATAGGGTCTTCAACAAATCATCGGGTTTGGTTGAAGTCTCTAGCGACGTTGTATTTGATGAGACTAATGGCTCTCCAAGAGAGCAAGTTGTTGATTGTGATGATGTAGATGAAGAAGATGTTCCAACGGCCGCTATACGAACCATGGCGATTGGAGACATTCGGCCACAGGAACAGGATGAACGAGATCAACCTTCTTCCTCAACTACGGTGCATCCCCCAACTCAAGACGATGAACAAGTTCATCAAAAGGAGGCGTGTGATCAAGGGGGAGCACAAGACGATCAAGTGATGGAGGAAGAAGCGCAACCGGCTCCTCCAACCCAAGTTCGAGCGATGATTCAAAGGGATCATCCCGTCGACCAAATTTTGGGTGACATTAGCAAGGGAGTAACTACTCGATCTCGATTAGTTAATTTTTGTGAGCATTACTCTTTTGTCTCCTCTATTGAGCCTTTCAGGGTAGAGGAGGCCTTGCTAGATCCGGATTGGGTGTTGGCCATGCAGGAGGAACTCAACAACTTCAAGCGCAATGAAGTTTGGACACTGGTGCCTCGTCCCAAGCAAAATGTTGTGGGAACCAAGTGGGTGTTTCGCAACAAACAGGACGAGCACGGGGTGGTGACAAGGAACAAGGCTCGACTTGTGGCAAAAGGTTATGCCCAAGTCGCAGGTTTGGACTTTGAGGAGACTTTTGCTCCTGTGGCTAGGCTAGAGTCTATTCGTATCTTGCTAGCATATGCCGCTCACCATTCTTTCAGGTTGTACCAAATGGATGTGAAGAGCGCGTTCCTCAACGGGCCAATAAAGGAGGAAGTGTACGTGGAGCAACCCCCTGGCTTCGAGGATGAGCGGTACCCCGACCACGTGTGTAAGCTCTCTAAGGCGCTCTATGGACTTAAACAAGCCCCAAGAGCATGGTATGAATGCCTTAGAGATTTCTTACTTGCTAATGCTTTCAAGGTTGGGAAAGCCGATCCAACTCTTTTCACTAAGACTTGTAATGGTGATTTGTTTGTGTGCCAAATTTATGTCGATGACATAATATTTGGTTCTACTAATCAAAAGTCTTGTGAAGAGTTTAGCAGGGTGATGACGTAGAAATTCGAGATGTCGATGATGGGCGAGTTGAACTACTTCCTTGGGTTCCAAGTGAAGCAACTCAAGGACGGCACCTTCATCTCCCAAACGAAGTACACGCAAGATCTGCTGAAGCGGTTTGGGATGAAGGACGCCAAGCCCGCAAAGACTCCGATGGGAACCGACGGACACACCGACCTCAACAAAGGAGGTAAGTCCGTTGATCAAAAAGCATATCGGTCAATGATAGGATCTCTACTTTATTTATGTGCTAGTAGACCGGATATTATGCTTAGCGTATGCATGTGTGCTAGATTTCAATCCGATCCTAAGGAGTGTCACTTGGTGGCGGTGAAGCGAATTCTTAGATATTTAGTCGCTACGCCTTGCTTCGGGATCTGGTATCCAAAGGGGTCTAACTTTGACTTGATTGGGTACTCAGATTCCGACTATGCTGGATGTAAGGTCGATAGGAAGAGTACATCGGGGACGTGCCAATTCTTAGGAAGGTCCCTGGTGTCATGGAATTCTAAGAAACAAACCTCCGTTGCCCTATCCACCGCTGAGGCCGAGTACGTTGCCGCAGGTCAGTGTTGCGCGCAACTACTTTGGATGAGGCAAACCCTCAGGGACTTTGGCTACAATCTGAGCAAAGTCCCACTCCTATGTGACAATGAGAGTGCTATCCGAATAGCGGAAAATCCTGTTGAGCACAGCCGCACAAAGCACATTGACATCCGGCATAACTTTTTGAGAGACCACCAGCAAAAGGGAGATATCGAAGTGTTTTATGTTAGCACCGAGAACCAGCTAGCCGATATCTTTACCAAGCCTTTAGATGAGAAGACCTTTTGCAGGCTGCGTAGTGAGCTAAATGTCTTAGATTCGCGGAACTTGGATTGAATTGTAGCATACATGTATTTATGCCTTTGATCATGTTCTTTCTGCATTTTGTTGCTTATTATGGTGCTCAAGTTGTACAAACACTCCCTGGACCTCACAAGTCCGTTGCAAAGTGATGCACATGTTTAGGGGGAGATGTGTTACAACTTGACCCTTTGAGACTAACCATATGTTTGAGTTTGCTTGCGTTAGTCACAAAGGAGAATTGAAAGGGAAAAGGTGGACTTGGACCATGAAAGACTTCCACTGCACTCCGATGAGGGGTAACTTATTCCAAGTCCATCTCATGAACTCTTATTGCCATTTGCTCTTAATTGAAGATTTTGGTGAGGCAATGGGGTTAAAGGGCCACAATTGATCCCGTTTTGGTGCTTGATGCCAAAGGGGGAGAAAATAAAGGCCAAAGCAATAAATGGATCAGCTACCACTTGAGAGATTTTGAAAATAGTAGAATAGAGTTTTTGATTTGTCAAAATTCTTAAGTTGTCTCTCTTGTCAAAAGTTGGCTTCTTGTGGGGAGAAGTATTGATTATGGGAAAAAGGGGGAGTTTTTGAAATCCTTGATCAATCTCTTTTTGAATGACTCTCTTTATGCTTAAACATGTGTGTTTAACTTAGAGATAGAGATTTGTGTTTGATTTGCAAAAACAAACCAAGTGGTGGCAAAGGATGATCCATATATGCCAAAATTGATTCAAAATAAATTTAAGTGTTATTTGAATTGAGTTTGCACTTGTTCTAGTGGCTTTATGTTGTGTTGGCATAAATCACCAAAAAGGGGGAGATTGAAAGGGAAATGTGCCCTTGGGCCATTTCTAAGTATTTTGGTGATTGAGTGCCAACACATGTGCTTAATTGTGAATTTATGTACATGGATGAACAAGGTGCAAATCATGAGATAAAGGTATGTTTCTAAGCCTTAGTACATTGGTTTTATGGACTAACATATTTGTCTAAGTGTTAGAAACAGAAAGAAGAAAAAGAGAAAAGGGGAGAGAAAGACTTGGCTGTGTACAGCCAAGGCTCAGCTCGGTCTGGAGCACCGGACTGTCCGGTGTGCACCGGACAGTGTCCGGTGCGCCAGGCCAACTCGGCGCGAACTGGCCGCTCTCGGGAATTCGCCGACGGCGTACGGCTAAAATTCACCGGACTGTCCGGTGTGCACCGGACTGTCCGGTGAGCCAACGGTCGGCCAGGGCCAACGGTCGGCCGCGCAATCCGCGCGGGACACGTGGCCGAGCCAACGGTCGGAAGACGGCACCGGACTGTCCGGTGTGCACCGGACTGTCCGGTGCGCCAACGGCTCTCAGATCTTCGCCGGTCTGCAACGGTCGGGAAGTGCTGGATAAGGAAAGAAATCGGTCACCGGACATGTCCGGTGTGCACCGGACTGTCCGGTGCCCCCGACGACAGAAGGCAAGGATGGCCTTCCGGATTTGCTCTCAACGGCTCCTAGCTGCCTTGGGGCTATAAAAGGAGCCCCTAGGCGCATGGAGGAGACACACAAGCAACTCTTGAGCATTCTTGATCATCCACACAAGTTCTTTGCGCATTCGTTTGTGATTCTAAGTGATTCGAGCTCTGTTCTAGTGTGAACTCTGAGATAGTCATTCGAGCTCGAGTCTTGGCCGTGTGTGTGCGCTTTTGTTGTGGATTTGTGTGTGTTGCTTCCCTCCCTTACTCTGTGCTTTCTTTGTGATCATATACTTGTAAGGGCAAGAGACTCCAATTTGTGGAGATTCCTTGCAAACGGGATAGTGAAAGGAACAACAAAACAACGTGGTATTCAAGTGGGTCTTTGGACCGCTTGAGAGGGGTTGATTGCAACCCTCGTCCGTTGGGACGCCACAACGTGGAAGTAGGCAAGCATTGGCTTGGCCGAACCACGGGATAAACCACCGTGTCACCTCTGTCTTGATCTCTTGTGGTATTGTGTTTTGTTGAGACTTCACCTTAGCCACTTGGCAATAATCGTGCTAACACTTAACAAGTTTGTGGCTTAAGTTTGAAGTTTTTACAGGATCACCTATTCACCCCCCCCCCTCTAGGTGCTCTCACCTTGTGGTGCACTTGGTGCCACAAATAGAGGCATTAGGTCCTATGTACTTGCATGAAATGTGGACGTACGAGCGTTTCATGTCAATACTGAATGGCTATGTATCAACCCGTGCTCGTCCCGAGGCATCCATGATAGAGGGGTACTGTACCGAAGAGGCCATTGAGTCCGGAGGTCCATTCTGCAATAGTATCCTAAAAGATCAGGTTGCAATAGGTCTGCCTCCGTCACGACACGAGGGTAGATTGTATGGAAGCGGGAGGATGGGACGGAAATCTTTCATCCCACCAGATTACAATACAGTACTTGAGGCACATCACAGCATCCTACATCAGCTAGCGATAATAGAGCCATTTATCCAACAACACATCAATGAGCTTCACGAGCAAAATCCTGGGCATACGGCTGATTGGGTAATGAAGCAACATAAGCAGCGGTTCAACACATGGCTAATGGTGAAGGACATTCCACGTGGAGAAACAATAGAAGAAAAAACCATCAAGGGGTTGGCATCTGGACCTTCACGCCAGGTCACAACATGGCAAACCTATGACATTAGTGGATTCACATTTTGTACAAAGTCCAAGGACAAAAAGAGCATGTCACAAAATAGTGGTGTTCGATGCGAGGCCATAGATGATGAAACTGGTGAGATTATTACATATTTTGGCTTTATTGAGGACATATGGGAACTAGACTATGGTACATTTCAGATCTCGATTTTCCGATGTCAATGGGTTGAAGACAAACATGTCACGGTAGACAACTATGGTGTCAGAGTTCTTGATCTAAGTAAGGTAGGTTACAAAGATGACCCATGGATCCTTGCTAATCGTGCTGCACAGGTCTTCTATGCTGAACAGGTCATTTCTAACAATGAGAAGAAAAGCACCGACAAACCGAAGCATGTAGTTTTTCCTGGAAAACAACAAGCTATAGGAGTTGATGGTGTATCTGATTTAGAGGATTTTAACCAGTTCAACGACATGTCTCTTTTCATAGACCATCCAACCAAGATAAGGAACGTTGAGCGAAGCATCCCACGCAATTCGATGCCCTGGGTACGCCACGATGGACAAGGCAGAACAATAGCTCCCTAGATTATATAGTTGTCATGTAATTGATTATTGTTAGGACATGTCATGTAATTGATTATTGTTAGCGACAAACCGAAGCATGTAATTTTACACGACTTTCTAGAGAGGAGAGGGAGAGGGAGAGAGAGCTATTGTTGCCAATGCGCTCGGAGCAGGTCCAGCACTTACCGTCCGTGTGGATGCAGCACTTTGCACATCCAGAATGCCCGTTCTTGCACTGATTTTACACAGAGCAGAACATTATGCTGGAGCCTACCGATCAATATGTACTGTATATATACATGCATGGTAATCTGACTTGCCATGAAAACTTCGGACTGGAAGGGTAGGCAGCAGATGT
The DNA here is from genome assembly GCA_029449295.1 of Zea luxurians. Classification (NCBI taxonomy): domain Eukaryota; kingdom Viridiplantae; phylum Streptophyta; class Magnoliopsida; order Poales; family Poaceae; genus Zea; species Zea luxurians. Next base: position 111,448 of record JAOPSE010000380.1, read on the forward strand.
CGCACTCCAGCGCGTCCTTCTCCACGGATAGTGTCACAGTCGCCTCTTCGTCATCCTCCAACCCCGCCTCTTCCTCATTCTCCACCACCACCTTGGCTTTCTTTGGAGTGCCGCCGTCAGAGGAAGAGGCAAAATAAAAGCAGGGAGGACTATTCGACTAATATATACATATCAGATAGTAAGAAACAAGAATCTTCAAAGAACATGTTGTGAAAGAACTTGGAAAGATTTTTATGAGATCTGATACTTATGAAGGAACTTCACACCAATGGTGATGAGAGACGCGAAGCCAAGAGACGACGTAGTATTTAAACAACATGTTCTTTGAAGAGAGAGGAGAGAGAGAGGGAAGAGATAGAGGAGAGAGAGGAGAGAGAGGAGAGATAGAGGAGAGAGAGGAGGGAGAGGGGAGAGAGAGGAGCTAGGGAGAGGAGAGAGAGAGGAGAGAGAGAGGGAAGAGATAGAGGAGAGAGAGGAGAGATAGAGGAGAGATAGAGGAGAGAGAGGAGAGATAGAGGAGAGAGAGAGGGAAGAGAGAGGAGGGAGAGGGGAGAGAGAGAGAGGAGAGAGAGAGAGGGGAGAGAGAGAGGAGGGAGAGAGAGAAGTAATATATAAATATATATATATTATGTATACTAAATATATATATATACATATATAATTAATATGTATAAAAATATATATAATTAATGTATGAATATACAATAAAAAATAATATACTAAAAACATTACTACTGGCGGTTCACAACGAAAACCGCCAGTATAAATTATTTCTACTGGTGGTTGTCGATGAAAACCGCCAGTAGAAATGGCCTCCACAGTCTGTGGATGGCATTTCTACTGGCGGTTCTCTATGACAACCGCCAGTAGAAATGATTTCTACTGGCGGTTTTCGTTGTCAACCGCCAGTAGAAATATCTCCTATATAAAGGAGCGCGCGCGGGGCCAAAAAATTTCGCTAAGTCTCTAGCGCCCTGTCTTTCCATCTTCCCGCCATCAGGCTACCAAAAATTCGCCCGGCGATTTTCTCCGCCGTGCGCCGCCGTCGTTCACGCCGTCGTCCCCGCGCCGTAGGTAAGTTCTTCTCTCTCTCTCTATCCCTTTCTTCGACTATGATCGCTCGGGCATGCGCGCCGCCGCCGCCGTGCAAGCGCCGCCGTGCACGCGCCGCGGCTAAACCCTAAGCCTAGGAAGAGTGAGAGAGTGAGAGGGAAGAGAGAGGAGGAAGAGGGAAGAGAGGGAGACCCTGCGCGCGTCTCTGCAGAGAGAGAGAGGGAGAGAAGATAGAGGAGGGAGAGGGAAGAGAGAGGAGAGGACCTCTCCCTACTCTCTCTTCTCTCTCTCCCTCCCTCTCTCTCCCTCCCTCCACTCTCTTTCCTCTCTCTTCCCTTTCCCTCTCTCTTCGGAGAGAGAGGGAAAGGGAAGAGAGAGGAAAGAGAGTGGAGGGAGGGAGAGAGAGAGAAGAGAGAGGAGGGAGAGGGAGTGTATATATAGGAAAGAGAGTGGAGGGAGAGAGAGGGAAAGGGAAGAGAGAGGAAAAAGAGTGGAGGGAGGGAGAGAGAGAAGAGAGAGGAGGGAGAGGGAGTGTATATATAGGAAAGAGAGTGGAGGGGGAGAGAGAGGAGAGAGGGGGAAAAGGGAAGAGAGAGGAAAGAGAGGGAGAGGGAGGGAGGGAAGAGAGAGGAAAGGGAGGGAGATTAGAGAGAGAGAGAGGAGAGAGCAACGGAGAGAACAACATATTCTATTGTATTTTATTGTAAACAACGTATTCCATTATAAACAACATATTCCATTGTAGTACTATTAGCTAGTGAAATTAGAAGACGACGTACGACACACTTGCGTTGTTTCGATTAAGAGCAACTCATCAGAACCCCACTTGACCAGAGCGAGTTCTCATCACCTCTCTCCCTCTCTCTCTCTATACGTTCTATACGACTCTCCATCTCCCTCTCTCCCTCTCTATACGTCCTATACGACTCCTCCTCTCTCCCTCTCTCTCTCTCTATACGTTCTATACGACTCCTCCTCTCTCTCTCTATACGTTCTATACGACTCTATACGTCCTATACGACTCCTCCTCTCTCCCTCTCTCCCTCTCTATACGTTCTATATGACTCTCCATCTCCCTCTCTCCCTCTCTCCCTCTCTCCCTCTCTCTCTCTCTATATATATATATGTTCTATACGACTCTCCATCTCCCTCTCTCCCTCTCTATACGTCCTATACGACTCCTCCTCTCTCCCTCTCTCTCTCTCTATACGTTCTATACGACTCCTCCTCTCTCTCTCTCTCTCTATACGTTCTATACGACTCTATACGTCCTATACGACTCCTCCTCTCTCCCTCTCTCCCTCTCTATACGTTCTATACGACTCTCCATATCCCTCTCTCCCTCTCTCCCTCTCTCCCTCTCTCCCTCTCTCTCTATATGTTCTATACGACTCTCCATCTCCCTCTCTCCCTCTCTATACGTCCTATACGACTCCTCCTCGATAAGGGTTAGGGTATTTGTTAATACAAATTTAATTATTGCTTATGTTAATATGTAGCTCAATGAGTTCTCCAACCAAGGACCAAGGATTAGGGCCCGACCACATGGACAAGAGTGTTGCTCAAGAAGAATCCAGCAGTGAAGGATATGAAACGCCTAGCGACCCTTTTCCTACCACTAGGATAGATAGGGCCGCTGCGCGTGAGTTGCAACGTGACCCTACTTATGATCCACAAGAACATGAGGTAAATTACACATCCTTAATTTCGTGTGTGTACCTAATTAATTAGCTGATTTCACAATGTCTATTACACATGCATGATTTCTTGTGCATTTTATTACATGAATAGGAGGTCTTGTCTGAATTTCGTGCGATGCTCGAAAAAGCTGCGGCACGATACCAAGACGCACCGGAACCGATCCAAGGCGCACCGGAACCGACCCAAGGCGCACCGGAATCGACCGAGACAACCACCGAGAGGTCAAGGAAAAGGAAGCAGAGCGATCGGAACAGAGGTGACAGGGGGCTAAACAAGTTTCCTGACAAGACATATAAAATCACAGACGTGAGCCCGAATGGTCAGCCCCTAGCTCTAGAAGAGGCACTACCTAAGTTTCGGAATGCACTTGGGTTCTTAGTTAGAGATAATCTTGATATCACAATCCGACAGTGGAGAGATGTATCAGATGATGTCAAGAATCAAATGTGGAATAAGCTAGTAACGAGGTTCGTTTTGCCTGGGGGTTCAGAAGAACTCGTGAAAAAATACACGATGAAGCAGTTTGCAATAAATTTCCGAAACTGGAGGTCTGAGATGAATACAAAGTTTGCAAAGAAAGGCCTAGACCCGACGAAAAAATATAAAATCTCAGCAGGTCAGTGGGCAGTATTTCTAGAGCAGAGGAGCAACCCTGATTTCATATCGCTAAGTGAGGCAAATTCAGAACTGTCTAAGAAGAACAAATACCGCCACCACCTTGGCACAGGTGGTTACAAGCGTCAGGTTCCTAAATGGAGACAAGAAGACGCCGAGAAGAAGGCTGCAGGGTTGCCGACGCTGTCCGAGCAACTCGGTGAAAGGACAGCTAATTGGATCCGTGCTAGAAAACCAAGGGAAACTGAGTCTGGTGTATCTTTTGATGATCCCGCTGTCGAAGAAGCGGCAAAAAACATATATGCAATTGCAGCTAAGCAGAGCGAAGGAACATTTAAGCCGCAAAGGGAGAAAGACATTCTAACGGCTGGTCTCGGTAACCCTGAGCATCCTGGTCGTGTACGAAGAATATCATCTAAGGAAGGATGGAAGGAAGGATTCGGACCACAATGGGAAGGTCTGTACAAGAAACATGATCGATACAAGGAAGAGATGGCAAATTATTTTAAGGAGGAGGCCAAGAAAGAGTTTAAAGGCCCGATGTCTGAAATGCTATCGAATCCTCCTCCAGAATTGATGCAGCAATTGGCGATGGCGAGTGCGATGTCTGTTCAACAGATGACCACTCCACAGATGCAAATAATTCTAGCAGCTCAAACACCGGCTGCCACCGAGGGTACGACCATCCCAAGCTCTGTCGCGTCAACGGGAAATAAGGTCCGCTATCCAGTTGATGACATCACAAGGCCTGTGGCATGCACACTAGTTATAAGATATGGTATTAACAATCAGCGTACAAGGAAAGTAGCCACAGGCCTTGCGATCCCAGGACGCAAGTTCCATGGAAACGACATTCCAGAAGAATATTGCAGGGTAGAAGTGACGACAGTCGTCCAAGGATACGAGGACGACATGCTAGACATCCCTGGGCCCAAAGGTATCGAGACACTTGGACAAGCTATCAAGAATTTTATCCTTTGGCCTCGAAGGGATGTCGAATTGGTTGATTGGTCGATTTCGTCGCAGGCCCAACCGTCTCCGCCTTCTCAAATTGTTGTTCCTATTGTACATCCATCATCACCTCCTCAAACTTCACATGCTGCTCCTCATCCTCTTTCTGACCCTCCTTCTCCTCATCCTCATGGTGGCCCACCGTCTCCGCCACATACATCGCCCTTCAGGGATCCACCTTCTCCACAGCCATCTCCACGACCATCAAAGAAATCTAAAGTTTCTATACCAAAAGTAGTGTCCCCGTATGATAAGAAAAAGAAGAGTAAATCCACTGCTGGCACTGTTCGTTTTTTGAAAGGGATTGGACGGAGCCTCACGTCAGACAATGTTGATTTGGCCGATCTCGAGGAGTCCGCAAAAAAGGCTGAGGCAATGGCCGCAAAGATAAAGAAGCCAACTAAGGCAGATTATAAAAACATGCCTAAAAAATATGTGCCGGGCAGACCACTACTCACTTTTGAGAAACTAAGGAAGGTCCCGGCTAATATTAAAAGGTTGCATGATTGGTACATGCGGGCATCTTCAGTTGGCATCGACACCATCAGTGTTAATATACCAGCCCATGCTTTTATTGGTTCAAATCAAAAAGCCGTTGTTACATTCGAGGACATGTGGTTAATGATGAACCTTCAGAGACTCGACGTGCAACTTGTAACCATATTTGCATTGTAAGTGTCACTCATACTCCACATATATGTGTTATTATTAGTGAGTTGTATAAATTTTCAATATCTGACATGCACGTGTGCGTTGCAGAATGCAACATGATCAGCAGGAGATCCTTTATGGTACCAATCCCAATGCTAGTGCCAGTAAAAGGGTTGGGTATCTCAACCCAATAAAGATATGCGAGGATAACCACACTTTTAAAATCGGAAAAGGCAACGAAGCATTACAGGGGCTAACAGACGAAGAAATTGAGGTGCATATCCAGGATCTGAAGAAGGATTTTGGAGCAAGATACGCCACCTACATAGGACACACAATGCTTCAATTTCAAGACAGGGAATCCATAGTGGCCCCGTACAACTTTAAGTAAGTGTGATTTTGCATAAATAAAATTAATAATTTCAATACACATGTATCACAAGTTTGATTCGTACAGGGACCACTGGATATGCTTTTTCATTTATCCTAAGGTTGGAAAGGTGCTGGTGCTCGACTCCTTGCACACCGAGCCTTCGGCCTATTCAAAATTCCTCAGCATCTTAGAGCTGTAAGCCTTTTCTATGCATGCATACTTATATCGATGAGAATTGTAGAATAACATGGTGATTCTATTTGAGATCACAGGGCATTTAGGTTTTATAAGCTACAAGGTGGAAAGTACGACACGTCCAAAAAAGGCGTGCCACTAGACATTCATTATAACTGGCCGGTAAGTATGTGAATTTATGAATACATATCATACATGTACGTACATAAGACAATGTTGCAACTAAATAACCAATCTCCCGTTATGTAGTGCCACAAGCAACCACCCGGATCGGTCCTATGTGGGTTCTACGTGTGCGAGTTCATGAGAATGAACGGACGATACATCACGAACCCTCACAAGGTATTATTAGTAATAGTCACGTATGTATTTATGTCATTAAAGATGCAAATGTGTTATTATTGAGTATAAATAGATGATGTTTATAAACTTCCTTTACAACAATTTCAACAAGGAAGCCCGGAGAACTTGACTGAAGGTGCATTGTATGGCATAGTTGAGGACCTGTGCACATTCATATTGAAAGAGGTCATTCCCGCAGAAGGGAAATATCACGATGCTTCCGGAACATTAGCTTTGCCAGAGTTTAGAATACTAACAGAAATTAGTAGACTATCTCTTAGCCGAGATAGTTATTAGAGCTTAAGTGAAAACTTTGATGTATATAATGTGTGATGCATACATGGTTGTAAACAAGACTTTGATGTATATATATGTATGATAGAATTTAATTCCATGTTGCTTTTAATATCAATACTACATGTTTATCAATATCAATATATATATATATTAATATCAATACTACATGTTTATCAATACTACATGTATATATATGTTTTGTGTGTGTAAATATATATAAATTTCAGTACTGATTGAAAATTTAAAAAAAGGCGGGAAAACTTTCCACTGGCGGTTTTCTTTATAAAACCGCCAGTGAAAATAGCATTTCCACTGGCGGTTGCTTAAGAAAACCGCCAGTGAAAATAGCATTTCCACTGGCGGTTGCTTAAGAAAACCGCCAGTGAAAATAGCATTTCCACTGGCGGTTCTAGAATAACCGCCAGTGGAAATGACGATTTCCACTGGCCCCTAGCACTGGCGGCACTGAAAAGCGCCAGTGAAAACGTCTCTAGAACCGCCACTATAGAGGCTGTGTGTACTAGTGTAGAGGACTCAGAAGAAAATGGAGAGAGCTCGGCTACATACCTTCCAACTTAGATGTTTTTGCCTCAAGCTCATCAAGCAAAGTATTGAGCATATATATGAGCTCAGAATTGTATTCCTTTTCTTGCTCAAGATTTAGTTGAGCTGATTTGGTTGCCTGCAGTTTCTTCTGGGTCAGCGGGAGAACGGATTTCTTCTCTTATCCATTCAAGATCTCCTAGAGGGCAATATTATTAAAAGCAAAAACTAACAAGGTGGTTGTCGTGGTTTCTAGAACCGGAGATAATAAGTTTTGTGTTCGACAGGGTTGTTAGCGCGAACTCACTCCGAATGGTGAGCTATGGGGGCTCAAAGGTGGATCTGGAACGAACGGGTTATACTGGTTCCGGCCAGAGCCCTAGTTCATGCAGTGCTGACAGTAGTATTGCTTGAGCGTATTACATTTAGGTGCTTGTGTGAAGCTATGAGAATATGGGATATCTTTGGATAGAAGTTGTCTTGCCCTTTTATAGCTCAATCTTACCCGTTACATGTTCTTGAAACTTTATGGAGTGATCGTTCTATGAAGTCTCCAAAATGGGTTCTCTTATATCACGAAGAACTTCTTAAATTATGGAGGGTGCAGAAGCTTAAATTGACCATAAACCATTCAAGAATAATTTATAGGTATCAATAAGAATAATTGATCATAAACCTTTGGGTTGTTCTACATATGTTGTGGCTATTTATGTGCTTGGAATGGTAGCAGTATGCTAGCGCGCACGGAGTCCGATGTATCCTTTCACCTGGAGTATTCTAGGTATTGTATTTTCTATAGCGAAGCGACAAGCTAGAGGTGAACTAACTCAAACTTGAAATGGATTGTAAACTTGAAAAGTATACACACTAGAATTTAGATGGGGTAAGTGCAATGGAAAACTAGGTGTATGAGGAAGAAATATATAGGGACCTTAAGATCGGTAACTAGTTAAAGTTGCTTGAAAGGACAACGAGAAGTCAGAGAGCCAAACTATATTTTTACTGTGTTGCAAAGGATTATTTTGGGTTAACCTGTGAATAATAAAATATGAGAGAGAACTTTCTTCGAATAAAATTCTATAGGTTCTGCTTGGGGTAGATAGACAAAACCTTAAAGGGAAACCAGCTATCACCTATGGGCCTACCAAGTGACAGGGAGCTATCACCTATGGGCCTACCAAGTGACAGGGTCAGGATACCCATGCCACACTCTTGTTGTCACCAAGAGGGGCTACCAATCATAGTTGCGCAGATAGATGACACATTATAATAGTGTTCAAGCAACATTGAAGCTCCTCCATAGCGAGGATCAGAGCTAGCCAACCTAGTAGTTAACTAGGACTAGGTGTGGCTTATAACACCAGCAAGTCAGACAAGACTTGTTTAAACGACAGACTAACACAATTCTAAGCCTTAAATTAAATTGTCTCTAGACTACCGCAAAAATAAGCATGAAGTAGAAGTAAAGTAATACTTGAAGTAAAACTGGAAGTAATACTCAAAAGTAGACTTCCCTCACACCACATATGCCTCACGCACAATACATAGTTCCATCTCATCTTAAAAAAGTTTATTGCAATATTTCATCTAGTTTCGTTATGGAAGATGAAAGCCCATACAAGTCATGCGCTGTCCTGCTTGCACAAGTCAACTTTGTATACCTCCTGTCCTTGCCTACTGAGTAGGGCTGGACGAAATGCTCGCGGATCGTTAGCTCTTTCGGTTTGTGGTCAGCTCGGCTCAGCTTGAATCGACTTGTTTGAATTTTTCACGAGCTGAGCTGTCAGTCTAGCTCGGGTCGATAACAAGCAAGCTCGTTTTGTTAATGAGTCAGCTCGCGAGCTAAACGAGCTATCACATTTCAGTAAAACGAAACTATATGCATATCATTTATATAACAATTGATGAACATGTTATATGTATGTGTTGTTTCTATGGTTTATGAGTTAAACTAATGACTGATGGACTGTGTCTATGTGTTAAATTGGTGTATGCGAATATAACTATGTGTTAAACTGATGAACATGTGTCTGAATTATGAATTGATGAGTTGTGTTAATTTGGTGTTACATTCACTACACGACAGTTCACTTACAGCGACCTATGATTGGTTGCTAAAACGGCCTTCAGCGACCTACTGTTGGTCGCTAAAAACTTTTAGCGACCCATAAGGATGGTCGCTGTAAGTGCCGTCGCTAAAGGCTTTAGCGACCGACATCTTTTTAGCGACCGACCGTCCATTGCTAATATTGTATATTTAGCGACCAACCGTGGGTTGATGTACTATAGATTTAGCAACCAATCGTGAGTCGTTATACTATACATTTAGCAATCAACAGAAAGTTGCCCCTAGTTATAGTCGTTAATAATGATAATATATCATTAATTAGCATTCAACAACTATTATATATACAAAAGCATCACAAATCACCAATTTTTATACACATATTCACATAGATATACAAATTTAATTAGTATTGCACAATGATAGATCCACATCACATAAACCATCAACAAGCACCACAACAAAATCATTCACAAAACCTACACATGTTATTATGTTTTGCCTATATTTGCAAACACTTTACAAAATCATTCACAAAAGTACTAACACTTCAAGTGATTCGCAAAAGCCTTCACAAAAGCACTCCAACTTCTTGTATCCTCTTGTTTTAAGGCACAAGCTTGTAGGGGTTGTGATGTCGCCACTTACTTGATGCTAACAAGACATTTCCTTCACCAAAGCCATCTTCAACACTTCGCCTATAAAAAATCAATTCTCTTTTTCAATTGCCTGTCTGCAAGACAAGTGATAATTGCAATAAGTAACATGATATGTTAACCAGAAGGTATGCTAGCACCAGAAATGACCAAAGAAGATGGTATGCTAGGAAAGATATTTTGGGAATAGCTTCTATTTATCCTAGGGAATCCCTTCGACAAATTTAAGGTCAATCGGAGATGGTTTGAGTCTTTTTTACTTTTGAAAGCATTTTTTGTGGGGTTCTGAATCTACATGTACAACTGGGCAACAAGTGGAACTAGTAGAAATAAAAATAGTGTATAAATAAATGGACTAATTTAGAGAGCTGGTTGGCAATGCTTCGTATAAACATAGTCTTGGGGTGTTGATGCATTTCTGTTTTTACACGCAAAAGTTCTTTCGCAGTTCATTTTTACTAGCAAGTGCCGTGTGTAGAGTAGCTCAAGTTTGGCAATGTAAATTTGCTCAAACGAACCATGCAACCCCTAGGCCAGGGTACTGCTAGATCTGTCACAGGAACTACTTGAGCATGTTGTGTATATATGTACGTCTGCCTAGCTATACACACAAATATTCATAGAAAATACAGATAGTTAAGCAGATGAAAAAAAAGAACCCAATGATATATCATGCATTCAAAGCTATTTTTATATGGAAGGAACGACATACTGAAAGATAGAAATAGAATTACTAAAGAAATTCAGGTGCCCACTTTTTTGTTTTCCTGTTAGGCCTATGTTCCAGAACTGCCGTGAAAAACTTGGCTTTCAGTTTATTTTTTTAGACTACCTGGCTGGCCAGACCTCAACTAATTAACACATTCTGTGACATTGACATAAATATATTTAGATGACAAAACCAAAATTCAGCTAATATAAGTATAACTGCCGACTACCAGAAGCATTCAAACAAAAGTTTCAGAAGGATTGGAGGGGCAGCCCAAATTCCATGGAAAGGTGGCATCAAACAAATAGCTTGGGTGTGGACAACTCAGGATCTTGTTGGAGCTGATCACACAATTCAGCATGAAGGGCCATGACATAACACTTCGCTTGATGTCGAGCGCTCCCTCCTAGACTAATCGGCGTCGATCAGCGTGGTGGTGTGCTGCCGCCTGTCTGTCTGTCTGGCTCTCTCAAGGGCATAACACTATGCCTGCCTGTCCTCGATCACCTTGCATGCGTGTCCTTGTCCGTTCCGGCGTCGTCTTCTGGCCAGCGCCCGTGTGCGCCATCGCTGTCCTGTCCTCACGGTAAAACCGAACGCGCAAGCACACTCTTGGACCTGGCAGCACCAATAAACTCAACCTCGCCGGTGGGGCGGGGCGGGGCGGGGCGAAGCAAAGCAGCAGACGAGAGTTTGGAAAGCGGGAGGTGAGGAGGCATGACGTACCGGGACGAGGAGGCCTAGCAGGGGAGATGCGATGCGAGGAGCTGGTGCCAGAGCGGACTACTGGTCACCGCCGGCGCGTTGTGCGTTGCCCTAGTCCCCACCTCCCCGGACCGGACCCCGGTCGCCCCCTCCCGCGGTCCCACCAGGCCTCTGCTCCGAACTCTCCTGCAGATGGGACTATGAGATGTCCTGCCGCGCGCTTCGTAAAAGCCTCCGGGCATCGAGCCACTTCCGGGCGTGGCAGTGGCACAGGCTCGCATAGTGGCACTAGGGTTGGTGCAGGCGCGTCAGGGGAGGGCGGCTCGGCCAGGGCTCGGCTGCTGCTGCTCGGTCGGGACAGAGAGGAGCGAGGCGAGGGAAGGGAGGAGAGAGGTGAGGGGAGAGAGATTCCCTTTGACCCGGGAACAGGATCTGGATGTCGCCTAGAGGGGGGGTGAATAGGCGAATAAAACTTATCACTTTAAACTTAAATTCTTACTCTACTTGAAGACTTAGTACGCAGTGGAATGAGAAGATCCTTCGAGTAGGTTGCAGCGGAATAGAAGATCCTGTCTCAAAATGTCCTGCACTTCAAATAACGCTTACACCACAGATAAGTGTTGAAATGCAGATATAAAAGCGAGTAAGACAGAGAGTCAGGATACAATACAGAATAGAGCACATAGACGCAAGGATTTATCCCGAGGTTCGGCCAAGCCTGAAATGCTTGCCTAGTCCTCGTTGGAGTTAGCCACACCTGGGCTTGGAGTCTATTTCAACTCCTTCCTCCGTTTGCTCAGATCTGTCAGTATGACAGATAGAGCCTTTCACTATTGAGTTGGATTACACCAAAACCGCGGCTGCTTACAAACTTCTTCACAGCACCTCGGCAGAGTAACGATACGCTCAAGACCTTGCTCTAGCTCTTAGCAGCTCTTTTCCACTCTCTAAAGGCTTATAGCTGTGCCTTCTACACAAACTAGAGAGACACACACAAGAGGGAGAGTGGGAATTGATCCGAGTGATGTCTACACTTGTTGGCTGCGCTTGTCCATTGCTTGAGGCGCCTAGGGGTCCCTTTTATAGGCACAAGGGGCCTAGGAGCCGTTGGAAGCAATCCAGAAAGGCAAATCTTGCCTTCTGTCGGGTGGCGCACCGGACAGTCCGGTGCACCACCGGACACTGTCCGGTGCCTGATTTCCTTCCATAAATGGAGCAGTCGACCATTGCAGTCCTGGAGCCGTTGGCGCACCGGACACTGTCCGGTGCACACCGGATAGTCCGGTGCCCCCATTTGACCGTTGGCTTGGCCACGCGTCACGCGCAGATCGCGCGGCCGACCGTTGCCCAAGCCGACCGTTGGCTCATCGGACAGTCCGGTGCACCACCGGACAGTCCGGTGAATTATAGCCGTACGTCGCCAGACTCCTCCCGAGAGCGGCCTGTTCACAGGAGTTCAACCTGTCGCACCGGACACTGTCCGGTGCACCACCAGACAGTCCGGTGTGCCAGACTGAGCTGAGTCTTGGCTGTACACAGCCAAGCCATTTGCACCTCTTTCCTTTTCTTCTTCCTTCTGTTTCTAACACTTAGACAAGTATGTTAGTACACAAAACCAATGTACTAAGTCTAGAAACATACCTTCTCTTAATTATTACATCTATAGCATTTCACATGCTTGAGCTTTGATGTTGGACTCATAAATCATCAAGTCGGCTTGACTTGATCTAGATTGACATTTCTTGGCTCCAACATCCTGCAAAGGTCACATAGAACATCTCCAAACATAGGAACAACCCAAACTAAAGATCAAGGTGAGCTTAGCTCTTTTGGGCTGCTTCCAGTTCTGGTTTTGACACTTGTTCTCCTTCTAGTGACCTTGATCTCCTTCTTAGAGCTTGATCTTGAGCCTTATGACTTACACCACATAATTGTAGTTGTTGCCTCATTGGTTGTAAGTCACGTCCTTATGTAGTGATCCTTGATGTGTCGTAGCTGTTCTCAACTCGATCACCCTTGACTTTGCAAGCCTTCTTCTTCACCCTTGGCTTTGGGTTCCTCAGCCTTCTTGACCTTCTCCCATGCACTTGGTACCTCGAAGCTCTTCTTGCCTCCGTCCTTGGCTTGATCAGTTGTCTCCGAGCTATGCACCCGAGTATCACTTTTGCAACGTCCATCTTACTTGTGATGTCCATCATGTATCCATAATCCAGTTCTTGGACCATCACATTTGTTCACTTGTGTTGAACCCTGTTAGATTTACCTTAAGCACCTGTTCAACACTTAGTACACTTGTTAGTCCTTTAATTGAGTTGTCATCCAAACACCAAAACTCACAAGAGAGCTTTCAATCTCCCCCTTTTTGGTAATTGATGGCAACACAATTAAAGCTTACATAAGAATAAGATTTGAAGCACAAATTTTGAATTCTAAGTTTATAGAATGCTCCCCCTAAATATGTGCTTACTTCAAAAACATAATTTTGGCCTCAGACGCCAATTTTCACATACTTAGGCAATTCGAAACATTTCTACACCTTAGCACTTTTTGGGATGCATTGTGTCAAGAATCAAACCATGATGCTATAACACACAAATGCATGTAATCAGAGTTAAACATCATTCAATTTAGTGGATATATCACAGGAATATCAACCTACCACTATTCACCATTAAGATACCAATTCAAACTAATACCAATTTAAACTAAGATACTAATTTAAAACAATCTTAAAGCACCATTAACCACATGCACCATTATCCACATGACTATCTAACCACATGCACCATTATCCACATGACTATCTATTTCAGAAAGAACACAATAGATGCCAATCAATTCATAGCAACGGAAGCACTAGTCCATACGATGCAACACATATAATACTGCAAGAAGCATATGAATAACACACTAGCAAGCATATGAATAACACACTAGCAAAGCTTAAACTAACACATCACCCCTTAGGATAAGCTTTCCTCTCAGGTTGAGATAAACTTTAATACACAAGTTCTCCCCCTTTGACATCAAACACCAAAAACCATACTCAAGCAAGAACATAGGATGATGTCAAGGGACTGCAGGGTGTTAAGGAGGAAAAACAACTATCAAAACTCCCCCTTACTTATTGAACATATGCACTATCAACATTTAGGTAAGATACATATATGCAAAAAGATTAATACTTCCTTTTGTACCTTTACCATGTTGTAGTGTACTTCCCATCTTGAAAGTATTTAATCTCTTGAGAGCTTCTCCACACTTGTGCCTGATTCTTTATCCTAACCTTTTCTTGTTGCTAAGACACCAAACTTAGAACAAGTTATAGTATTGGGCACAAGAAGAAACTTCTATTCTCATGATTATCAAAAAATGTCAATTTACGCAAACTATCATAGCTGCCAATTGAAAGATACCAATTGCAAGATCATAGCTCCATGATACTTAAGGATAAGCATCTAGTATCACCAAATTTTATAGAGCATGAGCAATCTAAAAATATGAAATTACTCATGACTTAAGATACCAATTCCTTGACTTACAGAGGTACCCCAGTCCTGATTGCTCCATTTCTTGCTTATCTTCTCTTTTCCACCTTGAGACTGTACAAGATTGCTCAAGAAACAGTTAGTCTCAAGGGACACAAGTTATGTGTGCTCCCCCTCAAGTTGTGCATCAAGTATTTGAATGACTTGCACTTTACACATTCTAGCTTCCTCAGAACTAGAGGGGATCACAACATACCTTGGTCAAGGCATACTCTATCACTTTCATCACACAAAGAGATATCAATTAAATACCAAATTGAAAGCCACTTAATACCAATTGAAGGCTAAATAAGAGGTTGACTAAATACAACAATGCATGCCTTAGGAGCACCTAAGCCATTTGAATACTCACAGGAAGTCTATCATTTACACGCAACTTAGACATGCTTCATACTTAACTATCATTGCATCACATATACCAATTGAAAAACAACACGATCATGCATATAAAGCGCAAAGTCTAAGCACATCATAATTAAGAAGGTTCCTTAGATACACCAAAAGAAACAACATTTTAAGGCATAAGACTCCTAAGCCACGATACTGCCAATGAAATGCAAGAACACAGCTATGATCACAATCAATGGAACTTCAAGATATTCAATAAAATTGCACAGTTCCATTTTCCATGCCTTTGCCTTTTACCAGTATGGCCATGAGAGCACCAGTTATTACCACAAACCAACTGAAAGTTCCCTATTATTTATGCACTTCATAGCTCGAGAGAATGCATTAGAGGCATTAGAGGCATAACACATAGTGCCACAATAGGGTCATCATATAAACTAAGCAATATGTCATATTTTCACACAGGCTAATCATAAAACCATATAGCATAACTCACAATGGGATGCAGGTTTATTCACGAACACAACAAGAGTTAATCATGGAGGATATCTCAAATGATAAGTTACCCAAAGAATGATTAAGCAATGATAAGATACTGAAAGCTCTCTTGTGAGTTTTGGTGTTTGGATGACAACTCAATTAAAGGACTAACAAGTGTACTAAGTGTTGAACAGGTGCTTAAGGTAAAGCCTACAGGGTTCAACACAAGTGAACAAATGTGATGGTCCAAAAACTGGATTATGGATGCATAATGGACATCACAAGTAAGATGGACATTGCAAAAGTGATACTCAGGTGCGTAGCTCGGAGACAACTGATCAAGCCAAGGACGGAGGCAAGAAGAGCTTCGAGGTACCAAGTGCACGGGAGAAGGTCAAGGAGGCTGAGGAACCCAAAGCCAAGGGTGAAGAAGAAGGCTTGCAAAGTCAAGGGTGATCGAGTTGAGAATAGCTACGGCACATCAAGGATCACTACATAAGGACGTGACCTACAGCCAATGAGGTAACAGCTACAGTTATGTGGTGTAAGTCATAAGGCTCAAGATCAAGCTCCAAGAAGGAGATCAAGGTCACTAGAAGGAGAACAAGTGTCAAAACCAGAACTAGAAGCAGCCCAAAAGAGCTAAGTTCACCTTGATCTTTAGTTTGGGTTGTTCCTATGTTTGGAGATGTTCTATGTGACCTTTGCAGGATGTTGGAGCCAAGAAATGTCAATCTAGATCAAGTCAAGCCGACTTGATGATTTATGAGTCCAACATCAAAGCTCAAGCATGTGAAATGCTATACAAGTAATAATTAAGAGAAGGTATGTTTCTAGACTTAGTACATTGGTTTTTGTGTACTAATATACTTGTCTAAGTGTTAGAAACAGAAGGAAGAAGAAAAGGAAAGAAGTGCAAATGGTTTGGCTGTGTACAGCCAAAACTCAGCTCAGTCTGGCACACCGGACTGTCCGGTGGTGCACCGGACAGTGTCCGGTGCGCCAGGTTGAACTCCGGTGAATAGGCCGCTCTCGGGAGGAGTCTGGTGACGTACGACTATAATTCACCGGACTGTCCGGTGGTGCATCGGACTGTCCGGTGAGCCAACGGTCGGCTTGGGCAATGGTCGGCCGCGCGATCTGCGCGTGACGCGTGGCCGAGCCAACGGTCAAATGGGGGCACCGGACTGTTCGGTGTGCACTGGACAGTGTCCGGTGCGCCAACGGCTCCAGGACTGCAACGGTCGACTGCTCCATTTATGGAAGGAGATCAGGCACCGGACAGTGTCCGGTGGTGCACCGGACTGTCCGGTGCGCCACCCGACAGAAGGCAAGATTTGCCTTCCTGGATTGCTTTCAACGGCTCCTAGGCCTCTTGTGCCTATAAAAGGGACCCCTAGGCGCCTCAAGCAATATACAAGTGCAGCCAACAAGTGTAGACATCACTCGAATCAATTCTCACTCTCCCTCTTGTGTGTAACTCTATAGTTTGTGTAGAAGGCACAGCTATAAGCCTTTAGAGAGAGGAGAAGTGCTGCTAAGAGCTAGAGCAAGGTCTTGAGCGTATCGTTACTCTACCGAGGTGCTGCCAAGAAGTTTGTAAGCAGCCACGGTGGTGTTGTAACCCAACTCAATAGTAAAAGGCTCTATCTGTCATACTGACAGATCTAAGCAAACGGAGGAAGGGGTTGAAATAGACTCCAAGCCCAGGTGTGGCTAACTCCAACGAGGACTAGGCAAGCATTTCAGGCTTGGCCGAACCTCGGGATAAATCCTTGCGTCTGTGTGCTCTGTATTGTATCCTGACTCTCTGTCTTACTCGATATTATATCTGCACTTCAATACTTATCCGTGGTATAAGCTTTATTTGAAGTGAAGGACATTTTGAGACAGGATCTCCGATTCCGCTGCAACCTACTCGAAGAGTCTTCTCACTCCACTGCGTATTAAGTCTTCGAGTAGAGTAAGAATTCAAGTTTTAAATTAATAAGTTTTATTCGCCTATTCACCCCCCCTCTAGGCGACATCCAGATCCTGTTCCCGGGTCAAAGGGAACTTTCAATTGGTATCGGAGCTAGGCCTCTCCAGTGTGGGCTTAGCCGTCCGGAGATGACGATGTCGTCACAAGAGGTAACTGAAGAACTTCTTTTAGGCGATGGCTCTAATTACAAATCTTGGTCTGTCTCTATTTATAATGCTTTCTTGAGTGTTAATCCTGATTTGAGACAGGTCTTTAGTAGAAGTATTTTTCCATCTGATATTAGTAAAAATCCCTCTAATGATGAACTAAGATGTTTATCTCTCAATCACCGTGCCTGCAACATCTTAGTTGATTCTCTTTCTAGAGGTGCTTATTTTGCCATCATGAGTAGTGATAATGATTTATTTGTTGATGCTCATGATTTATGGAATAGAATTAAAGTAAAATATTGTGTGGCAAATTGTACTCCCTATATTGCTTGTGATGCTAACCTTTCAAAGGGAGAAGATCAAGAACGATGGGCACCCAACGATGAATCCACCTCGTCGACAGGTTTGGTCTCCACTAATAATAAGTGTTTTATTGCTAACAATGACGGTGGAGACAAAAGCCATGATGAGGAGGAATATGAGGATGATAGCGAGGATGAATCTTCATCACCTCAAGGTACATTTTCCTATTTGGCTTCCACTGACATTAATGACAGGGAAAATGAGACCGATGATGTGGAAGAAGAGGAGATTCGCCGTTTCTACATCCATCTCAACAAAGAGGACAAGGCACTCTTGGTTAAGCTGTTGAGAAGGAACAAGGAACAAGGCGAGACGCTTCTCAGGCTAGAGGAGTCCCTCATCAAAACCGACAACAACCTGGAGAAGATGACCAAAGAACATGAGAAACTAAAGCACTCTCATGATGATTTGGTCCAAAGGTATGAATATGTTTTAATTGAGCAAAGAAATAGTCATGATGCATTATCTAATATTGCTCAACTTAAAACGGAAAATTCTATGCTTAAGAGTCAAGTAGAAACAATGGACTTAGAAAAACGTGCTCTAGGTAAAAAGTATGATATGTTGTCATATTCTCATAATAAATTAGTTGATGACCATATCATGCTTAATGTTTCTCATGAGGTTATAATTGCAAACTTAAATTCATGTGAACCTCATTCTCGCACGTGTGCGCATTTGAATTGTATATCATCATGTGCTAACCCCTGTTGCTCAAAAGAAAGCCAATCATTGATTGAGCAACAAGTTTTAGGGTCACAAAAGAAATTCTGTGGGAACAAGAAGCAAAGACAACTGAGGAGAAGACACATTGCTCAACTCTCTCAAGATATCCACGGGCGCGTGGTGAAGAAGCTTGAGAAAGGAAAAACTGTAGCAAGTGTCAAGCTCAATAAGAAAAATGTTCCTAAAGATGAAGAAATCAACATGAGCTTGGAAAAAGGTAAAGATTCAATTAATCATGTTGTTTGCACTGACCTTCTCTCCATGTCATTCAAGTACAAAAAGGGAAAAGGAAAAAGGAGGTGTTTCAAGTGCAAGAAGTTAGGCCACCTCATCGTGTCTTGTCCGTACAAAGACAAGAATGAAGGGACAAGGAGTTGTTTTGGATGCAACAATAAGGACCACACGATCACTTCATGTCCGGTCATGAAGAATCAAGGATGTGCATCCTCCAAGGTGACCCTCACCAAGGAAAA
The DNA here is from genome assembly GCA_029449295.1 of Zea luxurians. Taxonomy (NCBI): domain Eukaryota; kingdom Viridiplantae; phylum Streptophyta; class Magnoliopsida; order Poales; family Poaceae; genus Zea; species Zea luxurians. Next base: position 130,432 of record JAOPSE010000380.1, read on the forward strand.
TGACACACAGCAAGCGTCATGTCAGGTTGAGCGACGCTTCTGCTATAAGTGTGGTGAGCAGGGTCATCTATCCAAGGTATGTTATAAAGGTAAGATTCCTAAGCAAGTGAATTTGTGTCAATCTTATTCGCGTAGGAGACCCAAATCATACACTTGTGCTAGATCTATAACGAGATCACCTAGAACTAGCACAAAGGCAATTTGGGTACCAAAGGCACATTTAGATGATCATTATGGACCCATCTCGAGATGGGTACCAAACTGTGCTAACTAGACCATGCAGGTGCCTTGAGATGGACTGGAGACCATGGGAGAGCTTAAGACGGTTATCTAAAACTCTATGCTTAAGCTGTTAATTGTTTTGGTGTTTATTGACCCAAGGTTGAATTATTGTGAAACACTAATCCCATGTTCATCTCAAGTGAAATAAGGTGTATAGGTCCTGAATCATTATTGGTGAATCAAGTAAAGGACTTCGATGAGAATCTACAACTTGCTCTTCAAAGGATGGTACCCGTATATTTTAAGTACATAATTGCAATTTAGTATTGCTCTTAAGTTGGCTTGTTGTGCTACCTGTCTTTGGAGTAGTTATGCTTTATGATTGCCTGTGTTAAATGAATCATAGTGATGTTTGCTTAATCATGACTGGTGCTATATAGGATATATCTTTTGAATCATTCATGGGTAGCTCTTTCATTTGTTATAACCACAACGATTAACTCTCTTGGTGTATATGGATAAACCTGTAACTTTTTGTAAGTCATGCTATGTGCAATTATGACATTTTGTTTAGTCCATGTTCACATGATTACCCTAGTTTGGTACTGTGTGAATTTCAAATCCATGTCGTGCCCTTTTGAGCTATGAGGTGCATGAAAGTCGCCTAGAGGGGGGGGGGGGGGTGAATAGGGCGAAACTGAAAATCACAAAAATAGTCACAACTACAAGCCGGGTTAGCGTTAGAAAAATAAACGAGTCCGCGAGAGAGGGTGCAAAACAAATCGCAAGCAAATGAAGAGTGAGACACGCGAATTTGTTTTACCGAGGTTCGGTTCTTGCAAACCTACTCCCCGTTGAGGAGGCCACAAAGGCCGGGTCTCTTTCAACCCTTCCCTCTCTCAACCGGTCCCTCGGACCGAGTGAGCTTTTCTTCTTCTCAATCAAAACGGGAACAAAACTTCCCCGCAAGGGCCACCACACAATTGGTGCCTCTTGCCTTGGTTACAATTGAGTTTTGATCACAAGAACAAATGAGAAAGAAAGAAAGCGATCCAAGCGCAAGAGCTCAAAAGAACACGGCAAATCTCTCTCGCTAGTCACTAAAGGCTTAAGTGGAATTGGAGAGGATTTGATCTCTTTGGTGTGTCTAGAATTGAATGCCTAGCTCTTGTAAGTGGTTGGAAGTTGGAAAACTTGGATACAATGAATGGTGGGGTGGTTGGGGTATTTATAGCCCCAACCACCAAACTTGACCGTTGGCTGGAGGCGTCTGTTCGATGACGCACCGGACAGTCCGGTGCACACCGGACAGTCCGGTGCCCCTGCCACGTCATCAGTGCCGTTGGATTCTGACCGTTGGAGCTTCTGACTTCTAGGCCCGCCTGGGTGTCCGGTGCACACCGGACAACAACTGTTCATTGTCCGGTGCGCCGGTATGGGCGCGCCTGATGTCTGCACGCGCTGCGCGCGCATTAAATGCACCGCAGGTAGCCGTTGGCGCCGAAATAGCCGTTGCCCCGCTGGTACACCGGACAGTCCGGTGCACACCGGACATGTCCGGTGAATTATAGCGGAGCAGCTGCCGCGTGAACCCGAGGCTGGCGACTTGAGGAGGCCGAGCTTCCTTGAGCACCGGACACTATCCGGTGTACACCGGACAGTCCGGTGAATTATAGCGCGCCGGCTTCCGAGAATTCCCGAAGGCGGAGAGTTCGAATTGGAGTCCTCTGGGCGCACCGGACACTGTCCGGTGCACACCGGACATTCCGGTGCCTCCAGCCAGAGGTGCCTTCGGTTGCCTCTTTGCTCCTTTGTTGAATCCAAAACTTGATCTCTTTATTGGCTAAGTGTGAACCTTTTGCACCTGTATAACTTATGCACTAGAGCAAACTAGTTAGTCCAATATTTGTGTTGGGCAATTCAACCACCAAAATTATTTAGGAACTAGGTGTAAGCCTAATTCCCTTTCAATCTCCCCCTTTTTGGTGATTGATGCCAACACAAACTCAAAGCAAATATAGAAGTGCATAATTGAACTAGTTTGCATAATGTAAGTGCAAAGGTTGCTTGGAATTGAGCCACTATAAATATTTACATGATGCGCATGGATTGTTTTCTTTGTTTTTGACATATTGGACCATATTTGCACCATAAGTTTTGTTTTTGCAAATTCTTTTGTAAATTCTTTTCAAAGCTCTTTTGCAAGATAGTCAAAGGTAAATGAATAAGATTTTGCAAAGCATTTTCAAGTTTTGAAATTTTCTTCCTTTGTTCCAAATGCTTTTCCTTTGACTAAACAAAACTCCCCCTCAAATAAAGTCTCCTCTTCGTGTTCAAGAGGGTTTTAAGACATCAATTTTGAAAATACTACTTGCTCCCCTTTTAGAACACAAAGAGATACCAATTTTGAAATTTACCACTTGAAAATCATTAATTTGAAAATTTGGGTGGTGGTGCGGTCCTTTTGCTTTGGGCTCATATTTTCTCCCCCTTTGGCATGAATCGCCAAAAACGGAATCATTAGAGCCCAATGAAGTACTTTCTCCCCCTTTGGTCATAAAATGAATGAGTGAAGATTATACCAAAGTTGGAGAGATGATGTGAAGCGACAGCGAAGGATGAGTAGTAGAGCGGAGTGGAAGCCTTTGTCTTCGCCGAAGACTCCTATTCCCTTTCAATATACCTATGACTTGGTTTGGAATATACTTGAAAACACATTAGTCATAGCATATATATAAAAGAGACATGATCAAAGGTATATTTATGAGCTATGTGTGCAAGACTAGCAAAAGAAATTCCTAGAATCAAGAATATTGAGCTCATGCCTAAGTCTGGTAAAAGATTGCTCATCAAGAGGCTTGGTAAAGATATCGGCTAATTGATCTTTAGTGTTAATGTAAGAAATCTCGATATCCCCCTTTTGTTGGTGATCACGAAGAAAATGATACCGAATGGCTATGTGTTTAGTGCGGCTATGTTCGACGGGATTATCCGCCATCTTGATTGCACTCTCATTATCACATAGCAAAGGGACTTTGGTTAATTTATAACCGTAGTCCCGCAGGGTTTGCCTCATCCAAAGCAATTGCGCGCAACAATGACCTGCGGCAATATACTCGGCTTCGGCGGTAGAAAGAGCGACCGAATCTTGCTTCTTTGAAGCCCATGACACCAAGGATCTTCCCAAGAACTGGCAAGTCCCCGATGTGCTCTTCCTATTAATCTTACACCCCGCCCAATCGGCATCCGAAAAACCAATCAAATCAAAAGTGGATCCCCGAGGGTACCAAAGCCCAAACTTAGGAGTATAAGCCAAATATCTCAAGATTCGTTTTACGGCCGTAAGGTGTGATTCCTTAGGGTCGGCTTGGAATCTTGCACACATGCATACGGAAAGCATAATGTCCGGTCGAGATGCACATAAATAAAGTAATGAACCAATCATCGACCGGTATACCTTTTGATCCATGGACTTACCTCCCGTGTCGAGGTCGAGATGCCCATTTGTTCCCATGGGTGTCTTGATGGGCTTGGCATCCTTCATTCCAAACTTGGTTAGGATGTCTTGAGTATACTTCGTTTGGCAAATGAAGGTACCTTCTTGGAGTTGCTTGACTTGGAATCCTAGAAAATACTTCAACTCCCCCATCATCGACATCTCGAATTTCTTTGTCATGATCCTACTAAATTCTTCACATGTAGATTCATTAGTAGACCCAAATATGATATCATCAACATAAATTTGGCATACGAACAAATCATTGTCAAGTGTTTTGGTGAATAAAGTAGGATCGGCTTTGCCGACTTTGAAGCCATTTGCAATAAGGAAATCTCTAAGGCATTCATACCATGCTCTTGGGGCTTGCTTGAGCCCATAAAGCGCCTTAGAGAGCCTATAAACATGGTTAGGGTACTCACTGTCTTCAAAGCCGGGAGGTTGCTCAACATAGACCTCCTCCTTGATTGGTCCATTGAGGAAGGCACTCTTCACGTCCATTTGATAAAGCTTGAAGCCATGGTAAGTAGCATAGGCTAATAATATGCGAATAGACTCAAGCCTAGCTACGGGTGCATAGGTTTCACCAAAATCCAAACCTTCGACTTGTGAATACCCCTTGGCCACGAGTCGAGCTTTGTTCCTTGTCACCACACCATGCTCGTCTTGCTTGTTGCGGAAGACCCACTTGGTTCCTACAACATTTTGATTAGGACGTGGAACTAAATGCCATACCTCATTCCTTGTGAAATTGTTGAGCTCCTCTTGCATCGCCATCACCCAATCCGCATCTTGAAGTGCTTCCTCTACCCTGTGTGGCTCAATAGAGGAAACAAAAGAGTAATGTTCACAAAAATGTGCAACACGAGATCGAGTAGTTACCCCCTTATGAATGTCGCCGAGGATGGTGTCGACGGGGTGATCTCGTTGTATTGCTTGGTGGACTCTTGGGTGTGGCGGCCTTGGTTGTTCATCCTCCTTGTCTTCATCATTTGCATCTCCCCCTTGATCGTTGCCGTCATTTTGAGGTGGCTCATCTTCTTGATCTTCTTGTTCAACCTCTTGAGCCTCATCCTCAATTTGAGTTGGTGGAGATGCTTGCATGGAGGAGGATGGTTGATCTTGTGCATGTGAAGGCTCTTCGGATTCCTTAGGACACACATCCCCAATGGACATGTTCCTTAGCGCTATGCATGGAGCCTGTTCTTCACCTGTCTCATCAAGATCAACTTGCTCTACTTGAGAACCGTTAGTCTCATCAAACACAACGTCACAAGAAACTTCAACGAGTCCTGAGGACTTGTTAAAGACTCTATATGCCCTTGTGTTTGAGTCATATCCTAGTAAAAAGCCTTCTACAGTTTTAGGAGCAAATTTAGATTTTCTACCTCTTTTAACAAGTATAAAACATTTGCTACCAAAAACTCTAAAATATGAAATATTGGGCTTTTTACCGGTTAGGAGTTCATAGGATGTCTTCTTGAGGATTCGGTGAAGATATAACCGGTTGATGGCGTAGCAGGCGGTGTTGACCGCCTCGGCCCAAAACCGATCCGGTGTCTTGTATTCATCAAGCATGGTTCTTGCCATGTCCAATAGAGTTCGATTCTTTCTCTCCACTACACCATTTTGTTGTGGAGTGTAGGGAGAAGAGAACTCATGCTTGATGCCCTCCTCCTCAAGGAAACCTTTGATTTGAGAGTTCTTGAACTCCGTTCCATTATCGCTTCTAATTTTCTTGATCCTCAGGCCGAACTCATTTTGAGCCCGTCTCAAGAATCCCTTTAAAGTTTCTTGGGTATGAGATTTGTCCTGCAAAAAGAACACCCAAGTGAAGCGAGAATAATCATCCACAATAACTAGACAGTACTTACTCCCGCCGATGCTTATGTAAGCGATCGGGCCGAATAGGTCCATGTGAAGGAGCTCCAGTGGCCTGTCACTAGTCATGATGTTCTTGTGTGGATGATGAGTGCCAACTTGCTTCCCGGCTTGGCATGCGCTACAAATCCTGTCTTTCTCAAAATGAACATTGGTTAGTCCTAAAATGTGTTCTCCCTTTAGAAGCTTGTGAAGATTCTTCATTCCAACATGGGCTAGTCGGCGGTGCCAGAGCCAACCCAAGTTAGTCTTAGCAACCAAGCAAGTGTCGAGTTCAGCTCTATCAAAATCTACCAAGTATAGCTGACCCTCTAACACTCCCTTAAATGCTATTGAATCATCACTTCTTCTAAAGACAGTAACACCTATATCAGTGAATAGACAGTTGTAGCCCATTTGACATAATTGGGATACGGAAAGCAAATTGTAATCTAAAGAATCTACAAGAAAAACATTGGAAATAGTATGGTCAGGTGATATAGCGATTTTACCCAAACCTTTGACCAAACCTTGATTTCCATCCCCGAATGTGATAGCTCGTTGGGGATCTTGGTTTTTCTCATATGAGGAGAACATCTTTTCTCCCCAGTCATGTGGTTTGTGCACCCGCTGTCGAGTATCCAACTTGAGCCCCCGGATGCATAAACCTGCAAAACAATTTTAGTTCTTGATTTTAGGTACCCAAACGGTTTTGGGTCCTTTAGCATTAGAAACAAGAACTTTGGGTACCCAAACACAAGTCTTGGAGCCCTTGTGTTTGCCCCCAACAATTTTGGCAACTACCTTGCCGGATTTGTTAGTTAAAACATAAGATGCATCAAAAGTCATAAATGAAATGGCATGATCATTTGATGCATTAGGAGTTTTCTTTCTAGGCAACTTGGCACGGGTTGGTTGCCTAGAACTAGATGTCTCACCCTTATACATGAAAGCATGATTTGGGCCAGAGTGAGATTTCCTAGAATGAATTTTCCTAATCTTGCTCTCAGGATAGCCGGCAGGGTACAACATGTAACCCTCGTTATCCTGAGGCATGGGAGCCTTGCCCTTAACAAAGTTAGATAAGTTCTTTGGAGGGGCATTAATTTTGACATTGTCTCCCTTTTGGAAGCCAATGCCGTCCTTAATGCCAGGGCGTCTCCCATTATAGAGCATGCTTCTAGCAAATTTAAATTTTTCATTTTCTAAGTCATGCTCACTGATCTTAGCATTAAGTTGTGCTATGTGATCATTTTGTTTTTTAATTAAGGCTAGGTGATCATGAATAGCATCAACATTAATATCTCTACATCTAGTACAAATGGAAATATGCTCAGTAGATGTAGAAGGTTTGCAAGATTTTAATTCAATGACCTTAGCATGCAACAAATCATTTTTAGTTCTAAGGTCGGAAATAGTAGCATTGCAAACATCAAAATCCTTAGCTTTAGCAATTAATTTCTCATTCTCATTTCTAAGACTAACGAGAGAAATGTTCAATTCTTTAATCCTAGCAAGCAAATCATCATTATCATTTCTAGGGTTTGGAATTGAAACATTGCAAATATGAGAATCAACCTTAGCTAACAAATTAGCATTTTCATTTCTAAGGTTGTCTATAGTCTCATGGCAAGTACTTAGCTCACTAGACAATTTTTCACATTTTTCTATTTCTAGAGCATAAGCATTTTTAACCTTAACATGCTTCTTATTTTCTTTAATAAGGAAGTCCTCTTGAGAATCCAAGAGATCATCCTTCTCATGTATAGCACTAATCAATTCATTTAATTTTTCTTTTTGTTGCATGTTGAGGTTAGCAAAAAGAATGCGCAAGTTATCCTCCTCATTTTTATCATCATCCTCATCACTAGATGTTTCATATTTAGTGGAGGACCTTGATTTTACCTTCTTTTTGCCGTCCTTTGCCATGAGGCACTTGTGGCCGACATTGGGAAAGAGGAGTCCCTTGGTGACGGCGATGTTGGCGGCGTCCTCGTCGGAGGAGGACTCGGTGGAGCTCTCGTCGGAGTCCCATTCCCGACAAACATGGGCATCGCCGCCCTTCTTCTTGTAATACTTCTTCTTTTCTCTCCTCTTTCCCTTCTTGTCGTCGCCCCTGTCACTGTCACTAGACATAGGACATTTTGCAATAAAATGACCGGGCTTACCACACTTGTAGCAAACCTTCTTGGAACGGGATTTGTAGTCCTTCCCCTTCCGTTGCTTGAGGATTTGCCGAAAGCTTTTGATGATTAAGGCCATCTCCTCATTGTCGAGCTTGGAGGCGTCAATTGGTTGTCTACTTGGTGTAGACTCTTCCTTCTTTTCCTCCGTTGCCTTGAAGGCCACCGGTTGCGCCTCGGATGTGGAAGGTTCATCAAGCTCGTTGATCTTCTTTGAGCCCTTAATCATGCATTCAAAACTCACAAAATTCCCGATAACTTCCTCGGGGGTCATTAGTGGATATCTAGGATTACCACGAATTAATTGAACTTGAGTGGGGTTAAGGAAAATAAGTGCTCTTAAAATAACCTTAACCACCTCGTGGTCATCCCATTTTTTGCTCCCGAGGTTGCACACTTGGTTCACCAAGGTCTTGAGCCGATTGTACATGTCTTGTGGCTCCTCCCCTTGGCGAAGACGAAAGCGACCGAGCTCCCCCTCGATCGTTTCCCGCTTGGTGATCTTGGTGAGTTCATCACCCTCGTGCGCCGTCTTGAGTAGGTCCCAAATATCTTTTGCGTTCTTCAACCCTTGCACTTTGTTGTATTCCTCCTTGCTTAGAGAGGCAAGGAGAATGGTTGCGGCTTGGGAGTTGAAGTGCTCGATTTGGGCCACTTCGTCCGTGTCGTAATCCTCATCCCCTATTGATGGTACCTGTACTCCAAACTCAACAACATTCCATATACTTTTGTGGGGTGAGGTTAGATGAAATTTCATTAAATCACTCCACCTAGCATAATCTTCGCCGTCAAAAGTTGGCGGTTTGCCTAATGGAACGGAAAGTAATGGAGTATGTCTAGATGTACGGGGATAGTTTAAGGGGATCTTACTAAACTTCTTGCGCTCTTGGCGCTTAGAAGTTACGGACGGTGCATCGGAGTCGGAGGTGGATGTTGATGAAGTGTCGGTCTCGTAGTAGACCACCTTCCTCATCCTCTTGTGCTTGTCCCCACTCCGATGCGGCTTGTGAGAAGAAGATTTTTCCTTCTTCTCCTTGTGGTGAGAAGAGGAAGATCTTTTCTCCTTCCGCTTGGAGGAGTTCTTCTTCTTCTCCCTTCTCTTGGTGTGGGACTCTTCCGATGAAGTGCTCCCTTGGCTTGTAGTGGGCTTGTTGTCGCCGGTCTCCATCTCCCTCTTGGTGTGATCTCCCGACATCACTTCGAGCGGTTAGGCTCTAATGAAGCACCGGGCTCTGATACCAATTGAAAGTCGCCTAGAGGGGGGGTGAATAGGGCGAAACTGAAAATCACAAAAATAGTCACAACTACAAGCCGGGTTAGCGTTAGAAAAATAAACGAGTCCGCGAGAGAGGGTGCAAAACAAATCGCAAGCAAATGAAGAGTGAGACACGCGGATTTGTTTTACCGAGGTTCGGTTCTTGCAAACCTACTCCCCGTTGAGGAGGCCACAAAGGCCGGGTCTCTTTCAACCCTTCCCTCTCTCAACCGGTCCCTCAGACCGAGTGAGCTTTTCTTCTTCTCAATCAAAATGGGAACAAAACTTCCCCGCAAGGGCCACCACACAATTGGTGCCTCTTGCCTTGGTTACAATTGAGTTTTGATCACAAGAACAAATGAGAAAGAAAGAAAGCGATCCAAGCGCAAGAGCTCAAAAGAACACGGCAAATCTCTCTCGCTAGTCACTAAAGGCTTAAGTGGAATTGGAGAGGATTTGATCTCTTTGGTGTGTCTAGAATTGAATGCCTAGCTCTTGTAAGTGGTTGGAAGTTGGAAAACTTGGATACAATGAATGGTGGGGTGGTTGGGGTATTTATAGCCCCAACCACCAAACTTGACCGTTGGCTGGAGGCGTCTGTTCGATGACGCACCGGACAGTCCGGTGCACACCGGACAGTCCGGTGCCCCTGCCACGTCATCAGTGCCGTTGGATTCTGACCGTTGGAGCTTCTGACTTCTGGGCCCGCCTGGGTGTCCGGTGCACACCGGACAACAACTGTTCATTGTCCGGTGCGCCGGTATGGGCGCGCCTGATGTCTGCACGCGCTGCGCGCGCATTAAATGCACCGCAGGTAGCCGTTGGCGCCGAAATAGCTGTTGCCCCGCTGGTACACCGGACAGTCCGGTGCACACCGGACATGTCCGGTGAATTATAGCGGAGCAGCTGCCGCGCGAACCCGAGGCTGGCGACTTGAGGAGGCCGAGCTTCCTTGAGCACCGGACACTGTCCGGTGTACACCGGACAGTCCGGTGAATTATAGCGCGCCGGCTTCCGAGAATTCCCGAAGGCGGAGAGTTCGAATTGGAGTCCTCTGGGCGCACCGGACACTGTCCGGTGCACACCGGACAGTCCGGTGCCTCCAGCCAGAGGTGCCTTCGGTTGCCTCTTTGCTTTTTTGTTGAATCCAAAACTTGATCTCTTTATTGGCTAAGTGTGAACCTTTTGCACCTGTATAACTTATGCACTAGAGCAAACTAGTTAGTCCAATATTTGTGTTGGGCAATTCAACCACCAAAATTATTTAGGAACTAGGTGTAAGCCTAATTCCCTTTCAGTGCATGAGCAAAAGGAGCCCTGAATTGGTGATAACAAGTGCTCTCATAAAGGCAAAGGTATGGAAAATGGAACTGTGCAATTTTATTGAATATCTTGAAGTTCCATTGATAGTGATCATAGCAGTGTTCTTGCATTTCATTGGTAGTATCGTGGCTTAGGAGACTTATGCCTTAAAATGTTGTTTCTTTTGGTGTACCTAAAGAACCTTTTTAACTATGATGTGCTTAGACATGATAATGTTGTTTTTCAATTAGTATATGTGATGCAATGATGGTTAAGTATGAAGCATGTCTAAGTTGCGTGTAAATGTTATACTTCCTGTGAGTATTCAATCGGCTTAGGTGCCACTGAGGCATGCATTGTTGTATTTAGTCAACCTTTCATTTAGCCTTCAATTGGTGTTAAGTGGCTTTTCATTTGATATTCAAAGTGGCATCTTTGTGTGATGAAAGTGGTAGAGTATGCCTTGACCAAGGTATGTTGTGATCCCCTCTAGTTCTAAGGAAGCTAGAATGTGCAAAGTGCAAGTCATTCAAATACTTGATGCACAACTTGAGGGGGAGCACACATAACTTGTGTCTTTTGAGACTAACTGTTTCTTGAGCAATCTTGTATAGTCTCTAGGTGGAAAAGAGAAGATAAGCAAGAAATGGAGCAATCAGGACTTGGGTACCTCTGTAAGTCAAGAAATTGGTATCTCAAGTCATGAGTAAGTGCATATTTTTAGATTGCTCATGCTCTATAATATCTGGTGATAATGGATGCTTATTCTTAAATATCATGGAGCTATGATAATAAATGAACTTTTGCAATTGGTATCGTTCAATTAGTAGCCGTGATAGTTTGCTTCAATTGACATCTTTTGATAATCATTAGAATAGAAGTTTCTTCTTGTGCCCAATACTATAACTTGTTCTAAGGTTGGTGTCTTAGCAACAAGAAAAAGTTAGGATAAAGAATCAGGCACAAGTGTGGAGAAGCTCTCGAGAGATTAAATACTTTCAAGATGGGAAGTACACTACAACATGGTAAAGGTACAAAAGGAAGTATTAATCTTTTCGCATATATGTATCTCACCTAAACGTGATAGTACATATGTTCAATAAGTAAGGGGGAGTTTTGATAGTCGTTTTTCCTCCTTAAACACCCTGCTGTCCCTTGACATCATCCTATGTTCTTGCTTGAGTATGGTTTTTGGTGTTTGATGTCAAAGGGGGAGAATTTGTGTATTAAAGCTTATCTCAACCTGAGAGGAAAGCTTATCCTAAGGGGTGATGTGTTAGTTTAAGAATATTATATGTGTTGCATCATATGGACTAGTGTTTCCGCCGCGATGAATTATTATTTGGCTTCTATAGTGTAATAGATAGTCATGTGGTTAATGGTGCTTTAATATTAAAGGTGCTTTAAGATTGCTTTAAATTGGTATCTTAGTTTAAATTGGTATCTTAATTGTGAATAGTGGTAGGTTGATATTCCTGTGATATATCCACTAATTTGAATGGTGTTTAACTCTGATTATGTGCATTTGTGTGTTTGATTATGTGCATTTGTGTGTTATAGTATCATGGTTTGATTCTTGACACAATGCATCCTAAAAAGTGCTAAGGTGTAGAAATGTTTCGAATTGCCTAAGTATGTGCAAATTGGTGTCTGAGGTCAAGATTATGTTTTTGAAGTAAGCACATATTTAGGGGGAGCATTTTATAAACTTAGAATTCAAAAGTGTGCTTCAAATCTTATTCTTATGTAAGCTTTAATTGTGTTGCCATCAATCACCAAAAAGGGGGAGATTGAAAGCTCTCTTGTGAGTTTTGGTGTTTGGATGACAACTCAATTAAAGGACTAACAAGTGTACTAAGTGTTGAACAGGTGCTTAAGGTAAAGCCTACAGGGTTCAACACAAGTGAACAAATGTGATTGTCCAAAAACTGGATTATGGATGCATAATGGACATCACAAGTAAGATGGACATTGCAAAAGTGATACTCGGGTGCGTAGCTCGGAGACAACTGATCAAGCCAAGGACGGAGGCAAGAAGAGCTTCGAGGTACCAAGTGCACGGGAGAAGGTCAAGGAGGCTGAGGAACCCAAAGCCAAGGGTGAAGAAGAAGGCTTGCAAAGTCAAGGGTGATCGAGTTGAGAACAGCTACGACACATCAAGGATCACTACATAAGGACGTGACCTACAGCCAATGAGGTAACAGCTACAGTTATGTGGTGTAAGTCATAAGGCTCAAGATCAAGCTCTAAGAAGGAGATCAAGGTCACTAGAAGGAGAACAAGTGTCAAAACCAGAACTGGAAGCAGCCCAAAAGAGCTAAGTTCACCTTGATCTTTAGTTTGGGTTGTTCCTATGTTTGGAGATGTTCTATGTGACCTTTGCAGGATGTTGGAGCCAAGAAATGTCAATCTAGATCAAGTCAAGCCGACTTGATGATTTATGAGTCCAACATCAAAGCTCAAGCATGTGAAATGCTATAGAAGTAATAATTAAGAGAAGGTATGTTTCTAGACTTAGTACATTGGTTTTTGTGTACTAATATACTTGTCTAAGTGTTAGAAATAGAAGGAAGAAGAAAAGGAAAGAAGTGCAAATGGTTTGGCTGTGTACAGCCAAAACTCAGCTCAGTCTGGCACACCGGACTGTCCGGTGGCGCACCGGACAGTGTCCGGTGGTGCACCGGACACTGTCCGGTGCGCCAGGTTGAACTCCGGTGAACAGGCCGCTCTCGGGAGGAGTCTGGTGACGTACGACTATAATTCACCGGACTGTCCGGTGGTGCACCGGACTGTCCGGTGAGCCAACGGTCGGCTTGGGCAACGGTTGGCCGCGCGAGCTGCGCGTGACGCGTGGCCGAGCCAACGGTCAGATAGGGCACCGGACTGTCCGGTGTGCACCGGACAGTGTCCGGTGCGCCAACGGCTCCAGGACTGCAACGGTCGACTGCTCCATTTATGGAAGGAGATCAGGCACCGGACAGTGTCCGGTGGTGCACCGGACTGTCCGGTGGTGCACCGGACTGTCCGGTGCGCCACCCGACAGAAGGCAAGATTTGCCTTCCTGGATTGCTTTCAACGGCTCCTAGGCCCCTTGTGCCTATAAAAGGGACCCCTAGGCGCCTCAAGCAATATACAAGCGCAGCCAACAAGTGTAGACATCACTCGAATCAATTCTCACTCTCCCTCTTGTGTGTAACTCTATAGTTTGTGTAGAAGGCACAGCTATAAGCCTTTAGAGAGAGGAGAAGTGCTGCTAAGAGCTAGAGCAAGGTCTTGAGCGTATCGTTACTCTACCGAGGTGCTGCCAAGAAGTTTGTAAGCAGCCACGGTGGTGTTGTAACCCAACTCAATAGTGAAAGGCTCTATCTGTCATACTGACAGATCTAAGCAAACGGAGGAAGGAGTTGAAATAGACTCCAAGCCCAGGTGTGGCTAACTCCAACGAGGACTAGGCAAGCATTTCAGGCTTGGCCGAACCTCGGGATAAATCCTTGCGTCTGTGTGCTCTGTATTGTATCCTGACTCTCTGTCTTACTCGATATTATATCTGCACTTCAATACTTATCCATGGTATAAGCTTTATTTGAAGTGCAGGACATTTTGAGACAGGATCTCCGATTCCGCTGCAACCTACTCGAAGAGTCTTCTCACTCCACTGCGTATTAGTCTTCGAGTAGAGTAAGAATTTAAGTTTTAAATTAATAAGTTTTATTCGCCTATTCACCCCCCCTCTAGGCGACATCCAGATCCTGTTCCCGGGTCAAAGGGAACTTTCAGATACCAATTGAGAGCACCTAATCATGATTAAGCACGCATGGTTACGATCTTGGAAATCACTAATCATTGATTGAAAGATACTCAACATAGGCAATCAAGAGACATAACTACTCCAAGGACAGGTAACACACCGAGCAATACTGATTATCAACAAAGTACTTACGATACAAGGGTACCATCCTATGGAGAGCAAGTTGAAGAATCTCATCAAGGTCCTTTGTTTGATTCACCAATAATGATTAAGGACCTATACACCTTATTTCACTTGAGATGAACATGGGATTAGTGTCTCACAATAATTCAACCTTGGGTCAATAAACACCAAAACAATTAACAGCTTAAGCATAGAGTTTTAGATAACCGTCTTAAGCTCTCCCATGGTCTCCAGTCCATCTCAAGGCACCTGCATGGTCTAGTTAGCACAGTTTGGTACCCATCTCGGGATGGGTCCATAATGATCATCTAAATGTGCCTTTGGTACCCAAATTGCCTTTGTGCTAGTTCTAGGTGATCTCTTTATAGATCTAGCACAAGTGTATGATTTGGGTCTCCTACGCGAATAAGATTGAGACAAATTCACTTGCTTAGGAATCTTACCTTTATAACATACCTTGGATAGATGACCCTGCTCACCACACTTGTAGCAGAAGCGTCGCTCAACCTGACATGACGCTTGCTGTTTGTCATTTTCCTTGGTGAGGGTCACCTTGGAGGATGCACATCCTTGATTCTTCATGACCGGACATGAAGTGATCGTGTGGTCCTTATTGTTGCATCCAAAACAACTCCTTGTCCCTTCATTCTTGTCTTTGTACGGACAAGACGCGATGAGGTGGCCTAACTTCTTGCACTTGAAGCACCTCCTTTTTCCTTTTCCCTTTTTGTACTTGAATGACATGGAGAGATGATCAGTGCAAACAACATGATTAATTGAATTTTTACCTTTTTCCTTGTTCATGTTGATTTCTTCATTTATTGCTTTGGGAACATCCTTTTTATGGAGTTTGACCCTTGCTGCGGTTTCTCCTTCCTCAAGCTTCTTCACCACGTGTTCGTAGATATCTTGCGGAAGTCGAGCAAGGCATCTTCTCCTTAATTGTCTTTGTTTCTTGTTCCCAAGCAATTTCCTTTTTGATCCTGCAACTTGTTTCTCAAACAAAGATTGGCCTTTCTTGGGGCGGTGGAGGTCAGCAAATGATAATATTTTGACCAATTGATTATTAGTGCAAGAATGAGGTTCATATGAGTTTAAACTAGTAATTACTACCTCATGAGCAATATCGAGCATGATATGATCATCAACTAGTTTACTATGAGAGTATGACAATGTATCATACTTTTCACTAAGAGCAAGCTTTTCTAAATTCATTATTTCTACTTGACTTCTAAGCATAGAATTTTCAGTTTTAAGTTGAGCAACATTAGATAGAGCGTCATCATTATTACTTTGCTCAATTAACATTGAATCATACCGTTGGACCAAGACATTATGAGACCACCTTAGCTCCTCATGTTCTTTGGTCATCTTCTCCAGGCTGTTGTTTGTTTTGATGAGAGTCTCCTCTAGCCTGAGAAGCATCTCGCCTTGTTCCTTGTTCCTTCTCAACAACTTAACCAAGAGAGCTTTGTCCGCTTTGTTGAGATGGTTGTAGAAACGACGAATCTCCTCTTCTTCCACATCATCGGTCTCATTTTCCCTGTCATTAATGTCAGTGGAAGCAATATAGGAAAATGTACCTTGTGATGATGAAGATTCATCCTCGCTATTATCCTCATATTCCTCCTCATCATGGCTTTCGTCTCCACCGTCATTGTTAGCAATAAAACATTTATCACTAGTGGAGAACAAACCTGTCGACGAGGTGGATTCATCGTTTGGGTGCCATCGTTCTTGTTCTTCTCCCTCTGAATGGTTAGTAACACAAGTAATATAGGGAGTAGGAGCATCACAGTTTGCCACAGAATATTTTTCTTTAATTCTATTCCATAAATCATGGGCATCAACAAATAGATCACTATCACTGCTCATGATGGCAAAATAAGCACTTCTAGAAAGAGAGTCAACTAAGATGTTGCAAGCATGGTGATTGAGAGATAAACATCTTAGTTCTTCATTAGAAGGATTTTTACTAAAATCAGAGGGAAAAATACTTCTACTAAAGATCTGTCTCAAATCAGGATCAATATTCATGAAAGCTTTGTAAATAGAGACAGACCAAGATTTATAATTAGAACCATCGCCTAAAAGAAGTTCTACAGTTACCTCTTGTGACGACATCGTTATCTCCGGATGGCTAAGCCCACACTGGAGAGGCCTAGCTCTGATACCAATTGAAAGTTCCCTTTGACCCGGAAACAGGATCTGGATGTCGCCTAGAGGGGGGTGAATAGGCGAATAAAACTTATCACTTTAAACTTAAATTCTTACTCTACTCGAAGACTTAGTACGCAGTGGAATGAGAAGATCCTTCGAGTAGGTTGCAGCGGAATAGAAGATCCTGTCTCAAAATGTCCTGCACTTCAAATAACGCTTACACCACAGATAAGTGTTGAAATGCAGATATAAAAGCGAGTAAGACAGAGAGTCAGGATACAATACAGAATAGAGCACACGGACGCAAGGATTTATCCCGTGGTTCGGCCAAGCCTGAAATGCTTGCCTAGTCCTCGTTGGAGTTAGCCACACCTGGGCTTGGAATCTATTTCAACTCCTTCCTCCGTTTGCTCAGATCTGTCAGTATGACAGATAGAGCCTTTCACTATTGAGTTGGATTACACCAAAACCGCGGCTGCTTACAAACTTCTTCACAGCACCTCGACAGAGTAACGATACGCTCAAGACCTTGCTCTAGCTCTTAGCAGCTCTTCTCCACTCTCTAAAGGCTTATAGCTGTGCCTTCTACACAAACTAGAGAGACACACACAAGAGGGAGAGTGGGAATTGATCCGAGTGATGTCTACACTTGTTGGCTGCGCTTGTCCATTGCTTGAGGCGCCTAGGGGTCCCTTTTATAGGCACAAGGGGCCTAGAAGCCGTTGGAAGCAATCCAGGAAGGCAAATCTTGCCTTCTGTCGGGTGGCGCACCAGACAGTCCGGTGCACCACCGGACACTGTCCGGTGCCTGATTTCCTTCCATAAATGGAGCAGTCGACCGTTGCAGTCCTGGAGCCGTTGGCGCACCGGACACTGTCCGGTGCACATCGAACAGTCCGGTGCCCCCATTTGACCGTTGGCTCGGCCACGCGTCACGCGCAGATCGCGCGGCCGACCGTTGGCTCACCGGACAGTCCGGTGCACCACCGGACAGTCCGGTGAATTATAGTCGTACGTCGCCAGACTCCTCCTGAGAGCGGCCTGTTCACCGGAGTTCAACCTGTCGCACCGGACACTGTCCGGTGCACCATCGGACAGTCCGGTGTGCCAGACTGAGCTGAGTCTTGGCTGTACACAGCCAAGCCATTTGCACCTCTTTCCTTTTCTTCTTCCTTCTGTTTCTAACACTTAGACAAGTATATTAGTACACAAAAACCAATGTACTAAGTCTAGAAACATACCTTCTCTTAATTATTACATCTATAGCATTTCACATGCATGAGCTTTGATGTTGGACTCATAAATCATCAAGTCGGCTTGACTTGATCTAGATTGA
Source organism: Zea luxurians (assembly GCA_029449295.1). NCBI lineage: Eukaryota > Viridiplantae > Streptophyta > Magnoliopsida > Poales > Poaceae > Zea > Zea luxurians. Next base: position 148,177 of record JAOPSE010000380.1, read on the forward strand.
CATTTCTTGGCTCCAACATCCTGCAAAGGTCACATAGAACATCTCCAAACATAGGAACAACCCAAACTAAAGATCAAGGTGAGCTTAGCTCTTTTGGGCTGCTTCCAGTTCTGGTTTTGACACTTGTTCTCCTTCTAGTGACCTTGATCTCCTTCTTAGAGCTTGATCTTGAGCCTTATGACTTACACCACATAATTGTAGCTGTTGCCTCATTGGTTGTAAGTCACGTCCTTATGTAGTGATCCTTGATGTGCCGTAGTTGTTCTCAACTCGATCACCCTTGACTTTGCAAGCCTTCTTCTTCACCCTTGGCTTTGGGTTCCTCAGCCTTCTTGACCTTCTCCCATGCACTTGGTACCTCGAAGCTCTTCTTGCCTCCGTCCTTGGCTTGATCAGTTGTCTCCGAGCTATGCACCCGAGTATCACTTTTGCAACATCCATCTTACTTGTGATGTCCATCATATATCCATAATCCAGTTCTTGGACCATCACATTTGTTCACTTGTGTTGAACCCTGTTAGATTTACCTTAAGCACCTGTTCAACACTTAGTACACTTGTTAGTCCTTTAATTGAGTTGTCATCCAAACACCAAAACTCACAAGAGAGCTTTCAGAGGGAAGGGAGAGATAGAGGCGGCGGCGGCGGCTAGGAGAGAAGCCAGGGAGCGCGCGGCTGCTAGGGTTAGGTAGATGGGCCCCTAGTGGGCCTTAGGGTTAGGGAGAGTTTTCTTTTTTTATTTATTTCGAAATATATTTTTAAATTACTAAAAAATTCATAAAAATGTACCAAATAAATAATAAACATTTGAATAAATTATTATGAATGCAAATAAATAATAAACATTTGAATAAAAAATTATTAACCTATTTATCGTAATAACTAATATCATATAAGCACAAAGAACACAACTGCATACTATAGTCATGTCCATACATAAACAAACCATGAAATGAACATATAAGCAATATTAAAAAGAAATAAATCACCACACAATTTAGCGATCAATGTTTACTTGTTTTAATTAATTTTTAGTCACTAACATCTACAGGTATGTTCAGGCTATAAGATTTGATAGTGATCCTTGCTTTATAGCGACCCACCGCTAGTCCTCGACGACATCTATAACGACCAACCATAAGTTGTTAAATTTCTAGACTTTTAGCGACCAACCGACCGTTGCCACAAAAGAATTTAGCGACTTACTGTCGGTCCTTAACCTTTAGCAACCAACAGTTGGTACCTAATAAGGGTCGCTAAAGATCAACCGTCGTGTAGTGATTGTTATGGTCTATAAAACTTCGTATAATTACTATTTTTCTATTATTAATTTTGTTTAAAATTAATCAGAAATTGATTATTATATACATATTGTTTTTTCTGCTCTAGCTCATTAACTAAACGAGTCAGTTCGAACTCTTAAACGAGCCAAGCCAACTCATTAGCTTAACGAGCAGCTCGAACTTGGATGAGCCGAACCGAGATAGCTCGATATCTAGCCCTAGGGGCCACGCCACGTTCACCTTTCCTGATACACTAGCACCAGGGTAAAATAATATTTTTCAATAGCAAAATATTTTTTAATAAAAAGAAGATTTTAACTTCTCTAATCTTCTCTGATTTTATGGTTCCCAAACTAATATTAAGAACTAGTTTGAGAGCCATAAAATCGGAACAGATTAGAGAGTTAAATTTTCGCTTCATATTTAATTTTGAATAAAAATAGAAATTTAGCCCTACAATCATCTCCGTATTTATAGCTTCGAAAGCCCTTAGGTCTTGTTTGGAAGAAAGTGTATTGGAGGGGATTCAAGGGGTTATAATTCCTTGCTATTCAAAATTGAATAATAAGGATTATAGCCTCCTCAATCTCCTTCAATACTCTTGTTTCCAAACATACCCTTAAGAGCAACTCCAATAGTTATGTAAATTTTAGCTCTCTAAATCACATATTTAAGAAGTTGCTAAATGGCTTTTGGAGTAAAAAAATGTGAGTTCTCCAATAGTTCTCTAAATATAGGTTGTACTTTTGTTTTGTATTTATCCACATAAAAAATAAGTCATAAAAACTATATAATGCAGTCAACATTTTTATTTAGGGAGTTGTTAAAGGGTTGCCAAATGTAGAGAGAAAATGAGGTTAGATGACAAGTTGTTAAATTTAGAAAGTTCATTTAGAGAACTGTTGGAGAATAGTTTTCATGTTAACTACCTAAATTATTGATTTAGGAAGTCTTTTAGAGAAATACTGGAGTTGCTCTAAGTCACCATGGCAATATTGGCGCTGGATTCGCCCCGTCTAGCCCTACTGCTGAGGTACCAATCTATAGGTCATGCGCAGCACAGTAATAGAACGCAAAGTGGCGTCCGGTTGCCCCGTTTCATGGCAGTGCCACGTCTACGGGACCATTGTACACGGCGTGGAGGCGTTGACGGACCCCCAGCGACTGACTCACACGAGGACACGACCCGATCGATTCCGTCCAATCGCGCGCGATCCATCCATCCATCCCCTGCCTCCACTCGCTGGCGGGTCGCCACTGGAATCGAGCGAACCCACCAGTGGGCTCCACAGCGCCGACTAGAAATTCCAATCGGGTTAAAACCCGCGCGCCAAATCCGGGCCCACGCTAGCTCCCTCCCTCCCCCTATATACGCGACCCCACGCCGCCGCTCCTCCAACCCTTCACCTCCCGTACTTCGTCGCCAGCAAGCAAGCGCTCCCCGCGTGTTCACACCTCGACCTGCGACGTGAGGCCGGCGTGGACCAGCCGCCGACCACACGCCTGGGAGTCTGCCAGTCGCCGACCACAAGCGCCGCCGCCGACCGCCGCAAGGGGGAGGAGAGATGAAGTGGGGGCTGGCAGCCGCCGTGGCTTCCGCGGCGACCGTGGCGGCGGCGTCGGGCGCCGAGCTCCTCGCCTGCGACTGCGACGCCTCCGCTCCGTCGCCGGCCCCTGCCGCGACCGTCGGCAGGTGCGACGGGCTGGTGCTCTCCCGGCAGCACCACGACGACGAGGTCCCTGAGGTGCGTCTCCCACGGATCGAGGATTCCTGGGCCCCCCTCCCGGCCTCCCCTGTCTTGTATGGCGCGATATATAATATATGGATATCGATTCCGCCTCGATTTACATCCCAAGTAAAGATCGGTGGGAAATAGAAGCAGGGTTGGCTAATTGGTACGGTTCGCGCTTGTTTTTCACCCACAGGGATCCTCGTCGGCGTCGAGGGACAACAGCCATAGCGGCGGTCGCCGCGCGGAGCGGTTCGCGCCGCGATTCGATGGCCTGCGCTTCATCGAGACGCTCGTCACGGCGCACCGCTGAAGCGACGGACCCGCGATCCGCCTGGCTGCCTATGCTCCGGTGGTAATCTCCCCGCCGCCATGATTCGGCGATTCGTTTGTTGCTGGTGGCGCTTAGGCCACCGAGTTTTGTTAGAACAACAATTTCAGGCTTCCCCTTTTCATTTGGTGCTGTGCTGTTCGTCCTCTTGTTGATGTCGGTGGTCCGTGACCATTCATTCTCCTTTTTTAGCTTGTTTGTGTTTGTGCGAGAGGGAAGGATTAAGATTATACCCGGCATGTCGATTTGAGCAAACACTACTCTATTTCTTTATTTATAATGTCACACATTTCTTCGTCCCTGATTTGGTTGTTTGGACAAGCATTATTGGAATTCGAAGTCGCTGGCACGCAGGCCATGTCGGCGTACGGGCCCATATTTCAGGGACTTCTAGTTCTCTAGTAGTGCATCAGAGTATCCCGGTGCCCCTTTTTTATTTTTTTTATTTGCACCATCTTTTTCACAAGTATATATATATTCTGTTGAATGCAACACCGTTTTTTTTTGAGAATTGCTGGAGTTCATCCTTTCACATGGCATCTTGGTACACTTTGATTTGGGTGCAACTTGCCAAATCCCACTTCCTAATCTTAGTCTTAGACTATCTACTCCCATTATCTATGTTTCAAACTTTACTCTGCAGTATAATCTATGGTACAAAACAGACATTACAAAACAGTACTTTGCACAGCGACCTGCTGGGTGGATTGCTGAGTACCGATGAAAATATACATGTGGTTTAGATCATCGTCATGGATCATTTGTGATGGTACGGGTATCTTTGTAATCGTGATCCATGACGATGATGGCGAAGGCTGAGGTGTGAACAACACCTGTGATGTGGCAGTTTGCTGTCCAAGTTATCCTGTTGGTGCTACTGCTCTCCCACGTGCCGTGCTACATCATACTTGCTTGATTTTTGTTTTTTTAACCCCACTGGTACGGAACCCATCTCGCCAATACGCCAACTGCTCAGAGCCATCCGATAGCTGCTCAGGAAGTTCCAAGCTGTAAAAGATGGGGGGCTGCTTCCTGCTATCATCCTCATCGCGGGTACCAAGTCGACATTACCAGATTGAAACTCAGTTCAGTCCCCTTGTCTCCCTCTTCCATGGCAGCATCCTTCTTTTCTGCCTTCTTGCTTGGCGGCAGCCATTGACATCGTCGGACGCACAGCAAGTACAAAGGGATGACCACTGTGCTTGCAGCTGGCCAGGGAAAGGCCGAAGGAAACCATACTGCTTCAACAGCAAAGGGAAAAACATCTCTGGCCTGAGATGATAGAACTGACTAATTTGGGATCACTTGACGATCTGATTTAAACATCTTTGAGGCCTTCTTCGTTTGTGTCGGATTACACCTGGAATCGTTCTAGCTAATCAAAGTTTATATAAATTAGAGAAGCAATCCGGTTAGGAATCATTCCGACCTACTAATCCGGCACAAACGAAAAAGGCCTGAGTCTATCACTTCGGTTCACCAGCAAAAGCTACCCCAGATTCTTAAAGAGTCTACCTGCTGTTGGCTAAAGATGTGGGTTCACTTGAAATGTTGACTGGATCTCCGAACCTCCTATGAGCAAAAGTTTGTATTTCCTTTTGGACCCCATGGAACTTATTGTATATACTTTGATTAGCATACTAAGAGAGACAAAACAATGTCCAGACTTCAGTAGAGAAAGCTCTTCTTTGCCCTGAGTTAACTTCTTGTATCCCTAACTTCGGCCACAATCACATGTCCGATTTCACAATAGCTCAGACTCCCTTGTGCTTGTCAACTGATTTCCAGTTCAGGCTGTAGGACAAAAGAGCAAATGCAGTGTGGGCATAATCGAGAGAGGGCGAGAAACTCCCTTGTGCTTTGCTTTAAGTATTTCTGTTCATCATACAGCAGCCTCTTGGACGCCGCTCTGTGCTCTATCCTTTCTTGTCATTTGCCAACACATCAGAAGCTATGTCAAAAAAAAAAAAAACCCTATCCCTCACCCAGTCACTACTTGCAACTGCAACGGTGCAACCCAGAAGCTCTGTCAGCCACAAAGTACGCTCGACTTTGCATTCCATAATTATACATCCTGTGAGCAGTAATGTGTGCTTGCAGCCAGGTACATGTTGGTTCCCATTAATCACTCCAAACATTAGCTGAGGTACCGTCACCAACACATCCAACAAAGATCCGTCTTTTGTTAACCCTCAAGACAATGCATCAAGAATGCTTACTTTGGTAATGCGTTTGGGGAAGTTCCTTACGGCTGATGTCTGTTTGAAATGCGGTTCTCAGTTCTCATGCAACCTAAATGCTTTTGCTGTGCAACTGCAGCTGCCGAAAACAATCAAAACGATGTTACACATATCAATAACTAAGCAATCATTGTTTAAAGATATAGTAGCGAACAAGAAAAGATTATCGGACCAATACAAGGGAATAAGTTGTAAGAGGACTGTACTAGTAAATTGGGCACTTCCATCAAATGTAACTAAACCCTATAAATTTGGATGCAAATTACCTCTATTTCAATGTGCCCTAATGGGATAAGAAGTGGACACAACAAGAAATTCGAAATTCATCGTTTACATCAGCTTAGTTTCAAAGAAGTCTATGTCTTATTACTCTAGGTGATCGGCATCATCTAGATGACTCGGTGGCATTTGGAGCGGTGATCACCCTGGAGGATTTGTTGGTTACCCGGCTCAAGTTTGTTCGCGGTCCTGAGGGATCCACCGTACCAGAGAGGCAAAGGATTATCTCATAGTCAACACTTGGTCCTTGCGAGGACTAAGGGAGAGCTATACCCTCGTGCGGGTGCTCCAACGATGACTAGCGGAGAGTGCCGACTCTCCGATACATCAAGAAAAATTCAAATGAGTTTTCTTGCCCTTACTTTGCAATCCACACTTACTTTGAACAATTTACTTTGAGTATTTTCATTCCTAGTATTTGCCATGATGACTTAGAGTTTGTTTAGCAATTCCTAGCTTTGTGATGTAGCTAAATAGTTGGGTGAAGTTGGGATCTTGTTTAGGGTTTAATCTTTTCCAAGAAATTTAGAAAAGTCCAATTTTCACACCTTTTTTGGGCATCGTGATTCTTTCTGGTGTGACTCTACGTAGGAACTTATTGTTTGACTTGTTGACATATAATGGAAACTCATATCAATTTAACTTTTTCCTGAAAATATACAAAATTATCTTGATCGTATTGTGGAAAAATAGATTAAATAGGCAGTTGTGCTTATGTTTATTTTATACTTATTGATCTGAATATCTAAACTATGATGATCTATAAAAGACCATATTCTTACATTTTATCATTAAATTTTCTTGTTAAATCTTACATAATACACTATCCTTTTATATATTTAACTTTTATAGATTTAACATGTTTTATTTAAGATGTTGATTAATATTCGCTACATATTTATTATTGTTTATTTTTTTTATCAATGACAAAGCACAAGTATAATCTTATGTTGTAAACATCTATGCTAATAAAATTATAGAATAATAATTAATGTTTTTTACATATTATTATATTTTATTATATTGATTTTGTAGCAATACACAAACATACTAAGTATAAATGAGGAGAAATGAGAGGTAAAATTGTTGGAATCAGTGGTAGGCTCCTGAAAAAGTAGGCTGCTAAAAAACGTACTAAGGGCGTCTCCAATGGCTAGCTATTTCACTAGCTAGATTTACTCTCTTTTCTATGTGGATAGAAAATATAGTAAAAACGAAAATAGATAGTGACGAGCAAATAAATAGGAGATTTCATATATTTTAAGAAACTAGATGTATTATGTGTGAGACCAAATACTGATAAGATATGCTAATATTTTTAGTCTTCTTTCAGCTCCGTATTAGCTAGCTATTTGAGACAGCCATAGTGGACACTCTAAGGGGGTGTTTGGTTGCCCCTGCTAAAGTTTAGCCCGGGTCACATCAAGCGTTTGACTTTCAAATAGGAGTATGAAATATAGACCCAACCAACTGGACTAGATTCGTCTCGTCTTTTAATCTTCGGCTGACAAATTTGTTTTATAATCCGACTACATTTAATACCCGAAACGGAGGTTCAAACATTCGATTGGACAGGGGCTAAACTTTAGTTTGGGGTAACCAAACGGGGCCTAAGTATAAATGAGGAGAAATGAGAGGCAAAATTATTGGAAGCAGTGGTAGGCTCCTGAAAAAGACGGCTGCTAAAAAAACGTATATTGCTGGCTCGCATGGCATACGTGCGCTCAATAATCTGGCACCCATTGTGCAGTAGCCAGTAGACCACACGCCTAGGTACCTACACACGCCCACCGGCCCTGGAATGGAAGTCTTGACACTCTTGGCTTGTCTCCCCACTTCTCGGTCTCGGAACCTCCATTACTCCAGAGAAAACCGCGATGTGAACAGGTCAAGTCCACGGCCACTCGGCCAGGCAGCGCAGTAGCGCACGACACGGTCCGCCGGCGGCCGGCCACACACCTACGGACCTCGACCTACCCCTGTCTCGGTCTCACGCGCTGACCGCAGCGTCGACTCAGCCGCTGCCCCGGTCCAGGCCCCGCACATCACTCCAGGCTTCAGCAGTCCAGCTCCAACCGCAGCCGCCTCCCTTTGCTTCCTCCACTCTTCCCCAACCCCAACCAAACCCACCACCAGTCCACCACCACTACCATCCCCAAAACCCCCACGAGGAATCCCCAAATTCGTCCTGCTCCCCCGCAGATCGCACCATCTGCGCGCGTTTCCATCGATACCCGCAACCCCCGACCACCCAAGCCGCGGCGCCGGTTTCTTTTTCCTTCTTTGGTTGGGGAGGGGAGATGGGGGAGGGGGTGAAGGAGATGCTGGCCCCGCCGATCCAGCTGGCCGACGAGGTCGCCAAGCAGTGCGCTGCCGCGCGGAGCTTCCGCGCCGAGTGCGCCGAACTCAAGGCCCGCGCGGACAAGCTGGCGGCGCTGCTGCGGCAGGCGGCGCGGGCCCCGGAGCTCTACGACCGCCCCGCGGCCCGCATCTTGGCCGGGGCCACCCAGGCGCTGTCCAGAGCCTCGGCCCTCGCCGCCCGGTGCGCTCGGGGCCACCCGCGGCTGCGCAGCCTCTTCACGCTCAGCCCCGCCGCCGGGTTCCCCCGGGCCGTGGCGGCGCTCGACACGGCGCTCGAGGACGTCGCGTGGCTGCTCCGCATCTCCTCGCCTGGTGCCACCGGCGAAGGGGACGACGACTCGCTCCTGGGCCTCCCCAACATCGCGCAGAACGAGCCCATCCTCTTCTTAATCTGGGACCACGTCGCGCGCCTGCACACGGGTTCCCCCGCCGCCCGCGCTGACTCGGCCGCCAACCTCGCCTCGCTCGCCCGCGACAACCAGCACTTTGCCAAGCTCATCATCGAGGAGGACGGCGTGCCGCCGCTGCTCAAGCTGCTCAAGGACGGCACCGACGAGAGCCAGGAGGCCGCGGCACGCGCTCTGGGCTTCCTGGGCTGTGACGCCGAGAATGTGGACAAGCTCGTGCAGGCCGGGGTTTGCTCCTCCTTCGCTGCTGCGCTCAAGGAGCCACCCATGCGCGTGCAGGCTGCAGTGGCGGAGGCCATCGCGTCCCTCGCCGACCGGAGCTCCACCTGCCAAGACCTTTTCGCGCAGAACAATGCCGTCCGGTACCTTGTCGCACACCTCGCTTCTGGGACTATCCAGGAGCACAGCAGGTACTCCGTCGGCTCCAGCAGCTCCAAGAACAGCGCAGCCGCTGCTGCCACAGCACAGCAGCACATGAAGTCGCTCCACTCTGTTGTGCTTGCCAAGACGCTCAGCATGCGCCACAGCGGTGACTGTGACACCTCCATCCGCGGCGCCGATGGGCTGCCAAGGATGTCCAATGGTACACCAGGATGCGATCAAGACACAAAAAGGAACCCCCAGATGCAGTCAGTGGTACACTCGGCTATGTCTGCTAAGACAAACACAAATGGCTCATTGGTTCCACCCTTCAGGCCTCAGCTGGGCACCAGTGGCTCCAGTGGCCGTGGTGCTCGTGAAGTGGAGGATCCTGAAACCAAGGCACAATTGAAGGCTATGGCGGCAAAAGCTTTGTGGAAGCTTGCTCATAACCATTTGGGTGTGTGCAAGAGCATTACAGAGTCACGCGCGCTGCTGTGCTTTGCTGTGCTCCTTGAGAAGGGTGATGGCGATATGGGCACTGATGTGCAGTACTTCTCAGCAATGGCCATCATGGAGATTGCACGTGTTGCTGAACACAGCCTCGTGCTGCGGCAATCAGCATTCAAACCCAGCTCCCCAGCTGCCAAGGCTGTTGTTGATCAGCTGCTTGGTGTTGTCTGCAGGGGTGAATACGATACATTGCTTCTCCCATGCATCACTGGCCTTGGATGCCTTGCCCGTACCTTCACAGCAAGTGAGACCAGGATAGTGGCCCCTCTTGTGCAGCTTCTCGATGAGCGTGAGCCTCCAGTCATAAAGGAGGCTGTTGTTGCGCTCACCAAGTTTGCGTGCACTGAGAACCACCTACATGTGAACCACTGCAAGGCCATTGTTGATGATGGTGGTGCGCGCCACCTTGTCCAGCTTGTCTACCTTGGTGATGAGGTGCAGATTGAGGCACTCATACTACTCTGTTACATTGCATTGTATGTGCCTGAGAGCGAGGAACTCGCGCAAGCTGGTGTGCTGGCCGTGCTGCTTTGGGCTTCAAAGCAGGCTCAAATGGTGCAGGACACACGTGTTGAGGCATTGCTTCCAGATGCGAAAGGGAGGCTTGAGCTGTTCCAGTCCAGGGCCTCCAGGTGATGTTGGAGAGGGGATCGTTGGGCATGGGTTAGTAGTTCTTTATTGCAATGTGTAATTAGAGTAGAATTATCTCCATCATCCGTAATTGCTCTTGTGAGGTATGTTACATTTTTGGCTGTACATGTGAAGTCATATATTTGTCTATTAAATTGGTTGGTGTTATTGAATTATAAATTATAAATTCATGAGACATTGAAATAGAACATGTTGCCCATGATTTTTTTTGCCGTCTATATCTTCTTAGAATTGATACAAAACTACAACTGTTCTGACTATAGCGTCAAATAACTATAGTTCCTGGTGTCCGTTCAAAAAACCACAGCTACTTGTGTTCTCAGTGCAAAGGAACTTCAGCTTTTATATAAATCGTAGTGAAACAGTGTGTCAACTCTAATGTGGTTGCTACTGCAGTATTAAGTTGTCTCTAACAGAAGACTCTATATGCTCCTCTACCCTAAATATAGAGAAGATTTCTTTCTCTATAGCCTCCAATGGTGTCATCTAAAACCTACTCTGAATATAGAGCACTCCATCCCCTCTATATAGAGACTCTCTTCTTCTCTATCCATTTTTATATTTTAGACAACAGATTAAGCAAAACTAAAATATTTTTATGACATTTGAGGGTATGACAATTTGACAAATACAGACGTAAAAAAACTAGAGCAAAAATGTCTCTAATATGGGTCTTTGATGACTGATGTATAGAGGACAAGATATAAAGAATGTTGGAGAGGAATAAAATATAGAGCAGATAATCTTTTCGAGAAGTCTATAAAATATAGATATAGAGGACACCGCTAGAGACAACCTTAGGCTAAGGCTGACAGGAGGGTGCATGCTCCTGTTCTGTTACGGTTTTCTAGCAGTTGTAGTTTCTTGTTACCAAGGGCACTAGTAGTTGTGGTTTCATGATCGGCACCATAGTTATGGTTCCTTGTTACAATGATCTGGATAGTTGTAGTTTTGTAAATTAGTTCTGTATCTTATTTATCCAAATTTACAGTATTATGACATGAATTCAACTTTGCTCAGAAATTTCACTTTTGTTATGTTTTTGATTGTGGTGAGCGAAGTCAATGAGAAATTATATACTTATAGCTGCATAACTCCTAGAAATTTGTTTGTAAGCAAAACCAGTCTGGAAGTCCCTGTTTGCCAAATATAGGCACGGACGCACGGTTGGTGGTTGTCCTGTATCTGTGAATGTATTTAATTTGCTGAATCTGAAAGTGTGATTGTTTTAAATATTAGCAGTATATTTTACTTGTCAAGATTGGACAAATATTGTTAAATAAAAAGTTCTGGAAGTATTTCAGTGTTCTACTTGTTCATCTGAATTGGATTGGTCCAATTTTTTTTAAAAAAATCTGTTTGTTCCCATCATGGTTGCGCTTGTTCCTTTGTAATGCTGTGTGAAGTTATTATAGAAACAGGTTTTGCTTATAGCAGTTGTATTTAGAACAGCATTCTAATTCAGTAAGGAAAATCTGCAATTATAAGTGGTATCCTGGTAGGCATATTATGTTCTCCGCATTTGCAGCATTTGTTCAATACAATTATGCATACTGGAGCCCACATGTTGGTGTCAAAATTTCAGTCTTTAAGTAGTCTGAGAAATTATTATGGAAGAAGACCAAACAGTTGACTGATTTAAACTTGAGCAATCAGTCTCTGTGGAATAAAATCCAAATTGTAAGTATGCTGGTTTTGAATATGCATAATTTTACATGTTTTTTTTTCGCTTTTGTTTATGTTGAATCAGAAACTGGATGGTAGAAAGAAAATAAGCCTCTCCAGCTGTCCCATGAGCCATCTATGTTTCTGGGCTCTCTTACAGATCTATATTAGGTGATGAACTAGAGTTCATATATGAGGGTAATAACAGTACAGTTGTTGTACTCCAACACCATGAAACCAACAGTTGACCAACTTTATTTATTCCTTATAAGTATTTGTAGCGGACGTGCGTATGTTAGCCAACTTGCTCCATTCAGATTCAGCCGCTCTTCAGTCCTGCTTTGATCCTGCAGTGGAAGGGACACGAAATGAGGAGGGCAGTAAAAGCAATGGTAACAGACGAGATCTATAATGCTTAATCTATGTATATAGCCCATAACTACCTGAGATCTAAAAATCTAACAGTTTATTTTTTGTGCAGGTGCAGTGGTAAAAAGTCATCAGGTTACAGGTAAGCAAGTCTTGATCTTCACATGAGTTGCTTGCTGAGTAGGCTGTTTTCATATGCTTGTAAATATCCCTGTCTGTTTACTTGTCTGATTGATGATAGAATATTATTCCACCATGATCACGCCACGTGGAGCATGAGCTGACTGACATCGACATGCAGGACCCTCTCTGGCTGCTACTGTGAGCGGGCCAGCATGTCATTGTCGTTCTCAAATGATCATTGGCCATGCCCAGCTAAAGGCTAAAGCTATTATACTCACCGCAGCCCTTGGGAACGGTGACGCCGCACTGTTTGGTAACGAAGAACACCTTGTCCAGGTCTAGCTTATTCCTGGCGTCCGGGGAGCCGACGTAGTCGCAGATGCAGGACGCGTGGGCGTCTAAGGCCTTGATGGTTTTGCAGCAGTCCTCGGACGGAGGCATCTTGGGCCCCTCCTTCTGGACGAACTGCTTGCAGCTGCGCCACAGTGCGTCTATGTCATTCTGGCAGGCAGAGACCTGTTGGTCAGCTGAGACCGCTGCTGCTGCGGAGGCCAGGAGGATGAGGAGGAACGTCGCAGCCATGTGGCCAGCAGGGCTCAGCTGGGACATCTCCGTGTGCTCTTTTGCTGGACTGGGCGGGACCTCGATCTACTGATTCGTGGGCTTATCTTTTGTTGTAAGTAATATAAGCGATTGTGTTGTGCATCTAAGACCCGGATGGCACTTGGTATTTATAGTCTCCCTGGTTGCTTAGACCTGGTTTAGGGTTTCCTCTTGAGGTTGGTTTGGGAACCATGGCAATGCGAATTTTGTGAACTGTTTTCAGGGTGCGTTTTTTTTTGGGTTAAGCACTCTTCATGCAAACGCCATCAGTGTGACCCTCTTAACCGTTTTTTTGTTCAAGCACCAGACTGTAGCCTAGCCAGTGGGAGCAGGCACCGGATGGCATGTCAGCGTCGTCCCCACATGATGACGTGAGCGGGACAGCAAGTCTAGGCATCGTTATCCTAGCGGACGATTCCCTCGTATCAGTATAGTTTATGGTATTAATAAATAGGATAATATGTTAACAAAATAGTGATTTACCATAGTTTTAAAGCCTTGGCAAAGGAATAAAACCTACACTGAACCTGATTTGTTCCATGAGGATGAGACCTGGGAACGTTGTTTCTAAAGCCTTGGCAAGGGAATAAAACCTACACTGAACCTGATTGTTCCGTTTCTTCTAAAAGAGAATTTCTTATTACTAATATTACCGTAGTGTCTAACATGCTATTCTTTTTAAAAATATATCAAATTGCCACCAGGGCCCGGGATATGGGGCATCGGGCCTAGCGGTTGAAAGTAAACTATACGGGATAAATACACGAAACCTAAAATTTATAAACTTAGATATAACTTTAATCCCAGCTTAGTGTTACAACGAGAATAGAAACAATCGGAGTGCCGAGGAAAGAGTTCTATTTGCACAAGTCGCTCAAATGATTGTGGATTACTTCAGGGAGTAACTTAATTGATATGGAATCAAGTACAAGAGAGGAGAGAGAGGAAGAACCAAATTGCAAATGAGGATCAACACAGACGCGAGTGATTTGTTTCCCGTGGTTCGATTCCAAGGAACCTACTCCCCGTTGAGGAGTCCACGTAGTATGGTTCTCTTTCAACCATTTTCCCCTCTCAAATAGTCATGGAGATCGATCGAGTTTTTCTTCTCTTTGGCGCGGACACTAAGTCCGACAAGAATCTCTACACAAAGAAACTGAGTCTCTTGTTTAGCTTTACAATTTGTGAGAACCTAAGCGAGAGCGAGAATGAAAAAACAAATCAATGGCAAAAGAGTTTACAACACTCAAGAACACAAGCACTAAGTCTCTCTTCACTCAAATCGATTGGATGCACGCTTGCATGACTTTGAATGCGTAGAAGTAGTTGTAATTGATGTATGGTTGGTTGGAGTAGCTCTTGTGTCTTTAATGTGTTGGTTGGGGATATTTATAATCCCTAACCACCCAAATAGCCGTTGGAAGAAGTGGGCAAAACCTGCACAGATTCTAGGCACACCGAACCTTGAATAGTGATGGTTTGGTAGTGCACTGGACCTCTGTCCGACTGCTCGATCAGTAGTCGTTCTAACCTATCAAAAATAGTCGTTGGGATCGGATAGGACTGGTGTGCCACCGGTGCACTAAGCCTTCTAAAACATGAAAACAAACTGTGTCTGTAAGAGTTAAGGTGTGCCACAGGTGCACCGAGGCCTCCGAAGCCTGAAAACACCCTTTCTGAGTTGGAGGTCGGGTGTGCGTTCAGAGTTACCATATTTATCTATGAGCTCGATAGCATATGAACTTCCGTGAACCAAATGACATATAAACTTCAACAACCAATCTATCAATGTTGTGGTGAAAATGGTCCTACTCTTATTGCTCGCTTAACTTCTCTATAAATCTGGTCACAGTATTTGATGCATATAATTTACATTCTCACGCCTTGTAGAAAACCAAAACAAATGAATCGGCTCTATGCGCGCGTGGGCATAGGGGTTTACTTTTTTTTCTTAAACAAAACAAATGGCCACGTTTTTCATCATTTACTCATTTTACATCAGCGGAAGAACTGGGCATGGATAGGGTCATAGTGAGGCACTTGACGAAACATACAAGCGGGAGCATAGAGAGGCGATGTGTTAAGCTAAAACCTAGACTTCAAATACTCCCGTTTTTTTTTATTTGTCGCCGGTAGTACAAACCAAAAGTATTTAAAATATCTGATGCGGTTAGTTCAAAGTGCAACAATAATCCTGTTGACTTTTCATCCCCCCCTCCCCCCTCCCCTATCAAGCTCTGGATGTGAATTTTTTTCCGGGATTTTATTTGTACTATGGACAATATAGTTTGTTCATGCTTACCTTAATTTTGGCTAACCTGTCTCAAACGTCAAATATTTATGGCCGGAGGGAGTACAATTCTATTTCACATTTTTTCGATCTATTATGTATCCAATAAAGTGCTTGATTGCCCATGATATCATAGACATGCTCACTATGCACAGAACTCTCAGACAGCAGCAGCTCATCAGATGATCTTCCCTTTCAGGATCCCCAGTCTCTGTTGATAGGTACAGCAACAAGTCCAGTTACTTACCTTACCACCTAGAACATGCTGTGATGTAACAAACACTCACCTTTATTTCAAAAATTAAGGTTCTGGACAAGCCCAAAGCCGTGAGGCTGGCATTTAGGTTTGTCAGATCAAAGTTGGAAACTGCGTTACCAGCCATAAACATCACAAGAGGCTCGAGATCAGCTATCTTTTGCCATAAGAAATGTAGCTAGCCCTATGTTGCTATGAGGTACAATTAGGGTTGATAATAGGCTCTAAATTTTAAATTATAAAAAATTAAGGATCGGATCGAATTAGTATCGAGCTCTATTTCTATTCATTTTTTATCTAAAATTAATAAAGGGCTCAAACAAACTGTGAAGCAACATTTGGATTGTGATCCATTACCACCACTACGTACAATCTATTTGTAATATGCTATATTCTACCACCTCAAAAACTGTATCCTTGCCACGGAAACGCTGTCTCGTTTCCTAGGACCACTATTATCTAATCACTAGTGAGATATGATATGAAAGGTGCAAGCCTAACCGCACCTCCAGTTCAGTTTGCGGCAGCACAAAGTTTGAACCTCCACTTCAGTTTGCAGAGCACCAAGTTTGCTCTCTCCCTCTTCTCTTCTTCTACCCAGGTACAAGTGTGTGCGCGTGAGTGATTGAGGGCAAGCACCTGGGAGCCAGCAGTTTCTGCCACCTCAATGACCATAGCAGCAACACCCTGGGACAGGTTCCTTCTGAACCAAAGGAGATTGTACACGAACGGATGCATACCAGGCCACCATCAACCAACCGCACAAATAGCAGTGCGCAACAGGAACAAAGAATGATATGCTGTGAGAAACAATGATCTGTCCAGCCAAAATCACCTTGAACCAGCATGAACAAGCAGAAACCCTACTGAAAATCACAGAAGACAACAAATCGTTGCTGCCTATGCAACCATCAATCACCATCCAAAATTCATGCAAGGAAATGATGGAACTGCAGATCAGAGATTGGACGGTTCCTGATTAAACATACCTCAGCAGACTTTCATTCCCCCTTTCATCTCGAACAGTCAGCAGTGATTGATAGTGGATATTGAATAGCATGGGTAGTGATATGGTATCTTCACAGAGGCACTGCCGGCTACCAAAATGTTTTCTAATACTTTATATGGTTATAAAATTCATTTATCAACCAGTATCCAAAATTCTAATCATGCTGCTGCTAGCAGGATCAAAACCTTTTTCTGTAAGCATATGTGTAGCCTTTGAGGATCTGCTGTTGAGCATAGCCTCATATGTCATGAACATTAAGAACTCAAGAAACATGCATCTTCCTATGTCCTTGTTGTTAGCCTGGGGGTCATCCTCCATTTCCCTTCGTGCCCAGTCAATTATATTTCTTGTAGCACCATCAAAAACAAAAGAATCTTCTCTGAGCTTCTCAGCCCACATGAGGGCTCTATTCCCAAATCCTTGCTTGCAGAAATGAGAAAGGAAAACGTTAAGTGTGATAGTGTTTGGTTTAAAAGCCATCTTAATAAGCCTGCCAGTAAGTATCATAGCTCGATCAAGAACATCACTGCAAATGCCATCCATTAATGTGTTGTACGTAACAGAATTTGGAGAACAATCCACAGCAACAAGCTCATCTAGCAGCTTCCCTGCTTGGTTCAACATATGGTTCCTGCAGAGGCTATGCATCCAAATATTATATGTGAAAATATCTGGTTCACAACCAGCTACAAGCATCTTATTCATGAAATTCATGGCACTGTTCATATCCTGAGCCCTACAATATGCATTGATTATTGTATTATATGTCACTGTGTCTGGGGTTAGACCATTACTGCACATATCCAATAAAAGGTTGTCCACCATCTTCAGCTTTCCTTCTCTGCACAAACCGTCGATTAGAATGTTGCTTGTGTAAATGTCAGGAACAAGGCCACTCTGCCTCATATTCTGCTCTAACTTCAAGGCTTCAGTCATATTGCCTGCCTTACAAAGTGCAGATATGATGGAGTTGTAAGTAATATTGTTTGGTACAATTCCTCTGCTTGTCATCTCAGCAAATGCCTGATAAGCCTCATTCACGTAATCTAACCGGCATAGGCCATTAATATATGCTGAGAAGGCAATAAAATCAGTCTGCAAACCAATTTTGCCCATATCATCCCAGCATTTCAGTGCACCAACTGCATTACCATCTCTGAAGTATGCATCCAAGCAGATAGTAAATGATGTACTTAGACAATATCCTTTGCTAACCATGTGCTCTAAAAGAAGCTGTGCCTCATCAAGTCTTCCTTGATTGCAGAGCCCCATTATCAAGTAATTAAAAGTAGACGAGGATGGTGCCAGTCCTAATTTGTTCATAATTCTATACAGTTCAGAAGCTTCTTCGTGGAGTCCCTCCTTACTATAAGCAGCAATCAATGCATTAAATCCAGTAACACGCAATGGAACACCCTGCTCAATAGCACCAAGCAGAAGCTCCCAGGCATCATCCAATCGATGATCCCAACAAAGCCTACAGACTAACATATCCAACCCATCAGCCGACATATGTGAACTAAACATGTCATGGTCATGGACTAACTGGGCAGCATACCCGAACTTGTGAGCTCTAGCAGCAATAATGTTGAAGGTGCAGGAGTCTGGTACTAATCCCCTCGCTTGCATCTCCCTATAGGCTGCACTGGCCTGATCCATCTGTCCACTCTTTGCATATCCATCAATCAAAACATTGAATGTGATTGTATTTACTTGGATCCCCACCTGGGCCATTTCATCGAACAGCCTCCTTGCTTCTGGCATCCTCCCCTCATGGCACAGAACATCCACTAGTATGTTATATGTCACAACTGTTGGCTCACACCCTGACCTGTGCATTCCTTCAAACATCTTGAAGGCGTCCCGGGACCACCCAAACATACAGTGCCCCTTGATGAGAATGTTATAGCTGCACACGTCGGGGGCGATACCAGACTTCCCCATGATCCCAAGCAGCCCGGAGGCGACTCGCACCATCCCCCTGTGGCAGAACCCGAGGAGCATGGCGTTGAAGGTGGCGAGGCTCGGCCGTGGTCCTTCTGCGGTCATTTCCTCGAACACGTTCCAGGCAGCGCGGACCTCCCCGCTTCGGAATAGAAGGCGCAGCAATGCAGACAACGCGGAGAGGCTGGGCGTGTTACCAGAGCGGCGGACGCGCGCGAGCACGTCGAGTGCCTCTGCTGCCATGCCCGCGGCGAGGAATGCGTGGAGCGCGAGCCGGAGCGCGCAGTAGTGGGCGCGCGCGCTCCCGCTGGCACTGTCACTGGACGACCACAAAAGGAGGTCCGAGGAGGCGACCGGGAGGAGCGCTGCGATGAGGATCGCTGCAAAGGGGCGAAGCGCGGGATCCGACGTGGCGAGGTGGGCGGCGGCGGCGAAGCGGGAGGCGAACGGGGTGGAGTAGGGGGAGCCAGAGAGTGGGCTGACAGCGTGGAGCGCAAGGTGGCATTGCAGGGAGGTCTTGAGAAGGTCCGCGAGTGCGAGGACGGCGTGACGGCGGAGAGATGCTGGCAGTGACAAGAGACGATGCTGGTCGGGATGGATGAACTGCGCGGTTGGATCGTATGCCGAGGAGGACGTGGTCGTCGTCGCTGTGGATATGAAGTGGTGGAGGGTGACGAGAATACGCTGCGGTGTATTGGATTGTCTCGCCGCGGCGGCGAGGAGGCGCATCTGGCGCGGCAGCGGCGGCGGCGGCGGCTGTTGGAGGAGGTGGGCGAGCCAAACGGAGGCAAATGGAGATTCTTTGAGTCAGCACTGGCAGTGGCCATGTAGGATCCTGCGTGGCACTTAGGTAGATACAATCTGTTTTTGCTTTCGGCTTAGTGTTGGCCTGTTGGGCTTATACCTTTGTTCTACTCCTATATAAGACACTACAGTCTGTCTGAGTTTAGTTGTTCCAGTTGAAAAAACTACCTCAGTTAGAAAAGTTAGGCACACTGTAACATCTCAGGCAGTAAACCAAATAGCCCCGCAAACAGTCCGGCTTGATTTGGGCCATTGTAGCGTGGAACATTCGGTATATCTCGTTGTTTTACTTTTTTTCGAGCATGCGGTATTAGAGTAGCTAGAGTTCATGTGATCTAAGACTATCTCCGGCAGCCTTCTTATTCTAGCTCATATCTCAATCTATTTTAAACTTCATTATACAAATAGTATAGTCCACACAATAATACAGTATTTTACACGACTATATATTTATCACAAGAAAATATCCTCATGAGAGATCTAACAAAAGTAGAATCACATTTTCTGACCATTATGCTAATTACTATGACTTTTGAAAAGAAAACTCATTTTCTTTATTTAAATCAAAACCCTACATAAAAGTACCAAAAACTCGACATGCAATATTTTTAAACTGTAGATCCATTCCATAGAAGCATCACAAAAAATATTTCACTAATTTTTATGCTCTATAACTGAAGTTATGATTTTCCAAAGTGTTGGTCCTTGTTCTCAAATGCTATACGTCAAGAACAAAGCAACACCATTGTTAACAATTAGAGACCTTCGCCCTTCGAAGCATTATCTCCCCTGTGATATAATGATCTTCAGACGAAGGTCATGAAGGACATACCTTCATCATTTCAGTGAATAAAGATGTATAGAGACATGTGAAATACAGAAAGAGTATAAACAATCGTTCCAAATCATTTAATTATCTACATTCTCATTTCATAAACATAAATAAACATCAATAATATTTATATTATATTTGTACCTTCGGTTTGACAGAAGGTGGAAAGCGGGAGTGACGTGAGAGTGGTTACAATCCAGCGTGAACAGTACGGTGTTACTGTTTATATATTTATAGGCACAGGATGCAGCCTGGTCAAAATTACATTCATGTCCCTGACATTTACTGTTGACCACAAAGAAAACTATCAAGGACCAGGTAGTCTTTTTTTTCTTTAAGTCGGTTCCATCATTCACCATCGTTATTATGCTAAGCCGAAGGTCCTTCAGCCATAGCTTCAGCGCTTGTTCGCCCTTTCTTCAAACCGCACCTTCATGTTACACACACCTTTATCTCAAGGCCGAAGCCTCCTGTAGCAGTCAGATACTGAGAAACATGTTAGTTGAGTTTTTGAGGACCTTCAGAAGAGGAAGGCCCCCAACAGTAGCCCCTCGCAGTATTAATTTATTTTTGTATTTAACAAATTCAGACTGCGACGTGAACGAAGACCTTTAGCCGAAGGTCCGAAAAAACACATTCACTTCATTAGAATAGCGAAAGTCAATGACATGTAGGGCCCGCCAAGTTGCAATGCACTGGCATATAAATAGGAACCAGCAGCGATAGCATTTGTTGCGCCATCTCAATCGCTTGTGCTATTATTTTTCAAGCTTGAATTTTCTTGCTGTCAGATTTCGCTTGATTTGAGAGCTTCAGCATTTGCACAAGTGCCGCTAGATGTCTGAAGAGAAGAAGGTTGTGGACCCTGCTCTAGCTGGGTTTTACGAGGCTATTGAAAAGATAAACACAGAGAAGATTACGAATGAAATGTTAGCTGGGTTGTCTGAAGATTCTGATGATAGCGAGAACTTTGATGTTGAAAGTGGGAATGAAGATGCCGAAGATCGGCCCTAGCGGCTGAGTCATACTATCTTCAGAAAGTCATCCATCAAACAGAGTCAGATTGATGCTATGAAGGGAAGATATTTTCGTGATATATCCATTGTGAGAGCTGGGGGGACAGCGCCGCCCCTGCACCCAAGGTGTATGAAGTTGTTGTTTACAAGAGCTTCATGAAGGTAGGGCTTCGGTTTCCATTGAGCAAATTTCTGGTTAAAGTGTTAAAGACCTTTGAAATTTTTCTTCATCAGATTACTCCCGAAGATATAATCACGATGGGTATTTTTGTTTGGGCTGTGAAGAGCCAAGGGCTAGAGCCAAGCGCAAAATGCTTTTGTAACATGCACGAGCTGCTGTATGAGACGAAGGCTACTGGGAAGGAGCAGTATCACAATAATTTTGGTTGTTATGGCTTCGTGCCTCGTTCTGATGCAAGTTATCCAATTCCAACGTTTCGGAAAAGGTGGCCAGGGGCCTGGATAGAGGAATGGTTTTATGTAAACAATAATCTGGTTGAAAGGGAAGACATAAAGGGGATTATCCAACGCCCTGTTTGGTCTCACTTCGGCATCAGAAGGCCGACTACTGCGCTTGGGAACGATATCGAAGCATGCCAGAAGGCTTTCAACAATGTTTGTGCCTTTATTAGCACAAGAGACTTAGTCCAGGAGCATATAGCCTACAGAGTGTGGCCTCTTGTGAATGACTAGGAGATGCCGAAGGAGACTGCTGCCGGGTCCAGTCAAGGCGGTTTGGTTTATTTGAAATACATCTTCAGATACAGAGATCAATTTGACGAGCCAAATGATGACTGGCTGACCTGCGTTAAGGCGACTAGCGATGAGTTGCTTGGGTCGTACATGAGGGCCGAAGATGATGCCATGACCTTAGCCTTCGGAGAACAAGGCAAGAAAAGGTTAAACAACGTTTTTGACATTATCGGCTTCGTGTACCCAGACTATACTTACCCCTCGCAAAAACAGGGAAATAAAAGAAAAACTGCTACTTCGGCCATTTCTGCTGCGCCAAAAGGCAAAAAGATCAAGGTTTTAATGCATCGGCCTAGATATATTGAAACGACCACGGTGCCGAAGCTTGGTGAAGGGACAGCTTCCACTGCTGAGCCAGGGCGGCCTGCTCCTACCGGCTCTAAGGAAGAATTGGCTAAAGTGCCAAAGGTTCCTGCAACCAAGTTGGCCGAAGAGCCGAAACATGCTGCCAAAGCCAAAGGAAAGGCAGGCGAAGAGCCAGAGCGAGAGGAAACAATAGGGCTACCAAAAATGTTCAGTCCACCACCGGAGCCAGAATTGCCGAAGGTATCGAAAGCCTCTGCAATAACTCCCAAGAGGAGGAGGATGGCAAGCGTGCTGGACGCTGTCATGGAGTCGACAAGGGCATCAACTCCTGCTCTTGCAAAGGAGACTGCCGAAGCTGCTACAGTTTGTGCTGAACCTGAATCTGGGCCCCTAGTGCTGACTGAAGTAGAGCCTGCTGGAGCTGAGCAAAGAACTGAACAAGGGTCTTCAGACGCTGGTGTAGCTCTAGAGGAAAAAGATGCGCTCGAAAAAGTTGAATCTCCTACTCCCGAAGCACTTGCTGAAGAGCTTCGCTTCATCATTCGACATGCTTCGGGTAAAAAGTTGTCTGAAGAAGAAATTGCAGAGGCCAAACACTACGCCCGAGAACTGAAGTACCCGAAGGGGGCCTTGGTGTATAATGGTACTAATGAAGATGACTTTTTATACTGCCTTCCGGACAACAAGGAAATATCTGTTTGCCGGGAGATTGCAAAAAATATAGGATTTCTGAAGCTGGAAGTTGGCCTTTCTGCTATGTCGAAGGATGACCTCGCCGAAAGCCTTGCGTACAATAGTCGGAAGGTACAGAAGTTATGGACTTATAAGCAGATTACTGAGAGCACCTAGAGGGGGGTGGTGAATAGGTGATCCTGTAAAATTCAACACTAAATAGCCACAAGCTTGGTTATAAATATGTTAGTGCAATAGAACCAAGTGGCTATAGAGCGAGCTCTTGCGAATCACAAATAATCAAAGAGAAGGACAACACAAGGGACATAGTGGTTTATCCCGTGGTTCAGTCAAGTATAACACTTGTCTACCTCCACGTTGTGGAGTCCCAATGGACGAGGGTTGTACTCAACCCCTTTCAAGTGATCCAATGATCAACTTGAATGCCACGACTTTTCTTTGCTTATCTCTTTTTCCTGTTTGTGAGGAATCTCCACAAGTTGGAGTCTCTCGCCCTTACAACAAAGATCACAGTGAAAGCACAAGAGTAAGGGTGGGAAGCAACACACACAAATCCACAGCAACACACACGCACACAAGCCAAGACTTGAGCTCAAAATGAAGCACAACGAGTTCACAACTAGAACGGAGCTCAAATCACTAACAAAGTCGATCAAGTGCGTGGAGACAGAGTGTGAAAGACTTAGAATGCTTAGAGTATGCTTGGGTGACTCCTCCATGCGCCTAGGGGTCCCTTTTATAGCCCCAAGGCAGCTAGGAGCCGTTAGAGATCAACAAGGAAGGCTAATCTTGCCTTCTGTCGGGTGGCGCACCGGACAGTCCAGTGCGCCACCGGACAGTCCCTGTAGACAGCCCGGTGCGGATTTCCTTCCTATTTTGGCGCAGTCGACCGTTGTAGTTTCGCGGCAGTTGGCGCACCGGACACTGTCCGGTGCACACCGGATAGTCCGGTGCCTCATACCGACCGTTGGCACGGGCCACGCGTCGCCCGCGGATTGCGCGGTTGACCGTTGCCTAGTCAACCGTTGGCTCACCGGACAATCCGGTGCACCACCGGACAGTCCGGTGAATTTTAGCCGTACGCCATTGAACTTTTCCCGAGAGCGACGACTTCGCCGCGGACGACTCACCGGACAGTCCGGTGCACCACCGGACAGTTCGGTGAATTATAGTCGTACGCCGCCGTCGAGTCCCGAGAGCAGCCTGTTCACCGAGACTGTTCATGGCGCACCGGACATTGTCCGGTGCACCCAGACCGACCAGCAGTTGGCTGTGTACAACCAACTCTTTTCCAATCCATTTTCTCCTGTTTCTAGCACTTAGACACAATACATTAGTACCCAAATCAATGTACTAAGTCTAGAAATGTACCTTGTTACATGATTTGCACTTCTTCAATCTTTGGCACAATTTAACACTTAGAGAATATGTGTTGGGCACTTAATCACCAAAACACTTTAGAAATAGCCCAAGGGCACATTTCCCTTTCAATCTCCCCCTTTTTGGTGATTTATGCCAACACATCCAAAAGCAACCAAAAGAAGTGCAATATCAATGCAAAAGAGAACCAAATTGTTTTTGACTCTAATTTGGCATATTTGGATCATACTTTGCCACCACTTGGTTTGTTTTTGAAAATCAAATTCATTTTCCTATCTCTACAACAAACTCACTTGTTTGGGCACAAAGAGATATAATCCAAGAGTAAAAATGATTAAGAGCCAAAAACTCCCCTTTTTCCCATAATCATAAATTCTCCCCACAATAGACTAAATTTTGCAATATGAGTGTTTTGGACAAATCAAAAAGTTCTAACTCTACTCATTTCAAAATTCACAAGTGGTAGCTGATCCATTTGCTTTGCTTTGGCCTTAATTTCTCCCCCTTTTGCATTAAGCACTAAAACGGGATCATTCTTGGCCCTTTAACCCCATTGCCTCACCAAAATTGTCAATTAAGAGCAAAAAGGCACTAAGAGCATAGATATGAACTTGGAGTTAATACCGGAGTGCAGTGGAAGTCTTTGCATGGTCCAAGTTCACCTTTCCCTTTCAATTCACCTTTTGAGACTAAATCAAGCAAACTCAAACACAAAGGTTAGTCTCAAAGGGTCAAGTTGTAGCATGCCTCCCCCTAAATAAGTGCATCACTTGCAAATGGACTTGTGAGGTCCGGGGATCATGTGTACAACTTGAGCACCACAAATGAACAAAAATAGATTGAAATGCAGAAATTTACATGATCAAAGGCATAAAACACATGTATGCTATAGATCAATCCAAGTTACACAAATCTAAGACATTTAGCTCACTACGCAACCTGTAAAACCTTTTCTCATCTAAAGGCTTGGTGAAGATATCGGCTAGCTGGTTCTCGGTGTTAATATGGTACACCTCGATATCCCCCTTTTGCTAGTGGTCTCTCAGGAAGTGATGCCGGATGTCTATGTGCTTAGTGCGGCTGTGTTCAACAGGATTATCCGCCATGCGGATTGTACTCTCATTGTCACATAGGAGTGGGACTTTGCTCAGATTATAGCCAAAGTCCCGGAGGGTTTGCCTTATCCAAAGTAGTTGCGCGCAACACTGTCCTGCGGCAACATACTCGGCCTCAGCGGTGGATAGGGCAACAGAAGTTTGTTTCTTTGAACTCCAAGACACCAGGGACCTTCCTAGGAATTGGCACATCCCTGATGTACTCTTCCTATCAACCTTGCACCCGGCATAATCGAAGTCTGAATATCCATCAAGTCAAAGGTAGACCCCTTTAGATACCAGATCCCGAAGCAAGGTGTAGCAACTAAATATCTAAGAATCCGCTTAACGACCATAAGGTGACATTCCCTTGGGTCAGATTGATATCTAGCACACATGCATACGCTAAGCTTAATATCCGGTCTACTAGCACATAAATAAAGCAAGGAACCTATCATAGACCGGTATGCCTTTTGATCAACGGACTTACCTCCTTTGTTGAGGTCGACATGTCCGTCAGTTCCCATTGGTGTCTTCGCGGGCTTGGCGTCCTTCATCCCGAACCGCTTGAGCAGGTCTTGCGTGTACTTCGTTTGGGAGATGAAGGTGTCATCCTTGAGTTGCTTCACTTGGAACCCAAGGAAGTAGTTCAACTCGCCCATCATCGACATCTCAAATTTCTATGTCATCACCCTGCTAAACTCCTCACAAGACTTTTGGTTAGTAGAACTGTTGGGGGGGCAGCTTCGTCGCTGAAGGTTTTGTGAGAAGAAACACCTTCGAAGGGCCTGAACATAATGCCGAAGCTATCAGTCAAGGAGCTTCGTAACGTAACTCTAGATGCACCGACTTAAAAGATGGAATGACCAATTAGCCCATGATAACCTATGTTATGATTGTAACCAAGTGTAAAGGGTATGAATGTAATTTCTCGTAGGCTGCGTCCTGTGCCTATAAATAGATGAACAGTACCCCATACTGTTCACGCTGACTTGTATTTGCTCGTGCATCACGCTTGGACTTTTGCCTTCTGTCAAGCCGAAGGTATAAATGTAATCCAATATTGTTCATGTCCATATATTATATAATTGAGAGATATTAATGATATCATATGATTATTTATGTTATTTTCCATGTCTCATACGCTTCTTCTTTCATTAATATGTATTATGATGACGAAGGTACGTCCTTCATGACCTTCGTCCGAAGATCATTATATCCTAAGGGAGATAATGCTTCGAGGAACGAAGGGCATTAACCATTAACCTTTTTGTGTTGCCTTGTTCTTAACTCATAGCATTTGAGAACAAGTCCCCAACATTAGCGCCCACCCTCGGTGAACTCACTTCCACTGATTGAACTGATGGCTTCATTCAACAATCAAGCTGAAGCTGCTTCGACTACGAAGCTGGTGCTCCCGATAATAGGCGGTTCATGCTTAGAGCCGGCCAACAAGAGGCAGAAGAAGGAAGCTCAGAGAAGGGTGCAGCATGTTGGGGTGCAAGGACCCTTCATCAAGTCGAAATGGTCCCACATTCCAATCACCTTCTCCCAGGAGTACCTTCAGCTCAAGGATTACCCCTATAATGATGCTATGGTCATATCTTGTGTCATCAAGGGATTTCTGGTCCACAATGTTCTAGTTGATATAGGCAGTGCAGCGGATATCATATTTGCTAAGGCCTTCAGACAGATGCAAGAGCCAGAGAACAAGATTCATGATGCTACACACCCTCTTTGTGGCTTCGGAGGAAGGCAGATTGTAGCACTTGGTAAGATCACAATGCTAGTGACCTTCGGATTTGTCCACAATACAAGGACTGAACAGATTGTATTTGATATTGTTGACATGGAATACCCCTACAATGCAATCATTGGTCGTGGGGCACTTAATGCCTTCGAAGCAATTCTTCATCCAGCATATCTATGCATGAAGATACCTTCGGAGCAAGGGCCTATTGCTATTCATGGAAGTCAGAAAGCTGCCAGAAAGGCTGAGGGAAATTGGACAGACTCAAAAGCCATCCACAATATAGATGAAGCTGAAGCTTGTGAGCAGTACAAGTACAAAAGAGAGAAGGTTGCTTCGGCTGATCAGCCGAAACCCATGCTTCTATGTGAAGACATAGCAGAGCAGAAGGTATTGCTGGGGTCTCAATTATCTGAAGAGCAGGAGAAAACTTTGATAAGGTTTTTATTCAACAACAAAGATGTTTTTGCATGGTCGGACAATGATCTCTGTGGTGTCAACAGAGATGTCATTGAACATTTACTCAATGTCAATCCATCCTTTAGGCCCAGAAAGCAAAGGCTTCGGAAGATGTCTGATGATAAAGCCGAAGGTGCTCGGAATGAAGTAAAAAGACTTCTCAGTTCTGGTGTTATTAGAGAGGTAAAATATCCAGAGTGGATAGCCAACATTGTTATGGTGAAGAAGGCCAATGGCAAGTGGAGAATGTGTATTGATTTCACGGATCTCAACAAGGCTTGTCCAAAGGATGAATTTCCATTACCAAGGATAGACTCTCTTGTGGATGCGGCAGCTTCTTCAGAACTTATGAGTCTGCTGGATTGCTACTCAGGATATCATCAAATATGGATGAAAAAGGAGGATGAACCGAAGACTAGCTTCATAACTCCCAGCGGCACCTATTGATCTTCGGATGCCTGAGGGGCTCAAGAACACTGGAGGCAGTTTCAGCAGGATGACAACCAAGGTTCTTCATTCTCAGATAGGCAGAAATGTGCTAACATACGTTGATGATATTATATTAAAAAGCACGAAGCAAGAAAATCATATCACTGATCTGCAAGAAACATTTGCTAATTTCAGGCAAGCTGGCCTGAAATTAAATCCTGAAAAATGTGTCTTTGGAGTGAAGAAGGGTAAGTTCCTTGGCTGTCTGGTTTTAACGAAGGGGATCGAAGCTAACCCAAGCAAGATCGAAGCCATCCTTCGAATGGAACCGCCAAGCACAAAAAAGAGGGCCCAACAGTTGACAGGAAGATTGGCTTCATTGAATAGATTTATATCTAGATCAGCAGAAAGAAACTTGCCATTTTTTGAAATACTAAAGTCAGCCGAAGTCTTTCAATGGGGCCCAGTTCAACAGAAAGCCTTTGAAGAGCTGAAGCAATACTTAATTGATCTAACAACATAAACTCCACCAGCGCCAGGGGCTCCGTTACTATTGTATGTGGCAGCTTCGCATTCTGCAGTGTGGCACTTGTGCAGGAGAAACTAGAAGGACAAATTAAAAAGCAAGCCCCGGTATACTTCGTCTCCGAAGTTCTAAGCTTATCAAAGAAAAACTATACAGAATTGGAGAAGGTGTTGTATGCTGTCTTAATGGCCTCTAGGAAGCTTCAGCATTATTTTCAAGCATTCCATATAATTGTTCCTTCATCACAACCTCTGAAGGATATCATGAGGAACAGAGAAGCTACTGGAAGGATTAGAAAGTGGGCTGCGGAACTCAACGAATTCAGCATTGATTATGTGCATAGATCCTCAATTCAGTCCCAGGCGTTAGCAGACTTCATCGCTGACTGGACGCCAGGGGCTCGGGAAGAAGAAGCAAATAAAGATGCTGAAGCTTGGACAGTGTTCTACGACGGTTCCTGGGGAACCTTCGGAGTAGGTGCGGCTACTATTTTAGTTGCACCTTCCAAAGTCAGAACATGCTATGCAATAAGGCTTGATTTCAGCTGTACAAACAATATTGCTGAATATGAAGCTTTACTTTTGGGACTTCGGAAGTTAAAGGCTATGGGGATTGTTGGTCACTTGTTCTCAAGTGCTATGAATTAAGAACAAGGCAACATAGAATGTTAAATGTTAAAGCCCTCCGTCCTTCGAAGCATTATCTCCCTCAGGATATAATGATCTTCAGACGAAGGTTATGAAGGATATACCTTCATCATCATAACACATTTGTATAAAAGACGAAGCGTATGAAACATGAGAAACAACATGAATAATTATATGATATCATATAATTTAAATATATATATTTCTTGTCACATAATCATTAATAAATATGGACAATATTGAATTACATTTATACCTTCGGCTTGACAGAAAGTGATAATACAAGCGTGCCGCGAAAGCGAATGCCAAGTCAGCGTGAACAGTACGGGAGCACTATTCACCTATTTATAGGCACGAGACATAGCCCATGTAAAATTACACTCATGCCCTTTACATTTGCTAATGACTCTGTAGTAATTCATCGAGGTCTAAATAACCTTTTCCCTTTTAAGTCGGTTCTCCTTTCTGCTATCATGCCGAAGGTCCCCTGCACATAGCTTTGGCTTTGCGCCAACCTTCGCATTCTTTGTACTTCTTCACACTGTGGTTCTGATCCAAGCCCGAAGGTACCTGTTCATGCATCGTACTCTAGAAACATTGTTAAATCATGTTTTTGAGGACCTTCGGAAGACGAAGGCCCCCAACAGTGATAAGAAGGGCGGTCCTTAAAACCGACTCCCAAGTTATTTCTGGACATGTTGACAAGAGTTGTAAGGCAAGAGATCCGAAGCTTGAGAAATACGTGGACACAGTTCAAAGGCTTGAAGCTTCATTCGAAGGGTTTTCTGTTAAGAATATTCCACGAGGAGAAAATGAGCACGCTGATCTGCTAGCCAAGTCAGCGGCACAAGGGCTGCCTCTACCTTTGGAAGTATTTTTTGAAACAATAAGAGCACCTTTGGTGGAACTCCTCAAGAGAGCAGTGCTCACTATATCTCCAGTTCATAGTGAAGATTGGGGGACTGAGATTATATCTTTTCTCCAAGGTAACTGCCTTTCAGATGACGAAGCTTATAATAAGAGAATGGAGGCAAGAACAATACCATATGTAATAATAGAAGGGGAGTTATACAAGCATGGAGTCTGCTCTCCACTTCTTAAGTGTCTATCCAGAGCCGAGGGTATAGAGCTGATGAAGGAGATACATGAAGGTTTGTGTGGATCTCACATTGGGTCTAGGCCTTTGTTGGGAAAAGTTTTTCGACAAGGATTTTATTGGCCGAAGGCAGCTTCGGACACAGCAGAGCTAGTCCAAAAATGTGAAGGCTGTCAAAAATGTGCAAGAAACCAGAAGCAACCTTCATCCCTCACTCAATTAATACAACCCACTTGGCCGTTGCAAAGATGGGGCCTTGATTTGCTAGGACCACTTCCACCAGCACAAGGCAATTTAAAATATGTTGTGGTGGCGGTAGAATATTTTTCCAAGTGGATTGAGGCGAAGCCTTTGGCCACAATAACTTTGGTCATAGTCTAGAAGTTTTTCTGGCAAAACATTGTTTGTCGCTTCGGCGTGCCGAAGGATATCACTGCAGACAATGGTACACAGTTTGATACCGAAGCTTTCAAAGAATCTGTGATCAGATTAGCACTAAGATCCATTTTGCATCAGTCAGACACCCAGAGTCAAATGGACTTGTCGAAAGAGTAAATGGCATCATAATGACGGGAATAATGAAGTTAATCTTCAACCAGCCCAGAGGAAAATGGCCAGACGAATTGATTAAAGTGGTGTGGAGCCACAACACAACAATATCAAGGTCAACAGGTTTTACACCATTCAAGTTATTATTTGGTGACGAAGCAATAACTCCAGAAGAAGCTAAGGCAGGGTCAATTAGAACAGTAGCTTCGGCAGAGGACGAAGCTGATTATTCTGTGGCAAAAGATGCTATAGAAGGGACCAGACTTCAGGCTGTGGAGAATATCAATAAATACCAAGCCGAAACAATAAAATGGCGTGACAGAAAAGTTCGGCTAAAAAACATTAAGCCAGGGCATCTGATACTTCGGCGAGTGGCCAATCCAGACACAATAGACAAGCTACAGCTAAAGTGGGAAGGACCCTTTCTTGTGGTATCTTCGTCAAGACCCGGTTCTTACAGATTAAAGGATATGGACGGCAACGACATTCCTAGATCTTGGAACACGGACGAGCTTCGGCGATATTATGTGTAACTTGATGTAATCTTTTTCATTTTTTCTATGGCACCCTTTTCCTTTCCAAAGGGGGAGAAAGGTTTTTAATGGGGCCATAATTTGTAATCTTTCTTTTCTTATTCAGCTCAATGAGAGCAAAATCCCCCAAAATATGTAAATGTAAAATCTGAGCATGCACCATCGAGTGCAGAGAGAAAAAAAGGAAAAAAGCAGGGAGAAGCTTGAAAGTCGTCCTTAAAGGGATGCAGAGCATGACGAAGCTACAAAAAGCCGTTCCTAAGGGAGCGCAACGTAAGTTTTCTGCTCAAAAGTCGTTCCTAAGGAGATGCAGAGCCAAATACCGCCGAAATAGAAGGCGAAGCACGAAAAGTCAACGCGAATACCACTGAAATAGAAGGCGAAGAAGTTCAAAAGACGTTCCTAAGGGGATGCAGAACTTACACCGAAAAATAAGCGGTAAAGAGACTTCAGTCATTCCTAAGGGAGTCAAGTTTATGGTTGTGGCTTCGTATGTGTGTGTTTGGACATTCATTTGCATGTCACATTACATCATACATTGCATTCATAAACATTCATTTAGACATATATAGGATTATCATCATCATCATATCATACAGACATAGGCAGATGCTTCGACTATGAGGATAGGGCTTCAGCAAAAAGAAAAGAGGCAGTTTCATGCTTCGTTGTGTACGAAAAGAAGGGAAGGTGTTTTTCGTCTTCGGCTAAAAAAGAATATGAGTTTTGTCCACATCAAAGCAGTTCATACACGGACAAAAAAGGTAGAAATATGCTAAGGTATGGACGAGTTTACATAATAAGTATTTGATTCTTCGATTACAATATTTTTTACAAGGGTAATACAAAATTTTTCTAGAGTTTTTTCAGCAAGGTCTTCAACTTCATCATCATTAAGCTTCAGGACATATGTCAAGTTTTGGCTCACTGTTCCTCACCTTCGACATCCTGTACATATCAAACCGGTATGAGGAAAGTGCAAATTTCAAGGAGAAGGTAAAGTAGCATGCACAAATTTCTTACCGGGTTAAGGTGGCTTCGAGCTTCGTCGCAAGCCATGTCTCGACCACCTTTCGTCCAAATATGCGTTATGAATCTATTTCCTATGCTTCAAGCCAGACTGGGAATATCTGTTAAATCTGACGGTGATAAGCTGAAGTTTGGTCTATTAACAATTTTCCCATGCGTGCAACCAGATTTCATGAAGGCAACAAGTTTGCCCCGAGAAGCTAGCAGGGCATAGAAATCACCGTGTCTAGCTATAACTTCATCAAGAGCATCAACTTCGCCCTCAATATGTTCGAAGGTCCCTAGCAAGTCTTCAACCGAAGGATTGAATTTCTCAGAGCTGGCTCCAACCGAGTTGAAAACCTGCTTTAGCCGTTGCACGTATCGGGTGCCGAAGTCTAGGCATTTTTCTTGGAGTTCTTTCAGTGGTTTCTGTAAATTTGAACTCTTTTCGGCTTCAGTCTCAAGCTTCACATTAAATTTCTGCTTTTCTTGTTCGAAGTTTTCCGACTTTAAGAGGAGTTCACTGTTTAGTTTTGCAATCTTGGTTTCGGCTTCTGCCAGTAAACCCTCCACTGTTTGAAGTTCGAAATCTTTCTTTTCAAGGGCAGCTGCTTGGTCTTTTATTTTGCTCTCTAATCCTTCGATTATAACCTCATGTTTTTTGTCTTCAAGATCTTGTTGCATCTTTAGAGCCTTACTTAATAGCATACTCTGTGCAAAGACATCTTTCGTCAGAAAATTCCTTCGTCGTTAAAGCAATAAAAGCCCAAGAAAATTTTTACCTTGAAATTGGAATAGAACAAACTACCGACGATATGCTGTCGTCGGTAGCGGCTGATATCGGCCTCAAGCTTCGGGAAACCAATACTCTTCGACAGAGTACTGATAACCTTCACTCCAGTTCGGTCTCGGAGGCAACCCAAGCTCTCATCGTCAATGCCGCCGAAGAGCAGTGCTCCTGGTTTGTAACCGCAGGATATAACATAATCTTTTAACTCTTCTTTCTCAGCTTCAGATAACTCTTGACCAATTATGTTTTGGAAATTGAAGACCTTTTCCTCCGAAGTATCTTTGGCTTTTTCCTTTTCTTTTCTAGGCACTGTGGCCAGGGTCTCTTCAGTGGCCATAGCAGCTTCTTCCATGGCCATATTCAGGAGCATTTTATCAATATCAGAAAGAGTGGTCTCTAGATTTGAAGCTTCGGCAGTTTCCGCTTCGGTGGGCGCACCTTCGGCAGCAGTAGCACTCTCAACAGCTGGTGTTTTTGATGTTGGGGAAGGCGGTGGCGTTTCTTCAATGGCTTCAATCACATGAACAATTCTCCGTTTCTTCGGCCCAGCAGGCTTCTTCGCTCCCGGGGGCTCCTTTTCCCTCTGTAAAAGCTTCGTCAGATGTGGCCCCAGTGGACTTAGATTCATGGGCAAGGATTCAGTCATTACCTTTAGAATTTCTTTTACATCAGCAGCAGACGGTGTTGAAGGAGTTTCTTCTTCTATATCAGTCGCTTTTTGCTTCGGACCCGCAGCTTTCCTCTTCTTAGGAGTAGCTACCTTCGGCTCAGGGCTAAGTTTTCTTTTCTTCAGAACTTCTTCATCCTCTTTCACCATTCTAGCAGCTTCTCTACCTAGAACGCTAACAATTCTTTTTATTTTTTGCCCTTCGGCACCCTTGTTCAACCGCTCATAGTCAGGATATTCAAAATTTAGGGCATCCATCACCCGATTCAACCTTCGCTTCGGGCGGGTGCCGAAGGCTGCAGTCATTAATTGATCTTCTTTCTTCATATAATTTCCCAGGATTTCGTTGCACACAACTTCAATTGTGTCCAACCATTCTTGGCAGGGTTCTTTGAAATGTTTCTTGAACTTAAAATGATAAGGCAGCCGAACGAGTTCATTCTTCTTCTTCTCACCTTTAAGCTTCGGCATACCTCATTCCCTTAGCATTGGGAATACCCTGTTGGCTAGGTATTCCTGAACTAAATCCCTAGTACCAATATGTTCAGATACAACTCTAAATTCGGCCACAGCATTCGAGCATGGTTCCCCTCGCGTCATGTTGCACTGAGGCCTAGTCAGCCCAAAGGTTAGCTCCAGAGGGCTCTGAACTAGCTTCTCCTTCTGCTCATCTATTTTAACATAGAACCATTCAGTCTTCCAACCAGTTGGCCACTTGGTGCGATAGCTGACCACGGTGTCTTCATGTCCTTGCGATATGCAAAATTATAACATCCAAAGTTCTCGTGTAATCCATCTTCTCTAGCCTTCGTCCGATAGTGAAGTTCGTGCACCCGACAGAAGGCTTCGGCAAGTGGTTCCACTCCTTGGCTTCGGAGGGCCCAGATAAAAACGCTGAGCCTAACGATAGCGTTAGGAGTCAGCTGATGAAGATAAATCTCAAAATTTTCTAACACATATGCAACCATTCTGTGCATGGGAAAACTCAACCCTGCTTTGAAGAAGCTCTTAAAAACTACTACTTCATTATTTTCAGGTTTCGGGGTGGTCTCTTCCTCGCCGAAACGAATCAACTTTTCTTCGGCTTTCTCGAAGTAGCCTAGCTTCGTCATGATAGGCATATCAGCTTCGGAGACAGTCGACTTCCCAAAATCCAAATGGCTGGGCTTGGATGGCATGATGGTGTTATAATCAATCTCCTCTTCGCCAATATCGCCCTCTTCAACATCTGCCTGCTCGGTTTCGGCAGCGGGTGCACCTTCGTCAGTGGTTCCCTCTGTCACTACCAGACCCGATCGTCTCATGACTTTGGAAATTGGTGCCGTCTCGGTGACCTCGGCCTCTTCTCCCTCACGAGTCACCCTTGCAGTTGAGCGCACCCAGACCATTTGATGCTGAAACTCTTCCGATTTTGATGAAATTGACAACTTTTTTGATTTTGCCGAAGCTCTCTCTTTTGACGAAGCTAAAAACAAGGCGAGGCTTTAACTGAGAATACAAAGTATAAGCTTCGGCTATGGTTAAATTTTTTAGCAGCACAATGGCACGATAGTAATGAATGTTGTGGTAACTTCACACTACCCGTCTGTTTATATAGTGCCACAGGACGGAAGGCGAATCGTCAAGCTACCTACACCCACCAAACAGCCGCTCGCGTTCACTAGATGGTGGACCGCAGGGCGCGAGAAGAGGGAACACCAGATCGTACCGCTCTGTGGTGGGACCACCTTGCGCCAGGAATATTTAAATCGTTTCTCGACAACGAGCTCAGGGAAGGTGTTTTTCTGACCTTCAAAATTCGGAAGCTTAAAAGAATTTTTCACGGGTCGAGCTCGTTACGAAAAACGACCTGGTACCATGAAGGGGCTACTGTTGGGGGGGCAGCTTCGTCGCTGAAGGTTTTGTGAGAAGAAACACCTTCGAAGGGCCTGAACATAATGCCGAAGCTATCAGTCAAGGAGCTTCGTAACGTAACTCTAGATGCACCGTCTTAAAAGATGGAATGACCAATTAGCCCATGATAACCTATGTTATGATTGTAACCAAGTGTAAAGGGTATGAATGTAATTTCTCGCAGGCTGCGTCCTGTGCCTATAAATAGATGAATAGTACCCCATACTGTTCACGTTGACTTGTATTTGCTCGTGCATCACGCTTAGACTTTTGCCTTCTATCAAGCCGAAGGTATAAATGTAGTCCAATATTGTTCATGTCCATACATTATATAATTGAGAGATATTAATGATATCATATGATTATTTATGTTATTTTCCATGTCTCATACGCTTCTTCTTTCATTAATATGTATTATGATGATGAAGGTACGTCCTTCATGACCTTCGTCCGAAGATCATTATATCCTAAGGGAGATAATGCTTCGAGGGACAAAGGGCATTAACCATTAACCTTTTTGTGTTGCCTTGTTCTTAACTCATAGCATTTGAGAACAAGTCCCCAACAAGAACCAAATATTATGTCATCGACATAAATTTGGCACACAAATAGGTCACCATCACAAGTCTTAGTGAAAAGAGTTGGATCGGCTTTCCCAACCTTGAAAGCATTAGCAATTAGGAAATCTCTAAGGAATTCATACCATGCTCTTAGGGCTTGCTTAAGTCCATAGAGTGCCTTAGAGAGCTTACACACATGGTCAGGGTACCGTTCATCCTCAAAGCCAGGGGGTTGCTCCACGTACACCTCCTCCTTGATTGGCCAGTTGAGGAAAGCGCTCTTCACATCCATTTGGAACAACCTAAAAGAGTGGTGAGCGGCATAGGCTAATAGAATACGAATAGACTCTAGCCTAGCCACAGGAGCAAAAATCTCCTTGAAATCCAAACCTGCGACTTGGGCATAACCTTTTGCCATAAGTCGAGCCTTGTTTCGTGTCACCACCCCATGCTCGTCTTGCTTGTTGCGGAACACCCACTTGGTTCCCACAACGTTTTGCATGGGACATGGCACCAGGCTCCAAACTTCATTCCACATGAAGTTGTTGAGCTCTTCCTGCATGGCCAACACCCAGTCCGGATCTTGCAAGGACTCTTCTACCCTGAAAGGCTCAATAGAAGAGACAAACGAGTAATGCTCACAAAAGTTAGCTAGTCTTGAGTGAGTAGTTACTCCCTTGCTTATATCACCTAGAATCTGGTCGACGGGATGATTCCTTTGAATCGTCGCTCGGACTTGAGTTGGAGGGGCCCATGGTGCTTCTTCCTCCATAGCTGGGGCTTCTTGTGCTCCCCCGTGATCACACGCCTCCTCTTGAGGAACCTGTTCATCATCTTGAGTTGGGGGAAGCACCATCGTTGAGGAAGAAGGTTGATCTTGCTCTTGTTGTTCCTGTGGTCGCACATCTCCAATCGCCGTGGTGCGTATTGCGGCCGTTGGAACATCATCCTCATCTACATCATCAATATCAACTTGCTCTCTTGGAGAGCCATTAGTTTCATCAAATACAATGTCGCTAGAGACTTCAACCAAACTCGATGATTTGTTGAAGACTCTATACGCCTTTGTATTTGAGTCATAACCAAGCAAAAACCCTTCTACAGCTTTGGGAGCAAATTTGGAATTTCTACCTTTCTTTACTAGAATGTAACATTTACTCCCAAATACACGAAAGTATGAAACGTTGGGTTTGTTACCGGTTAGAAGTTCATACGAGGTCTTCTTGAGGAGGCGATGAAGGTAGACCCGGTTTATGGCGTGGCAAGCTATGTTCACAGCTTCCGACCAAAACTGCTTGGGCGTCTTGAATTCTCCAAGCATCGTCCTCACCATGTCGATAAGCGTCCTGTTCTTCCTCTCTACCACACCGTTTTGCTGTGGTGTGTAGGGAGCAGAGAACTCGTGCTTGATTCCTTCCTCCTCAAGGTACTCCTCCACTTGTAAGTTCTTGAACTCAGACCCGTTGTCGCTTCTTATCTTTTTCACCTTGAGCTCAAATTCGTTTTGAGCTCTCCTTAGAAAGTGCTTTAGGGTCCCTTAGGTTTCTGATTTATCCTGCAAAAAGAATACCCAAGTGAAGCGGGAAAAATCATCAACAATAACAAGACCATACTTACTTCCCCCGATGCTGAGGTAGGCGACGGGTTCGAAGAGGTCCATATGAAGTAGCTCCAGAGGTCTTGATGTGGTCATCACATTCTTGCTGT
This sequence comes from Zea luxurians, assembly GCA_029449295.1. Classification (NCBI taxonomy): domain Eukaryota; kingdom Viridiplantae; phylum Streptophyta; class Magnoliopsida; order Poales; family Poaceae; genus Zea; species Zea luxurians. The sequence continues at coordinate 186,085 of JAOPSE010000380.1, forward strand.
GATGAGTGCTTCCCACCTATTTACCTACTTGACAAGCTGCACAAGGTCTATATTTTTCGAAAAATACATTGGTTAGACCTAATACATGTTCTCCCTTTAGAAGTTTATGAAGGTTCTTCATCCCAACATGTGCTAGACGGCGATGCCACAGCCAGCCCATGCTAGTCTTAGCAATTAAGCATGCATCTAGATTGGCCTCCTCTTTCGAAAAAATCAACTAAGTAGAGTTTGCCATCTAGTACACCCTTAAAAGCTAATGAACCATCACTCCTTCTAAAGACAGACACATCTACATTGGTAAATAGACAATTATAACCCATATTACATAGTTGACTGACAGATAATAAGTTGTACCCGAGCGATTCAACCAAGAACACATTGGATATGGAATGCTCGGATGAAATGGCTATTTTTCCTAGTCCTTTAACCTTGCCTTGGTTCCCATCTCCAAAGATGATCGAGTCCTGGGAATCCTTGTTCTTGACGTAGGAGGTGAACATCTTCTTCTCCCCCGTCATGTGGTTTGTGCATCCGCTGTCGACAATCCAGCTTGAGCCCCCGGATGCATAAACCTGCAAGGCAATTTACACTTGGGTTTTAGGTACCCAACTTTTGTTGGGTCCTACGAGGTTAGTTACAATAGCCTTTGGGACCCAGATGCAAGTCTTGTCTCCCTTGCATTTGACCCCCAACTTCCTAGCAACCACTTTTTTATTTTTACATGTGAGTACAAAAGTAGTTTTGCAAGCATGAAAGACAGTGGTAGGTTTATTACACATTTTCCTAGGAGCATGAGACACAAAATTTCTCCTAGGCCTACCATTTAAACTTGAAGCAATCGTATCATGTGAATCAAAAGCATTATAACTCCTATTATAATGAGAATTTCTAAAAAAATTTCTATCATTATACATGAAAGCATGATTCTTTTGATTACTACTAGCCATAGGGGCCTTCCCTTTCTCCTTGTTGGGAATGGGAGCCCTTTGGCTTGTTAAGTTCTTGGCTTCCTTTCGAAAGCCAAGCCCATCCTTAATTGAGGGGTGTCTACCAACAATGTAGGCATCCCTAGCAAATTTTAATTTATCAAACTCTATCTTACAAGTCTTAAGTTGAGCATTAAGACTTACCACCTCATCATTTAAATTAGAAATGGAAATTAAGTGTTCATCACAAGCATTAACATTAAAATCCTTGTATCTATTGCAAATTATAACATGTTCTACACATGAACTAGATTTATTTGCTTCCTCTAGCTTAGCATTTAAATCTTCATTAACACTCTTTGAGCTAGACATAGTTTTATGACAAGCAGATAATTCAGAAGATAGCATTTCATTCCTTTTAACCTCTAAATCAAGAGATTTTTGCACACTAACAAACTTATCATGCTCTTCATACAAAATATCCTCTTGCTTTTCTAAAAGTCTATCCTTTTCATTTAAAGCATCAATTAAATCATTAATTTTATCTACTTTAGTTCTATCTAAACCTTTGAATAAGCTTGAGTAATCTACTTCATCATCACTAGAGTCATCATCACTTGAAGTAGTATACTTAGGGGTATCTCGAGCGTTTACCTTTTTCTCCTTTGCCATGAGGCAAGTATGGCGCTCGTTGGGGAAGAGTGACGATTTGTTGAAGGCTGAGGAAGCGAGTCCTTCGTCGTCGGAGTCGGAAGAAGAGCAATCCGAATCCCATTCTTTACCAAGGTGCATCTCGCCCTTCGCCTTCTTGTAGGCCTTCTTCTTCTCCCTCTTCCCGCTCTTTTCTTGTTCCTGGTCATTAGCATTATTGGGATAATTTGCTATAAAGTGACTAGTCTTACCACACTTGAAGCAGGAGCGCTTTCCCTTTGCCTTGTTCTTGTTAGGGTGCTCCTTGCGTCCTTTTAATGCGGTCTTGAAACGCTTTATGATTAGGGCCATCTCATCTTCGTTTAGCCTGACAGCCTCAACTCGTGCCACCTTGCTAGGTAGCGCCTCCCTGCCGCTGCTTGTTGCCTTGAGTGCAACGGGCTAGGGCTCATAGATGGGCATTGGGCCGTTCAATGCATCATCAACATATCTTGCTTCCTTGACCATCATACGCCTGCTCACAAACTTTTCGAGTATCTCCTCAGGCGTCATCTTTGTGTACCTGGGATTTTCACGGATGAGGTTCACAAGATGAGGGTCAATAACAGTGAAAGACCTGAGCATAAGTCGGACGACGTCGTGGTCCGTCCATCTCGTGCTTCCATAGCTCCTGATATTGTTGACCAGGGTCTTGAGCCTGTTGTACGTTTGTGTTGGCTCCTCTCCCCTGATCATTGCAAACCTCACCAGCTCGCCTTCCACCAACTCCATTTTGGTGATCATGGTGGCGTCGTTTCCCTCATGTGATATTTTGAGGGTGTCCCAGATTTGCTTGGCGTTGTCCAAGCCGTTCACCTTATTGTACTTGTCCCGCAAAAGAGTGGTAGCTTGTGCATTCTTATGGATTTGCTCATTGATAAACACAGGGTTATCGGTACTGTCGAAATGCATTCCATTTTCTACTATCTCCCATATACTAGGATGGAGAGAAAATGAGTGACTACGCATTTTGTGACTCCAAAAAGTGTAGTCCTCTCCATCAAAGTGTGGAGGTTTACCAAGAGGAATTGAAAGCAAATGAGCATTGGAATTAAAAGGAATACGAGAATAATCAAATGAATAATTTGAATTAACCGGTTTCTTTTTCTCGTCGTCGTCTCTTGGGGAAGAAGAAGACTCGTCGCTGTCGTAGTAGACGATCTTCTTGATACGTCTCTTCTTCTTCCCGTCCTTCTTCTTGAGACTCGAGCCAGAGTCAGTGGGCTTGTCGTCCCTTGGCTCGTTGAAGATGGACTCCTTCTCTTTATCGTTGACCACCATCCCCTTTCCCTTAGGATCCATCTCTTCGGGCGATTAGTCCCTTACGTGAAGAGAACGGCTCCGATACCAATTGAGAGCACCTAGAGGGGGGGTGAATAGGTGATCCTGTAAAATTCAACACTAAATAGCCACAAGCTTGGTTATAAAGATGTTAGTGCAATAGAACCAAGTGGCTATAGAGTGAGCTCTTGCGAATCACAAATAATCAAAGAGAAGGACAATACAAGGGACACAGTGGTTTATCCCGTGGTTCGGTCAAGTATAACACTTGCCTACCTCCACGTTGTGGCATCCCAATGGACGAGGGTTGCACTCAACCCCTTTCAAGTGATCCAATGATCAACTTGAATGCCATGACTTTTCTTTGCTTATCTCTTTTTCCCGTTTGTGAGGAATCTCCACAAGTTGGAGTCTCTCGCCCTTACAACAAAGATCACAGTGAAAGCACAAGAGTAAGGGTAGGAAGCAACACACATAAATCCACAGCAACACACATGCTCACAAGCCAAGACTTGAGCTCAAAATGAAGCACAACGAGTTCACAACTAGAACGGAGCTCAAATCACTAACACAGTCGATCAAGTGCGTGGAGACGGAGTGTGGAAGACTTAGAATGCTTAGAGTATGCTTGGGTGACTCCTCCATGTGCCTAGGGGTCCCTTTTATAGCCCCAAGGCAGCTAGGAGCCGTTGGAGATCAACAAGGAAGGCTAATCTTGCCTTCTATCGGATGGCGCACCGGACAGTCCGGTGCGCCACCGGACAGTCCCTGTAGACAGTCCGGTGCGGATCTCCTTCTTATTTTGGCAAAGTCGACCATTGCAGATTCGCGGCAGTTGGCGCACCGGACACTGTCCGGTGCACACCGGACAGTCCGGTGCCTCCTGCCGACCGTTGGCGCGGGCCACGCGTCGCCCGCGGATTGCGCGACCGTTGCCCAGTCGACCGTTGGCTCACCGGACAGTCCGGTGAATTTTAGCCGTACGCCGTTGAACTTTTCCCGAGAGCGACGACTTCGCCGCGGATGACTCACCGGACAGTCCGGTGCACTACCGGACAGTCCGGTGAATTATAGCCATACGCCGCTGTCAAGTCCCGAGAGCGGCCTGTTCACCGAGACTGGTCTTGGCGCACCAGGCACTGTCCGGTGCACCCAGACCGAGCAGCAGTTGGCTGTGTACAGCCAACTCTTTTCTAATCCATTTTCTCCTGTTTCTAGCACTTAGACACAATACATTAGTACCCAAATCAATGTACTAAGTCTATAAACGTACCTTGTTACATGATTTGCACTTCTTTAATCTTTGGCACAATTTAACACTTAGAGAATATGTGTTGGGCACTTAATCACCAAAACACTTTAGAAATGGCCCAAGGGCACATTTCCCTTTCAATTACTTTTTGTCTCTTATTCTTGTGCTGATCCTTTGTCTCCCCCTCCTTTTTTAGGGCTTAATTCTGAGCAACGCTTTGAGAGCACAGAAAAATGCTGAGGATGAAAGTTGCCAGATAGCCCCTGGTAATCTTTGGTCGGAGGTTGTCAAACTGAGAAATGAAGTTGCAGAGAAGGACAAAATTCTACTTTCCTTGTTGGACAGGGTCAGGGCTAGTGAAGCCAATCTTGCCGCGCAGTCCGAAGCTCATAGAGCCGAAATTGAAAATTTAAAGAAAAAACTTGCCGAGAAGAATGAAGATTTCGAAGTGGCTAAGGCAAAGTAGGAAATAAGCGAGTGGACTAGCGCAAGGTTGCAAAAGAATGTAGATGAGCTTCAGGAATCAAAGGAAAGATATTACGAAAAATCATTGGATTGTGCCAAGAAGCTAAAAGACAGTTTTGCAAAGGTGGGTGCTTACTCATCCGAGCAAAAATTTATTAGAGGCGATCCTGAAGGAATCATCGAATGGATCAGTGAAGAAGCCAAAGCTTTTGAAGAGATCCTTAGTGATCGTGGTGATTTCTGCGCCTTCGCCGGTGCTAGAGGGGTTGCAGCAATTTTGGAAAAATCTGGTGTTGGGGGCCTTCGTCCTCCGAAGGTCCTCAAAAAACAAGATTTGACAATGTTTTCCAAGTGAATTATATGAACAGGTATTTTCGGACTCAGATTATGAACATGGAGTACGGTCAGGACGAAGCCTAAGCCAGACGAAGGGGGATTGAGATGAAGGACGGGCTGATTACCATGCTGTACGAAGGATGGTGCACAGCCGAAGCTATGCGCAGGAAAGCTTCGTCGCGATAGCAGAAAGGGGAACCGACCTAAAGATGAAAAGACTACTTAGGCCTTGATAGACTCCCATAAGTCATTAGCAAATGTAATGGACATGAATGTAATTTTACATGGGCTGCGTCCCACGCCTATAAATAGATGAACGGTACTCCCGTACTGTTCACGCTGATTTGTACTCGTTCGTGCGTCACGCTTGTATTTTTGCCTTCTATCAAGCCGAAGGTACAAATATAATTCAATATTGCTCTTATTCTTCCATGATTATTTAATAAGGACATGTAATAATGCTATGTGATTATTCATGTTATTCTCTCATGTTTCATATGCTTCTCCTTTTATCAATATAAACTGTAATGATGAAGGTATGTCCTTCATGACCTTCGTCTGAAGACTGTTATATCCTGAGAGAAATAACGCTTCGAAGGATGAAGGGTATTTACCACTAACTTCTTTCTGTGTTGCCTTGTTCTTAATTCATAGCATTTGAGAACAAGTCCCCAACATTGGCGCCCACCTCCGGTGAACTCACTTCCACTCTTTGAGTTTTTGAACACCTTCAGAAGCCATAAACCTTCACTATGGCGCCGAAGAAAGCTTCAGCAACTGGGGCTGCAGCCCTGCAACCGCTGGACCCCAATCAAGAGACTCTCTCTCTTCGGGAGGCCCGAAGCCAGAAGAGGAAGGCTGTCAGCCCGACGCCTCAAGAGGATGAGCTAGATCAAGAGATCAGAGATATGGAGATGCTTCATCAACAGGTGCAGAGGAAGAAGGAAAAGATGGCCAGGCTAGCTGAACTGCAAAGGCAGATAGACGAAGCTTCTGAAGAGGTTCGCCATCTTACTCACGATGAGCAGAACCGAAGGCCTCAACAAAAAGACCTTCATCAGGAGGGTTTCTTCAACGAAGATGACTGGTATGACAATTTCCATCATGGAAATTTTGTTTTCGATGATGCTTCTCCTCTGTCCGCTGAGCTGCAGGCTACACCTTGGCCTCCGTCCTACAAGCCGCCACAGCTTCCCATATTCGATGGCCATTCAGACCCGAAGCAATTTTTGATGAGCTACGAAGCAACAGTATCTTCGTATGGTGGCAATGCTGCAGTCATGGCAAAGTCTTTTGTTATGGCTGTCAGGAGTGTTGCTCAAACCTGGTATTCCTCCCTTCGACCAGGAACGATCGCTTCATGGCAAAAACTGAAGGACATGTTGTTAACCAGCTTCCAAGGGTTTCAAACGAAGCCGGTCACTGCTCAGGCCCTGTTTCAGTGCACTCAGGATCACGAAGAATACCTTCAAGCATATGTCAGAAGGTTCTTGCGTTTGAGGGCGCAGGCACCAACGGTGCCCAACGAAATTGTCATTGAGGCCATGATCAAGGGACTTCGGCCTGGACCTTCAGCTCAGTACTTTGCTAGGAAGCCTCCTCAAACTTTGGAGAAGCTGCTCCAGAAGATGGACGAGTATATTCGTGCCGACAATGATTTTCGCCAAAGAAGGGAGGAGGCTTTCAGGTTTTCTGAAATGACCAGGGGCTTCGGAGGAAGATTCTATCCGAGGCATGTCAGGTCAATCCACAACTCTACTCAAAATGATGATAAGGGGAGTCAGCAGCACAGGCCGCAGTGCTCCTCACAGGCTTCGGGGCAACAACAAAGCTTCTTCCGGCCACCAGCTCCAAGAGGCAGAGGCGCCAGGGGCTTCGGCGGAAGATTTGGAGATCAACCAAGGAGAATATTTTGCTTGTTCTGTGGTGAAAACAAGGGCCATACCACCAGGATGTGCCATGTTACCATCCAGAAGCAAAAGGAGATAGCCGAAGCTGCAGCACAACAAGCTCAGCCGAAGCAGGTCATGCATACTGCTTCGTACCATCCGCCTTACATCCCAGAATACGTAGGCAACCACCCTGTAGTTTCTGTTGCTTCGGCGAGTCAACCTCAAGCCTCCTGGCAACAGCCTCCGCCTCCACCACCGCTGCAACAAGGCCAACAGCCAGAAGGGAGCCAATATGTTCCACACCAAAGGGACTTCAGAGAACAATCCGAAGCTCACACAGTCAATAGCACTGTGCCAGAGTCGAAGCACATCTATTGACAAATATCCTACCTTGATAGCAGTCTTTTCCATTCAGTTCTATTTCCTGTGCAATAAAGGACATCTTTTAGTTTTCATGTAATAGTTTCGTTGTTTGCCACAAGGAAAATATATTTTCTCCACAGGCTTAAGTTGCTGAAGCTTAAAGATTTGCGATAACAAGGAGGACCTTCGAATTATCAAAAATCCTTCGAAGTCACAAAAAGCCGTTCCAAAGGGAACGCAGTGTAAGTTTTCTGCTCCAAAGTCGTTCCAAAGGGAATGCAGAGCATACAGCGAAAAGTCAACGCTGATACCGCCTAAAGTAAAAGGCGAAGAAGCTCCAAAGTCGTTCCTAAGGGAATGCAGAGCTTACAGCGAAAAGTCAACGCTGATACCGCCTAAGTAAAAGGCGAAGAAGCTCCAATGGAATTCCTAAGGGAATGCAGAGCTTACAGCGAAAAGTCAACGCTGATACAAAAAGATTGTGTGTTTTACGGGGATATGTGTGTATCTTCGGAACAAATGTCATCTACATAACATAACATCATCACATCATTTTGCATAGCATAAGCATCATACATCATGTTGCATATGGCAAAAGAAGGGAACACAGTATCGACCTTCGGAAGGATGCTTTGAGAAAGTGAAAATCGTGCTAAGTTACAAGGGGATACAATAGTGATCTTCGGAATATAGCTTCGGAGAATGTTTTCACGAAGTTTGGATATTCTTCATCAGAGCGCTATGGACTTTGAGAAAGTGAAAATCGTGCTAAGTTACAAGGGGATGCATAAAAGTTTTTCTATCTTCACGAAGCATGAAAAGAAGGGAAGGTGTTTTTTCGCCGAAGGCTCAAAAACGGTACGTATGTAAAGTTTCATGCATCGTAAAGAATCGAATCATTAAAAGCAAATATATTACAGGGTTACAAAATGTTACACATATTTCATTTCAGAAGTTTTTACAATAGTGCTTAATCTTCTCTCAAAACAACTTCTGCAGCTTCGTTCAGGAGTCGGTTAACAACTTCATCCATGATAGCTTCAGCCATCTTTTTAATTTCCTCGTCTCCTTTCGGGTGAGGGCCCGGAGACGTTTTAGTAGGATCTGAAGGAGGACAGGATACGGCCACATTGCTATTACAAATTGCGAACGAAGTTTAAAATCAAAAATTACAACACAATAAAAACCATTAGCTAATACCTATTTGCCCTTCGGGCTCTGAGCTTTTGTCAGCGGCCTTAGCTACTTCTCTAGCGTCGTGAATGCCCTTCTCACTTTTCTGAATAATTTCTCGGGCTATTTCTCGGCCACCATTGTCCCAGACGTCGGTGAAAAATTTTCCACCAGCCTGGCTAGCTTCGGCCGAGGGGTCTTTTATATCTTCATGGGATAAGCTGGCTTCGGATTGTGCAAGAACCTTAACATGATCGCAGCCTTTTTTCTCCAGCATAGTAGCAATCCCCCTGGCACCCGAGAAGGCGCAAATGTCTCCACGACTGTTTAGAATTTCTTCGAAGGCTTCAGCTTCGTGGCTGATCCATTCGATCGGTCCTTCTGGGTTACCTCTCACGAAATCTTCTTCACTCGAAAATGCGCCAACGCTGGCGAAGCTGGTTTTTATCTTCTTTACACATTCCATGGATTTTTCATAGCACCTTTTCTTAGAAGATCGAAGCTCTTCAACGGTTCCTTCCAAATGATTGGCCCATTGGTCGCTACATTCCCGCCTTGTTTCTTCAAGTATGCGTTCTTCTTCAGCTCGGGCTAATTGTTTCCGAAGGTCGGCAATCTCGTGTTTTCGAGCTGCAGCTTGTGCTTTAGAGGCAGCTTCGTCCTCCTTTATTTTATCCACCAATGTAACTAGAATTTTGTCCTTTTCCATGGCTTCGTTCCTTAGTTTGATAACCTCTGATCGAAGGTTGTTGAAGGCAATTTCATAGCTCTCGTCTTCGGCATTCTTTTGCGCTCTCAGCGCGTTGCTTAGTATTAAACCCTATATGTAAAAAGTTAGTATAAGAATAAAACAATAGATTTCAAATCATAAAGTTTCCAAATGCGCAGATCTCGTACCTTCAGGCTATTATACGCAAGGCTGTCCGCAAGATCGTCCTTTGTCATCGCGCAGAGGCCAGCCTCCAGCTTCGGAAACCCCATGCTTCGGGCCATTTCCCGGCAGACAAGTAGTTCTTTGTTATCCGGGAGGCAGTATAGGAAATCTTCTTCATTTGTACCATTGAACACTAGTGCCCCCTTCGGATATTTCAATTCTTTAGCATAATGATTAGCTTCAAAAATTTCTTCTTCTGATAACTTTTTCCCCGAAGCATGTCGAACAATATAATCAAGGACTTTGGGGGATGCTTCGGGGGCAATAGCACTGATTTCTTCAACAAGAATTGGCTCTGTCATTTTTTCTTCTTCGGTTTCCAAGGATTTTACCTTCGTGGGCTTCGAAGGCCCAGCTTCAGCTCCAGTTTCTTGCTCTGGAGCTTTAGTATCAAAAATCTCAGTTTTCGCTTCGGAGGTTTCAATAGTTTTCCTCGGAGTTGTGCTTGAGGACTTAATTGTTTCCAGAACATCTAGCACATTAGCCATTCTCTTTCTTTTCGGAGTCACTGCTGACACCTTTTGATTTTTTACTGCCTCAACATTTGCTGCAGGACTCAAAACTTCTGATGTTTTTTCCTCAGTTGGTTTTTTAGCTTCTTCCATTTTTTCTGTGGATGGCGCTTCGGCCATCTCTTTGGTTTCTGATAACAAAATCTTCGGTTCTTCCAATCCCATCTTTGTTGGCGCTTCGGCCATTTCTGCCACTTCTGGCAGCAAGGTTGGTTTGGTTGGCTTCTCAGCTTCGGTGGCCGAAGGAGTTTCTCCGATGAACTCAGGCACCGAAGCTGGTTCAATATAGCGTGGCCGATGTGTGAGGACCTTTATCCTCTTTCTTTTCGGTCCTGGTTTGCTAGGAGCAGTTGCAGCTTCTTCTTTCGCAGAGGTTGTGTTTTTTCTTTTCTGCCCTCGCATGGGATAACGATAGTCAGGGTAGACGAACCCGATTGCATCAAACACCCGGTTCAGCCTTTTCTTTTTTCGGCCTCCGAAGGCTGCTGACAGTGCAGTATCTTCGGCCTTCGAATAGGCCCCAAGCAGTTCATCACTTAAATTTTCAATACTCTTTAACCAGTCATCATCTGGCTCAACGAATTTATCTCCGAACTTGAAAGTATACTTCAGCCTGATAAGTCCACCTTCGTCGGCCTCCTTCATGGTTTCTTGCGGCATTTCCCATTTCTCCGCGAGTGGCCATACTCTGAAGGCAATATGTTCTTGTACCAAATCTCTCGTTCCAATAAAAGAACAAATAACTCCGAAGGCTCTCTGGCATTCTTCGGCAGCTTCATTCATCTCAACCTTCGGCTTTCGCAGGCCGAAACTTTGCCAAGTAGGGCGCATAATTATACCTTTAATATCTTCCCGTGCTTTCAGGTCATTTTTCACATAGAACCATTCTGTCATCCAGTCGCCGGGCCATCTCTTCCGAAATGTTGGCACGGGACAGCTTGACCCAGACCGAGAAACGAAACTGTAGCAGCCAAAATTATTGTGATACTGTTCCTTACCCCAGGGTTTTGTCTCGTATGATAACTCGTGTATGTTGCAGAAACTTTTCGCATCAGGTTCCAGACCTTGGCTTCTTACGGCCCACACGAAGATATTCAGCCTTATAATTGCTTCGGGGGTAAGTTGATGAAGATAGATTTCAAACATTTTCAGCACTTCTACGACGAAGCTGCTCAGGGGAAATCGCAGTCCAGCTTTCAAAAAGCTTCGGAACACTACAACTTCATTTTCTTCAGGGGTCGGGCAAGTTTTCTCTCCTTCGTCGACCCTCACAATGGATAAATCCCGGAAGTATCTTCCCCTCATGTTGACAAGATGATTTTCTTTGATACCTGACTTGCCAAAGACTGAATGGCTTGGTCGCCAGGGGCGATCTTCGGAGTCTTCACCACCACTGTCCACATCATAACTGTCGCTGTCACCAGTATCTTCAGACAAACCTTCCAGAATCTCCTTGGTGATTTTTTCCGTATTGGTCTTCGCCATCGCTATAAGAAACCCCAAGTTCTTCTCTTCGTCGAGACTCAGCTTCATCTCAGCAGTAGCCTTCTTATCTTCAGACATCCTCGGAAACACTAAAAAACTGTTTTCAAAGCCGAAGCTTCAAAACTAAAAGATCAGCAAATCTTAGTGCGCAAGAGCTAAAAATTCAGTGAGCGGGAGCAGATGGCAAGAGAGCGTACCAAATGAGTTTGCGGTATGATCTTATTTATACGCCCAGTGTGTTGAAAATTGAAAGACCCCGCTTGTCAGTGAATGTTGCTATTCTAGCAAAGGGAAGGTGTTTTTTCGGACCTTCGGCTTAAGGCCTTCGTCCATATCACAATCTGAATTTATCACTAACAAATTAATATTGCGAGGGGCTACTGTTGGGGGCCTTCGTCCTCCGAAGGTCCTCAAAAAACAAGATTTGACAATGTTTTCCAAGTGAATTATATGAACAGGTATTTTCGGACTCAGATTATGAACATGGAGTACGGTCAGGACGAAGCCTAAGCCAGACAAAGGGGGATTGAGATGAAGGACGGGCTGATTACCATGCTGTACGAAGGATGGTGCACAGCCGAAGCTATGCGCAGGAAAGCTTCGTCGCGATAGCAGAAAGGGGAACCGACCTAAAGATGAAAAGACTACTTAGGCCTTGATAGACTCCCATAAGTCATTAGCAAATGTAATGGACATGAATGTAATTTTACATGGGCTGCGTCCCACGCCTATAAATAGATGAACAGTACTCCCGTACTGTTCACGCTGATTTGTACTCGTTCGTGCGTCACGCTTGTATTTTTGCCTTCTATCAAGCCGAAGGTACAGATATAATTCAATATTGCTCTTATTCTTACATGATTATTTAATAAGGACATGTAATAATGCTATGTGATTATTCATGTTATTCTCTCATGTTTCATATGCTTCTCCTTTTATCAATATAAACTGTAATGATGAAGGTATGTCCTTCATGACCTTCGTCTGAAGACCGTTATATCCTGAGGGAAATAACGCTTCGAAGGACGAAGGGTATTTACCACTAACTTCTTTCTGTGTTGCCTTGTTCTTAATTCATAGCATTTGAGAACAAGTCCCCAACATCTGGCTGCGAACATGTTAAAGCTTCAACCCAAACGGAGTTTGTCTTTACTATGGAGAACACGAAGGATCCTTCGGCTGAAGCGACTCTGATGGGCGGAAAATTTTACTCCAACATTTGGATGAAAGGCGGCCGAGAACTACCCGACGAAGCTATTAAGAGGAATGAAAAAGAAACTCATGAGGCCCAGGAAGAAGCCAGGCGAGCCGAAGAGGCTGCCGAGCGTGCAAGGCGCATAGGTATTTTAACTGTTTCATGGCTTTAGTGTTTTTTCTGGCTTCAGATTAACAACTTATTACTTTTACTGTAGCTGATCTTTCTCCACCACCTGAGACCTATGATCCCGAAGCTGATCCAGCAATGAAGGCGGCGCTAGAAACTATAAGGATTGCTGAAGAAGCTGTTGACGAAGCTGTCATCAAACTTCTGAACGAAGCTGCTGAGAAAATTTTGAAAGAAGACTAAACTTTTGTGTAGTTAGGAAACAAAACATTTGTATGATGTAATATTCGTACGAGTTAAACATTGTATATCTATGTGTACATTAATATAATATATTTCTTTGCGATGCATGAAATTTGCGTACGTACCATTTTTGAGCCTTCGGCGAAAAAACACCTTCCTTTTTTTTCATGCTTCGTAAAGAAAAAAGCCCTTCTATAGTAAAGCTGTTGTATGGTGTCGACAAAAAAATTTCTGGTAAGATTGTATTTGCCGAAAGTTTGCTTCGTGCTTCGGCACGCTTTCATTCATCATGTAGTTGCCCAAGGTTTTCTTCGTGCTCAATCTTGCTGTTAATGCGACATGATGTATGATGTAATGCTATGCGGAATGATGCGATGATATGATGCAGCATGATGTTTATGCCGAAGACACATATCCGCATGAAAACACTCTCAGACTCTGCATCTCCTTAGGAACGTCTTTTGAGTCTCTTCACCTTATATTTCGGTGGCATTTAAGCTCTGCATCCCCTTAGGGACGACTTTGGAGCTTCTTCACCTTATATTTCGGTGGTATTTTGGCTCTGCATTCCTTTAGGAACGACTTTTGAGCTTCAGAACTTACTCTGTGCTCCCTTAGGAACGACTTTTTCAGCTTCGAAACTTACTCTACGCTCCCTTAGGAACGACTTTTGCAGCTTCGGAACTTACTCTACGCTTCCTTAGGAATGACTTCTATAGCTTCAGAACATTGTTAAGAGGAAGCATTCCTCTCAATGAATACAATATTATTACATGAAATTAAAATTCAATCCTTCGTGAATTGTTTTTCATAGAAGAAAAATAAAATGGCAGAAAAGATAAAGATGCACCAAAGATAGGATATTCTTCAGTAGATGTGCTTGGATTCAGGCACAGTGCTATTGACTATACGAGCTTCGGACTCCTCCCGAAAATCGCGCTGCTGTTGAGCGTGTTGGTGCCCTTCTGGCTGCTGGCTTCGGGCCAGAGTTGGTGGGAGCGGCGGTGGTGGTGGAAGTTGGGCCCATGAAGCTTGAGAATGGCTTACCAAAGCGACAGAGGCCATAGGCTGCTGATTACCTATGTACTCTGGGACGTAGGGAGAATAGCATAAAGCAATGTGCAAAACCTGCTTCGGTTGATTCTGCCGTGCTTCAGCTTCGACAATCTTTTTCTGCTCCTGAATCGTGACTTGGCACGTTCTTGTGGTGTGGCCTTTGTCTTCGCCGCAGAAAAGGCAGTATAGTTTTCTGGGTTGGTTTCCGAACCTACCTCCACTGAAACTTCTTCCTCCTCTGCCCCTCAGAGCTGGTGGTTTGAATGAAGTCATACTTTATGACTGAGAATTTTGGTGACTATGCTGAGCATTGCTAGCCCTTTCATCATTGGAATTGGAGATATGAATTGAGCGGACATGCCTAGGATGAAGCCTCCCTCCAAAGCCCCTGGTCATCTCAGAAAACCTGTAGGCCTCCTCCCTTCTTTGGCGAAAATCGTTGTCAGCTTGGATGTACTCATCCATCTTTTGAAGCAGCTTCTCCAAAGTTTGTGGAGGCTTCCTAGCAAAATACTGAGCTATGGGTCCTGGCCTGAGTCCCTTGATCATGGACTCAATGACGATTTTGTTAGGCACTGTGGGTGCTTGTGCTCTTAGTCGCAGGAACCTTTGGACATACGCCTGGAGGTATTCGTCCTGGTCTTGAGTGCATTGGAATAATGCCTGAGCAGTGACCAGCTTTGTCTAGAAACCTTGGAAGCTGGTGATCAACATGTCCTTAAGCTTCTGCTATGATGTAATTGTTCCTGGCCGAAGGGAGGAGTACCATGTCTAAGCCACACTTCGGACTGCCATGACGAAGGACTTTGCCATGCCAGCGGCGTTACCTCCATATGAGGATATTGTTTCCTCATAACTCATTAAGAATTGCTTTGGGTCCGAGTGCCCATCATACATGGGCAGCTGCGATGGCTTGTAGGATTGTGGCCATGGAATAACCTACAGTTTTGCTGCCAGAGGAGAAGCATCATCAAAAGTAAAGTTGCCATGATGAAAGCCATCGTACCATTCATCGTCGTTGAATGAGATCTATTGACAAAGCTCCCTATGTTGGGGCCTTCGGTCCTGGTCATCTTGAGTAAGATGACGCATCTCTTCAGCAACTTCGTCAATCTTCTTCTATAAATCGGCCATACGGGCCATCTTCTCCTTCTTCCTTTGTACCTGTTGGTGAATGATTTCTAGGTCCCTGATCTCCTGGTCTAGCTCCTCCTCCTGTAGTGTTGGGCTAGTAGCCTTCCTCTTCTGGCTCCTAGCTTCGCATAACGTCTCCTGATTAATGTCCAGTGGCTGCAATGCAGCCCCTGGCACTGCTGTCTTCTTCGGTGGCATGACGAAGGTCGATGCTTGCCGAAGGTGGTCAAATGAGTTCACCGGAGGTGGGCGCCAATGTTGGTCCTTGTTCTCAAATGCTATACATCAAGAACAAAGCAACACCATTGTTAAGAATTAGAGACCTTCGCCCTTCGAAGCATTATCTCCCCTAGGATATAATGATCTTCAGACAAAGGTCATGAAGGGCATACCTTCATCATTTCAGTGAATGAAGATGTAAATAGAGACATGTGAAATACAGAAAGAGTATAAACAATCGTTCCAAATCATTTAATTATCTACATTCTCATTTCATAAACATTAATAATATTTATATTACATTTGTACCTTCGGTTTGACAGAAGGTGGAAAAGCAGGAGTGACGCGAGAGTGGTTACAATCCAACGTGAACAGTACGATGTTACTGTTCATATATTTATAGGCACAGGACGCAGCCTGGTTAAAATTATATTCATGTCCGTTGACATTTACTGTTGACCACAAAGCAAACTATCAAGGACCAGATAGTCTTTTCTTCTTTAAGTCGGTTCCATCATTCACCATCGTTATTATGCTAAGTCGAAGGTCCTTCAGCCATAGCTTCGGCGCTCGTTCGCCCTTTGTTCAAACCACACCTTTATGTTACGCACACCTTCATCTCAAGGCCGAAGCCTCATGTAACAGTCAGATACTGAGAACATGTTAGTTGAGTTTTTGAGGACCTTCGGAAGAGGAAGGCCCCCAACACAAAGCTTTTTTGTATTAAATAGAAAAAAGGAAAAGGAGAAATAGGAAAACAACTTTGTAGGCCATCCCCGGGTTATACCCAAATAGAAAGCCCTACTCTCAGATCCTCAGATACTATTCATACAAGTCTATGACGCATTCTAGAAACCCCTGAACTTTTTCTTATTCTAAACCAAGTCCCTCTTCTTCCTAGAGCAGACAGAGAAAGAGCTCGACGGGCTCCAACGGCTTACCGGTGATTAGACGAGTAGGGCGAGGGGTTGGGGGACACGACGGTTGATGGCGAGCTCAACGACGTCCTTAGATCTGCGGGAGGTGGATCGAGGCGCTTGGTTCATGCATGCTAGTGCGAACCTCAGCATGACGACATTGACGACGGGGGTCTGGCATCTGTTGGGCTTGGGAAGGGGGCGTTGGAGCTTCGATGTGCGGCGAGGAAGACAATGTGGGGCTTGGCTTGGTCGAAGGAGGACTGAGGAGGCGTGACCATGGGGCTTATCTCGTGCTGTCCATGGTAGACATGCTGCGATTAAGAAGAAGGCGAGGAGGGCGTGGATGAGCGGGGAGAAGCAAAGCGAGAGCAGGAGAGGGCGATGGCGTGCTCGGCGAAATGGAGTGGGCACGACAGAGGGCTTGCCCACACATGGGAAAAAGGTGTGGCGCGCGCCAAGGAAAGAGCTCCACGTGTCCAAGCGTCTGCCACTTGGCGAACACGGTCCGCAACGATTCAAATGTGAAAACGACAACAAAAACAAGCGCTCTTGGTATTGGTCACTGTAGCAAATCTTGTCTCCACTCTTCCTGCTACAACTTTAATATAGAGCTTGGGCTAATTAGCAAGATGATTAAGGAGTTAATGACCTTCAAAGTTTTGTTTTTCACTGTTACCAATTTCGATGGAAACTAATGTCAAACCTTGTCAAAACAATTCAACTACTTGTCAACTTTTTACATTGCATGCCTTAAGTAATTATCTACAACTTTTATATTTGGAGTTAATTAATTTGATGCTTATTTCTTACTGAACATGATATATCTTAGAATTAGGTGTAGAATTGACTTAGGAAATTTCCATTTTTTCTTTATTTCGCTTAACCAACTTCTTAAGTTTTTTCCAACACTTGGCAATCTCTTCTTAGCTTGGGTCCACAACAAAGTGGTAGATATACTGTTAATTACCTACCTCTATTATTTTGGTTATTTGTAACACCTTTGTCAAGGAAAACCCCAAACTAGATCACACACATAACATACAAGGTACACAAGCTATCATCATTGGTGCTAAAGAGTTGAAAGGCTACCTTAAGCAAACCTAGTTCACTTTAGGTTGGTATTGCTACACACACAATTACTCCTTAATAGCATAAAATTCTTGAACACAAGCTTCTAGTATTTCAAGCATATTCACAATTCTCATCAAGAGATAAGCAATTTCGTGAATTAGATTCAAGTTATGAATGATTAATGATGCTCATGATAATGCTTTCATGATGCATATGCGATGTACAAGCTTGCTTAACATCAGAGGCGTTACAATCCTCCCCCCTTAAAAGAACCTTGTCCCGAGTATAGGGTTACAAACCATTTTTTGTAAAATCTTGGTAAACTCCTTGCAGATAGGCATCGGTCTCCCACGTTGCATCTCGCTCATCGTGGTGACTCAATAACACCTTATATGTCTTGACTACACTGTTCCTTGTGACTCGATCCTTAGTGTCCAAGATCTTGATTGGTTGCTCTTGATATACTAAGTTCGACCTAATCTTCAAATTCTTGGCCTCTACTCTCTCTTCTGGCACTCTAAGACATTTCTTAAGTTGAGAGACGTGGAATACCGGAAAAATAGTGCTCATGTTTTCTGTCAACTAGAGTTTGTAAGCAACTTCCCTTTTTCCTCAGTAACTTGGTAAGGACCTACATATCTTAGTGCAAGCTTCCTTTCGATCCCAATCCTTTGCACACCTTTCATCGGTGATACTTTCAAATACACAAAGTTACTGACTTGAAAAGTAAGCGGTCTTCATCTCTGATCAACATAGTTTTCTGGTGATATTGGGCGGTCTCCATATTTTGATGAATGACTCAAACTTTTTCTTCAGCTTCAGCCACTAAGTCATTCCCATAATATCTTCGTTCTCTATATTCTACCCAATTTAATGGTGTTCTGCATCTTCTTCCATACAAAGCTTCTAATGGATCCATCTTAATACTCTCTTGATAGTTGTTGTTGTAAGAAAACTCAACTAATGCTAGCCATGATTCCCATGAACCTTTAGATTATAGCACACAAGCTCGCATCATATCTTCAAGGATTTGATTTATCCTTTCGGTCTGTTCGGAAGTTTGAGGGTGATATGTTGAACTAACTATTACCAGAAATGAGTTGTGAATTGTGATCCCCGATCTGACACAATAGTTTTGGGTATCCCATACAAACAAACAATCTCTGCTATATATATATCAGCATACTTTGGTGGTCGGTAGGTGGTGTTGACTGGTAGGAAATGAGCAGACTTGGTGAGTCAATCTACGATCACCCAAATAGAATCGTTGCCCTTCGGAGTAACATGAAGTCCTATAATGAAATTCATACTTATTTCTTCCCATTTCCACTCTGTTATAGATTAAGGTTGCAATAAGCCTGCTGGTTTCATGTGAATAGCCTTGACTCTGCAACAATTGTCGCATCTGCAACATATGCTGCAATCTTTTTCTTCATCTTGGTCCACCAAAATATCAACTTCAAGGCAGGGTACATCTTGTTACTGCCTAGATGAATTGATGGCTTGGAGAGATGAGCTTCATCTAAAATCTTGGTTTTGAGCTCTTGGTTCTTTGGTACTACAAGACGATCATCGTACCACAACACACCTTGCTCATCAAGTTTGAAGTGGTTGTTGGGTTCACTCTTCATCATTTCCTTGATGTAAAATATGCATTTATCGGATTCTTGTCCCCTGATAATCTGATCTTCAAGCGAGCTACGAACTTGAATGTTGAGTAATACTGTCGGATGCAATAGATTAAATCCATCTTCCAATAGTGATTGAAGGATATGGTAATGTGACTTTCGGCTCAAGGCGTTGGCCACAACGTTGGCCTTGCCCGGATGATAATGCACTTGTAAATTGTAGTCCTTGATCAATTATAGCCATCTGCATTGCCTCATATTCAGCTCTAGTTGGGTGAAGATATACTTCATGATTTTGTGATCGGTGTAGATGTTGCACACATTTCCTAGAAGATAATGCCTCCAAATTTTCAATGCATGAACAATTCTAGCCATCTGCACTGCCTCATATGCAGCTAGTTCCAAATCATGTGTTAGGTAATACATCTCATGTTTCCTCAATTGGCACGAAGCATAAGAGATTACTCGACCTTCTTGCATGAGAACACAACCAAGTCCAATCCCTGATGTGTCACAGAACACATTAAAGGGTTTCTCAATATCTGGTTGGGCTAAGATAGGAGCAGTGGTCAACAACGTCCATAAAAGCACAAAAAGATGTTTCACACTCTTTTGTCCAAGCAAACTTATGACCCTTCTGCAATAATCTGGTCATAGGTTTGCAATTTTTGAGAAATCTAGTATGAAGCGATGATAGTAACTGGCCAGTCCTAAGAAACTTCTAACTTCTATGACAGAGGTAGGTGCCTTCCACTCCATTACTTGCTAAACTTTACTGGGATCCACAGAGATCCCCTTTCCTGAGTACCCTAGAAATTGTACTTCTTTTAGTCAAAACTCGCACTTGCTGAATTTGGCATACAACTTGTGTTCCATGGTCCTAGTCAGCACAATCCTCAATTGTTCTTCATGTTCCTTTTTGTTCTCAGAGTAGACAAGAATATCATCTACGAACACCACAACAAATTGGTCCAGTCCAGGCATAAAGACTAAATTCATAAAATACATAAAGTATGCAGGAGCATTCGTCAAACTGAAGGACATGATGAGATACTCATACTACCTGTATCTGGTAGAAAACACGATCTTTGGAATATCCTGAGGTCTGATTTCTGATTTGGTGGTATCACAACCTAAGATCGATCTTATAAAATACCTTAGCCTTAGCTAGTTGATCAAATAGAATGTCAATACGAGGAAATGGGCATTTGTTCTTGATTGTTACTGCATTAAGTGGGCGATAATCCACACACATTTGTAAGGACTGATCCTTCTTCTTTACAAATAGTGTCGGACAACCCCATTCTAATGTGTTGGGTCTGCTTAATCCCTTGTCCAACAATTTCTTTAATGGAACCTTCAATTCTGCTAATTCATTGGGTGGCATCCTATAAGGTCTTCGAGGGATCTGTGCTGTACCGAGTACCAACTCTATGGCAAACTCCACATCTCGCTTAGGTGGGAGTCCTGGTAAATCTTCAGGAAAATATCTAGGAATTTACAAACCATTGGAATTTCTTCTATGGAGGTCACTTGGGTTGCAAAAGAGACACTAGTTAACTCAAGGCAGTGGGGTAAGGTCACCTGGAACATCCCGGTACCTCGTGGCTCCCTAAGTGAAATGGTCCATGTCGTGGTATTTATAATAACATCCTAGTCCTTCATGCAATCCATCCCAAGGATTACATATAAGGACAATCTTCGCATGACTATCAAATTTACGTGAAAGCAGCAGCCTACAATCGCCAGGGTGGCCCCATTTACTAGCTAATTAGCTAAGACATCAGCCTAGCTGAGCTTATTCGGTACTTATACCCTAGTTCTTCTAACAGTTGTCTATACCGATAAGCAAATGCTGCACTCATAAAGGAATGAGAAGATTTAGAATCAAATAAGACAACTGCAGGGTAATGGTTCACAGAAAACGTACCAGCCATAATAAGCTCTCCTTCAACAATCTCGCCCACGGCAGTATGATGCACATGAGCGGGATAAACCATAGTCTTTTCTTTAGGAAGAGAGCAAAACTTGGCAAAGTGTCCCATTTGCCCATAGTTGTAGCATGGCCCCTTGACTTGGCGATCTTCCTAGCTGAGCTTCCATGTCTAGCCCTAGCATGTGGTAGAGAGCCACCTTGAATGCCTTCTGACGCTTGAATCCATGTTGTTGGGTCTTCTTCTGAGGAGAGTGAAATCTTGCACGAGGTAACACTGGCCTAAAATTAAGTTGAGCCATCACTGTGGTTCTAGGCTGTGACGGTCTAGACTCCAAGGCTCTCTTACGCCCTTTTGATACGGTGTCGAGATTATTGTCATTCTCTTAAGTCAAACAATCACTGATGAAATCATTGAAGGAAGTGTGAGCTGAGATTCCCATGCTCTCATCATTTTCGGGCTCAAGCCCTTCTTTAAATTGGTGATCTTCTTGACTTCTATGTCCACATACTCAGGCGCGTAGGAGGATAAGTTGTTGAAAGCATGTAAATACTCTATCACTAACTTGGTACCCTGAGTCAATCTCATGAATTTAGACACCTTCATTGCCATTAGACCAGGTGAAATGTAGTTTCCTCAAAAGGCTGTACTGAACTGTTACCAAGTGATTGGGGCATTCTTAGGATAGGTGGTACGATGATGAGACCACCACATCCTTGCGGGTCCCTACAACTGGTGTGCTGCATACTCGATATTGAGATCTTCTGTAAGCCTCAGCAAACAAAACTTCTGCTCCATAGTGTTAATCCACTCATATGGTTCTAAGGGTTCTGCCGTCTCCTTGAACGCATGTGGTCTAATGTCCATGAAATCCTTGAAACTGTTGTATTGATTGACTTCATGCGTGCATTGAGGTTGTCTATGGCGAGTGTTGTCAGCAATGTTGCAAAGCGCTGCTTCCATGTTCCGCTACAAATTCTCCATATTTCTTTGAGCTCCTAGAAACTACATGAAAAATAGTTCAGGTGTATAGGGTGGAGGTGGAGGTGGAGGAAGAGGTACATCTTGATTACCCTCCTGGTTGCCACAACCAGAAGCCCCACCCGCTCCTATGTTGATACGACGAGTGCTCACCATTTGCATGTTTTATCATGGGTAGGTGTTGAGACATGTCGTAATTTATGTGGAATAGTGAAACTACGCCATATGAGATTTCATAGAAGAAGACTTCATGTGATAATCATAAAGGCAAAATGCACATTCCATGCATGCACAACGTTCCCATCATATACTCATAAGATAAAATATGTATACAAGTCAAATGTTTCGCTAGCATACCCATGCCACACCAAAAGAGTGTCCATCATGCACACATTAGAAGCCATCACGTAGCAGACCTTACACCATATGTTCCAAACCCCTACTTCTAGGAACGTTAAGCAAAAGAAATTAGTCTAGCTCCTAACAACAGGCTAGCAGACTAATCCTGATCATCATCGATCTCAGAAACTTCCCCACCATCATCTGCTGCTACTGCATCTTATCCTTCAGGTTCTGGCATGTCGATTAGGTTGAGCTGGGCATGCAACTAGTGAACCTCCTCATGCAGGTTAGCATTCCATGCCTCTACATTGTTCAACTGCTACATCAGATTGGCCTGAGTTGCCCTAAGCTGAGCTATCTCTATCCAGGTTGCGTTCCTTTTCTTGAGGATCTCTTCTACATCGCCTGGTAGTCCTAACACTCACCAGTTAACAGGGTGTTGTCAAGGCTTGTGACCATCCCCAAATTGCGCTCAGAGTTGTTATACAGCTACATAACCGCAAACATAGCACTGGACGCTGTAGTGTCACTATGCTGCTGCTCACTGGCACCCCTTGCTAGGGCACTACTCTCAGGCTAATCCCACTTAGGGTTAAAGGGATCACCCCGAGGAAAGACCCCAGACATGGAGATAGCGAGCTCTCTAGGGAAACGGTCCATCAAGTCCTAGAGTATCTTGTATGCTGCTCTTCTTCCCCTTTCTTGGGTGTGTGGCCTAATGATCCAAAGTGCCAACTACCCATAGCTAAATCATCACCACTGGGCTTCACCACTGCTATCACCCAAATACCTTCCCCATCAAAGCGTGGTTCTCTCTCCTAGAAGTAACACGACTCCTTTCCCTCTAGGTATCCTAGGGCGAAGTGAACGCACCACAATAGGATGGGCAAACTGTACTCTGAAAGAAAGGTGCTACAGTGGCAGGAAACGCTCGTAGCAAGCCGGTGACGAGAAACACATCCTCCCATAGACTTACGAGTGGTGAGCCTACGACGGGCCATCTGTTACAAGGTTATACTCTGGTGAGAACTCGGGAAAGATTTTTAATTACTTAAATTAGCAAATAATTTTTATACACATTGTAAGGGGAGGTAATGCAATGAATGATCAGAATGATTTTAATGTCATGATGTATGCGTGTAACTTACGACCTCACATCATATTCATTCTAACGTTATAAGCGGCGGCATACACGTTCACCCATAGATACATGACTAAACGAACTACACCTTTCATAGTTAGTGTACTTGTAGAAAAATTCATTATAGCCCATCCCAATGATGCAACAATTATATTTGAAATGTAAGAACAACCTATTAAATATTTTCCATATGTCTGTTGAAAGTAATTCTATCGGTCCTTATACAACATGTATGGTCGTCCACACATGAGGGCAGTCGACTAGTCCCAGTCTGCATGGTCCTACACTTATCCTTCTTACCTTGACGATGAGGCGATGACATTTCATACTAACAACATCATATAATCAATAGAATAAAAATATGATGTATGAACCCCCTAGAGTTAGTGCTTACTAAGCCACCTAGAGTCCTTATATGGGCTTAAGGGTTGATAGTTGGCACACACTTAGTTTGAAAACTATATACTTCAAACACCTAATATAACTATAAGTTTGAGAAATAGTTTTACAAAACCAAATTTATTTTGTTTGAAATGCCCACATGAATAGTAAAATGCAAATTTTGCTCTAATGCCAGCTGCGGCGGCTCGACCAGATTTATAAGAGACCAAGTACGAAAACCAACTGCATTGCAGAGATTTAACACACTTGAACCCATATAAACCCACGGGTCTGATGAAATCGCGAAGGATCTTAAGCTTTTCCTTCACAACCAAGATCATAATAAATTAGCATTCACTGCATCGCATGATACAACATTTCATATAAAATAAAGTAGATCAGAGTGAAATAGAGTTATTAGAACTTAGTTGGCACAAAATCCCAAATGTAACATAATAAAGTAGCATCACCATCGAGATAAGTTTTAGCGAAAGCAATTGTTCAAGTAGCGCCCACCACACATGTGGGGTTTTCAAAATACAGTGCCAACATTAGGGTTTTCAACCCACCAAAAGCATGGGAGAAGAATGGAGAAGCCATGCCCATGGCCTAGTCATCTCCCGTAGCCAAGTATAAGCAATGCTCACAATATCCATATAACATCTGGCCATTTACAACAACATTGGAAATAGAACCCTAAGTACTGGAATGTACTCGGCTTGACTTACCTGTCAAAAACTAGGAAATAAGAAAGTAAAAGATACCAAGGATCATGCAAAGCTTTATCTGGAGCTAGCTCTTTATTTTAGAAGAGTACATGAGTTAATGTAATTATTAGCAATTTAAAGGGTATCAAACTTATTAAACAACTTTTAGCGGTTCGATGTTACCTATTCTGCTGCAAGCTAGATTAGCACCTAATTGTCTAGATGACCATTGCCAGTTCACTATAAGTCTAATTATGACTTTAGTGATGAATCAAGTTAAGCAATACTGATGATTATTAACCAAGCAAGAGTAACCCAACCCTTGATTTTAATCATTAACATCATCATCCTTAATCCACATCATCCTTCTCATGGTTATCATTATTCTTACTACGATGAGATAGCTCAAGTCAAGTGATCAATATCCAGGAGCGATGGTGATTCGAATCGTTTACTAACTAGCTGGCAAGGTATTCCTAACACAAACCACATCCATAGTACTTTGTGGAATACGATCACCGCCCTACTATACCAGTAGCAGCCTGGGTACACTTTGCGAGTACAACAGAAGTCACCATACCTAGGGACCTTCTAACTACTAGAGGGTCAGGTCATCGCCATAACCATTAGTCATCTTATCGTGTACCCATCACAACTCAACCACACCATTAAGTGCACCCCAAGGTCGAATCCGGCTAGAATAGTAGTCTGGTTTCGTGGTCAGAATGAGTAATTTGGCTAGCTAAGTGATTAGGCATGCATTCAACATGACTCGAGGGACCACAACAGTATGGTCCTTAACCGACACAGGTGGGATCACTATGGCCTACTATCCCCATAAGACTCCGCCCGGTCTCAAATTTAACATTCACACTAGCATTGATATTTCTCAATGACAATACCCAATCAAGCATAAGGTATCCACATATATCTCGTAGGTGACAGGAAATCACCCAACTTCTATCGATCTAAACAAGCCTAAGCATTTAAGCGTACTTAACTTAACCTGGTAACAAGGATAGGATAAACAAAGGTAATCGATGATAAATCCAACAATTGTTTTCAAACAACTCCTACAACCTAATGCAACAATCATAGGTGGGTGGTAAATACATAAATTATTGCAAACCGTAGGAATTAGATGTCGGGGCTCGCCATTCTCAAAGGAAGCGAGGCGGTAGTTGCGGCATTTCTGGGCTTCTACTTCAGGGTCAATCTCCTCCACCGAATATCTCGTGTAGCTCCTCAATTCTTTCTACTAGCATTGCCTCCTACTATCCTGATTAATGCATGTGTGCAAGTATGAGGGTAGGTGATGCACAGTGCAAGAGATGCATGATGCTTATGGGCGCATGTTGTTTGCTACATTCTTCATGGTTTAATTTTCCGAGGTTAAATATAAATTGGTTCTACAAGATAGTCTACATCGTCCAAGAACATGTAGCCTATCTTTTCTTGGTCAGTCCTGAATACCTTAAGAAATCATACAACCCATCCTTTTTCCTCTACAAGATAGTCCTACCTTGTAGGTTGTTTACCCTTAAGCAAAACATTACTCACAAAACATGGTATACTTGTTTATTACCTTACTTAACTACTTACTTTTTTACACTTAGTAGGGTTGGAGGGTGTAACGCTACTCCTAAGCACACTACACAAGCATTGCACACACATTTCACATACTACCCATACTTAAGAGTTGTTCATTACTTGGTGAGAAGGACATACTAAATGAACTTGGTTATTATAACAATAAGTACTTTCACCATTAAGCATGTTTTAACCATGTCTATGCCAAGAATCACCTCTAATCACTTAATTTCTTATACTCTACTTATTTGGACTTACACAGCAGTCAGCAAGTACTATTTATACTACTACAAAAATTCTACAAAAATTACCGTGATCAGGATTCATCGACCATACTTCACCACAGAAATATCAACTTATTTGGATCCTTATTCTTTACTACATAAAAATAACAAGCAACATGACAAAAAAGCACATTAAACTACTTTGTACTACCAAACTAACCAAACAGTAGATATTATAATTTTCCCACGAATCACTTGGCAAAAGAACATGGCACAAAAATTTACATAGCCATTTTCACTATAAATCTTTTTTCTATGTTTTTCTAAAGAAAACAACCTTTTCTGTTTTTAAATCCTAACTCCAAATCTTCCCATACAAACAGTAGCTCACATGTGATTCAGAGGTGACAAATCACATAAGTAATGCTCACAAAAAGTCTCACACCAATATAAGAGAATTTGCTATTTGTCTACTAATTTCTAAGAAATCAACAACTTCACAATTAAATTCACAAAGCCATTTTTATTAACAGATCATACCCATAATATATTTATCAAAGGAAAAAATCCTGATGAGAGATCTAATAAAAGTAGAATCACATTTTTCTGACCATTATTCTAATTACTATGACTTTTGGAAAAAAAACTTAGTTTCTTTGTTTCAAAACCCTACATAAAAGTAAGAAACTCAACATACTATATTTTGAAACTATAGATCCATTTCATTGAAGCATCACAAAAATTGTTTCACTAATTTTGGTGCCCTAAAACTGAAGTTATGATTTTCCAAAGCTTTTCCTGTGGATTAAACCGAAAAAAGAAAAGATAAAAAGGAAAAGGACTTTGCAGGGTAGCCTCCGGGTTATACCCAAATAGAAAGCCTTACGCTCAGATCCTCATATACTGTTAATACAAGTCTATGACGCATCCTAGAAAACCCCCTAAACTTTTTCCTATTCTAAACCGAGTACCTCTTCTTCCTAGAGCAGAGAGAGCTCGACGGGCTCGGCCAACGGCTTACCGGCGACGAGACATGCATGGCGAGGGGTTGGGGAGATGTGGCGGTTGATGGCGAGCTCGACGGCGTCCTTAGCTCTACGGGAGGCGGAAGGAGGCGCTCGGTCCACACATGTTGGTGTGAACCGGAGCACGTCGATGTTGACGATGGGGTCACAGCGTCCGTTGCGCTCGGGAAGGGGGTGCCGGAGCTTCGACGTGCGACGAGGAAGACAATGCAGGGCTTGGCTCAATCGGAGGAGGTGCGGCCATGGGCTTATCCCACGCCGTCCATGGCGGACATGCCGCGGCGAAGAAGATGGCGAGGAGGGCATGGATGCGCGGGGAGAAGCAAAGCGAGAGCAGGAGAGGGAGAGGGCGATGGCGTGCTCGGCTATAAATGCAGCGGGCATGATAGAGGGCTTGCCCACGCGCGGGGGACAAGCCGCAGCGCGCGCCAGGACATGAGCTCCACGCGTCCAGGCATCTGCCATTAGGCAAACATGATCTGCAGCGATTCAAATGCAAAAACAACAACGAAAATGAGCGCTCCCGGTATTGGTCGCTGTAGCAAATCTGCTCTCCACACTACCGGCAAGATAGTTAAGGAGTTAATGACCTTCAAACTTTGGTTTGTCACTCTTACCGATTTCGATGGAAACTGATGTCAAACCTTGTCAAAATAATTCAACCACCTTGTCAACTTTTTATATGGTATGCCTTAAGTAATTATCTACAACTTTTATATTTAGAGTTAATCAATTTGATGCTTATTTCTTACTTGTAATGCCCTGAATTTAGGGATATAAAATTTCTTCTCTAATATCTATCAAATTCAGGTGTTACTCCTTTGTCATCTCTATAGATTTTCCTTTCCCTTCTTTTTAATAGTATTTTGGGTTACTTATTTGAGAGGTGTATTATTTCTTTAGAATATTAAAACCTAGGGGAGATATGAATGTTTGCATCATGCCGAGCATAAATTTGTTTTTGGTTGACGCACATGTTTGAAACATTTGAATTTGTGGTTTATTTGATTTAAATTCAAAAGAGAAAATAAAAAAGAAAAGAAACTAGAAATTCAAAAGAAAAAGGAAAAAGCTAAAGCAGCCCACTCCCTCTCTCCTTCGGCCTTTCGGCCCAATCGGCCTAGCTAGCCACGCCTGCGCTGCCCCTCTACCAAGCAGGCCCACCCTGACAACGCTAGCTAAGCCACGCTCGCGCATTCGTTGCCTTCTCTCTCTGCCCGTGGGTCCCGCCCGTCGGCGCCGACCCCCTCACTCGCACGCACCTGCTTCCCCCTCTACCCGGTGGGTCCGCCCTATCAGCGTTGACCGCCCGTTCACGCGCTCCCTCCCGCTGACCCGTGGGTCCCACCTGTGAGACCCATCCCCCAACCGTTCGCTGCGCACGACCCACGCCAACACCATGGACTCCGTGCCCATGCCGCACGCCGAGGCCGCGCCCGCTCCACCCTGGCCATTTCTAGCGGCCTGCACCCCACTCCCTCTTCCCATCCCTCACTCGCACTCCCTATAGAGCTCCCGCACCCACCTCACGCCACGCGCGCACCAGCAAAGACCTCGCCACCATTCGCTATGGTCCCGTGTCTGTTCCATGGTCGCCGTCGAGCCCTCGCCGTGTCTGTTGCTCGGTGAGCTTCGCCCCATCGCCAGCAACCCGGGACACCCCCTCGTTTAGCCCCCTCTCCCTCTATTTCCCTCGGTCCACATTCACCGGCCTTTCCTCTGCGCTGCAACAACATCGTCGCCATCGATCCGAGGCCTCACCGTGCTCCCGCCGCTGTTCAAGTGACCCGGAGCCTCCCTTTGAGGTAACCAACCTACCCTGCCCCTATTTTACCTTGGCTGCCCTCGGTTGTGCGCAATTGCTCGCTGGAGTAGAACTACGCCGCCGAGCCACCTCGCCGTGAACTGCCACCCTCCAGTGCCCTGTGCTGGTGTTGTGCCCATGGCTGTGTTCGCCACACTCTCCCAAATCTCCCTAAGCCCTTCCTTGCGCCCCAGGGCCCCTAGCGCGCCCACGCCTCTCCGGCGGACCTCCGCCTAGGCGCGAGTGGCGCTACCGCTGGCGGCCAGGGAACCCTGCCCGGGCTTGCCGTTGGATGTTAGGCATTCACCTGAGATCAGGCGGCCCAAGTTTAATTAGATCAAACCTAATCCTAACCACCCGCTCGGGGTACGGTCGCTCGGATTCATCTCTCACCCGCACCCTTGCAATCGGGCCCGGCCTGTCAGCCTCGCTGACCTAGGCCGACGCCTTCCCTGCCCCACCTGTTAGCCACGCTCGCCTGCCCCCACCCGCCCACTCGCTCGCCAATCTAATCTCGGCCGTTGATCCGAGATCTAACGGCCGAGAGAACCTGATACTCGTTCGTTTGGAAAAACTTGTTAAAAGGCCCCTTGGGTTTGTGAGAATTAACTCGTCGTCCTGTGTTCTTGCGCTCAGGCCCCTATTTTCTTGCAAAGAGGCCCCTGAACTTTATTTTAACCATAGATATGGGTTTAATTTAGTAGTTTTGAATTCTAAAACTTGTGTATTCCATATCTTTTGCATATGAACTCCAAATTGGGTGGTTCAAATTGCAAAATGTTCATAATGTTATTCTCTATCTCCTTAAATTATAATCATTCACTATTTGCTTGTATTAATTTGATGGCTAGACTCTAGGTTAATTTAAAGTGATAGAATATTTATTAAAGGGAGAATAAAAGTGAAACCCTAATAAATAGTCAAGTGATCAACTTTGTGAAATTAATCTCATTTAACGTATGATCCCATCCCTGGAATAACTTTATCTAAATAAGTAGTTCACTAAGATAGACATAGTTAAATAGTTAATCTACTGAGGTAGGCAGTACTTAGAGAACAACAGACCACTAGGTATATCAACCTACACTAAAACCTAGAGTTCACTTGTGTCTTTATACTTTTCCACTAAACCTCTGTTTATTCTGTTGCATATGTTTGGTGTATTGTTCCTTTGTTATTTCCCAAGTGTGTTGAATGAATGATCATTTTGCATAGACAACAAGCAGTTTGAGGTTTCCAAGTGTGTTGCAGGAGACTTCCCTTAGCAGCAACCTGGTGAAGGCAAGTGTCCTCTGACCCATTATATTCTATTTACATTATAATTCACTATTCTACATACGATGATCAACCTAAGGATTGACTAGCTTTCTATTTACCCTGTCCTTGATTACCTTTTGGGTTACAATGGTTAGCTTCATGCTATTGCTTTACTTTAAGCAATGAACATGATGACAACATTTATGATATGATGATGCTATCTTCATTATGATGATGAACATGTGATATTTTAGGGGACTCGGGCTGTTTCCTGAGTACATCTTTGTAAGGACCTGTTCGCTGGATGACCACCTGGGAAAATAGTACAACCACGAGGGTGGAATGGGACATCCTTAGCTGATTAATTAGAGGAACTTGGGGGTGTAGTTGGCTTTGCCATTGTGCCGTTAATGGGGGCCAAGGTATAGTGCTTGCTCTGCTAAGGGTGGGTGTCGAGGTTTATTCGATTTGGTTTTGTTAGTCATCCAACTTAGGGAGGAGTACTATGTTTGTACGACTGGTGAAACCTAATGAGCAACTACACACCATGGGAATCTTTGTAAAGGCTACGTAGTGATACCCTGCCAAGCCACCTAGGTAGTGGTTAATGGGGAGTAGCGCTCCTCGGGCAGAAAGGGAATCATGGCTCGTGGGTAAAGTGTGCAACACCTTCAGAGTGTTAGAAACTGGTATATCAGTCGTGCTCGTGATTATGAGCAACCTTGGGAGCTCCTTTGATTAGAGTAACTCTGGATACTTTTATGATGATGATTAATTATGATGACTATCTTTATGGTATTTTGGTATTTTCTCTTGGAGGGAGTGCCACTTAGGTAATAACTTGGGTTTATTACTAAAACTTGGATTTCTACTAGTAATAAATACCTGTCCAACTAAAAGCAATTGCTTTGAGCTTAACCCCATATACAGCTAGTCCACTTTAGTCAAACGAGACATTTGCTGAGTATGTTGATGTGTACTCATACTTGCTTTAAAAACACCCAACCTCAGGTTGTCCCCATTGCAACTAATGCTCAAGAGATGACAAAGGCAACATGGAGGACTTTCAGGAGTTTCAGGACTTCGATGAGTTCTAGAGTACATTAGTGGCAAACCCCAAGTCAGCTGCCTATGAAGGCCTTATCGTATTGCGTTTTGTTCAACACTTTGATTATGATTATAACTTAAGTTAATGACTCTATGGATGTCTTGGACATCTTGATGTAATAAAGTACTATTTCTGCTATTATTTTGAGCAATGTGTGATAATGTCCAACTATGTAATCGCTGTGTACGTGAATTTCTGATCCTAGCACGTACATGGTTCGCATTCAGTTTACGTTCCAAAACTGGGTGTGACATAAGTGGTATCAAAGCCTTGCTGATTGTAGGACCGCTAACCTAGACTAGAATGGTCGCTCTAAGGACTATAGACCCTTATTCTCACCTTGACCTTTGGTGTTACTTCAAAAGTTGGTCATCTCGACCAATTCTATGTTATATTACTACATAGATACTCACCCTACAAAATTTTTATCTTATTCTGCTTGTAGTTTACTTGCTGGTTATATAGTTCTGTTCTCACTCTTGTGCTTATGACAACTTTTGTAGATGGCCCATCTTAGATGCACTGCACGTAAGTCGGTGATCCCTTTCTTGCCCTCTCGCCTTGCGAAGCGTCCACTGCGCCGCACGGTGATAGGACAGTCGAATCACCTGGAGAGACTACACCGCTGCCTACACGAGGAGCAAGAGCACCGATGCTAGGACTAGCACAATATCATTGTACATGATTTTCGGCGGCCAGGGTCGGGCCGCCGAAAATAAGTTAATATTTTCGGCGGCATAGATTGACCACCGAAAATAAGTTTATTTTCGGCGCCTCTGACACAACCGCCGAAAATTAAGTTTTTAAAACGGCTCCTGTTGGGGACTTGTTCTCAATTGCTATAAGTTAAGAACAAGGCAACACAAAAATAGGTTAATGATTAACACTCTTCGTCCTTCGAAACGTTATTTCCCTAAGGATATAACGATCTTCAGACGAAGGTCATGAAGGACATACCTTCATCACATCAGCGTATGTTAATGGAAGACGAAGCATATGAAACATGAGAAATAACACGAATAATCATATAACATCGTTCATGTATTATTTTTTTATATAATCATGAATGGACAAGAACAATATTGAGTTACATTTATACCTTCAGCTTGAAGGAAAGTACAAGCGTGACGCAAAAGCGAATGCCAAGTCAGCGTGAACAGTACGGGAGTACTGTTCACCTATTTATAGGCACGGGTCGCAGCCCATGTAAAATTACATTCAAGTCCTTTGCTTTTGATAACAACTCTATAATAATCTATTGAGGTCTAAATAGTTTTTTCCTTTTTAAGTCGGTTTCCTCTTCTCCGCTATCATGCCGAAGCTTCCTTGCGCACAGCTTCGGCTCTGCTCCATCCTTCGTTCTCTTTGTGTTTCTCCGTACAACAATTGTCCGAAGAGCCCATGTCTGAAGGTACCTGTTCATGTATTATACTCCAGAAATATTGTCAAATCTCGTTTTTGAGGACCTTCGGAAGCCGAAGGCCCCCAACAGTAGCCCCTCGCAATATTAATTTGTTAGAATGATAAATTTAGATTGCGACAAGGACGAAGGCTCCGAGCCGAAGGTCCGAAAAAACACCTTTCCTTTTGCTAGAATAGCAACAGCTACTGACAAGTGGGTCCTCCCGCACACAATACACCAGTCGTATAAATAAGAGCGCACCGCTATCTCATTTGGTACGCTTTCTTGCCATCTGCCTTACCTGCTCAAACAGCTCTTTGTTTACACACTCTTGACCAGATTTTTTTTAAAATTTTTAAGCTTCGGCTTTGAGAGCACTTTTTTCAGCTCTTTCGAAGATGTCTCAGGATAAGAAGGCTACCGCTAAGACGAAGCTGAGCCTTTCTGAGGAGATGAATCTTGGTTTTATTGAGTCGATAGCAAGGATGAATTCGGAGAAGATTGCCAGGGAAACTCTGGAGGGTTTGTCTGAAGATACCAGTGAAAGTGACAGCTATGATGTGGAAAGCGGCGGAGAAGACTCCGAAGATCGACCTTGGCGACCAAGTCATGCAGTTTTTGGAAAATCAACTATTAAGCAAAGCCATCTTGATAATATGAGGGGAAGATACTTTCGGGACATGTCTATTGTAAGGGCTGACGACGGAGAGAAGACTGTGCCTACTCCCGAAGAAAATGAAGTTGTGATCTTCTGAAGCTTTTTTAAAGCTGGGCTTCGGTTTCCATTGAGCAAATTTGTGGTTGAGGTTTTGAAGATTTATCAAATCTGCCTTCATCAAATTACGCCCGAAGCAATTATAAGAATGGGAATCTTCGTCTGGGCCGTGAAGAGCCAGGGCTTGGAACCAAATGCAAAATTCGGTGCCCGCTCTGGGTCAAGCTATCCCATGCCAACTTTTCGGAAGAGATGGCCCGGGGACTGGATGAAGGAATGGTTCTATGTGAAAAACGATTTGAAGACACGAGAAGACATTAAAGATATCATCATGCGCCCTATCTGGCAGCGTTTCGAACTCCGGAAACCGAAGGTGGAAATGGATGAAGCAGCCGAAGAATGCCAGAGGGCCTTCGGCGTGGTTTGCTCCTTCGTTGGGACAAGAGACTTGGTCCAGGAGCACATAGCTTTCAGAGTATGGCCTCTCGTAGAAAAGTGGGAAATGCCAAAAGAAACTATTACCAAGCCTGACGAAGGTGGGCTGATTAGGATGAAATTCACCTTCAGATATGATGATAAATTTATCGAGCCAGATGATGATTGGCTGAAATGTATTGAAGCCACAAGTGATGATCTGCTTGGGCCATACTCCAAGACGGAAGATAATGCTCTATCAGCGACCTTCGGTGGTCGGAAAAAGAAGAGGTTGAATAGAGTTTTTGATGCTATTGGATTCGTCTATCCTGATTACCGTTACCCGATACGGGGTGAAAAAAGAAAAGGTACAACTTCTGTGAAGGAAGTTGCTTCGGCCGCTCTTAGTGAGCCGACACCGAAGAGAAAAAAGGTGAAGGTTCTTACGCACCGGCCACGCTACATAGAGCCGGCCACATTGCCCGAGTTTGTTGACGAGGCTCCTTCGGCTACCGAAGCCAAAAAATCTATATCTGCGCAGAAAGCTGAAGAGCTGACTGCAACACCGAAGGCTGAAAGAGCTGAAGAGTCGAAAACTGAAGGGACGAAAATATCAGAAATTTTAAGCCCTTCAGCAGAAGTTGGAGTGCCACAGACTCAGAAGGGTCCAGCTGTGACCCCAAAAAGGAAAAGGATGGT
The DNA here is from genome assembly GCA_029449295.1 of Zea luxurians. NCBI lineage: Eukaryota > Viridiplantae > Streptophyta > Magnoliopsida > Poales > Poaceae > Zea > Zea luxurians. The sequence goes on from JAOPSE010000380.1 coordinate 220,713, forward strand.
TAATGTTTTGGATGTATTGGAGACAATAAAGTCTTCAAGCTCCACGCCGAAAAAAGTTGCCGAAGCTCAAAAAGCACAAATTGAAACAAAAGCTTCTGGAGGTGAAGCTACAAAGCACCAGGCTGAAATCAAAACTGGACCTTCAGAGTGCTCCAAAGAAAAATCCTTAGAGACTGAAGGAGAAAATAAAAAGGAAACATTAAAGCAAATTCTGTCTGAAAAAACTCTTTCTTCCACTCCCGAAGCATCTTTCAAATTGCCTGATTATATTGTGCGACATGCTTCGGGCAAAATACTATCTGATGAAGAAAAACGAGAAGCTCATCATTATGCCCAGAAATTAAAATATCTAAAAGGGGCATTGATATTCAATGGCAGCGGAGAAGAAGACTTCTTGTATTGTCTCCCAGACAACAAGGAGATCTCTGTCTACCGGGAGATGGCAAGAAGCTTCGAATTCCCAACTCTAGAAGATGGGCTTTCAGTTTTGTCAAAAGATGAAATAGCCGACAGCTTAGCATATAACAGCTTAAAGGTGAGAAGATAAACTTTTTGCGTGGTTAGAAATTCGTGTGTTTATTTCTTATCATCACATTCCTTTTGCAGGGTCTTATTCTCAGCAATGCCCTCAGAGCGCAGAAAAGCGCTGAAGACGAGGGATGTACGATGGCATTGAATAACCTTCGTTCCAAAGTGATTGAACTAAGGAACGAAGGTCTTGAGAAAGACAAGATTTTACATTCATTGCTTAACAAAATAAAAGAGGACGAAGCTGCTTCCAAGGCTCAAGCTGAAGCTCAGAAGTGCAAAATTGAAAATCTTCAAAAACAGCTAGCTGAGGCGAACCTAAAATGTGCAACTGCCGAAGCTAACCTTGAAACCAGCAACTACTGGAAGAACCATTGGGAGAAAACAGCTGTAGAACTTCGGTCTTCAAAAGAAAAATGTTATGAAAAATCCATGAAATGTGTGGAAACAATTAGGAGTAGTTTCACCAGTGCCGACGCATTTTTGAATGAAAGCAACTTCGTACTAGGAGATCCCGAAGGTCCAATCGACTGGATCAACGGCGAGGCCGAAGCCTTTGAAGAAATTTTGAGTGGCTGTGGGGACATATGTGCCTTCTCGGGTGCTAGGGGGATTGCTAATATTTTGGAGAAAAGAGGCTGCGATCATGTGAAATCTTTGGCGTAAACCGAGGCCGCCTTAACTACTGAAGATATAAAAGACCCCTCGACCGAAGCAAGCTTGGTTGGTGGAAAATTTTTCACTGACATCTAGGAAAATGGCGGTCGAGAGATGTCTCAGGAAATCATAAGGAGAAGTGAAAAAGGTATTCACGATGCTAGAAAAGTGGCAGAGGCTGCTGATAAAAGTGCGGGTCTCGAGAGGCAAATAGGTATTGACTAGTAACTTTTGACTTTATGTTGTAATTTTATGACTTCGGACTTATTTACATTTTGTAACACAGCCGTTCAAGCTCCTCCCCCAGAGCCCGCCGATCCATTGGCAGACCCCAAAGCAAAGGGGGATGATGAGATTAGAAAAATGGCCGAAGCTATTATGGATAAAGTTGTTGATCAACTACTAAACGAAGCTGCAGAAGTAGTTTTACGAGAAGATTAGCTGTTATTGTAAAGCCATTTGGAGTGTAATATTTGCTGGACAATATGTATAATATTTTGTAATTTTGAATGTAATATATAAGCTGTTTATGATTCAACTCTTTACGATGCATGAAACTTTACGTACATACCGTTTTTGAGCCTTCGGCAAAAAAAACACCTTCCCTTCTTTTCATGCTTCGTAAAGAATATCCATATTCCGTAAAAACATTACGGTTTCTAACAAAACATCTATGCCTTGTGACCAATGGATCTCCTTTTCGTATCATAATGATGGAGCTGTATTTCTTGAAAACCTATTTTGTGCCTTGACACATCTTCGGACTGATCTCTGAAGCTCAGTAATGTAGGCCAACATTGTGTACCTTTCGGTAGATCCATATTGCACCCCCTTCTTGTGCCATTGATGCCATATGATGTATGATGCTATGCTATGCACATGATGCAATGATGTAATGATATGCAAAGTGATATTTGCGCCGAAGGCCTACACACATTCCCCAGTCAATCTTTTGGTCATTTTTCGGTTCATCAGCGCTGACTTTTTGCTGTAAGCCTCCCTTAGGAGCTTCTTCGCCTTTTACTTCGGCGGTATCAGCGTTTATTTTTCGCTGTAAGCATCCCTTAGGAGCTTCTTCGCCTTTTACTTCGGCGGTATCAGCGTTTATTTTTCGCTGTAAGCCTCCCTTAGGAGCTTCTTCGCCTTTTACTTCGGCGGTATCAGCGTTTATTTTTCGCTGTAAGCTTTGCATTCCCTTTGGAACGACTTTTGAGCAGAAAACTTATTCTGCGTCCCCTTAAGAATGACTTTTTGTTGCTTCGACGATAACTTGCAATGCATTCCTTCGTCAAAACCTTTAGAACTTCGTCAATATTCGAAGAGGATATATTCATTATGATAATGACAAAGTTATTACAAGAAATTGAAAACAACAAAAGAACTGAATTTTTGATGATTGTTCTTTATTGAAAAAGTAAATGATGACAAATGTAAAGGCTGTTTCTGAGGTAGGATATATCTTAGTAGATGTGCTTTGATTCTGGCACAGTACTATTGACTGTGCGAGCTTCAGACTGCTCCCTAAAGTCTCTCTACTGGTGACTGTGCTGGCTCCCTTCTGGCTACTGGCCTTGGGGATAAGCGGGTTGCATTGGTGGTGGAAGTGGGGCTTGTTGCCAAGATGCCTGAGGTTGGCTTGCCGAAGCAACAAAAGCTGCAGGATGGTTGCCCACATATTCTAGAATGTATGGTGAGTGGTACGAAGCAGTATGCATGACCTGCTTCGGCTGACTCTATTGGGCTGCAGCCTCTGCTATCTCTTTCTGTTTTTGAATGGTGACATGGCACATCCTGGTGGTGTGGCCCTTGTCTTCTCCACAGAATAGGCAGTAAATTTTCCTGGGCTGATCCCCAAACCTTCCTCCGAAGCCCCTAGCGCCTCTGCCCCTTGGAGCTAGGGGCCGAGGGTAACTCTGTTGTTGCCCCGAAGCCTGAGAAGAATATTGTGGCTTCTGTTGCTGGGTTCCCCTGTCATCATTTTGAGTAGAATGAATTGATCTGACATGTCTGGGGTGAATTCTCCCTCTGAAGCCCCTGGTCATCTCGGAGAACCTGTAGGCTTCCTCCCTTCTCTGCCGAAAGTCATTGTCAGCGCGGATGTACTCATCCATCTTCTGAAGTAGTTTCTCTAGGGTCTGAGGGGGTTTCCTGGCGAAGTATTGGGCCGAAGGTCCTGGCCGAAGCCCCTTGATCATGGCCTCAATGACAATTTCATTGGGCACTGTTGGTGCTTGTGCCCTCAATTGCAAGAACCTTTGGACATACGCCTGGAGGTATTCTTCTTGATCTTGCGTGCATTGGAACAAAGCCTGAGCAGTGACCGGCTTCGTCTGAAATCCTTGGAAACTGGTAATTAGCATGTCCTTCAGCTTCTGCCATGACGTGATTGTTCCTGGCCGAAGAGAGGAGTACCAGGTTTGTGCAACATTTTTGACTGCCATGACGAAGGATTTCGCCATGACCGCGGTATTGCCACCATACGAAGATATTGTTGCCTCGTAACTCATCAGAAATTGCTTCGGATCTGAGTGTCCGTCATACATGGGGAGCTGGGGTGGCTTGTAAGATGGGGGGCAAGGTGTAGCCTGCAGCTCTGCTGACAGAGGAGAAGCATCATCAAAAGCAAAATTCCCATAATGAAAATCCTCATACCAGTCGTCCTCATTGAAGAAGCCTTCTTGGTGCAATTCTCTGTGCTAGGGCCTTTGGTGCTGTTCATCTTGAGTGAGATGACGAACCTCCTCAGAGGCTTCGTCTATCTGCCTTTGTAGGTCAGCTAGCCGGGCCATCTTTTCTTTCTTCCTTTGCACCTGTTGATGCAACATTTCCATATTCCTGATTTCTTGGTCCAAGTCATCCTCTTGGGGTGTTAGACTAATGGCCTTCCTCTTCTGGCTTCGGGCCTCTCGAAAAGAAAGGGTATCTTGGTTCGGGTCCAGTGGCTGTAGAGCACCAGCCCCTGTCGCTGAAGCTTTCTTTGGCAGCATGACGAAGGTCGACGCTTGCCGAAGGTGGTCGAAGCTCAAAAAGTGGAAGTGAATTCACTGGAGGTGGACTCCTTTCTTCTCTCTGTCTCTTTCTCAACCGGTCGCGCCGCTCGCTCTCCTTGATGCCGCCTTCTGCCGCGTGCCGCCCGCACCGCCCACCGCCGCGCCGCCCCTACCCGCCCGCGCGCTGCTGCTGCACCTGCCCGCCCACGTGCCAACCCGCCCGCTCGCGCTGCCCGGCCGCCGCGCACTGCCCACCCGCCGCGCCAACCCGCCCGCTCGCGCTGCCCGGCCATCGCGCGCTGCCCGCCCGCCGCACCAACCCGCCCGCTCGCTCTGCTCGACCGTCGCGCGCTGCCCGGCCGCCGCGCGCTGCCCGCCCGCCGCACCGCCCGACCCCGGCCGCCAGCGCCGCCCGCCGCCACCGTCGACGTCCGCTCTCGTCCTCCACTACCGTCGACCGCCCGCGTCTACTCCTCCCACCACTCCGCCGTCGTCGCCAAGCTCTTCGCCATCCAAAGGTAATTTTTTTGCGTATTTTATTTTATATTTTCGGCGGCCGTTATTTAATTGCCGTCGAAATTAGTACATATTTGTAAATGTTTGTTTGATTTGTGTGTTTGATTAGTGTTATTGTTTATTTGATTTCATTAATATATTAGTGGTATACGTGGTTTATGTATTAGTGGCATATTGTATTTGTGTCATTATTTTCATATTAATATTATATTATTAGTGTTGGGGGTATGCTTCGTAGCCGAAGATCCTAAAAAAGGAAAACACCTTCGGCAGATCCCTTCACAAGCAGCGCCGAAGCTATCACCAATAGAGCTTCGGTACAGTGACAAATCTCAAGACGAAGGGATGAACCGACTTAAAGATGAAATGACTTAAAGACCCATGATGTTTTGTGTTATTATTGTAGTCGATTATAAAGGGCATAATTGTAATTTCACATAGGCTGTGTCCTGTGCCTATAAATAGATGAACAGTACCCCTGTGCTGTTCACGCAATCTGGTAATCGATGACACATTACTCTGGAATTATCACTTTCTGTCAAGACGAAGGTATAAATATAATGAGATATGTTAATAATGTTATTTTTTATTTATGTTTAACATATCTCTTTCTAACGTTTTATAATTTATACTTCATTTTACATTATTTTATAAGTTTGATCACGAAGGTATGACCACCTCCGGTGAACTCACTTCCACTGTTTGAGCTAATGGCTTCATTCAACAACCAAGCTGGAGCTGCTTCGGCTACGAAGCTGGTGCTCCCGATAACAGGCGGTTCATGCTCAGAGCCAGCCAACAAGAAGCAGAAGAAGGAGGCACAGAGAAGGGTACAACATGTCAGGGTGCAGGGACCCTTCATCAAGTCAAGATGGTCTCACATCCCAGTTACCTTCTCCCAAGAAGACCTTCAGCTCAAGGATTACCCTTACAATGATGCTATAGTTATTTCTTGTGTTATCAAAGGATTTCTGGTCCACAATGTTCTGGTCGATACAGGCAGTGCAGCGGATATTAAATTTGCTAAGGCCTTCAGACAGACGCAAGAGCCAGAGGATAAGATTCATGATGCTACACACCCTCTTTGTGGCTTCGGAGGAAGACAAATTGTAGCACTTGGTAAGATCACGATGCCAGTGACCTTCGGATTTGTTAACAACACAAGAATTGAGCAAGTTGTGTTTGATATTGTCGACATGGAATACCCCTACAATGCAATCATTGGTCGTGGAACACTCAATGCTTTCGAAGCAATTCTTCATCCAGCATATCTTTGCATGAAGATACCTTCAGATCAAGGGCCTATTGCTATTCATGGGAGTCAGGAAGCTGCCAGAAAGGCTGAAGAGAACTAGACAGATTCAAAGGCAATCCATAATATAGATGGAGCCGAAGCTTGTGAGCAGTACAAGTACAGAAGGGAGAAGGCTGCTTCGGCTGATCAGCCGAAGCCCATGCTCTTATGTGAAGATATAGCAGAGCAGAAGGTGCTGCTGGGATCTCAATTGTCTGAGGAGCAGGAGAAAACCCTGATAAGGTTTCTGTTCAACAACAAAGATGTCTTTGCATGGTCAGCCAATGATCTCTGTGGTGTCAACAGGGACGTCATTGAACACTTGCTCAATGTTGATCCATCCTTCAAACCCAGAAAGCAGAGGCTTCAGAAAATATCTGATGACAAAGCCGAAGGTGCTCGGAATGAAGTGAAAAGACTTCTTAGCGCTGGAGTCATCAGAGAAGTGAAATACCCAGAATGGCTAGCTAACACTGTTATGGTGAAGAAGGCCAATGGTAAATGGAGAATGTGCATTGATTTTACTGATCTCAACAAGGCTTGTCCGAAGGATGAGTTCCCATTACCAAGAATAGATTCTCTAGTAGATGCAGTAGCTTCGTCAGAGCTCATGAGTCTGCTAGATTGTTATTCAGGCTATCATCAAATCTGGATGAAAAAAGAAGATGAGCCAAAAACCAGCTTCATAACCCCCAGTGGAACATATTGTTACCTTCGGATGCCTGAGGGGCTCAAAAATGCTGGAGGAAGCTTCAGCAGAATGACAGCCAAAGTCCTTCATTCTCAGATAGGCAGAAATGTGCTAACATATGTTGATGATATCATAGTAAAAAGTACAAAGCAAGAAAATCCAGAAAACAGTACATTGCTGATTTGCAGGAAACATTTGCTAACTTTAGGCAAGCTGGCCTAAAGTTAAATCCAGAAAAATGTGTCTTCGGAGTAAAGAAGGGGAAATTCCTTGGTTGTTTAGTTTCGACAAAGGGAATCAAAGCTAATCCGAATAAAATCGAAGCTATTCTTCAGATGGAGCCGCCAAGCACAAAGAAAGGGGCTCAACGGCTGACAGGAAGACTGGCATCCTTGAATCGATTCATATCTAGGTCAGCAGAGAGGAATTTACCATTCTTTGAAGTGCTGAAGTCAGCTGAAGTCTTTCAATGGGGACCAGCTTAGCAGAAAGCCTTCGAAGAGTTGAAGCAGTATCTGATAGATCTAACAACGCTAACTCCACCCACGCCAGGGGCTCCTCTGCTGTTGTATGTGGTAGCTTCGCACTCTGCAGTGAGTGCAACACTGGTACAGGAGAAGCTTGAAGGACAAAGCAAAAAGCAAGTCCCGGTATATTTTGTCTCCGAAGTGTTGAGCGTGTCAAAGAAAAATTATACAGAGTTGGAAAAAGTGTTGTATGCTGTGTTAATGGCTTCCAGGAAGCTTCGGCATTATTTCCAGGCTTACCATATAATTGTTCCTTCGTCACAGCCTTTGAAGGATATTATGAGGAATAGAGAAGCTACTGGAAGGGTTGGAAACTGGGCCGTGGAGCTCAATGAATTCACCATTGATTACGTGCATAGATCTTCAATTCAATCTCAGGCGCTAGCAGACTTCATAGCTGACTGGACGCCAGGGTCTCACGAAGAAGGAACAAGTAAAGATAATGAAGCTTGGACGGTATTCTGCGATGGTTCTCGGGGAACCTACAGAGCAGGAGAAACTGCACTTCTAGTCGCACCTTCAAATGTCAAAACATGTTTCGCAATCAAACTAGCTTTTAGTTGCACAAATAATATTGCTGAGTGTGAAGCACTTTTGTTGGGGCTTCGGAAATTAAGGGCAATGGGAATAAGAAGGGCCATCTTAAAGACTGATTCTCAAGTCATAACTGGCCATGTGGATAAAAGCAGTAGGGCACGAGATCCGAAGCTTGAAAAATATCTGGGTACGGTCCGAAGGTTGGAAGCTTCCTTCGAAGGATTTTCCGTCAAAAGTATTCCAAGAGGTGAAAATGAGCATGCGGATTTGCTAGCCAAATCAGCGGCTCAGGGGCTCCCCTTACCCTCCGAAGTATTTTTTGAAACAATAAAAGCACCTTCGGTTGAGCGCATGGAAAGAGCAACGCTCACTATTTCTCCAGTGCACAGTGAAGATTGGAGAACTGAAATAATATCTTTCCTTCAAGGAAATTGTCTTTCAAGTGATGAAGCTTATAACAAAAGAATGGAGGCAAGAACTGTTGGGTTCATGCTTCGTCGCCGAAGGTCCTGCAGGAAGAAAACACCTTCAGCAAATCTGTTTATATGAGATACCGAAGCTACCACTCATAAAGCTTCGACGCTATAGCGTATCCAAAGACGAAGGATCGAACCGACTTAAAGATGGAATTACTTTTTAGTCCATAAGAGTCTAAGTTATGATTGTGATTTTCTGTAAGGGGCATGATTGTAATTTCTTACAGGCTGCGTCCTGTGCCTATAAATAGGTGAACAATACTTCTTTGCTATTCACGCAATCTTGTAATTGCTGACGTGCTACTCTGGAATTAACGTTCTCTACCAAGGCGAAGGTACAAATGTGCCTAAACATTATACCTTGATATTCAAGTTCATATGACAAAATAATCAAATAATATTATTTATTCTTTCTATTCTATAACGTTTTATATTTTATTTTGCATTATTTTATCTTTGATCATGAAAGTATCTTCGTGATATTTTATTCAAAACCTTCGTCCGAAGTTCATTAGATCCTTGGGGAGATAATGCTTCAGCGGACGAAGGGCTTTAACATCTGACATTCTATGTTGCCTTGTTCCTAATTCATAGCACTTAAGAGCAAGTCCCCAACATTGGCGCCCACCAACGGTGAACTCACTTCCACTTTTTGAGCTGATGGCTTCGTTCAAGAACCAAGCTAGAACTGCTTTGGCTCCGAAGCAGATTCTCCCGATAACAGGCGGTTCATGCCTAGAGCCGGCTAACAAGAAGCAGAAGAAGGAGGCGCAAAGAAGAGTACAACATGTAGGGGTACAAGGACCCTTCATCAAGTCAAGATGGTATCACATCCCTATTACCTTCTCTCAAGAGGATCTTCAGCTCAAGGATTACCCACATAATGATGCTATGGTTATCTCTTGTGTGATCAAAGGATTTCTGGTCCACAATGTCTTGGTTGATACAGACAGTGCAGCGGATATCATATTTGCTAAGGCCTTCAGACAAATGCAAGAGCCCGAAGACAAGATTCATGATGCTACGCACCCTCTTTGTGGCTTCGGAGGGCGACAAATTGTAGCGCTTGGTAAGACTACCATGCCAGTGACCTTCGGATTCGTCAACAACACAAGGACTGAGCAAATTGTGTTTGACATTGTTGACATGGAGTATCCTTACAATGCTATCATTGGTCGTGGAACACTCAATGCTTTCGAAGCAATTCTTCATCCAGCATATCTTTGTATGAAGATACCTTCGGATCAGGGACCTATTGCTATTCATGGGAGTCAGGAAGCCGCCAGAAAGGCCGAGGGGAATTGGACTGATTCAAAGGCAATCCACAACATAGATGAAGTCGAAGCTTGTGAGCAGTACAAGCATAGAAGGGAGAAGGCTGCTTTGGCCGATCAGCCAAAACCCATGCTTTTATGCGAAGATATCGCAGAGCAGAAGGTGCTGCTGGGATATCAATTGTCTGAGGAACAAGAGAAAACCCTGATAAGATTCTTGTTCAACAACAAAGATGTCTTTGCATGGTCGGCTAATGATCTTTGTGGCGTCAACAGGGATTGTATTGAACACTCGCTTAATGTTGATCCATCCTTTAGGCCCAGAAAGCAGAGGCTTTGGAAGATGTCTGATGACAAGGCCGAAGGAGCTCGAAATGAAGTAAAAAGACTCCTCAGTGCCGGAGTCATCAGTGAAGTGAAATATCCAGAATGGCTGGCTAACACTGTTATGGTAAAAAAGGCCAACGGGAAATGGAGGATGTGTATTGATTTCACTGATCTCAACAAGGCTTGTCCGAAGGATGAGTTTCCATTGCCAAGGATAGACTCCCTAGTTGATGCAGCAGCTTCATCAGAACTTATGAGTCTCTTGGACTGTTATTCAGGCTATCATCAGATTTGGATGAAGAAGGAGGATGAGCCAAAAACCAGCTTCATAACCCCTAGCGGAACATATTGTTACCTTTGGATGCCTGAAGGGCTTAAAAATGCTGGAGGAAGCTTCAGCAGAATGACAGCAAGAGTTTTTCATTCTCAGATAGGCAGAAATGTGTTAACTTATGTCGATGATATCATTGTAAAAAGCACGAAGCAAGAAAATCACATTGCTGATCTGCAGGAGACTTTCGCTAATTTTAGACAGGCCGGTCTAAAACTGAATCCAGAAAAGTGTGTTTTCAGAGTAAAGAAAGGGAAATTCCTTGGTTGCCTAGTTTCGACAAAAGGGATTGAGGCTAATCCAAGTAAAATTGAAGCTATTCTTCGAATGGAACCACCAAGCACAAAGAAAGGGGCTCAACGATTGACAGGAAGATTAGCATCTCTTAACAGATTCATATCCAGATCAGCAGAGAGAAATTTACCATTCTTCGAAGTGCTGAAATCAGCCGAAGTTTTTCAATGGGGACCAGTTCAGCAGAGAGCCTTCGAAGAACTGAAGCAATATTTGATAGACTTAACGACGTTAACTCCACCAATGCCAGGGGCTCCTCTGTTGTTATATGTGGCAGCCTCGCACTCAGTGGTAAGTGCGGCACTTGTCCAAGAGAAGCCTGAAGGGCAAGTCAAGAAGCAAGCTCCAATATACTTTGTATCTGAAGTTCTTAGTTTATCAAAGAAAAATTATACAGAATTGGAGAAGGTGCTATATGCTGTTTTTATGGCTTCTAGAAAGCTTCGACATTATTTCCAAGCATACAATATAATTGTCCCTTCTTCACAACCATTGAAGGACATTATGAGAAATAGAGAAGCTACTGGAAGGATTGGAAAGTGGGCTGCGGAACTTAATGAATTCTGCATTGATTATGTACACAGATCTTCGATTCAGTCCCAGGCGTTATCTGACTTCATTGCTGACTGGACGCCAGGGGCTCAGGTAGAAGAGGCAAGTAAAGATGCCGAAGCATGGACAGTATTCTGTGATGGTTCTTGGGGAACCTTCAGAGCAGGAGCAGCCGCTGTGTTGGTCGCACCCTCCAAAGTTAAAACTTGCTACACAGCAAGACTTGATTTTAGCTGCACAAATAACATTGCTGAGTACGAAGCTTTACTTTTGGGTCTTCGGAAGTTAAAGGCAATGGGAATCAGAAGGGCGGTTCTTAAAACTGATTCCCAGGTTATCTCTGGTCATATTGACAAGAGTTGTAAGGCAAGAGACCCGAAGCTTGAGAAGTATTTAGATACGGTCCGAAGGATTGAAGCTTCCTTTGAAGGGTTTTCTGTAAAAAATATTCCTCGAGGAGAAAATGAACATGCTGATTTGCTAGCCAAGTCAGCAGCATAGGGGCTACCCTTACCTTCGGAAGTATTTTTTGAAACAATAAAAGCACCTTCGGTTGAACTCCTTGAAAGAGCGGTCCTCAATATATCTCCTGTTTATAGTGAAGACTGGAGAACTGAGATCATCTCCTAACTTTAGGGTAATTTCCTTTCAGATGACGAAGCTTATAACAAGAGAATAGAGGCAAGAGCTCGTCCATATGTAATAATAGAAGGGGAGCTATACAAGCATGGGATCTGCTCTCCGTTACTCAAATGTTTATCCAGAGCCGAAGGCATAGAATTGATGAAGGAAATACATGCAGGCCTATGTGGATCTCACATTGGATCTAGGCCTTTGCTGGGAAAAGTTTTTCGCCAAGGATTTTATTGGCCAAAGGCAGCTTCGGATGCAGCGGAGTTAGTCCAAAAGTGCGAAGGTTGTCAGAAATGTGCAAGAGATAAAAAACAACCTTCGTCTCTAACCCAGTTAATACAACCCACTTGGCCATTGCAAAGGTGGGGCCTTGATTTGTTAGGTCCGCTACCACCAGCACAAGGGAATTTAAGATATGTTGTAGTGGCAGTGGAATATTTTTCTAAATGAATTGAGGCAAAGCCTTTAGCCACAATAACTTCGGTTACTGTTCAAAAGTTTTTCTGGCAAAACATTGTCTGTCGCTTTGGAGTGCCGAAGGCCATCACTGTGGACAATGGAACGCAGTTTGATTCCGAAGCTTTCAAAGAATTTTGTGAACAAATTGGCACAAAGATCCATTTTGCATCAGTTCGACATCCGGAATCAAATGGACTAGTTGAAAGGGCTAATGGCATCATAATGACAGGAATAATGAAGTTAATATTCAATCAGCCAAGGGGAAAGTGGCCAGATGAATTAATCAAAGTGGTGTGGAGCCACAACACAACAGTATCAAGGTCAACAGGTTTTACACCATTCAAATTGCTGTTTGGTGATGAAGCAATAACCCCAGAAGAGGCTAAGGTAGGATCAATAAGAACAGTGGCTTCAGTGAAAGACGAAGCTGATTGTTCTGTGGACAAAGATGCTATAGAAGGGATCAGGCTTCAGGCTGTGGAAAACAACAATAAATACCAAGCCGAAACAATAAAATGGCGTGATAGAAAGGTTCGGTTGAAGAACATTAAGCCAGGACATTTGGTGCTTCGAAGAGTGGCCAACCCAGACACAGTGGGCAAACTACAGCTAAAGTGGGAAGGCCCCTTTCTGGTAGTATCTTCGTCAAGACCCGGTTCCTACAGATTAAAGGATATGGATGGCAACGACATTCCTAGATCGTGGAATGCGGATGAGCTTCGGCGGTATTATGTGTAACCTGATGTAATCTTTTTTATTTTTTATTGTTCTAGTTTTTTCTTATGGCACCCTTTTCCTTTCCAAAGGGGGAGAAAGGTTTTTAATGGGGCCATAGCATGTAATTTCTCTTTTTTCTTATTTCACCTCTATAAGAGCAATATCCCCCAAAGATGTAAATGTAAAAGCTGAGAATGCACCATCGAGTGCAAACAAAAAAGAAAAGAAAATAGGGAGAAGCTCAAAAGTCGTTCCTAAGGGAATGCAGAGCTTGCAGCGAAAAATAAACGCTGATTCCGCTAAAGTAAAAAGTGAAGAAGCTCCTAAGGGAGGCTTGCAGCGAAAAATAAACGCTGATTCCGCTGAAGTAAAAGGCGAAGAAGCTCCTAAGGGAGGCTTACAGCGAAAAGTCAACGCTGATACACCGAAAAATAAACGGTGAAGCCGAAAAATAAGCAGCAAAAAGATTTGAGTCATTCCTAAGGGAATGAAGTCAATGATTATAGCTTCGAATATATATCCGGATATTAATTTGCACGATACATCACATCATGACATTTGCATTCATAAACATTCATTTAGACATACATAGGATCATTATCATTATATCATTCAGAAAAGATAGATGCTTCGGTTATGAGGATAAAGCTTCGGAGAAAAACAGAAAGAAGGAATTTTTATGCTTCGTTGTGTACGAAAAGAAGGGAAGGTGTTTTTCGCCTTCGGCTCAAAAAGAAAATTTCGTCCACAGCAAAGCAGATTATACATGGACAAAGGGGAAAGATATATTACAAGGTACGCACAAATTTACATAAGTTTCTTTACAATTATATTACAAAATTTTCTCTAATATCTTGTGCAGCAGAGTCTTTCGGGATATCTGTTAAAAGCTTCAGCTTCTCATTCTTTAGCTTCATCATCCTGTACATGTTAAAACGGAATGAGAAAACCGCAGAGTTCAAGGAGAAGGTAAAAGTAATAAGTATGAGTTTCTCACTGGCTTGAGGTGGCTCCGAGCTTCGTCACCAGCCATTTTTCGCCCGCTGTTTATCCAAATCTGGGTCATAAATCTGTTTCCTATGCTTCGGGCTAGGCTGGGAATGTCAATTAAATCTGCTGGTGAGAAGCTGAAGTTTGGCCTATTGACAATTTTCCCGTGCGTGCAACTAGCCTTCAAGAAAGCAGCAGCTGTGCCTCGAGAAGCTAGCAGGGCGCAGAAATCGGCATGCCCAGCGATAACTTCATCAAGTGCATCAACTTCGCCCTCAATGTATTCGAAGGTGCTTGGCAGGTTTTCAGCTGAAGGTGTAAATTTATCAGAGCTGGATCCAATTGAGTGAAACACATTCTTCAGCCGTTGCACGCATCGGTTGCCGAAATCTAAGCATTTTTCCTGAAGCTCTTTCAGTAATTTTTGCAAATTTGAATTCTTCTCAATTTCGGCCTTGAGACTTGTTTCAAGATTCTTCTTTTCCTGCTCAGATTTCTCTAATTTTATGAGCAATTCGTTGTTTAATTTGTCAATTTCAACTTGAGCTTCAGCTAGCGAGCCCTCCATAGAGTGAATTACGAAGTCCTTTTTCTCCAAGGCAGCCTCGTGATCTTTAGCTTTATGTTCAAGTTCTTGAATGTCGAAGTCCTTTTTCTTCATAGCAGCTTCGTAGCTTTCGACTTTATTTTCTAGATCTCTGATAGTAGCTTTGTTTTTCTGGTCTTCGAGATCTTGTTGCATCCTCAGCACTTTACTTAATAATATACTCTGGCAAAACAACCTTCATGAGGAAACATATTAATTCAAAAAACAGTAAAAGTTGAGAGTTTTTACCTTGAAATTAGCATAGAACAAGCTCCCGACGATATGTTGTCGCTGGTATCAGCACAAGTCTGCTTCAATCTTCGGCAGCCCAACATTCTTTGAGAAAGTTCTAACAACTTTGGCCTCAGTTCGATTCCGAAGGCATCTCAGTTTTCCTTCATTGACTTCGCCAAACAGCAGAGCCCCTGGTTTGTATCCACAGGATATAGCATATTTCTTTAGTTCTTCTTTTTCAGCCTCTGATAACTCTTGTCCAAGTATATCTTGAAAATTAAAGTTTTCTTCTTCCAAAGTGTCTTCAATCTGCCCTTTTCCTTTCTCAATCGTCATGTCCACCGCAACCGCAGCAGCTTCTTCTTCAGCCATTTTCAGAAGTATGTTATCAATATCACCAAGTGTGGTTTCTAGATTAGGATCTTCGGTGATCTCAGTTTCGGCCCCGGTGGCTGTGGTTTTGGCAGTAACAGCGCTTTCAATTATTTTCACCGCCGATGTTGGTGGTGGTGTCTGATGAATAACATCGGCCACTTGCATAATTCTTCTTTTCTTCTTTGGCTTGGCAGGACTTTTTGTTGCCGAAGGTTCTTTTTCCTTTTGAAAAAACTTCGTCAGTTCTGGCGCCAGCGGACTTAGCTTGATAGGCAAAGGTTCAGTCATTACCTTTAGAATCTCCTCCACTTCGGCAGCAGAAGGTGTTGCAGGAGCTTCCTCCTCTTGGGCTGGCGTCTTCGGTTTTGGGGATGTAGCTTCTCTTCTCTTTGGAGCAGCTATCTTCGGCTCAGGGCTCAATTTTCTTTTCTCAGAATTTTCTTTGTCCTTTTTAGCCGATTTAGTGCCTTCTTTATCAAGGACGCTGGCAATCCTTTTTCTTTTCTGGCCTTTGGCATCCTCGCTCAGTTGCTCCTAATCAGGATAATCAAAATTCAAGGCATCCAGCACCCGATTCAATCTTCGTTTCGAACGAGTGCCGAAGGCCGCAGTCATTAACTGATCTTCTTTCTTAGAATAGCAGCCGAGAATCTCGTTGCACATAGCCTCAATTGTGTCCAACCATTCTTGGCATGGTGCTTTAAAATGTTTCTTAAATTTGTAGTGATAAGGTAATCGAACAAGTTCTCCCTTCTTCTTTTCTCCCTTTAGCTTCGGCATCTCCCAGTCCCTTAGTGTTGGGAACACTTTAAAAGCCAAGAATTCCTGCACTAAGTCCCTAGTGTCGATATGATCTGAAATCACTCGAAATTCAGCCAAAGCAATCTGACTCGGGCTTCCCATTATCATGTTGCATTGGGGCCTCGTTTCTCCGAAGGTCAGTTCTAGCGGACTCTGGACCAATTTATCCTCATCTTTGTCAACTTTAACATAAAACCATTCAGACTTCCATCCAGCTGGCCATTTGCTTCGATAGCTTATCACTGGAAACTTCGTAGTCTTGCGATAAGCAAAGTTGTAACAGCCAAAATTGTCGTGCAGACCGTCTCCTCTGGCTTTAGTTTGGTAGTGTAATTCATGAACTCGGCAGAAACCCTCACCAAACGGTTCCACTCCCTGGCTACGAAGGGCCCAAATATAAACGCTCAACCTAACGATAGCATTAGGGGTCAGCTGATGAAGGTAAATTCCAAACTTCTTCAGTACAATAGCAATCATCTTGTTAAGGGGGAACCTTAAACCAGCCTTCAGAAAACTTTTGAAGACTACTACCTCATTCTTTCCTGGTTTCGGGATAGTTTCTTCTCCACCAAAATGAATTAATTCCTTCTTGGCCTCGCTAAAATAACCCAGCTTCACCATCTTAGGAAGATCAGCTTCAGAGATGGTGGACCTTCCAAAGTCTAGATGACTCGGTTTACATGGCATCCCGAAGCTGTACTCATCCTCGGAACCAATTTCTTCAACAACAGCTTGTGTTGCTTCGGCGGCAGGTGTGTCCTCTGATGAAACGAGCCTGGAATGCCTCATTGCTTCGGAAATCGGAACAGTTTCGGTAGCTTCGGCCTCGTCTCCCTCACGCTCAATCCTAGCAGTGGAGCGCAATCTAGCCATTTGATTATGAATTCCTAAAGTTTTTTGAAATTAATGACCTTTTTTCCGAAGCTCTTCTTGTGACGAAGCAGAGTCCGGAGTGGTGCTTCGTTTGAGTGCAAAGGTCAAGCTTCGGCTATGTTGAAATTTTTGGCAGCAAAACAGTGCAATTGCAATGAATGCTGTGGTAACTTTACACCTACTTGTCTGTTTATATAGCGCTGCAGGTAAAAAGGTGAATCGTCAAGTCTCCTACACCGGACGAACACTCGCCCACACCCACTGAACGGTGGGCCACAAAACCCGAGAAGGCAAATATGCATGATGGGACTACTCCACGCTCGGAAGTTGTATCGTTTCTCCGCAACAAGCTCAGGGAAGGTTTTTTCGGACCTTCGGCTACCCGAAGCTTAAGAGACTTTTTCACGGGTCAAGCTCGTTACGAAAAACGATCTGGCGCCGCGAAGGGGCTACTGTTGGGTTCATGCTTCATCGCCGAAGGTCCTACAGGAAGAAAACACCTTCAGCAAATCTGTTTATATGAGATACCGAAGCTACCACTCACAAAGCTTCGACGCTATAGCGTATCCAAAGACGAAGGATCGAACCGACTTAAAGATGGAATTACTTTTTAGTCCATAAGAGTCTAAGTTATGATTGTGATTTTCTGTAAGGGGCATGATTGTAATTTCTTACAGGCTGCGTCCTGTGCCTATAAATAGGTGAACAGTACTTCTTTGCTGTTCATGCAATCTTGTAATTGCTAACGTGCTACTCCGGAATTAACGTTCTCTGCCAAGGCGAAGGTACAAATGTGCCTAAACATTATACCTTGATATTCAAGTTCATATGACAAAATAATCAAATAATATTATTTATTCTTTCTATTCTATAACGCTTTATATTTTATTTTGCATTATTTTATCTTTGATCATGAAAGTATCTTCGTGATATTTTATTCAAAACCTTCGTCCGAAGTTCATTAGATCCTTGGGGAGATAATGCTTCAGCGGACAAAGGGCTTTAACATCTGACATTCTATGTTGCCTTGTTCCTAATTCATAGCACTTAAGAGCAAGTCCCCAACAAGAACAAGACCATATGTCTTGATAGAAGGGGAATTGTATAAACATGGAGTTTGTTCACCACTCCTCAAATGTTTATCAAGAACCGAAGGTATTGAATTGATGAAGGAGATACACGCAGGTCTATGTGGATCCCACATCGGATCTAGGCCCTTGCTGGGAAAAGTTTTTCGTCAAGGATTTTATTGGCCGAAGGCAGCTTCGGATGCAGCAGAATTAGTTCAAAAATGTGAAGGCTGTCAAAAATGTGCAAGGGATCAAAACAACCCTCATCTCTGACTCAGTTAATACAGCCCACTTGGCCATTGCAAAGGTGGGGCCTTGATTTGCTAGGTCTACTTCCACCAGCATAAGGAAATTTAAGTTATGTTGTGGTGGCGGTAGAATATTTTTCCAAATGGATTGAAGCGAAGCCTTTAGCCACAATAACCTCAGTCACTGTTCAGAAGTTTTTCTAGCAAAATATTGTTTGTCGCTTCGGAGTGCCGAAGGCCATTACTGTGGACAACGGAACACAGTTTGATGCCGAAGCTTTCAAAGAGTTCTGTGAGCAAATTGGCACGAAGATTCATTTTGCATCAGTCAGGCATCTGGAGTCAAATGGACTTGTTGAAAGAGCTAATGGCATTATAATGATGGGAATAATGAATTTAATCTTCAATTAGCCCAGGGGAAAGTGGCCAGATGAATTGATCAAAGTGGTGTGGAGCCACAACACAACAATGTCAAGGTCAACAGGCTTTTCACCATTCAAATTACTATTTGGTGACGAAGCAATAACTCCGGAAGAAGCTAAAGCAGGATCAATAAGAACAGTGGCTTCGGCAGAAGATAAAGCTGATTATTCTGTGGAAAAAGATGCTTTAGAAGGGATCAGGCTTCAGGCTGTGGAGAATATCAATAAATATCAAGCCGAAACAATAAAATGGCGGGACAGAAAAGTTCGATTAAAGAATATCAGGCCAGGACACTTGATACTTCGGAGGGTTGCCAACCCAGATACAGTAGGCAAGCTACAATTGAAATGGGAAGGACCTTTCCTGGTAGTATCTTCGTCAAGACTCGGTTCCTACAGATTGAAGGATATGGACGGCAACGACATTCCTAGATCTTGAGCTTCGGCGATATTATGTATAGCTTGATGTAATCTTTTATTTTTTCCTATGGCACCCTTTTCCTTTCCGAAGGGGGAGAAAGGTTTTTAATGGGGCCATAGCATGTAATTTCCCTTTTTCTTATTACAGCTCTACAAGAGCAATATCCCCCAAAGATGTAAATGTAAAAACTGAGCTCGCACCATCGAGTGCAAAGAAAAAAGAAGAAACGGGGAGAAGCTCGAAAGACGTCCCTAAGGGTTTGCAGAGCACGACGAAGCTACAAAAAGCCGTTCCTAAGGGAGCGCAGAGTAAGTTTTTTGCTCAAAAGTCGTTCCTAAGGGAATGCAGAGCTTACAGCGAAAAGTCAACGCTGATTTCACCGAAATATAAGGCGAAGCGCGGAAAGTCAACGCGAATACCGCCGAAATAAAAGGCGAAGAAGTTCAAAAGACGTTCCTAAGGGAATGCAGAACTTACAGCGAAAAGTAAGCGCTGATACACCGAAAAATAAACGATGAAGCCAAAAAATAAACGGCAAAGAAACTTTGTTTATTCCTAAGGGAATGAAGGTTATGGTTGTAGCTTCGTATATGTGATTGGACATTCATTTGCACAGTACATTACATCATAACATTTGCATTCATAAACATTCATTTAGACATACGTAGGATCATCATCATCATAACACAGGCAGTAGCTTCGGCTCTAAAGATCAAGCTTCGGCAAAAGAGAAAAAGAAGCAGTTGTTATGCTTCGCTGTGTACGAAAAGAAGGGAAGGTGTTTTTCGCCTTCGGCTCAAAAATGCTTATTTCGTTCACACCAAAGCACTTCATACATTAATGGAAAGGTAAGAATATATTACAAGGTATGGACAAAGTTCATCAAGTAAAATTTAACTACATTTACAAAAGTTATTACAAAAAGTTTTTAGAGCTTTTTCTACAGTCATCTATTCAAGCTTTATCAGTATTCATCGAACTTCAGCTTCGGCATAGTCATCCATTAAAACTTCGGCGTCATCTTCTTACTCTTCAAGCTTCAGCTTCGGCCTCGTCATCCTACATGAATTAAAGTATTGTAAGCAAAATTCAAGTTCGAAGGAAGAGGTAAGCACAAGGTATGATTTTGTTACCGGCTTAAGATGACTCCGAGCTTCGTCACCAGCTTTTTCTCGTCCACCCTTTGTCCATACCACCTTTATAAATTTATTCGCTATGCTTCGGGCAAGGTTGGGGATATCATCCAGATCTACTGGTGATAAGCTGAAATTGGGTCTATTGATAATCTTTCCGTGCTCGCAGCTAGATTTTAGGAACGCAGCAGCGGTACCCCGAGAAGCTACCAGGGCACAGAAGTCACCATGTCCAGCAATAACATCATCGAGGTCATCAATTTCACCTTCGATGTGTTCAAAGGCCCCTGGTAGATCTTTAGCCAAAGGAATAAATTTTTCGCTGCTTTCCCCGACCGAATAGAAGACCTTCTTCAGCCGTTGAACACATCGATTGCTGAATTCCAAACATTTACTTTGAAGGCTTGATAATAATTTCTGCAAATCTGAGCTCTTCTGAACTTCGGCCTCAAATTTTTCGTTAAGATTCTGCTTTTCTTGTTCAAAATTTTCTGATTGACAGAAAAGCTTTGTATTTAGTTCTACTATTTTAGCTTCAGCTTCTGCCAATAAGCCTTCGGTCGTTTGAAGCTCGAAGTCTTTTTTCTCAAGAGCAGCAGCTTGATCTTTTATTTTGCTCTCTAAATTCTCGATTATAACCTCGTGTTTTTTGTCTTCCACATCTTGCTGCATTTTTAAAGCTTTGCTCA
The DNA here is from genome assembly GCA_029449295.1 of Zea luxurians. Taxonomy (NCBI): domain Eukaryota; kingdom Viridiplantae; phylum Streptophyta; class Magnoliopsida; order Poales; family Poaceae; genus Zea; species Zea luxurians. The sequence continues at coordinate 241,358 of JAOPSE010000380.1, forward strand.
GAAACATACTCTGCACACAAACAATCTTCATTAAAAAAATATATCTTCGCTATTAAAAGCAACGAAAAGTTAGAGACAAAGTTGTTTACCTTGAAATTGGAATAAAATAAACTACCGACGATGTGCTGTCGTCGGTAGCGGCTGATATCTGTTTCAAGCTTCGGGAAACCGACACTCTTTGATAGAGTACCGATAACCTTCGCTCCAGTCTGATCCCGGATACAACCCAGCTTTTCATCATCGATACCACTTGTTGGGGGCTTGTTCTCAAATGCTAAGAGTTAAGAACAAGGCAACATAGAAAATGTTAAGTGTTAAAGTCCTTCGTCCTCCAAAACATTATACCCCTTCAAGATATAATGAATTTCGGACGAAGGTTACGAAAGATGTACCTTCGTGAGTATAACATTAAGCAACGAAGAATTCATACAAATCATGAGATATGAAATAAACATCTAAATATTATCATAGAATCATCTCTATTTTTATTATCATGGGTGAATATAAATGACTTCAAATTACAAATGTACCTTCGATCCTGAGGAAGGCAAAAATACAAGTGTGATGCGAAGGCAAAATGACAGGTTCGCGTGAACAGTACGGGGGTACTGTTCATCTATTTATAGACACAGGACACAGCCTGTGACGAATTACAATTATGCCCCTTACAAAAGTTTACAACATTGACTCAGACCTCTATGGATAAAAAGGTCATTCTATCTCTATGTCGGTTTGTAATGCCGAAGCTCCATGAAAAGGAACCTTCGGCCATCTCCTGGGGACAACTTCAGCCGAAGCTGCTTCTTCGTGTAAGACCTTCGGCGCAACGAAGCATGGCCCCAACAGTAGCCCCTTTCGCGGCGCTAGATCGTTTTTCGTAACGAGCTTGATCCGTGAAAAAAGCCTCTTAAGCTTCGGGAAGCCGAAGGTCCAAAAAACACCTTCCCTGAGCTCGTTGCCGAGAAACGATTCAATTTCCGAGCTTGTGTCGGACCCACGTTGCAGAGTTACTGTTTGATCTTTGCGGTCCACTGCGCAGCGAGTACAAGTGACTGCCCGCCTGGTGTAAAAATCCTTCCGCTTCGCCTTCTTACCTGCAGCACTATATAAATAGACGAGTAGGTGTGAAGTTACCACAGCATTCATTGCTATTTGCACTGTTTTGCTGCCAAAATTTTTAACTATAGCCGAAGCTTGATTCTCAGAATCGAACGAAGGTCCATCTCGAATTCTGCTTCGTCAGAAAGAAAGGCTTCGGGAGAAAAGGAAAAAGAAAAAAGTGTTTAACTTCCCCAAACTCAGAATCAAATGGCCAGAGTGCGATCTACTGCCAGAGTTGAACGTGAAGGAGACGAAGCTGAAGGTTCGGAGACCGTGCCCATCTCCGAAGCAATGCAACGTTCCGGACTGGTGACTGCGGAAGAAATGCCCGCTGCTGAAGCAGACCCGACAACTGCCGAAGGAGAAGAAGAGAACATTGAAGAAACTGACTCCGAAGATGACTATCGCATTGCCATGCCCAGCAAGCCCAGCCATTTAGACTTCGGAAAGTCGACTGTTTCAAAGGCTGATCTCGCCAAGATGGTAAAATCAGGTTATTTCAATGAAAATCAGAAGAAACTACTTCGCTTCGGGGGAGAAGAAACTACCCCGAAGCCAGAGAAGGACGAGATTGTCATTTTCAAGAGCTTTTTAAAGGCTGGGCTGAGATTCCCTCTTCATGGAATTATTGCAGATGTATTGAAAAAGTTTGGTATTTACTTTCATCAATTGACTCCTAACGCTATCGTTAGGCTTAATGTCTATATCTGGGCCCTCCGAAGCCAGGCAGTGGAGCCGTTTGCCGACAGTTTCTGTCGAGTTCATGAGTTACATTACCAAATGAAGGCCAGAAAAGATGGATTACATGATAACTTCGGTTGCTACAATTTTGCCTACCGGAAAACAACAAAGTTCCCTGTTATTAGCTACCGAAGCAAATGGCCGGCAGGCTGGAAGTCTGAGTAGTTTTATGTGAAAGTTGACGAAGACGAAGAAAAGTTGGTACAAAGCCCACTTGAATTAATCTTCGGAGAAACAAGGCCGCGATGCCACATGACATTAGAAGGTCCCACCTGGGCTGCACTGGGTGAGTTTGAAATTATTTCAGAGCATATCGGTACCAGGGATCTGGTTCAAGAATTCTTGGCGTTCAGAGTCTTCCCTACTCTGAAAGAATGGGAAATGCCAAAGCTAAAGGGGGAGAAGAAGAAGGGGAAACTTGTCCGGCTTCCTTACCATTTCAAATTCAAGAAATACTTTAAAAAGCCCTGCCAAGAGTGGCTGGACACAGTTGAGGTGATGTGCAATGAAATTCTTGGGAATTATTCCAAAAAAGAAGATCAACTGATGACCGCGGCCTTCGGCACCCGTCCGAAGCGAAGGCTGAACCGAGTGCTTGATGCCCTGGGCTTCGAGTACCCTGACTATGAACGGCTGAACAAGGGTGCTGAGGGCCAAAAGAGGAAAAGAGTGGCCGAAACTTTGAACAAGGATGAAGAAAAACCACCAAAGGAGAAGAAAATTCCCAAGAAGAGAAAAATATCAACTCCAAAGCGAAAATTATCCGATGAAGAGGGGACTCCTGCACCACCTTCTACCGACGACGTGGAGGAAATCTTAAAGGTAATGACTGAACCCGTGCCCACGAAGCTAAGTCCATTAGGGCCTCAACTGACGAAGCTTTTTCGAAAGGTGGAGGAGCCGGAAAAAACGAAGATAACCAAAACAAAGAGGCAAAGAATTATTGAAGTGACCGAAGTTATTGACAAGACGCCACCGAGGGCGTCAATTCAGAAAACGCCAGCTGTTGAGGGCACAACAAATGTCGAAGTCGCACCTTCGGAGGTCGCGGCTACCGAAGCCGCTTCAGCCGAAGATGTGAACTTAGAAACTACCATTGAAGACATCGACAAAATTTTGCTAGACATGGCTGCTGAAGAAGCTGCCACTGCTGCTAAAGAAACCATGGCCACAGCGCCTGGGAAGGGAAAAGAAATAGCCGAAGACACTTCGGAAGACGAAGCTTATATATTTCAAAATTTAGTTGGAGAAGAACTGTCGAAGGCTGAAATGGAAGAACTTAAGGAATATGCCAAATCTTGCGGATACAAACCAGGAGCTCTTCTATTTGGAGGCATTGATGATGAGAAATTGGGCTGCATTCGGGATCAAGCTGGGGCTAAGGTCATCGGTACTCTATCAAAGAGTATCGGTTTTCCGAAGCTAGAAACAGATATCAGCCGCTACCGACGACAACATATCGTCGGCAGCTTATTTTATTCCAATTTCAAGGTAAACAACTTTTCTCTGACTTCTATTGTTTTTTAATAATGGAAATATTCCTAACGAAGGTTGTTTATTTGCAGAGCATGCTACTAAGCAAAGCTTTGAGGATGCAGCAAGATCTAGAGGATAAGAAACACGAAGCTATAATCGAAAATCTAGAGAGCAAGATAAAAGAGCAATCAGCTATTATTGAAAAGAAAGACTTTGAACTCCAATCAACTGAAGGCTTGCTGGCAGAGACTGAAGCTAAAGTATCAGAATTGAATGCGAAGCTTATCTGCCAATCAAAACAATTTGAACAAGAGAAGCTAGAGCTTAATTCAAAACTTGAGGCCGAAGTCCAAGCCAGCTCAGATTTGAAGAAATTATTAACAAGCCTTCAGGACAAATGTTTGAAATTTAGCAATAACTGTATTGAACAATTAAAAAAGATCTTTTACTCAATTGGAGCCAGTAGTGGGAAGTTCAACCCTTCAGCTGAAAATTTGCCAAAAGCCTTCGATCATATTGAAGCTGAAATTGAAGAGCTTGACGAAGTTATAGCCGGGCACGGTGACTTCTGTGCCTGGGTAGCTTCTCGGGGTACCGCTGCAGCGTTCCTGAAGGCCGGCTGCGAGCATGGAAAAATCGTCAACAGGCCCAACTTCACCCTGTCTCCATCAATTCTAGACGATATTCCTGACCTCGCCCGAAGCATCTCAAATAGATTTATAAAAATGATATGGACAAAAGGCGGGCGAGAGAAGGCTGGAGACGAAGCTCGAAGTCATCTTGAACCAGTAAGAAATCATACTTTGTACTTACCTTCTCCTTCACACTTGATTTTTACTCGCGATACCTTGATTCATGTAGGAAGACGAAGCTGAAGATGATGCTTAAAATATGTCGCCGAAGCTGAAGCTCAGTGAAGATCAGTAGGAGTATACTATAGAAAAAACTCAGGAGACTTTTGTAACAACTTTTGTAAATACAATTAAACTGTTCTCAAGGAACTTTGTACATACCTTGTAATATATTCTTACCCTTCTATTGAGGCGCTTTGATGTGGACGAAATTAGTATTTTGAGCCGAAGGCGAAAAAACACCTTCCCTTCTTTTCGTACACAACGAAGCATAAGAGACCGCTTCTTCTTTTTGCCGAAGCTTTTCTTTTTTGTACACAACGAAGCATAAAAGACCGCTTCTTTTTTTTTTGCCGAAACAACCACTTAGGAACGCAAATGCTATGAATGAATGCTTATGAATGCAAATGCTATGATGTGATGTAATGTGCGAATGAATGTCCAAAACATAAATCCGAAGCCACACTCTCAGCCATTATTTCCTTAGAAACAACCATACATCAGCTCTGCATTCCCTTAGGAACGACTTTGGAGCTTCTTCGCCTTTTACTTAGGCGGAATCAGCGTTGACTTTTCGCTGTAAGCTCTGCATCCCCTTAGGAACGTCTTTGGAGCTTCTTCGCCTTTTACTTAGGCGGAATCAGCGTTGACTTTTCGCTGTGAGCTCTGCATCCCCTTAGGGACGTCTTTGGAGCTTCTTTGCTTTTTCAGTTTCGGCACTCGATGGTGCGTTCTCAGTTTTTACATTTACATTTTTTGGGGGATTTTGCTCTTATAAGACTAAAAAGGAAATTACACATGATGGCCCCATTAAAAACCTTTCTCCCCCTTTAGAAAGGAAAAGGGTGCCATAAAAAAGAAAAGAAAAAACATAAAAAGTTACATGAAGTTATACATAATATCGCCGAAGCTCATCCGCATTCCAAGATCTTGGAATTTCGTTGCCATCCATGTCCTTCAATCTGTACGAACCAGGCCTTGACGAAGAAACTACTAAGAAAGGTCCTTCCCATTTCAACTGTAGCTTGCCCACTGTATCTGGGTTGGCTACTCTCCGAAGCACCAAGTGTCCCGACTCAATATTTTTTAGCCGGACCTTTCTATCTCGCCATTTGACTGTTTCAGCTTGGTATTTATTGATATTCTCCACAGCTTGAAGCCTGATCCCTTCTAAAGCATCTTTTTCCACAAGACAAGCATCCCCAGGACCTGATTCTGCCGAAGCTACTACTCTTATTGATCCAGCTTTAGCTTCTTCCGGAGTTATTGCTTCGTCACCGAATAATAACTTGAATGGAGTAAAGCCTGTAGATCTTGATGTTGTTGTATTGTGGCTCCACACCACTTTGGTTAACAAATCCGGCCACTTTCCCCTAGGTTGATTGAAGATTAACTTCATTATTCCTGTCATTATAATGCCGTTGGCTCTTTCAACGAGCCCATTTGACTCCGGATGCCTGACTGATGCAAAATGGATCTTTGTACCAATTTGATCACAGAAATCTCTGAAAGCTTCGGAGTCGAATTGTGTTCCATTATCTACAGTGATGGCCTTTGGTACCCCGAAGCGACAGACAACATTCTGCCAGAAAAACTTTTGGACAGTGGCCGAAGTTATTGTGGCTAATGGCTTCGCCTCAATCCATTTAGAAAAATATTCCACAGCCACTATAACATATTTTAGATTCCCTTGAGTCGGTGGTAATGGACCTAACAAGTCAAGGCCCCACCTTTGCAATGGCCAGATGGGTTGTATTAGCTGTGTCAAAGTCGAAGGTTGCTTTTGATCTCTTGCACATTTCTGACAACCTTCGCACTTTTGAACTAACTCCGCTGCATCCGAAGCTGCCTTCGGCCAATAAAACCCTTGGCGGAAGACTTTTCCAAGTAACGGCCTAGATCCAATGTGGGATCCACACAGGCCTGCATGTATTTCTTTCATCAACTCTATACCTTCGGTTCTAGATAGACACTTGAGCAGCGGAGCGCAAACTCCATGCTTGTATAACTCCCCTTCTATCATGACATACGGACGAGCTCTTGCCTCTATCCTTTTATTGTAAGCTTCGTCATCTGAAAGGAACTTACCCTGAAGGTAAGAGATGATTTCAGTTCTCCAATCTTCGCTGTAAACAGGAGATATGTTGAGGACTGCTCTTTCAAGGAGCTCCACTGAAGGTGCCTTTATTGTTTCGAAGAACACATCCGAAGGTAACGGCAGCCCCTGTGCTGCAGACTTGGCTAGCAAATCAGCATGCTCATTTTGTCCTCGAGGGATATTCTTGACAGAAAATCCTTCGAAGGAGGCTTCGATCCTTCGGACCGTGTCTAGATATTTTTCAAGCTTCGGATCTTTAGCCTTGCAACTTTTGTCTATATGACCCGAAACAACCTGGGAATCAGTTTTAAGAATCGCCCTTCTGATTCCCATTGCCTTTAATTTCCGAAGGCCCAGGAGCAGGGCTTCGTACTCAGTAATATTGTTTGTACAGCTGAAATCAAGTCTTGCTGCATAACAAGTTTTAACCTTGGATGGTGAGACCAACACAGCGGCTGCACCTGCTCCGAAGGTTCCCCAAGAGCCATCACAAAACACTGTCCACACTTCGGCATCTTTATTTGCTTCTTCATCCTGAGCCCCTGGCGTCCAGTCGGCAATGAAATCTGCCAATGCTTGAGACTGGATCGAGGATCTATGCACATAATCAATGTAAAATTCATTGAGCTCTGCAGCCCATTTTCCAATCCGTCCAGTAGCTTCTCTATTTCTCATGATATCCTTCAACGGCTGCGAAGAAGGAACAATAATATTGTATGCCTGAAAATAATGCCGAAGCTTCCTGGATGCCATTAAAACGGCATATAATACCTTCTCCAGCTCTGTATAATTTTTCTTTGATACACTGAGGACTTCAGATACAAAATATACTGGAACCTGCTTCTTGATTTGTCCATCAAGCTTCTCCTGGACAAGTGCTGCACTTACTGCCGAGTGCGAAGCTGCCACATACAACAACAAAGGAGCCCCTGGCGTTGGTGGAGTTAATGTTGTTAGATCTATCAAGTATTGCTTCAGCTCTTCGAAGGCTTTTTGTTGATTTGGGCCCCATTGAAAGACTTCAGCTGACTTCAGCACCTCGAAGAATGGTAAATTTCTTTCTGCTGATCTGGATATGAATCTGTTGAGAGATGCCAGCCTTCCTGTCAATCTTTGGGCCCCCTTTCTTGTAGCTGGTGGCTCCATTCGAAGTATAGCTTCGATTTTATTTGGATTAACTTCAATTCCCTTTGTTGAAACCAAGCATCCGAGAAATTTCCCCTTCTTCACTCCGAAGACACATTTTTCCGGATTCAGCTTCAAACCAGCTTGTCTGAAACTGGCGAAGGTCTCCTGCAAATCAGCAATATGATTTTCCTGCTTCGTGCTTTTTACAATAATATCATCAACATAGGTCAACACATTTCTGCCTATCTGAGATTGGAGAACCTTCGCAGTCATTCTGCTGAAACTTCCTCCAGCATTTTTGAGCCCCTTAGGCATCCGAAGATAGCAATATGTGCCACTTGGGGTTATGAAGCTAGTCTTCGGCTCATCTTCCTTCTTCATCCAGATTTGATGATAGCCTGAGTAGCAGTCCAGGAGACTCATGAGCTCTGAAGAAGCTGCTGCATCGACTAAAGAATCTATCCTTGGCAGCGGGAATTCGTCCTTCGGACAAGCCTTGTTGAGATCTGTGAAATCGATACACATTCTCCACTTGCCATTGGCCTTCTTCACCATAACAGTGTTAGCTAGCCACTCTGGATACTTTACTTCTCTAATAACCCCTGCACTGAGGAGTCTTTTTACTTCATTGCGAGCCCCTTCGGCCTTGTCATCCGACATCTTCCGAAGCCTCTGCTTTCGGGGTCTGAAGGTTGGGTCAACATTGAGCGAATGTTCAATAACATCCCGATTTACTCCACAGAGATCATTAGCTGACCATGCAAAAACATCTTTGTTGTTGAATAAAAACCTTATCAAGGTTTTCTCCTGGTCTTCAGATAATTGCGAGCCCAACAGCACCTTCTGCTCTGCTATGTCCTCACACAATAGCATGGGCTTCGGCTGATCTGCTGAAGCTGCTTTCTCCCTTCTGAATTTGTACTGTTCACAAGCTTTAGCTCCATCTATGTTATGGATTGCTTTGGAGTCAGTCCAGCTTCCTTCGGCCCTTCTAGCAGCTTCCTGGCTTCCATGAATAGCAATAGGCCCTTGGTCCGAAGGTATCTTCATGCAGAGATAAGCTGGGTGAAGAATTGCTTCGAAGGCATTAAGAGTACCACGGCCAATGATAGCATTGTAAGGATACTCCATGTCAACAATATCAAACACAATTTGCTCAGTCCTTGTGTTGTTAACAAATCCGAAGGTTACCGGCATGGTAATCTTCCCAAGTGCTACAATCTGTCGCCCTCCGAAACCACAAAGAGGGTGCGTAGCATCATGGATCTTGTCTTCGGGCTCTTGCATTTGTCTGAAGGCCTTAGCGAATATAATATCAGCTGCACTGCCTGTATCAACTAAGACATTGTGGACCAGAAATCCTTTGATCACGCAAGAGATAACCATGGCATCATTGTGAGGATAATCCTTAAGCTGAAGGTCTTCCTGAGAGAAAGTAATTGGAATGTGGGACCATTTTGACTTGATGAAGGGTCCCTGCACTCCAACATGCTGCACCCTTCTTTGAGCCTCCTTCTTCTGCTTCTTGTTAGCCGGCTCTGAGCAAGAACCGCCTGTTATCGGGAGCACCAGCTTCGAAGCCGAAGCAGCTCCAGCTTGATTGTTGAACGAAGCCATCAGCTCAGAAAAGTGGAAGTGAGTTCACCGGAGGTGGGCGCCAATGTTGGGGGCTTGTTCTCAAATGCTAAGAGTTAAGAACAAGGCAACATAGAAAATGTTAAGTGTTAAAGTCCTTCGTCCTCCAAAACATTATACCCCTTCAGGATATAATGAATTTCGGACGAAGGTTACGAAAGATGTACCTTCGTGAGTATAACATTAAGCAACGAAGTATTCATACAAATCATGAGATATGAAATAAACATCTAAATATTATCATAGAATCATCTCTATTTTTATTATCATGGGTGAATATAAATGACTTCAAATTACAAATGTACCTTCGATCCTGAGGAAGGCAAAAATACAAGTGTGATGCGAAGGCAAAATGACAGGTTCGCGTGAACAGTACGGGGGTACTGTTCATCTATTTATAGACACAGGACACAGCCTGTGACGAATTACAATTATGCCCCTTACAAAAGTTTACAACATTGACTCAGACCTCTATGGATAAAAAGGTCATTCTATCTCTATGTCGGTTTGTAATGCCGAAGCTCCATGAAAAGGAACCTTCGGCCATCTCCTGGGGACAACTTCAGCCGAAGCTGCTTCTTCGTGTAAGACCTTCGGCGCAACGAAGCATGGCCCCAACACCACTGAAGAGAAATGCCCCTGGCCGATACCCTCAAGATATGGCATACTCTTTTTACTCTTCTTTTTCGGCCTTGGTCAGCTCTTGACCAACTAAGTTTTGAAAATTAAAAATTTCGTCTTCCGAAGTGTCTTCAGCTATTTCTTTCTTTTTCTCGGGCTCTAGGGCTGAAGTCTCTTCAGTAGCTGCTGCAGCTTCTTCTGTGGCCATGTCTAGTAGTATTTTATCAATATATGCAATTGTGGTTTCTAGCTCAATATCTTCGGCTACGGCAGCTTCAACAGCTGTAGCCTTCGAAGGTGCAGCTTCGGTAGCCGTTATGTCCTCAACAGCTGGCGCCTTCGGAGCAGAAGCTCTTGGTGGTGTCTTTTCAATGACTTCCGTCACTGTAATGATTCTTTGTTTTTTTGGCCTAGTTGCCTTCTCCGTTTTTGTGGGCTCCTTGTCCTTCTGAAAAAGCTTCGTCAGATGTGACCCTAATGGACTCAGCTTGACAGGCAAGGATTCAGTCATTACCTTTAAAATTTCCTCCACGGCGACGGTAGAAGGTGATGCAGCAGTTTCTTCTTCTTCGTCAGTTGCCTTCCGCTTCGGCGCTGTAGCTTTTCTCTTCTTTGTAGCATCTGTTTTTTGCTCAGGCTTCGGTTTTTTCTTTTTCAATTGATCTTCATCATCTTTATTCAGAACATCAGTCACTCTCTTCCTTTTTGCCCTTCGGCACCCTTGTCTAGCCGCTCGTAGTCGGGGTATTCAAAGTCAATAGCATCCATTACTAGGTTCAGTCTTCGCTTCGGATGGGTGCTGAAGGCCGCAGTCATCAACTGATCTTCTTTTTTAGAGTAATTGCCGAGTATTTCATTGCACATTACTTCAATCGTGTCCAGCCATTCTTGGCAAGGCACTTTGAAATGTCTCTTGAATTTGTAATGGTAAGGCAACCGAACAAGCTCCCCTTCCTTCTTTTTTCCTTCAAGCTTCGGCATGGCCCACTCTTTCATAGTTCGGAACACTCTGAAGGCCAGAAATTCTTGCACTAAGTCCCTAGTGCCGATGTGCTCCGCAATAACTCTAAATTCAGCCAGAGCAATTTGGGTCGGACCTTCTGGTGTCATGTTGCACTGGGGTCTGGTCTCTCCGAAGATTAATTCCAACGGACTCTGGACCAATTTCTCCTTATCTTCGTCGACTTTGACGTAAAACCACTTGGATTTCCAGCCAGCTGGCCACTTGCTACGATAACTGATCACAGGAAACTTTGTAGTCTTGCGGTAGGCAAAATTGTAGCAGCCAAAGTTTTCATGTAGCCTATCTGCTCTAGCCTTGGTCTGGTAATGAAGCTCGTACACTCGGCAAAAACCTTCGGCAAATGGTTCCACCCCTTGGCTTCGGAGGGCACAAATATAAACGCTAAGCCTAACGATAGTGTTAGGAGTTAGCTGATGAAGGTAGATCCCAAACTTCTTCAGTGCATCAGCAATCATCTTGTTCAAAGGGAATCTTAAACCAGCCTTAAAAAAACTTTTGAAGACCACTACTTCATCTTTTCCTGGCTTCGGAGTAGTTTCTTCCCCTCCAAAGCAGATCAGCTCTTTCTTTGTTTCACTAAAATAGCCCAACTTCAGCATCTTAGGCCAATCACCTTCGGATATGGTGGATTTTCCGAGGTCTAGGTGGCTGGGTTTACTCGGCACTGCACTGTTGTAATCATCTTCGGAATCAGTATCCTCAACATCAGCCTGCTCTGCCTCAGCGGCAGGTACATCTTCCGATGTTACCAGCCTAGACCGCTTCATTGCTTCGGATATTGGAACAGTTTCAGTAGTTTTGGTCTCATCTCCCTCACGATCAACCCTGACAGTAGAGCGCACTCTTGCCATTTGATTATGAATTTCTTGAAATTTTTTGAAGTTATTGACCTTTTTGATTTTTCCGAAGCTCTTCTTCTCGTGACGAAGCAGAATCAAAAGCGGCGCTTCGTTTGAACACAATGATCAAGCTTCGGCTATGGTTAAATTTTTGGCAGCAAAACAGTACAATAGCAATGAATGCTGTGGTAACTTCACACCTACCCGTCTGTTTATATAGTGCCGCAGGTGGGAAGGTGAATCGCCAAGGTCTTCTACACCGGACAAACAATCACATACACCCACTGAACGATGGGCCACAGGGTCCGGAAAGGAGAATCACTAGGGCGCGTGTAACTGCTGCAAGATGGAGCCACCTCGCGCTCGGATTATTTTAATCGTTTCTCGCCAACGAGCTCAGGGAAGGTGTTTTTTGGATCTTCGGCATCCCGAAGCTTAGAAGACTTTTTCATGGATCAAGCTCGTTATGAAAAATGATCTAGCACCGCGAAGGGGCTACTGTTGGGGGTATGCTTCGTAGCCGAAGATCCTAAAAAAGGAAAACTCCTTCGGCAGATCCCTTCACAAGCAGCGCCGAAGCTATCACCAATAGAGCTTCAGTATAGTGACAAATCTCAAGACGAAGGGGTGAACCGACTTAAAGATGAAATGACTTAAAGACCCATGATGTTTTGTGTCATTATTGTAGTTGATTATAAAGGGCATAATTGTAATTTCACACAGGTTGCGTCCTGTGCCTATAAATAGATGAACAGTACCCCTGTGCTGTTCACGCAATCTGGTAATCGATGACACATTACTCTGGAATTATCACTTTCTGTCAAGACGAAGGTATAAATATAATGAGATATGTTAATAATGTTATTTGTTATTTATGTTTAACATATCTCTTTCTAATGTTTTATAATTTATACTTCATTTTACATTATTTTATAAGTTTGATCACGAAGGTATGACCTTCGTGATACTCTGATCATGGCCTTCGTCCGAAGTTCATTAAATCCTCGGGGAGATAATGCTTCAACGGACGAAGGACATTAACATTTAATATTTTATGTTGCCTTGTTCTTAATTTATAGCATTTGAGAACAAGTCCCCAACAACTAGTTTTACAAGTACATTATATTGGTATGTAGAATTGTTGCATTATTATGGTATGTGGTAGTTAGTTTGATTTGATTAATAGTATATCGTTTTATATTTTATATATACGTAATATATTGTTTAGTGACAGCGAGGTTATGCTGCCGAAATTTTTTTGGTCCTGCTAGCTTGCTGTGGGTTTAGAACCTATCCTTGCCTATACATATAGGACCTAAACCCTTAACGAAGTTGAATAATGTTTTCACGATATGGTTCGATTTAACAGTCTCAGGCATGGCTGACAATCGTGCATGGATGTACAATGGCTGGAGTAGAAATGGACGTCATTCTGATGATTGGGTAGCCAAAACCAAAGATTTTGTGGACCATGTATTCTCCTTGTCCTTAACCGGCACTATCAGATGCCCTTGTAGGCGACACGAAAATAATATATTTCTTAATAAGGAAAGAGTTAGTCTAGATCTTTGTCAGTTTGGATTTATGTCCGGATATGAGGTGTGGGAACATCTTGTGAGGTAGTACCCAATCGGAATGTAGAAGAGGAGGAGAACAATGATTGGGGTGGCGATGATGCGATGCATGAGATGCTAGATTTGCTACGTCCAGAATTAAACCTAAGCTCCGAGGATCCTGCCACACCAGAGGTTTCCAGATTTTTCAAACTACTAAAAGACTCTGAAGAGCCATTGCATGAACATACAGATGTGAGTATACTCGCTTTTGTGACTCGGCTCATGGCCATTAAGTCCAAGTACTTTTTCTCGAACAATTGTTACAATGAGATTCTAAAGTTATTAGGAGATGTGCTCCCAAAGCCCAATAAGTTGCCTAAAGACATGTACCATTCAAAGACAATTATCAAAGGTCTTGGTATGGATTATGAGAAGATTGATGTGTACAAAAATAATTGTATGCTTTTCATGAAGGAGCATGCGGAAGAGAAAAAAATGTCTGAAATGTGGACAATTTAGATTTGTGGAAGTTGTTAATGATTAGGGTGAGAAGGTGATGACAGATGTTGGACATAAGCAGCTCCGCTACTTGCCACTAACTCCTCGAGTGAAACGGATGTTTCTATCTAAAAAACCGCTATGCACATGCGATGGCACTAAGAAGGTGTCCGTGATAACGATGACCTAGAAGTCGAATAGGGCTGTTGCCTTGTCATCGTGTGAAGTCAAGACCTCACCCTCGGTGGTAGTTAGGGAAGCAATAAATTCTTCTTCTTCCTGAATCTTGCTTGAGCATGGAAGAGTGAGGTGTTGGCGTCTCCAACTCTCAACCAAGTAACACGAGACCGAAGCCGCGCCACAGATCTAGTCCAGGAGGAGAGCGCAAGAATGCGCTTCATCAAAGCACGCCGGAACCAAGGTGGTTTGCTAGGTACTGCTTTTCAGAGGGATGTCTCTATCAACCTTGATGAGCTGGGGTTGCAGTCCTTTGATCTAGAAAGCTTGAATGTGCCTTTCTCGGTTGATGAGGTTTGGGACACAATCAGATCAACCCCGTCTGACAAAGCCCCGGGGCCGGATGGTTTCACGGGTCGTTTTTATAAATCTTGTTGGTCTATTATCAAGCTTGATGTGATGGCAGCTGTCTCACGTGTTTGGGATTGCAATTTCAGAAATTTTGGGCTGCTCAATTCAGCCCTCATTACCCTTTTGCCAAAGCTTGAGGGTGCAGCCCTTGTGAAGGACTTCCGTCCGATCAGCCTCATACATAGCTTCGCCAAGCTGGTAACAAAGATGATGGCAAATAGGCTGGCTGGACACTTGGGTGCAATGGTTTCACCCAATCAGACGACTTTTATCAAAAAAGGTTCATTCTTGACAACTTCATATTGGTGCAGCGTACGGCCAGATATCTCCATCAACAAAGACAAGCTCGTATCCTCTTCAAGCTAGACATTTCTAAGGCTTTTGATTCGGTGTCATGGCCGTTTCTCATTGAGGTTTTGAGGAAAATGGGGTTTGGGCAGATTTGGTGTGATGTTGTGTGTGGACTGTTGGCTTCTTCCTCCACAAGAATTTTGCTAAATGGCATTCCTGGGGAGATCATTTCACACCAGAGGGGCCTAAGGCAAGGAGACCCACTATCCCCTATGTTGTTCATTTTGGTTATGGATGTTCTGAACTTGCTCATTCAAAAGGCTTCCGATGAAGGGTTACTTCAGCAGCTATCTTCTGGGACTTTACATCACATGCTTTCTCTCTACGCGGATGACACGGTGGTTTTTCTTAGGCCGGTGGCTTTAGACATCAGTTTGGTCCTGGAGATCCTTCGGCTTTTTGGGGAAGCCTCGGGGCTCAAGACCAATGTCCTGAAAAGTAGTGTGTTCCCCATTCGTTGTACCGAAGATGATTTGATGCGGGTCCAAGCTTCTCTCCCCTGCCCCATTTCTGATTTTCCGTGTCAATATCTTGGACTGCCCCTGTCCTTGGGAAAGCTTTCAAAGGCCCAGTTACAGGCATTGGTGGACAAGGCAGCTAGTGTTCTCCCAGGTTGGAAGGCCGACCTGATGACAAAGGCGGGTCGTGCTGTTTATGTTCAGTTTGTTCTCACAGCAAAAATGATTTATGCTGCGATGGCTTTGGACCTCCCTATTTGGACCATCAAAGCTATTGACAAGATAAGAAGAGGTTTCCTTTGGAAAGGAAGAAAACAAGCCAATGGTGGTCACTGTTTAGTGGCGTGGGGTAAGGTCACTAGGCCTAAAGTTCTGGGCGGCCTTGGGATCACTGATCTTTGGCTTTTGAGCGCGGCGCTTCGAGCTAGGTGGCCTTGGCTCCAGAGAACCGATCACTCTAAGCCTTGGTCGGTTCTCCCTGTTCAGGCCTGTGGTGCGGTGGAAGCCTTGATCAATGTTGCAGTTGTGTCTCAATTGGGTGATGGACAAGATATCCTCTTTTGGAAGGATCGGTGGCTGAATGGTAGAAGCATCAGTGAGGTGGCACCTGAGGTTCTTGAGCATGTACCTAAGTGTGTTGTTTCCAAAAGGCTGGTAAAAGATGCTCTAACAAATCTGAATTGGGTGGCTGATATAAGGGGTGCGCTTTCAGTTAGGGCGCTTGCACAGGTTTTGGATCTCTGTGACTTGCTGGAGGGCTTAGTTCTTCAACCTGGGATTCCTGATAAGCATTCTTGGAAGTTCAACGCGTCGGGGGATTACTCCTCTAGTTCTGCCTACCAGGTTCTTCTCCTTGGTGCTGTTGAGTTTAGGCCGGCTGAACGGATTTGGAAGACCTGGGCACCAAGGAAATGCAAATTTTTTATGTGGCTGGTTGTGCATGATAGATGTTGGACAGCTGACAGGTTGGCAAAAAGGGGAATGGATCATCCCGTCTGCTGTCCGCTTTGTGACCAGGCAGATGAAACTATTAATCACTTATTGGTCGAGTGCAGCTTTGCGAAGCAGTTTTGGTTCCTTTTCCTTCGGTCTGGGGACTTCTAGGTGCTCTATCCCTCTGCAGGGGATGGCTGCTTTGACTCTTGGTGGGAGAAGAGTGCCGAGGTGGTGGGCAAGCCTTTGTCGGATGGTTTCAACTCGCTGGTCATATTGGGTGCGTGGTCGATCTGGAAACACAGGAATAGGTGTGTGTTTGATGGTTGTAGCCCGAATGTTGAGGTCGCCCTTTCGGCAGCTAGGGAGGAGTTGATGTGCTGGCGTTTGGCTGACGCTAAAACTCTCTCTTTCTTCCATTTAGAGGAGCTGTCTTAGGCGTTAATGGTGGTGTGAGTTTGTAAAACTGTTGTTTCTGTTTTGGGGTTCCCCCCCTTTTTTCTTCTTAATATAAAAATACGCAGACCTCCTGCGTATTCGAGAAAAAAAGATAACGATGACCTAATCGTGCACCCTTCAGATGGGGATGCATGGAAGGCTCTCAACACGTTTGATCCCGACTTTGCAGCTGATCCGAGGAATGTTCGAATCGGCCTCGCGACCGATGGCTTCACACCTTTTGGTCAAATGGCATCATCATACTCATGTTGGCCCATCTTTGTTATTCCATACAACCTTCCACCTTCTCTTTATATGAAATATGAATTTATATTTCTTTACTTAATCATTCCTGGCCCAGACTATCCTGGAAAGAACCTCAATGTCATGCTAAAACCCTTGATTGAAGAGTTGAAGGAGCTTTGGAAAGGTGTTGAAGCATACAATGTTTTTAAAAAACAGATATTCAAACTTTGGGTTGCGTATTTGTGGTCGTTGCATGACTTCATGGCGTATGCTATTTTTACTGGTTGGAGTACACATGGTAGATTGACATGTCCATATTGCGGTTCAGATACAGATTGCTTCCGTCTTGCTCATGGTGGAAAGATCACTTACTTTGATTGTCATCGACACTGGTTGCCTAGGAAACACCCCTTTAGGAGTGATAAGAAAAACTTTATAAAGAACACTGTGGTCACCAAAGGACCGCCTAAACGTCTTAACGTAGCAGAAATATATGCTCAGCTGAACAAATTTGTCTTAAATGGAAAGGGGGACAAGTACGAAGGATTCGGAGTGGACCACAACTGGACACATATATGTGGTCTCTAGGAGCTCCCTTATATGTTGTCATTGATTCTTGTGCACAACATTGATGTCATGCACCAAGAAAGTAATGTTGCTGAAGCCCTCATACACACCTGCACGCATTTTGAAAAAACAAAGGACAATCTGAAAGCTCGAAGAGATCTAGCAATGCTTTGTGACCGACCAACCCAAGTGCTCAATGACAACGATAAGCCGCCACGTGCCTTGTTCTGTCTTACCTCTAAAGACAAGATCAAGGTAATGAGATGGATGAAAAAAAATTAAATTTCCCGATGGTTATGCTGCGGGCTTGAAAAGAGCTGCGAATTTGAAAACGGGAAAACTAACTGGGTTAAAGAGCCATCACTTCCATATATTAATGGAGAGGATTATCCCTGTCATGTTTTGTGGTTAGATGCCCGACGCCATGTGGCAAGCAATAGCTGAGCTAAGTTATTTCTACAGGCAGATCTGTGCCAAAGAAATAAGTAACAATATGATGGAGAAGTTGGAGAAAGAAATACTAGTGTTGTTATGCAAGCTAGAAAAAATATTCCCACCTGGATTCTTCAATCTGATGGAGCATCTACTTATTCACATTCCATATGAGGCAAAGGTTGGTGGACCTGTACAATATAGGTGGATGTATCACATTGAACGTGCACTCAAAAACCTGCGAGGCATGGTTTGAAATAAGGCTAGAGTAGAAGGATGCATCGCTGAAGCTTTTTTGCTAAAGGAGGTTTCATACTTCACGAGTGTGTATTTCGCAGAGGAACATAATGTCTATGTTGCTACCATGCGATACAATGTCGATGAGGAACCTCCTATCAGGGATCTCAACATTTTCCAATGGAGAGGCACAAGTACTAGTAAGGGCACGTTCTACCATCTTAGCATGGATGAAAGAATGTCCGCATTGCTATACATGTACTCTAATATGGAAGAGATGGAGCCATATTCCATGTAAGTCTTTATTTTACCCCTTAATTTCTTTACCAAAGGAGCCATATTTAATTACTTATTTGTCATACAGTAGGTTCGACGAGGAAAATTGGACTTATTCCCATCAGCCTACAAGAAAACAACTAGATACGATGCGACGACATGGGAGGCAAGGAAGACCTAATTTTGTTGACTGGTCTCACGAGCATGTAAACTCTTTATATTCCTTACTTTCATGTCATTTAGCCTTTTACGCGAGGTAGTCATTTTAACTGTATATTATTTGCAGTGCACAAAGACTCCTAACATACATGAGGACTTGAGACATGTATCTTATGGGACGGTGACTTGCAGAACCTTTGGTCGATACGATGTGAATGGCTTGTGACACCCCAGTGTCACCTAGGGCTTCTCTTAAAATGCCAAACCAAGAACCGTCCTTCTATGTGAACCAAAGTAAGCATGAGCATCAAATTAACTTAAGAATGAAGAATTCCCCAAGCATATACTTAAAAGTATCATGATCAAAACAAATGGGTCTTTCAAAAAAAAGGAAGTAATGTGGCAACCCTAACAAAAACCCTAAGTAAGCCAAGTTAAGCATAAAGGGTAATTGGAAGAAGTCATGGGGAAAAATGCAAAATTTCAGATATGATCAAATTACAAAGTTTTAGTTCATAAAATAACTAACAAACCATAGTAAGAGAGTTTGGCCATTTGGTCTTTTTAAAATTCCCAAAGCAGCCCTTGAACCATGAGCCCTTGGAGAAATTCAGATTTCTGAATTTCTGAATTTCAGACCTCTTTTCAAAGATCGACTGCGTTCTCTGTTTTTCGAAACTTAAAACCAGGAAATCCAAATATCAAAGTTGTGCCAAATTCCCTTGAACACGCTCTGGAAAAGTTTGAACTCAAACCAAATTCATTTGACATAGTTTTGGCGCAGTTTGACCTCGGGACCAGACATTCTGACACTGGCACCTTGGTGACGCTACAACTCCCTGTCCCTAGCCTAAAACCGCGCGACATCCATACACAAAAGACAAAGCAAGGTCTGGTGAACAAATCCTTCACAGCGATTTTGCCCAAATTCGCAAAGATTTGCACCCAACCAGCGCTTGAACTCGGGCAGAGGCATCGGGCACACGTGTTCGACCGTGGCTGACACCTCCGGTTCACGCCCGTTCGCGCACCCGCGCCTCCCAGTGCACGCTCGCGCGCGCTCGCCGGTCCACGGCCGCCCGTGCACCGTGCCGTGCCTATAAAGCCTCCCCGGGCGCGCCTCACTTCACCCCGCACTCACCCTCACCGGCCAGCCACCTCTCCTTAGCTCCGACGAGCTCAATTCCGCCCGCCATTGCCGCCAGAGCTTCGACCGTCGTGGCCAGCCCACTCCAGCCACCCCCAAGTCGAGCCAGTGCTTCGGCTAGCTCTGCCAGTGGCCCATGAAGCTTGCCAAGCCCTCGAACCCGGCCAGACTTCACCGGAAACCCGAGATCGACCTCACCGGACTTCGGTCTTCCGCCGCCGCGCGTGGACAGAGCTAACCGGTGAGTCTCCGACCAATTCCTTGCACCCATATCTTCTCTGGCATCCCGTGAACCTCTCTGACCAGTTCGATTGAACTATCCCGCCGTGAGCAGGCCGGACTCCTCGCCGCCGACGAGCAACCCCGCCTGCGCACGTGGACCGGCCAACTCCGGCCATCCCCGACGGCGACCCGCACCTCGTTGTGATCCCCGAAACCTCCCCTACGTCCTTGACCACTTCACCGGAGCAATCTCGCCGCCGGTAAGCCCCTCCGCCCTTTCTTCCGCCGCGGTTACTGTGTAAGATAGGAGGACCTCGGGTTAGGATGTGAAGAACCCGAGGGGTTTTCTGTAACGTCAGTGACCTATGTGAATAGTAGCCTAGGGGCTAATCTGCGAAGAAAACTTGAAATACCCGCCAGGGACCCCAGTGCAAAGTGGATTTCCATTTAATCAATTCTGTTAATCTTTTTAAAATGATCAGAGAACTTAGAAAACCCATAACTCGATGAATTCTTAATGAAAAGTTGTCAAACTAATTTTGCTAGCTCCTGAATATTATGAACTATCATTTAAAAATGATAAACCCTATGCTTTCTATTCTGAATTTTTGAGTTAAAAATTAAAAACAGAAACCTACCAAACCTAGTTTAATTAAGGAAAATTTGTTTTTCTTCTGTACTAAACTTAAGAAAATTTGTGGGTATTCAAACCTCATCTAGACACTGTTTAAAAATAATAGGAACCCCAGTATTGAAAAATATGATGTAGATATTCATTTAAAGCTATTTTGCCCAAAACTTAGGAAAAATCAGAAAGGCATTGGAAATTAATGAACAGTGAGTGAAATTATTTTTCCTAGTTTGCTTAAGTAACAAAGAACCTTGGAAAAATGAAGAGACCATTAGTCCAGATCAGTTTTAAATTAGAATGTTTTATTTAGCCTTATTCGAACTGAAAATCAATTATTAGAATTTCAAACCTATACCCAAAATGGATAATAAAAATCCAGTGGACTTATAACCACCAGAGCCCCACTACAAAAATGATGAACACCTCAGCCCAACATATTAAGTAAGGAAAATAAATATAGAATGATAAGGAGGTAATTTCCAAATAAATCATGAACAACCCCTAATGATGCAATAATGGGCAACCAAAATTTTGCTAAGGCTATGATGAGATAAACCACCAGAGAAAAATGCAAACCCTTGAAAAGGGAACAAACTCATACCTATTGTTAATAAATTATGAGAAAGGCTACTTAATTCAAATAATGCATACCACCCCTTCCCTTGAGCAAAAAGATGCCAAACTTTAGAATGATTGCTCTTGCACAAACCAATAACTAAGAAAAATGAGAACTCTGTTGTTTGATATTTTTCAAATATGGTGGTAGTAGAAAGCACCTATTTGGCTAGAAACTTGAGAAAACCATAGTAAAATAACTAAAAGGTATTAATGGCTAGAAATTTGTATCAAGTCATGTTATAACACCTAAAAGCCAGCAAAAATAAGTTTTAGAGAATTACCCACTGTTAAATAGTAGTTGTAGTTCAAAACACCCCTTCTGCCCTAGAATTTAATAATTTTGTCTAGAGAAAACTATTCACTTTCTGATCCCCAATTTTTGAGACAGAGAAACATACACTAGTGCCAATCCACTGAAAGTTTTGCAGAATTTTTAGAGTTTTATAAAAGCAACTTGTAGTTCAAACCTACTCCAAAACTTTTAAGAGAATAAAAGAAAAGGACAGAAGAAATAAACCCCACCCCAATAAGTCTAACTTGAGTACTTATCAACTCTCACTAAGACTTAAAAAGAATTCAGTGGAACCCCAAAAATAAAATCTACCACTTGCCTTAGCTAGGTTTAACCTAATTTACCAAGTATACCACCCAAGGGTCTTACATAGGTAAAGTTAACCTTGTTAACTCAAGTAGATCATACATCGTCAGAAGTTGTAATTTCTAAAAGTACATATCATATCATGCATGTATCTTACGCATTGCATTCATTAGATTGTAATCTTGCCGACAGAGAGTACGTGCTCATCCCCGAGCAAGGACCTGTCCAAGAGGGGGACCAGGAGCAGGTTTCAGAGGCTGCTAGTGAGGATCTCCCCGCAGCCCCAGCAATTGAAGGCAAGCCACGGTTTTATGCATAACCTGTTAATTATGCTATTTTACTACACTTAATGCTTGTAGGATTGTAATGTGCACTTAAGTGTAGGAGTTGCTTGAAACCTCTAGTTGCATGAACTTAGGATTCCTTTTGAGATGAATACTAGTATGCTAGGTCGAGTAGCTGCTTGCTAATCAGGATCTCGGTAGAAGTCGAGTGATTTTTCTAGCACTCGCGCGAGGTCAGGAATTGATTGTATTCATCTTGATAACGGGATATGTGTTAGTCTATGGACTTGGGTCCAGGGAGGATGTCTTGTCCATGAGACGGGAAAAAGAATTAAGGATTAATGTATGGATACCTGAGTCAAGCTTTTGAACGTACTAAGCACATGCCGGGAAAAATGGTAACCGGTAAACCTAGTACCTGAGTGAAGCCGGGCGCGGACTTTATCCCTCATGCGACCTGAGACTGGGTCTCCCATGCTAGCTATGGTGGGTACAAGTGCGGTCACTGCACGGCGGCAGCCGGGGTCAGTGGAGCATTGTATGCCAAGGCGGTGAGGCCTGGACGCGAACGGGGAATCGATGGGGACGGTTGTCATGTGTGGGGTCGGAGTACCCTGACATGTCGTGTGTTTAGGTTTACCTTGCAAGGTTAAAACTCGATTCGAATCGTCTGCTTCTTGCAGCTAATGAGACTGCTTGATTCCTTGTACTGCATCGAGTAAGAAGTGAAATGAGGTTACATGAGATAACTTGTTGATTGAACTAAATGCTTGTCACCATGTATGCTTAGAAGGAGCAAATCTAGCTAAGCAAATGATGATAGAATCTGAAAAGCTAAAAATTGATTTTAGAAACAGCTAGTGCTTTTGGCAAATCAAACCCCTCAGCCAAACAGCTGCATAGTCTAGAGGTAGAGGAGTAGACTCCTCGCACCGGGTAAGTCTAGCTGAGTATTAGTATACTCAGCCTTGCTTGTGGCATAATTTTTGCAGGTACCATTCAGGAAATGGTTGATGGTGTGACTTGGCCTACCACCCTGCCACCGGGTTGGACGGTCGAGTGGGATGTTGCTCCGGCAGGAGAGGAGCACGAGGAGTAGTGGGCTAGGCCTTGCCCAATTCCTCGATACCGACGACATCGATTATCCGCTGCACCTTATTTTGTGAACTCTTACTTGCTACTCAAAAACTCCGATTTATGTAATAACTCAGTACTTAATTTGAGGATTCTTGTTTTATTGTATTTCTTCTGTGACTCACCTTCGAGTGAGATTGTGGAATTTGATCCTGGTTAAGTGGCTCTATCAGACTAGATCTGAGGGACCAACGGGTTGTTCCGATTTAAGTGTGTTATGGCCCCTGAGGCGTGACTGAGGCACTTAAGTTGGAATAATTCGGGTGGTTCTGCCACAGCTGGTATCGGAGCAAATTCCACCACAAAGAAAGATGATAAACCATGAATACCAATTTTCAAAATCTAAAACTTGCCTAGAAACTGCTACAGATCGTCAGGACTAGACCGCTAGACCTAGGACGAAAGGCCTTAGGCATAGAGGGGAAATTAGGTGGCTAATTACTTAGGCCCCGTGGGCCAGTACTTATATATTTTTAGGGATGCCCTAAAAGGCACTCTATTTTCTTTTGAGAGGCAACGTTACTTCCAGCATGCATGCATTATAAACATAAAGAGGGATTAAAAATTTGAGCTAACCCACTTTCTTTAAAACCATCCGGGCTCTCTTTTTCTTTTTCCTTCCACCATAATCTTTACCTTTGATTCCCTTCCGCAGATGAATTCACCCACCCCCGCCAGTGGAGGAGACTCTCGTTTCAGTTCTGACTTCCTTTCTCGCGATGGTTTTCCTTCCATCTTATGGGAAGTGCTTAACTCCGCCGGTTAACCTACGCCCCCTTTGTACATGGTGCAGTTGCATGAGGAGCATCAGGTACCTCGTTGTCGGGTCTGGCTGACTTTGGAGGCTCATCTCCTTCAGCTGGGTTGGCGTTCTCTTGATTCTGAGACAGTTGGACTCAGGACGGACGACACCGTTGAAGCAACAACCATGAAGACTCTGGCGACTTTCTGTGGCTACCATCCCCTGGAGATGGTGATGCACCCTTTGGGACTCTTCCCTGCTAAGAAGAGAGATGATCCCATGTGGTGTAACCGCGTGAGCCATGTAAAGGATGTGTGGGCGATGTATCCTGACTTGGTTGGGAGGGTCACTGTTCAGTGCATGAGTGCGCTGTACCGCCTTCAGGCCCTTCAGAGCGATGCTATGGCACTCCTCGCTAACATCGCTCAAACCACCAAGCTCACTCTCTATAGTCGAGAAGATTTTGTGGTCGATTTATCCTCCGAGTTAGTGGAGAAGGATCTGCAGGTGGAAAGGCTGAGCCAGCGCATTACCACCTTGGAGAAGTAGGTGGAGATCCGAGACAACACCATTGATGTTTTGGAGAACCAGCTTCACGATGTGCAGAGGGAACTCGAAGAAGCAAATGACCATTTGGACATGCACCACTTAGAGATGGAGGCCAATGAAGCCGGAAGCGAGGGAGAAGAGGATCCCGAGGAGCTAGGACCAGCCCCTGGTGCCAATGGGACTACCTCCGCGATGCCTCCTTCACCCGTATCCAGTGTCGCTTCCACCGCTCAGGGTTAAGCAGTCACTTCGACACTTTTAGGCGGATAGAAACCTATGCGAGCTTAGTTAATATAAGATTTTGGACTAAGCTTACGGGTACTTTCTCCTAATTGATGTAACCCTGTGAACTTTTGAAATCTGTGGGATATTTGTCACCATGTTATCTTCATTGCGGACCTAATATTATGATTATGGCATTTTTCCCTTCCATATGAGATGATATCTTGTTGTTCGAAACTGTGAGTTGGGATAACAATGGCGACAATCTCTGTTTTCAGATGGCAGCTAGGCAGCGTCGCGGGCATAACGAGCAGGTTCCCCCGCCACCTCCTCCAGCTCTCACAGAGCAGGAGCTGATGGCCTAGCAGAATGAGATTCTGCGACAGCTCTTGCAGCGCCAGCCCCACCCTCAGCAGCATGGTGGAGGCCAGCATCAGCGACCTCCGGCTATGGCAACTTACCAGGAGTTTCTGAGCACGCAGCCACCCTTGTTCACCAAGGCAGAGGATCCGTTGGACGCCGACGTATGGCTTCACGTCGTTGAGTCCAAGTTTCCCCTCCTCACGAGAGACTGCCCTGATGCTACCAAGACCCGCTTCGCCGCGCAGCAGCTTCGCGGATCTGCTCGGACTTGGTGGGATCACTTCCGTGCTATGCTCCCCGCTGATCGTGAGGTATCTTGGGAGGAATTCAAGACTGCCTTCAGGGGACACCACATCCTAGCTGGCATTCTTGATCGGAAGTTGAATGAATTTCTGGCCCTTAATCAAGGAACCCGCACGGTACTGCAGTATGCGCAAGCCTTCAACGACCTATGCCAGTATGCAGGGTACCATACCGATTCTGATGAGAAGAAGAGGGATCGCTTCCGCAGGGGTCTCAATACCAAGTTGCGGGAACGACTCAACACTGTCCGGGCTGATAGCTTCAATATGTTGGTCAACATGGCCATCTCCCAGGAGGATTGCATTGTTGCTCACCGGGCAGAGAAGAAGAGAAAGGCACCAATGGCAGCACCATCCGCTCAGGCTCAGAGGTTCCGGATTGTTTCTCATAATCAGAGCAGGGGTTTCTGAGAGCACCTAGAGGGGGGGGGGTGAATAGGTGATCCTGAAAAAACCTCAAACTTAAGCCACAAAAACTTGTTAAGCGTTAGCACGATTAATGCCAAGTGGCTAAGGTGAAGTCTCAACAAAACACAATACCACAAGAATCAAGCACAGAGGGACACGGTGGTTTATCCCGTGGTTCGGCCAAGCCAATGCTTGCCTACTTCCACGTTGTGGCGTCCCAACGGACGAGGGTTGCAATCAACCCCTCTCAAGCGGTCCAAAGACCCACTTGAATACCACGGTGTTTTGTTGTTCCTTTCACTATCCCGTTTGCAAGGAATCTCCACAAATTGGAGTCTCTTGCCCTTACAAGTATGATCACAAAGAAAGCACAGAGTAAGGGAGGGAAGCAACACACACAAATCCACAACAAAATCGCACACACACAGCCAAGACTCGAGCTCGAATGACTATCTCAGAGTTCACACTAGAACAGAGCTCGAATCACTTAGAATCACAAACGAATGCGCAAAGAACTTGTGTGGATGATCAAGAATGCTCAAGAGTTGCTTGTATATCTCCTCCATGCGCCTAGGGGCTCCTTTTATAGCCCCAAGGCAGCTAGGAGCCGTTGAGAGCAATTCTGGAAGGCTATCCTGGCCTTCTGTCGTCGGGGGCACCGGACAGTCCGGTGCACACCGGACATGTCCGGTGACCGATTTGTTTCCTTTTCAGGCGCTTCCGACCGTTGGAAGACTACCGTAGATCTGCGAGCCGTTGGCGCACCGGACAGTCCGGTGCACACCGGACAGTCCGGTGCCGTCTTCCGACCGTTGGCTCGGCCACGTGTCCCGCGCCGATTGCGCGGCCGACCGTTGGCCCTGGCCGACCGTTGGCTCACCGGACAGTCCGGTGCACACCGGACAGTCCGGTGAATTTTAGCCGTACGCCGCCGGCCAAAATCCCGAGAGCGGCCAGTTCGAGTCGAGTTGGCCTGGCGCACCGGACACTGTCCGGTGCACACCGGACAGTCCGGTGCTCCAGACCGAGCTGGGACTTGGCTGCACACAGCCAAGTCATTTCTCCTCTTCTCTCTTCCTGTTTCTAACACTTAGACAAATATGTTAGTCCACAAAACCAATGTACTAAGGCTTAGAAACATACCTTTATCTCATGATTTGCACCTTGTTCATCCATGTACACAAATTCACAATTAAACACATGTGTTGGCACTCAATCACCAAAATACTTAGAAATGGCCCAAGGGCACATTTCCCTTTCAATCTCCCCCTTTTTGGTGATTTATGCCAACACTACATAAAGCAACTAGAACAAGTGCAAACTCAAATCAAATAACACTTAAATTTATTTTGAATCAATTTTGGCATATATGGATCATCCTTTGCCACCACTTGGTTTGTTTTTGCAAATCAAACACAATTCTCTATCTCTAAGTTAAACACACATGTTTAAGCATAAAGAGAGTCATTCAAAAAGAGATTGATCAAGGATTTCAAAAACTCCCCCTTTTTCCCATAATCAATGCTTCTCCCCACAAGAAGCCAACTTTTGACAAGAGAGACAACTTAAGAATTTTGACAAATCAAAAACTCTATTCTACTATTTTCAAAATCTCTCAAGTGGTAGCTGATCCATTTATTGCTTTGGCCTTTATTTTCTCCCCCTTTGGCATCAAACACCAAAACGGGATCAATTTTGGCCCTTTAACCCCATTGCCTCACCAAAATCTTCAATTAAGAGCAAATGGCAAGAAGAGGTCATGAGATGAACTTGGAATAAGTTACCCCTCGTCGGAGTGCAGTGGAAGTCTTTCATGGTCCAAGTCCACCTTTTCCCTTTCAATTCTCCTTTGTGACTAACACAAGCAAACTCAAACATATGGTTAGTCTCAAAGGGTCAAGTTGTAACACATCTCCCCCTAAACATGTGCATCACTTTGCAACGGACTTGTGAGGTCCAGGGAGTGTTTGTACAACTTGAGCACCATAATAAGCAACAATATGCAGAATGAACATGATCAAAGGCATAAATACATGTATGCTACAATTCAATCCAAGTTCCGCGAATCTAAGACATTTAGCTCACTACGCAGCCTGCAAAAGGTCTTCTCATCTAAAGGCTTGGTAAAGATATCGGCTAGCTGGTTCTCGGTGCTAACATAAAACACTTCGATATCTCCCTTTTGCTGGTGGTCTCTCAAAAAGTGATGCCGGATGTCAATGTGCTTTGTGCGGCTGTGCTCAACAGGATTTTCCGCTATTCGGATAGCACTCTCATTATCACATAGGAGTGGGACTTTGCTCAGATTGTAGCCAAAGTCCCTGAGGGTTTGCCTCATCCAAAGTAGTTGCGCGCAACACTGACCTGCGGCAACGTACTCGGCCTCAGCGGTGGATAGGGCAACGGAGGTTTGTTTCTTAGAATTCCATGACACCAGGGACCTTCCTAAGAATTGGCACGTCCCCGATGTACTCTTCCTATCGACCTTACATCCAGCATAGTCGGAATCTGAGTACCCAATTAAGTCAAAGTTAGACCCCTTTGGATACCAGATCCCGAAGCAAGGCGTAGCGACTAAATATCTAAGAATTCGCTTCACCGCCACCAAGTGACACTCCTTAGGATCGGATTGAAATCTAGCACACATGCATACGCTAAGCATAATATCCGGTCTACTAGCACATAAATAAAGTAAAGACCCTATCATTGACCGGTATGCTTTTTGATCAACGGACTTACCTCCTTTGTTGAGGTCGGTGTGTCCGTCGGTTCCCATCGGAGTCTTTGCGGGCTTGGCGTCCTTCATCCCAAACCGCTTCAGCAGATCTTGCGTGTACTTCGTTTGGGAGATGAAGGTGCCGTCCTTGAGTTGCTTCACTTGGAACCCAAGGAAGTAGTTCAACTCGCCCATCATCGACATCTCGAATTTCTGCGTCATCACCCTGCTAAACTCTTCACAAGACTTTTGATTAGTAGAACCAAATATTATGTCATCGACATAAATTTGGCATACAAACAAATCACCATCACATGTCTTTGTAAAGAGAGTTGGATCGGCTTTCCCAACCTTGAAAGCATTAGCAAGTAAGAAATCTCTAAGGCATTCATACCATGCTCTTGGGGCTTGTTTAAGTCCATAGAGCGCCTTAGAGAGCTTACACACGTGGTCGGGGTACCGCTCATCCTCGAAGCCAGGGGGTTGCTCCACGTACACCTCCTCCTTTATTGGCCCGTTGAGGAACGCGCTCTTCACATCCATTTGGTACAACCTGAAAGAATGGTGAGCGGCATATGCTAGCAAGATACGAATGGACTCTAGCCTAGCCACAGGAGCAAAAGTCTCCTCAAAGTCCAAACCTGCGACTTGGGCATAACCTTTTGTCACAAGTCGAGCCTTGTTCCTCGTCACCACCCCGTGCTCGTCCTGTTTGTTGCGGAACACCCACTTGGTTCCCACAACATTTTGCTTGGGACGAGGCACCAGCGTCCAAACTTCGTTGCGCTTGAAGTTATTGAGTTCCTCCTGCATGGCCAGCACCCAATCCGGATCTAGCAAGGCCTCCTCTACCCTGAAAGGCTCAATAGAGGAGACAAAAGAGTAATGCTCACAAAAATTAACTAATCGAGATCGAGTAGTTACTCCCTTGCTAATGTCACCCAAAATTTGGTCGACGGGATGATCCCTTTGAATCATTGCTCGAACTTGGGTTGGAGGTGCCGGTTGCACTTCTTCCTCCATCACTTGATCGTCTTGTGCTCCCCCTTGATCACACGCCTCCTTTTGATGAACCTGTTCATCGTCTTGAGTTGGGGGATGCACCGTCGATGAGGAAGAAGGTTGATCACGTTCATCCTGTTCCTGTGGCCGAACGTCTCCAATCGCCATGGTTCGTATAGCGGCCGTCGGAACATCTTCTTCATCTACATCATCACAATCAACAACTTGCTCTCTTGGAGAGCCATTAGTCTCATCAAATACAACGTCGCTAGAGACTTCAACCAAACCCGATGATTTGTTGAAGACCCTATACGCTTTTGTATTTGAATCATAACCTAATAAAAACCCTTCTACAGCTTTGGGAGCAAACTTAGAATTTCTACCCTTCTTCACTAGAATGTAGCACTTGCTCCCAAATACACGAAAGTACGATACATTGGGTTTGTTACCGGTTAGTAGCTCATACGAAGTCTTCTTGAGGAGTCGATGAAGGTAGACCCTGTTGATGGCGTGGCAAGCCGTGTTCACGGCTTCCGACCAAAAGCACTCGGGGGTCTTGAACTCTCCAAGCATCGTCCTCGCCATATCGATTAGCGTCCTGTTCTTCCTCTCTACCACACCATTTTGCTGTGGTGTGTAGGGAGCGGAGAACTCGTGCTTGATCCCTTCCTCCTCAAGAAACTCCTCCACTTGAAGGTTCTTGAACTCGGACCCGTTGTCGCTCCTTATCTTCTTCACTTTGAGCTCAAACTCATTTTGAGCTCTCCTGAGGAAGCGCTTGAGGGTCCCTTGGGTTTCAGACTTATCCTGCAAAAAGAACACCCAAGTGAAGCGGGAAAAGTCATCAACAATAACTAAACCATACTTACTTCCTCCTATGCTCAGATAGGCGACGGGTCCGAAGAGGTCCATATGCAGCAGCTCCAGAGGTCTTGACGTGGTCATCACATTCTTGCTGTGATGTGCTCCTCCTACTTGTTTACCTGCCTGACAAGCTGCACAAGGTCTATGTTTTTCGAAATAAACATTTGTTAGACCTATCACGTGTTCTCCCTTTAGAAGCTTGTGGAGATTCTTCATCCCCACATGTGCTAAGCGGCGATGCCACAGCCAGCCCATGCAAGTCTTAGCCATTAAGCATGCATCTAGACCGGCCTCTTCTTTTGCAAAATCAACTAAATAAAGCTTGCCGTCTAGTACACCCTTAAAAGCTAGTGAACCATCACATCTTCTAAAGACAGACACATCTACATTTGTAAATAAACAATTATATCCCATTTGACATAATTGACTAACAGATAGCAAATTATATCCAAGACTTTCCACTAAGAATACATTTGAGATAGAATGCTCATTAGAAATTGCAATTTTACCTAACCCTTTTACCTTGCCTTGATTCCCATCACCGAATATAATTGAATCTTGGGAATCCTTATTCTTGACGTAGGAGGTGAACATCTTCTTCTCCCCCGTCATATGGTTTGTGCATCCGCTGTCGATAATCCAGCTTGAACCCCCGGATGCATAAACCTGCAAGGCAAATTTAGGCTTGGGTCTTAGGTACCCAACTCATGTTGGGTCCTGCAAGGTTAGCACAAATATCTTTAGGGACCCAAATGCAAGATTTATCTCCCTTGCATCTAGCCCCTAATTTCCTAGCAACTACCTTCTTACCCTTTCTACAAATAGCAAAGGGAGCATTACAAGCATAATAAATGGTAGAAGGTTCATTCACTACTTTCCTAGGAGCATGAATAACATTCTTTCTAGGTACATGAGCAAAATCTCTCCTAGGCATATGTACAACATTTCTCCTACACATATCTCTACCATGATTATAAGAAGAACTAGAAGCAAACATTGCATGAGAATCATAAACATGTGAATCAAAATGATTATAAGCATTTCTAGCATGTCTCCTTTCATAATACATAAAAGCATGATTATTTTTAGCACTATTAGCCATAGGGGCCTTCCCTTTCTCCTTGACGAAGACGGGAGCCTTATGGCTTGTTAAGTTCTTGGCTTCCCTCTTGAAGCCAAGCCCATCCTTAATTGAGGGGTGTCTACCAACCGTGTAGGCATCCCTTGCAAATTTTATTTTATCAACTTCATTCTTGCTAGTCTTAAGTTGGGCATTAAGACTAGCCACTTCATCATTTAATTTGGAAATTAGAACTAGGTGTTCACTACAAGCATTAACATCAAAATCCTTACACCTAGTACAAATTTCAACATGTTCAACACAAGAATTTGATTTACTAGCTACTTCTAGTTTAGCATTTAAATCAATATTAACACTTCTTAAGGTAGAAATGGTTTCATGACAGGAAGATATTTCACTAGAAAGCATTTCATTTCTTTTCACTTCTAAAGCATATGATTTTTGTGCCTCCACAAACTTATCATGTTCATCATACAATAAATCTTCTTGCTTTTCTAACAGCCTATCCTTTTCATTCAATGCATCAATCAATTCATTGATTTTATCTATCTTAGATCTATCTAAGCCCTTGAACAAGCAAGAATAATCTATATCATCATCACTAGACTCACTATCACTAGAAGAGGCATAAGTGGAGTCTTTAGTACTTACCTTCTTCTCTCTTGCCATAAGACAAGTGAGACGCTCGTTGGGGAAGAGAGCCGATTTGTTGAAGGCAGTGGCGGCGAGTCCTTCATTGTCGGAGTCGGAGGAGGAGCAATCCGAGTCCCACTCCTTTCCTAGATGCGCCTCGCCCTTTGCCTTCTTGTATGCCTTCTTCTTCTCTCTCTTGTTCCCCTTTTCCTGGTCACTTTCATTATCGGGACAGTTAGCAATAAAATGACCAAGCTTACCGCATTTGAAGCACGAGCGCTTTCCCTTGGTCTTGGTCTTGCTTGGCTGCCCCTTGCGACCATTTAGCGCTGTCTTGAATCTTTTAATGATGAGAGCCATCTCTTCATCATTAAGGCCAGCCGCCTCAACTTGCGCCACCTTGCTAGGTAGCGACTCCTTGCTCCTCGTTGCCTTTAGAGCAATGGGTTGAGGCTCGTGGAGTGGTCCGTTCAACGCGTCGTCGACGTATCTTGCCTCCTTGATCATCATCCGCCCGCTCACGAATTTTCCAAGTACTTCCTCGGGCGTCATCATCGTGTACCTGGGATTCTCACGAATATTGTTCACAAGATGAGGATCAAGTACGGTAAAGGACCTGAGCATTAGGCGGACGACGTCGTGGTCCGTCCATCGCGTGCTCCCGTAGCTTCTTATCTTGTTGATAAGGGTCTTGAGCCGGTTGTACGTTTGCGTTGGCTCCTCGCCCCTTATCATCGCGAACCGTCCAAGCTCGCCCTCCACCAACTCCATCTTGGTGAGTAAGGTGACGTCGTTCCCCTCATGAGAAATCTTGAGGGTGTCCCAGATTTGCTTGGCGTTGTCCAAGCCGCTCACCTTATGATATTCATCCCTGCACAAGGAAGCTAGAAGAACAGTAGTAGCTTGTGCATTTTTATGAATTTGTTCATTAATGATCATGGGACTATCCGAACTATCAAAGTGCATTCCACTCTCTACAATCTCCCATATACTAGGATGGAGAGAGAATAGGTGACTACGCATTTTGTGACTCCAAAATCCGTAGTCCTCTCCATCAAAGTGTGGGGGCTTGCCAAGTGGAATGGAGAGCAAATGAGAATGTGAACTTTGCGGAATACGAGAGTAATCAAAGGAAAAGTTCGAATTAACCGGTTTTCTCCTCTCGTAGTCGTTGTGGTCCTCATCCTTTTGGGAAGAAGTAGACTCGTCGCTGTCGTAGTAGATGATCTCCTTGATGCGCCTGGTCTTCTTCTTCTTCCCTTCCTTCCGTCTTTGACCCGAGCCGGAGTCAGTAGGCTTGTCGTCCTTCGGCTCGTTGACGAAGGTCTCCTTTTCTTTGTCGTTGATCACTATACCCTTCCCCTTAGGATCCATCTATTCGGGCGGTTAGTCCCTTTGTGAATAGAACGGCTCCGATACCAATTGAGAGCACCTAGAGGGGGGGGGTGAATAGGTGATCCTGAAAAAACCTCAAACTTAAGCCACAAAAACTTGTTAAGCGTTAGCACGATTAATGCCAAGTGGCTAAGGTGAAGTCTCAACAAAACACAATACCACAAGAATCAAGCACAGAGGGACACGGTGGTTTATCCCGTGGTTCGGCCAAGCCAATGCTTGCCTACTTCCACGTTGTGGCGTCCCAACGGACGAGGGTTGCAATCAACCCCTCTCAAGCGGTCCAAAGACCCACTTGAATACCACAGTGTTTTGTTGTTCCTTTCACTATCCCGTTTGCAAGGAATCTCCACAAATTGGAGTCTCTTGCCCTTACAAGTATGATCACAAAGAAAGCACAGAGTAAGGGAGGGAAGCAACACACACAAATCCACAACAAAATCGCACACACACAGCCAAGACTCGAGCTCGAATGACTATCTCAGAGTTCACACTAGAACAGAGCTCGAATCACTTAGAATCACAAACGAATGCGCAAAGAACTTGTGTGGATGATCAAGAATGCTCAAGAGTTGCTTGTATATCTCCTCCATGCGCCTAGGGGCTCCTTTTATAGCCCCAAGGCAGCTAGGAGCCGTTGAGAGCAATTCTGGAAGGCTATCCTGGCCTTCTGTCGTCGGGGGCACCGGACAGTCCGGTGCACACCGGACATGTCCGGTGACCGATTTGTTTCCTTTTCAGGCGCTTCCGACCGTTGGAAGACTACCGTAGATCTGCGAGCCGTTGGCGCACCGGACAGTCCGGTGCACACCGGACAGTCCGGTGCCGTCTTCCGACCGTTGGCTCGGCCACGTGTCCCGCGCCGATTGCGCGGCCGACCGTTGGCCCTGGCCGACCGTTGGCTCACCGGACAGTCCGGTGCACACCGGACAGTCCGGTGAATTTTAGCCGTACGCCGCCGGCCAAAATCCCGAGAGCGGCCAGTTCGAGTCGAGTTGGCCTGGCGCACCGGACACTGTCCGGTGCACACCGGACAGTCCGGTGCTCCAGACCGAGCTGGGACTTGGCTGCACACAGCCAAGTCATTTCTCCTCTTCTCTCTTCCTGTTTCTAACACTTAGACAAATATGTTAGTCCACAAAACCAATGTACTAAGGCTTAGAAACATACCTTTATCTCATGATTTGCACCTTGTTCATCCATGTACACAAATTCACAATTAAACACATGTGTTGGCACTCAATCACCAAAATACTTAGAAATGGCCCAAGGGCACATTTCCCTTTCAGTTTCTAGCAGCAGGCAGGCCGATGGGTGATCAGGCCACCTCAGCAGCAGCAACCGACACCCAACCGCTTTCCAGCTCCCGCCCCAAGAAACAATCAGCCTCCGCAGCAGCAGCAGTTCCGCCAGGGCAATGGGAACAAGTGTTTCACTTGTGGCAATGTGGGCCACTATGCCAAGAATTGTCCTAGGAACCAGCAGAGGCAGATGCCAGCACCAAATCAAGACAAGGGAAGAAAGCAGAAGGTGCAAGTCAGGCAAGGGAAGCTCAACTTCACCACTCTTGAGGAAGTACCTGAAGGAGCTCCTATCATGACCGGTATCTTTTCGTTTTATAATCAACCTGCTTTAATTCTGTTTGATTCTGGTGCATCTCATAGTTTCATTAGCCAAAAGTTTAGTGCTAAATATGAACTGCCATTCTCTCACTCTAAGGGGTCATTCATGATAGTAACACTTGGGGGTAAAATTGCAACTAATCAATTAAACCAAAGTGTGCCTATTCAACTGGGAAGCCACATTGTCAAAACCACTCTTCTTGTGTTGGGATTGGAAAATGTGGACATTATTCTGGGAGCTAATTGGATGACCTTACACCAAGTTGTGCTTGATGTAGCCAGCCGTACCGTGGAAGTTAATTCTCCGTTCTGCGGGAATTTCGCCTTAATTCTGCCCAGTCAAGGTTCTACTCAGTCATGTGCTTTCTCTATGACAGAGTTACCTTTGAAGAAGATCCCAGTGGTCTGTGAGTATGCAGATGTCTTCCCTGATGAATTGCCAGGAATGCCACCAGACCGGGATATTGAATTCGCCATCGAGTTGCAACTGGGAACGGCCCCAATTTCCAAGAGGCCCTACCGAATGCCACCCGCTGAGTTGGCAGAATTGAAGAAGCAATTGCAAGAATTGCTGGACAAGGGATTTATTCGCCCAAGTACTTCGCCTTGGGGATGTCCAGCACTGTTTGTGAAGAAGAAGGATGAAAGCTTGAGGCTGTGTATAGATTACCGCCCTCTTAATGCGGTAACTATCAAGAACAAGTATCCTTTGCCTCGTATTGATGTTCTTTTTGACCAATTGGTCAGGGCCAAGGTATTTTCCAAGATAGACCTTCGCTCTGGCTACCATCAGATCAACATACGAGCAAGTGATATTCCGAAGACGGCATTCTCGACCAGATATGGGCTATATGAATTCTTGGTGATGTCATTCGGGCTGACAAATGCACCAGCATATTTCATGTATCTGATGAATTCTGTTTTCATGCCGGAATTGGACAAGTTCGTAGTGGTTTTCATTGATGACATTTTAGTGTACTCAAAGAACGAAGAAGAACATGTCGGGCATTTGCATGTAGTACTTCAACGTCTGCGAGAGCACCACCTTTATGCCAAGTTATCCAAGTGTGATTTTTGGCTGAAGGAAATCAAATTCTTGGGTCACACTATCTCTCAGGCTGGTATAGCTGTTGATCCTGATAAAGTGCAAGAGGTGATGAACTGGAAGCCACCGGCAACTGTCCATCAGATTCGGAGCTTTCTGGGATTAGCTGGTTATTACCGAAGATTTATTCCGAACTTCTCTCGAATTGTGAAGCCTATAACTGAGTTGCTGAAGAAAGAAGTCAAATTTGTTTGGAGTCAGAAGTGCGAAGATGCCTTCCATGCATTGAGGCAGCATCTAACTACAGCACCAGTATTGGCGCAACCCGACAGCAGCAAGCCTTTTGATGTATATTGCGATGCCTCTGGCACCGGGCTAGGTTGTGTCTTGATGCAAGACAACCGAGTCATCGCTTATGCCTCAAGAGCACTCAGGCCTCATGAGCAAAACTATCCCACTCATGACCTCGAGTTGGCAGCAGTGGTTCATGCATTAAAGATGTGGAGGCATTACTTAATGGGAACCCACTGCAACATCTTCACTGATCATAAGAGCCTTAAGTACATTTTTACTCAGGCTGATCTCAACATGAGGCAGAGAAGATGGCTAGAGCTGATCAAGGATTATGACCTGGAGGTACATTATCACCCAGGAAAAGCTAATGTGGTAGCAGATGCCTTGAGTCGGAAGTTGCAATGCAATTGCTTTCTGATGGATTCTCGCATTAACACCTTGTGTGATGAGTTGAGCAAGATGCAAATTGAAGTGATTCCTTCTGGTTCTTTGTCTCACATTTCTGTTGAGCCAGCTTTGCAAGACCAGATTATCATGGCCCAGCTCAGTGACAAGGGAGTGCAAATTATCAAGAAGAATCTCCATCAGAAGGTTGAGAAGTATAATTGTTTCCGCCAGGATGAAAAGGGTGTGTTATGGTTTAAAAGCAGATTGGTGATTCCTAAGGACCAGGATCTCAAGAGGAAAATCTTGGACGAGGCTCATCTCTCCAAATTCTCTATGCATCCGGGAAGCACCAAGATGTACCATGATCTGAAGCCTTTGTACTGGTGGACCAGAATGAAGAGGGAGATAGCCCAGTATGTATCAGAATGTGACACCTGTCAGAGGATAAAGGCAAGCCACTTGAAGTCAGCTGGAGCTTTGCAACCCCTGTCCATACCTTCATGGAAGTGTGATGACATCAGCATGGATTTCATTGTGGGACTGCCCAACACCTCTCGTCATCATGATTCAATTTGGGTTATTGTGGACCGATTGACAAAAGTGGCACATTTTCTTCCTGTGCACACCACTGATAAGGCTCAGAAGTATGCAGAATTGTATATTGACCGGATCGTGTGTTTGCACGGATTACCTCGGACCATTGTTTCTGACCGAGGAGCCCAATTTGTTGCCAGGTTTTGGGAACAATTGCAAGAGTCTTTGGGGACCAAGCTAATCAGGAGTTCAGCTTACCACCCACAGACTGATGGTCAGACGGAAAGGGTAAACCAAATTCTAGAGGATATGCTGAGAGCTTGTGTGATCGATTGTGGCAAGAACTGGGATAAGCACCTCTCCTTGGTAGAGTTTGCTTATAACAATAGTTATCAATCCAGCCTAAGGATGGCATCTTTTGAAGCTCTCTATGGAAGAAGGTGTAGGACACCACTCAATTGGTCTCAACCTGGAGAAAGAGAAGTTTTTGGACCTGACTTAGTGACCGAAGCCGAAAGGAAGGTCAAACTAATCAGGAAGAATCTAGAAGCTGCTCAGGCCAGGCAGAAGAGTTACCATGATGGAAGAAGGAAACCTCTCCAGTTCGAGGTGGGAAGTTTTGTATACCTCAAGGTATCACCCACCAAGGGAGTGCAGAGGTTTGGGATCAAAGGCAAGCTAGCCCCTCGTTACATTGGACCTTATGAGATCATAGAAGCATGTGGACCCATGGCATACAAGCTGAAGTTGCCTTCAAAAATGTCTGCCATTCACGATGTATTCCATGTATCTCAGCTAAAGAAGTGTGTTCGATTGCCGACTGAAATCTTAGCAGAGCCAGAATTGGAGATAGAGCCAGATCTATCGTACCAAGAGTACCCCTCCATGATTCTGGATTGCAAGGAGAGATCAACTCGGGCTAAATCGATCAAGATGTACAAGGTCCAGTGGAGTAATCACTCAGATGAGGAAGCTACTTGGGAAACCGAGGAATTCCTGAGATCCAACTTCCCCGATTGCCTACCTAAGGAAGCTGGTACGTAATCACCCCAACCCTCCTCCTGCCCTTCGAATCTAATTTTCAAAAATATGATTTTAATTCAGAATGAAGTAACTATGAAGTAAAACTTAAAAAGGACTTCCTTCTGAAGTTGCAAAGAGAATGACATTCGAAGAGCAGTTTTACCCTAAAAATAACAATAATCACCCATTTCCTTTAAGTCTCACCCTTCGCTTCACCCTGGGAGGACTCTGGCCCGAATCTCGGGACGAGATTCCTTTAAGGGGGGAAGGCTGTGACACCCCAGTGTCACCTAGGGCTTCTCTTAAAATGCCAAACCAAGAACCATCCTTCTATGTGAACCAAAGTAAGCATGAGCATCAAATTAACTTAAGAATGAAGAATTCCCCAAGCATATACTTAAAAGTATCATGATCAAAACAAATGGGTCTTTCAAAAAAAAGGAAGTAATGTGGCAACCCTAACAAAAACCCTAAGTAAGCCAAGTTAAGCATAAAGGGTAATTGGAAGAAGTCATGGGGAAAAATGCAAAATTTCAGATATGATCAAATTACAAAGTTTTAGTTCATCAAATAACTAACAAACCATAGTAAGAGAGTTTGGCCATTTGGTCTTTTTAAAATTCCCAAACCAGCCCTTGAACCATGAGCCCTTGGAGAAATTTAGATTTCTGAATTTCTGAATTTCAGACCTCTTTTCAAAGATCGACTGCGTTCTCTGTTTTTCGAAACTTAAAACCAGGAGATCCAAATATCAAAGTTGTGCCAAATTCCCTTGAACACGCTCTGGAAAAGTTTGAACTCAAACCAAATTCATTTGACATAGTTTTGGCGCAGTTTGACCTCGGGACCAGACATTCTGACACTGGCACCTTGGTGACGCTACAACTCCCTGTCCCTAGCCTAAAACCACGCAACGTCCATACACAAAAGACAAAGCAAGGTCTGGTGAACAAATCCTTCACAGCGATCTTGCCCAAATTCGTGAAGATTTGCACCCAACCAGCGCTTGAACTCGGGCAGAGGCATCGGGCACACGTGTTCGACCGTGGCTGACACCTCTGGTTCACGCCCGTTTGCGCACCCGCGCCTCCCAGTGCACGCTCGCGCGCGCTCGCCGGTCCACGGTCGCCCGTGCACCGTGCCGTGCTTATAAAGCCTCCCCGGGCACGCCTCACTTCACCCCGCACTCACCCTCACCGGCCAGCCACCTCTCCTTAGCTCCGGCGAGCTCAATTCCGCCCGCCATTGCCGCCAGAGCTTCAGCCGTCGTGGCTAGCCCACTCCAGCCACCCCCAAGTCGAGCCAGTGCTTCGGCTAGCTCCGCCAGTGGCCCGTGAAGCTTGCCAAGCCCTCGGACCCGGCCGGACTTCACCGGAAACCCGAGATCGACCTCACCGGACTTCGGTCTTCCGCCGCCGCGCGTGGACAGAGCTAACCGGTGAGTCTCCGACCAATTCCTTGCACCCATATCTTCTCTGGCATCCCGTGAACCTCTCTGACCAGTTCGATTGAACTATCCCACCGTGAGCAGGCCAGACTCCTCGCCGCCGACGAGCAACCCCGCCTGCGCACGTGGACCGGCCAACTCTGGCCATACCCGACGGCGACCCGCACCTCGTTGTGATCCCCAAAACCTCCCCTACGTCCTCGACCACTTCACCGGAGCAATCTCGCCGCCGGTAAGCCCCTCCGCCCTTTCTTCCACCGCGGTTACTGTGTAAGATAGGAGAAGGACCTTGGGTTAGGATGTGAAGAACCCAAGGGGTTTTCTGTAACGTCAGTGACCCATGTGAATAGTAGCCTAGGGGCTGATCTGCGAAGAAAACTTGAAATACCCACCAGGGACCCCAGTGCAAAGTGAATTTCCATTTAATCAATTCTGTTAATCTTTTTAAAATGATCAGAGAACTTAGAAAACCCATAACTCGATGAATTCTTAATGAAAAGTTGTCAAACTAATTTTGCTAGCTCCTGAATATTATGAACTATCATTTAAAAATGATAAACCCTATGCTTTCTATTCTGAATTTTTGAGTTAAAAATTAAAAACAGAAACCTAGTTTAATTAAGGAAAATTTGTTTTTCTTCTGTACTAAACTTATGAAAATTTGTGGGTATTCAAACCTCATCTAGACACTGTTTAAAAATAATAGGAACCCTAGTATTGAAAAATATGA
The DNA here is from genome assembly GCA_029449295.1 of Zea luxurians. Taxonomy (NCBI): domain Eukaryota; kingdom Viridiplantae; phylum Streptophyta; class Magnoliopsida; order Poales; family Poaceae; genus Zea; species Zea luxurians. Next base: position 281,604 of record JAOPSE010000380.1, read on the forward strand.
TGTAGATATTCATTTAAAGCTATTTTACCCAAAACTTAGGAAAAATCAGAATGGCATTGGAAATTAATGAACAGTGAGTGAATTTATTTTTTCTAGTTTGCTTAAGTAACAAAGAACCTAGGAAAAACCATTAGTCCAGATCAGTTTTAAATTAGAATGTTTTATTTAGCCTTATTCGAACTGAAAATCAATTATTAGAATTTCAAACCTATACCCAAAATGAATAATAAAAATCCAGTGGACTTATAACCACTAGAGCCCCACTACAAAAATGATGAACACCTCAGCCCAACATATTAAGTAAGGAAAATAAATATAGAATGATAAGGAGGTAATTTCCAAATAAATCATGAACAACCCCTAATGATGCAATAACGGGCAACCAAAATTTTGCTAAGGCCATGATGAGATAAACCACCAGAAAAAAATGCAAACCCCTGAAAAGGGAACAAACTCATACCTATTGTTAATAAATTATGAGAAAAGCCACTTAATTCAAATAATGCATACCACCCTTTCCCTTGAGCAAAAAAATGCCAAACTTTAGAATGATTGCTCTTGCACAAAACAATAACTAAGAAAAATGAGAACTCTGTTGTTTGATATTTTTCAAATATGGTGGTAGTAGAAAGCACCTATTTGGCTAGAAACTTGAGAAAACCATAGTAAAATAACTAAAAGGTATTAATGGCTAGAAATTTGTATCAAGTCATGTTATAACACCTAAAAGCCAGCAAAAATAAGTTTTAGAGAATTACCCACTGTTAAATAGTAGTTGTAGTTCAAAACACCCCTTCTGCCCTAGAATTTAATAATTTTGTCTAGAGAAAACTATTCACTTTCTGATCCCCAATTTTTGCGACAGAGAAACATACACCAGTGCCAAGCCACTGAAATTTTTGCAGAATTTTTAGAGTTCTATAAAAGCAACTTGTAGTTCAAACCTACTCCAAAACTTTTAAGAGAATAAAAGAAAAGGAAAGAAGAAATAAACCCCACCCCAATAAGTCTAACTTGAGTACTTATCAACTCTCACTAAGACTTAAAAAGAATTCAGTGAAACCCCAAAAATAAAACCTACCACTTGCCTTAGCTAGGTTTAACCTAATTTACCAAGTATACCACCCAAGGGTCTTACATAGGTAAAGTTAACCTTGTTAACTCAAGTAGATCATATATCGTCAGAAGTTGTAATTTCTAAAAGTACATATCATATCATGCATATATCTTACGCATTGCATTCATTAGATTGTAATCTTGCTGACGGAGAGTACGTGTTCATCCCCGAGCAAGGACCTGTCCAAGAGGAGGACCAGGAGCAGGCTTCAGAGGCTGCTAGTGAGGATCTCCCCGCAGCCCCAGCAATTGAAGGCAAGCCCCGGTTTTATGCATAACCTGTTAATTATGCTATTTTACTACACTTAATGCTTGTAGGATTGTAATGTGCACTTAAGTGTAGGAGTTGCTTGAAACCTCTAGTTGCATGAACTTAGGATTCCTTTTGAGATGAATACTAGTATGCTAGGTCGAGTAGCTGCTTGCTAATCAGGATCTCGGTAGAAGTCGAATGATTTTTCTAGCACTCGCGCGAGGTCAGGAATTGATTGTATTCATCTTGATAACGGGATATGTGTTAGTCTATGGACTTGGGTCCAGGGAGGATGTCTTGTCCATGAGACGGGAAAAAGAATTAAGGATTAATGTGTGGATACCTGAGTCAAGCTTTTGAACGTACTAAGCACATGCCGGGAAAAATGGTAACCGGTAAACCTAGTACCTGAGTGAAGCCGGGCGCGGACTTTATCCCTCATGCGACCTGAGACTGGGTCTCCCATGCTAGCTATGGTCGGTACAAGTGCGGTCACTGCACGGCGGCAGCCGGGGTCAGTGGAGCATTCTATGCCAAGGCGGTGAGGCCTGGACGCGAACGGGGAATCGATGGGGACGGTTGTCATGTGTGGGGTCGGAGTACCCTGACATGCCGTGTGTTTAGGTTTACCTTGCAAGGTTAAAACTCGATTCGAATCGTCTGCTTCTCGCAGCTAATGAGACTGCTTGATTCCTTGTACTGCATCGAGTAAGAAGTGAAATGAGGTTACATGAGATAACTTGTTGATTGAACTAAATGCTTGTCACCATGTATGCTTAGAAGGAGCAAATCTAGCTAAGCAAATGATGATAGAATCTGAAAAGCTAAAAATTGATTTTAGAAACAGCTAGTGCTTTTGGCAAATCAAACCCCTCAGCCAAACAGCTGCATAGTCTAGAGGTAGATGAGTAGACTCCTCACACCGGGTAAGTCTAGCTGAGTATTAGTATACTCAGCCTTGCTTGTGGCATAATTTTTGCAGGTACCATTCAGGAAATGGTTGATGGTGTGACATTGCCTACCACCCTGCCACCGGGTTGGACGGTCGAGTGGGATGTTGCTCCGGCAGGAGAGGAGCACGAGGAGTAGTGGGCTAGGCCTTGCCCAATTCCTCGATACCGACGACATCGATTATCCGCTACACCTTATTTTGTGAACTCTTACTTGCTACTCAAAAACTCCGATTTATGTAATAACTCAGTACTTAATTTGAGGATTCTTGTTTTATTGTATTTCTTCTGTGACTCACCTTCGAGTGAGATTGTGGAATTTGATCCTGGTTAAGTGGCTCTATCAGACTAGATCTGAGGGACCAACGGGTTGTTCTGATTTAAGTGTGTTATGGCCCCTGAGGCATGACTGAGGCACTTAAGCTGGAATAATTCGGGTGGTTCCGCCACATGGCTTCCGTTTTCGTTCAGACCAATTTGAAAAGTCTCGTCCTCGTGCAGCCACACGTAACACTAGAGTTCCGACTAGGGCACTCGATGCACTCAGCAGAGAAACTAATTATTATGGCATCATTCAAAACATCCTAGAGTTTAATTTTGCAGGGAACAAAACTTTGAAATTAGTATTCTTTCTATGTGATTGGTTTGACAACACTAATGGGATTAGACAAAGTCAATATGGCATAACTGAAGTAAAGCACAAGGAATGACTTCGAGGCCATGATAATTTTATCCTTGCACACCAGTGCGAGCAGGTCTACTATATGTCGTACCCAAATCCGAAGTTTAAAGCATGGTGGGTAGTTCATAAGGTGAACCGTAGGGAACGTTTACATACTCCTTGCACTGCTGGTTATCAATTCGAAGACGAACAGGCCGATGATGTTTATCAAGAAGAAGAATTGCCAACCACTTTTACTATCGATGAGGGTGTTGCACTAAACTCACTAGTCAGAGACCGTAACGATGTCACTGCTGATGAGTGTGTTGCACCGAAACGAAAACGAAATCCAAGGAACAAAAAAGCCACATTGCGAGCTTTGGATCGAAGAAGACTCCTTGATCGTGATTCCGATGAATTTTGATGTGTAATGCATAATTTCATTTCATGTGATGTATTATTTGATTTTTTATTAATTCACTTAATTTTATGGAGCTAATACCTTTAATGTTTTTCTATTGAACAGGATGAGTGGTAGGAAAACAAAGCGCACTGCTAGGGGGTTTCTTAATGCAGCTAACAGGATACTCCCTAGTGCACGTTCCCTTTTCCAAGGGAGTTCTTCTAGCCAGAGCAGACAGGAGGCGTTGCTGAGACACGCCCGGCCAGAACTACGTGATACACCTATCACTCTACAATGGAGTACCGATGTAAATGTTTATGTAATTGATCTTATTTGTCAGTCACTTATATATAAATGTGTCTTACATGTCTCTATTTCATGTCCATAGGAAGAGGAGGATGACGAGGAGGAGGTGCCACACCATGAGGAGGAGGACGAGCAGGCCCATGAGGAGGAGGAGGTGCAGGCCCATGAGGAGGAGGAGGAGGTGGGCATAGATGCTGAGGTGGATGACGATACCACCGAGGCTCCTGTCGTTCGATGAAGGGGCACTCGGAAGGGCCACTTTGTCCTACCTCCGTCAGCGCCTGCACAATCTGAAGCTCGGGTACTGATCATCCCGGTTGGTGATAGGTACTCACGTTTGGCCACTTTGTTCTTACTTATTTGTTTATTATACACTATATATATGACATGACTTCCTTGTTTTTTGTCATGCAGCCAATGGGATGACACGTCATTCGATGGTCGAGGTCACCATAGATAGGTTAATCAAGTCTTAGGTAACCTCTGTCGTCTACATAATCCAGGAATTGTCACTGACCCGAAAGGTGTGGTGGTTCCTTGCACTAGCTGGTCGCACTTCGCACTAGCTCCACATGCTACATATGGAACAACTCAAGGCGCCGTCAAGCACGACTTTTGGGTAAGAGTAATGTTTCAAACTAACATTTATTAGTTGTTTTCAAACTAATTTTATTTTTGATGTTGGACAGAGACGCTATCGTGTGGAACCTGAGACTCAAGAGCATGCAGACCGAGTATTAGAGAAAAATGCGAAGAAGGTGTGCAGGGATGCATTTTCCAATGCTTGTCTACAGGTTGTGAACGCGTACATGAAGCGCCGAGGTCATTCTATCAACAACTTTCGACAATATTTGGATGTCTACTTGACTGTAGACCAGTACATGGAGGTAAAAATCTAATTTAGCAGCTCATTCAGATGTGAATGTAATTTTGAGCTAACGCTTTATATGCAGGTAACTCTTCCATGGATGGAACACCGACCGCAGGCTTACAAGGCTTTATGTGAGATATGGGCTTCACTCGAGTGGATTGAGAAGTCTAACAGGAATCGACATAGGCAGCGCCATCAGCAGGACGAGGACGATGATGAGGTCGTAGTCAACCATACCTATGGGGCTGATGGACACATTCGGTTGGCGAAGTGAATGGTGAGTATGTAGTATTCTGTTTTACTCAGAAATGAAACCGGATTAAACTCATATATTTGCAGGAGGCTCAAACTAGAGTTGTCCCGGGCCCAATCGATCTTTATAGGAGAGGGCAAAGAGCGAAAAATAGTGAAATCTCTGATGAGCTGTGTAGTCAAGCGGCCGTTGAGCGTATGGTTAGTTGTTGTTAGGATTAATGTTTTCTTGCCATATAGCTATAAATTACATGTGTGAAGAACCTTCATATTATATTGCAGGAGACATATGGGCAGGAGATGGTTAGGAAGTATGGAGAAGACTACGATTGGCGAGGAGCGCCTACCATCGACGCTGAAGTTATGCATTCTATTGGAGGAAAGGCGCATGGACGGTATTAACTTGTGAATTTTTTCAATAATATTGGAACTATGACCAAATAGCTAATTTTCTTGTTTTCAAGATATTCTATGTTTACCGGTGTGATTGATTCGACGGAGTTGCGTTCTCGTTGCGGCTCTTCATCACAGGCGGGCTGTGGTAGTAGCAGCCGTAGTCGGTGCTCTGTATCTAGCATGGAGGACGCTATGAGGGAGCAGCAAGACAAGTTTCGTGAAGAGCTACGGCAACAACAAATGGCATTCCTCCAACAGCAATCAGAGTACATGGCTGCTTACAACGCACAGGCGCAACAAACAATGAACGTGAGTGTCTTATTTATTCTCAACACGCTCAATATTGGTTCTATAACTAATATATTATATTTGCAATAGTCTTGGTTTCCACAGCAGGCACAGCAGCAACCATTTGTTTTCCCTCAAGTTCAGCCGCCGATGCCTCAGTAGGGATTACATGCTCCAACACCTCCACCTCCACCTCAGATGCTTCAATTTAGTTAAGACTTATCGTTTGTATTAACCTTTCAAATCTTTACTAAACTTGATTTTGTAGGGATCCGGGGTCATGGGCCATAACACGCCACCACCGGTCATACCAGCACCAGGAGGAGCTTATGCAGGGGAGGGAGTTACTCCAGGAGAGGATAGTTTGACAAACAATTTGTTTGAATAGTGGTCATGCATGTAACCAATGCCGTTATTAATGTCTTCTTTTTTCTTTAGAATTCAAACCCGTTACACGACTTCGTCAACGAGTTTTTCGCTTCTGGAGGTAGTGGTCATGTTGGGGGCATTCGGCTTCCGAAGGTCATCAAAAACATGATTTAACAATGTTTCTGGAAGTATAATGCATGAACAGGTACCTTCGGACTTGAGTTGAAACCACAGCGTGAAGAAGCACAAGAAGGAGTACGAAGGATAGCGCGAAGCCGAAGCTGTGCGCATGTCACACCCGGCTTTAAGGAACAAAGTCAGGTGCATCTCATACATGCGCCAAGAAGACAACATATATAATAACAGAGTGTATAGAGATAAATGTCATAAAACATCAGAGTATTTATTACATAGCGGAAGACTTATTACAAAATAAAGTAATAAAGATAAAACGAACTAAGGATCGTCGAAGCCAATGTCAACTGAGAAACGCCACCTAGATCAGATCAAACTCCTCGCCCAGTGGCTCCTCCCGAACCACCTGCTCTTCACCTGTGGGGGGGGGGTGTGAGACAGCAAGGGTGAGCTCACACATGATCATAGCTCAACAAGTTGTGGGGAACTAGTGGACATAAACTCACAAAGGTGTGAGTTCATGTGATGTGTAAGGCTAATCAATGACAGGGGTTAAAGCTGAGCATTGCTTTTAGTAGTTGGTCCAAATTTTATTAGCAATTACTAACTGTAAGTAAATACCAAACCATAAGAAAAGTAATAGAACAAAATTTATAATAATCCCATGCAATGCAAATGACCAAATTGAATTTAAGTTCCATAATTTAAACATCAGAGAGTCCTGAGCTGCTCATGACCGCGAGCACGGCTAGTATACCAGTTTTACACTCTGCAGAGGTTGTACCCTTTACCCACAAGTCATGTTACCCATCTGCCAAGGGATCGCGACTTCCCATACACCTCTACCTAGGAAGCGCGGCAGGGCAACACTACGAGGCCTTTACAAAGTTCCACTAGCTTCCGAAAACCCGCTACAGTTTATAGGAAGTTCCAATGCAGGGTTCTTGGCTGACCGCCATCGCAGCAAAATCAACCAAGGACCTCCCTACACTGACCACTCTCCTACTGCCCTTGCCCCTTTCGGGTAAGGTAGTCTTCCACTAGCTTTCTTAATTAGTCAGCCAAGGGCGTCCCATTAAACCCTTGTGGTGGCACGTGTTACTCAAGTTAAGCTCTATGTTCCAATTAACATTAATGATCTCAACATGAACATAAATAGAATAACAAAAAGAATTGGAACATAGAGGTAATAAATGATTATCCCAAAACCATATAAAGCAATAGCAAACTACCCAGGTGATTCAGGGGTAAACAAGGTAATGAGATAAACAATCTAGGATGACCTATCGGGTCCCATCAAAATTAACCTATGCATGGATAAATGATATTAAAGAACATCATTGGGTAAAAAGTGGTCAAGGGCACAACTTGCCTTCATTGAGCTCCTGCTCAGCTACTTCAACCTGTTGCTCACCAGGGTCCTCAGTCACAGGCTCTTCTACTCGCCACAATACAAACAAGCACAGTGCATATAGAGAAATTAACATTACACCAAACATATAAATAAAATACATAGTAATAATCTGCACATTAAAATAAAATTCTAGGAACAGGAATTATAATTTTTGGAGCTATAGAATTTAAGTTATGCATTTTCAAAGGTTTTATGTGTTTTAAATAGGATTAAGTGTGGGATTAATTTTCTTACTGTTTTCATGACCAAACAGAGGCACTAAATGATAGATAATACAATTACAAAATTTCAGGAACTGGAATGGAGTGATTTGGAGTTAGTATGAATTTTCTATGAATTATTGAAGTTCTAGCATATATTTTTTGTATTAGAAACCTATTTTCCAATTCAATTATTCCATTTTAAACAGCTCTGGACTGGGCCTCATTTCCTGTGAAACACAGGGGGTTCTGCGCAAGATATCATAGACATAGTGCATAGTAAAAATGGACGGCGGGTTCATTCTCTAATTTCATAAGGTCTCTTATACAAAACTACAAGCCGAAGGGGTATCTTTTAATCCTGGCCGTCCGATCAGAAACCGGCCGCCAGGATTAGCCTACGCTTTATAAGAATCGGTAAACAATCCTGATCGGTGGATCGGGATCCTACGGTTCAGATCTACCATACGCAGTAACTCTCCCACGATCACTTCCCGTCCGCCAGATGCGGATCGAACGGCGCCGAACCCATTATGCAAATTGGTATGCACCGGAGCAATCTCGACCGCTAAAAATAGAATCAATGGCCCACGCCGTTCTTCTTCCCCAGCACGGACACAGCAGTGCCCAGGCGATGAACAGGTTCCCCGCGGCGGTGCCCATGGTCGGCAGTGAGCCATCCGGCCAACCAGGCCCCAAACCGCGCACCAGACGACCCTACGCGAAGAGGAGAACTAGGCGAACCAAATGGTTAGTTACACACCTCCAATCGCTAGTCAAGGCGAGCTGCCCCCGACGTCCTGCGGTCTCCCGTTGTCCACTGCACGACGACCGACCCATAGATTGCCAGAACCCCAGAATCTGAGCCTATGAAGTACTACCGGCAAGGATGAGTAAAGCAGAAGTGGTAAGGGGGGGGGGGGTAATTCTCACTAAAGGTTCTGGCAGCGGCACTGTTCGGCGATGAAGCTCCGACCCGGTGATGAGCCGACCATGTCGGTTCTTCGTGTGTACGGTACGCCCGCTTGGCGTGCGATGGTGAATCCGCCCCGCGGTGTGAGTCCAGCTATTTCCCTGGCTTCCTGGTTGTCACGCGGTGATGGTCCGCACAATCTCCCCACTGACTCAGCGCCGATCGGTGGTAATGGTGGTCACGGTGGCCACGAGCTCAACTAGGAGGAGGGGTCCTCATTCTGGGGGCGAGAGGAAGGAGACGAGGATATATGTAGCTCTGGCAAGCGACCCACTTCGAAAAATCTCAACAACCCGCGTCCCGGCTCGTGGTTAGCCGGAAAATCGCGCTGGGCGGCGGTGAAATCGGCCGGTAGTTGCACAGCGTCGGAAGGGAGATCCACAGTGCGCAAGGGTCCACCCGGCAGCGCCCGAAGGCGAAAAGAGGGATGTGCCATGAGAGGCTGGCACCCGGCCCCACCAGTCGGTGAGGTGGTGCGACCGGTTGGAGGAGCAGGTTGGGCCGGCGCAAGGTAAGGGGAGATGGGCCGGATTTGGCGCCTAGGGCCCAGGTAGGTTCTTTTCTCTTTTTTCCCCTTTTTCCAAATTCAAACTTCAATTTAAATTCAAACTTTGTGGCACCTTTGTGCACTGACTAATTATTTATTTTGATCATACCCACTGTGGTGAAGTTATTTAATTATGATTTTACTTGTATTGTATAGTATTCATTTCCTTCACCTTTTCTAAATTCTAGAGTGTAAATTGGGTTAGGACTAATTCTCTTCTTTTATGTATTCTTATTATCACTTCCACTGTAGACAAATGCACAAACCAATAAACACCAGCATGATGCATGATTTAATTGTATTTATATTCTTATTAATCATTCATTTTCAAATGAAGTGTTCACATGTGATGATAAATGGAAAAAAATCACATATAAAGGAAAGGAAATTCTCCTTTTATTTCTTTTACAAATTGGGTATTACAAATCCTACCCCCCTTAAAAATAATCTCGCCCTCGAGATTTAGGAAGAACGAGGGAAAAAGGTGGGGAAAATCTATGCGAAGCTCTTCTTCTCTTTCCCAGGTCGCTTCATCTTCACCGTGGTGACTCCATTGCACTTTGCACATCTTTATCACCTTATTCCTCGTAACTCGAGTCAAAGTATCCAAAATCTTGATCGGGTACTCCGTGTAAGTCAAATCACCCTGAACACTGAGCTCTTCCATGGGTAACTGTTCCTCAGGGACACGGAGACACTTCTTCAGTTGAGACACATGGAACACATTATGCACCTCCGATAGAGTAGCAGGTAACTCGAGTTGGTATGCCATCTCCCCAACAAGCCTAAAGATCAAGAATGGTCCAATATAGCGAGGGGACAATTTGCCCTTAACTTTGAATCTCCTCATTCCATGAAGTGGTGACACCTTGAGGTACACATAATCTCCTTCTTCAAATTCCAGTGGCCTCCTTCTATTATCAGCATAACTCCTTTGCCTGGTTTGAGCCACCCTCAAATTCTCTCGAATTATACGGACTTGTTCTTCTGCTTCTTGAATCAGTTCAGGCCCAAAGAACTGTCTTTCTCCAGTCTGATCCCAATACAAAGGAGTCCTGCACTTCCTCCCATATAAAGCTTCAAAAGGTGACATCTTCAGACTGGCCTGATAACTATTATTATATGAGAACTCAGCATACAGTAGACTTTTATCCCAACTTCCTCCATGCTGAAGGGCACATGCTCTCAACATATCTTCCAATACTTGATTAGTCCTTTCAGTCTGTCCATCAGTCTGAGGGTGATAAGCCGTACTAAAATTCAACTTCGTTCTCATATTCTCATGAAAGCTTCTCCAAAATCTTGAGGTAAACTGTGAACCTCGATCAGACACGATCTTCTTTGGTACTCCATGTAAACACACAATCCGAGCCATATATAACTCTGCTAGCTGAGAACCTTTGTAAGTAGTCTTCACAGGAATAAAGTGAGCCACTTTAGTCAATCTATCCACAATCACCCATATAGCATCATATCCTTTCTGGGTGCGAGGCAATCCTGTGATGAAATCCATACCAATCTCTTCCCACTTCCACTCGGGTATCTTCAGTGGATGTAGTAGTCCAGCTGGCCTCTGGTGTTCAGCCTTAACTCTTTGACATACATCGCACATAGCCACATGTGCAGCTACATCTCTCTTCAATCCATACCACCAATACTTCCGCTTCAAATCCTGATACATCTTAGTACTACCAGGATGAATAAAATAATCTGTATCATGAGCCTCCTTTAAAATAGTCTCTCAAAGGCTTTTAATATCAGGAACACACATCCTGTCCTTGAACCATACAGTGCCCTGCTCATCTTCGGTAAATTCCGGAACTCGACCTTCAGTAATCAGATCCTTAATCTCTTTTATTTTAGCATCACCAATTTGACCTTTGCGGATTTCTTGCTCCAAGGTAGGTTCCACATCAATAGTGACTCCTTCAGTATGAGCAACTATCCCCAGGTTAAGTCTCCTGAAATCCTCAACAATCTCATCGGGTAGCTGTGCAACAATAGCTGAATGAACATGCTCCTTGCGACTCAAGGCATCTGCAACCAAATTTGCCTTGCCCGGGTGATAGTGAATCTCCAAATCATAATCCTTAATAAGCTCCAACCAACGGCGTTGCCTAAGGTTGAGATCCTTCTGAGTGAATATATACTTCAAACTCTTATGGTCCGTATATACTTGGCACTTGGTCCCCATAATATAATGTCTCCAAATCTTAAGCGCATGCACAACGGCTGCCAATTCCAAGTAATGCGTGGGGTAGTTCAATTCATGTCTCCGTAACTGACGAGAAGCATAGGCGATCACATGTCCTTCTTGCATGAGCACACATCCTAAGCCTTGGCCACATGCATCACAATAGATATCAAATCCTTTCCGTAGGTCTGGCATAACCAATACTGGTGGCGACATCAACCTCTTCTTCAATAGATCAAAGCTGTCTTGACACTTCTCGTCCCACTTAAATTCTTTTCCTTTCTCCAAAAGCGAAGTCATAGGTTTGGCAATCTTAGAAAATCCTTCAATAAATCTCCGATAGTAGCATGCTAATCCCAAGAAACTCCGAATCTCAGTAACTGTAGTGGGTGCTCTCCACTCCATTATCTCCTTAACCTTAGCAGGATCCACTGATATTCCTCCATTAGAAATAATATGACCAAGAAATGGCACCTCGCCAATCCAAAACTCGCATTTGCTGAACTTGGCATATAGCTGGTTATCCCGTAGCTTCTGTAGCACCAATCTCAGATGTTCCTCATGATCGCTATCACTCTGAGAATAAATAAGAATATCGTCGATGAACACCACGACGAATCTATCCAAATACTCCATAAACACCTTATTCATCAAGTTCATAAAATAAGCTGGTGCATTGGTTAATCCAAACGACATAACAGTGAACTCATATAATCCATATCGAGTCGAGAATGCTGTCTTAGGAATATCCGATGGTCTAATCCTCATCTGATGGTATCCCGATCGGAGATCAATCTTCGAAAATACTCTTGCTCCTCTCATTTGATCAAACAAATCCTCAATACGAGGCAACGGATACTTATTCTTCACAGTAACATCGTTGAGAGATTTATAATCCACACACATCCGCTGTGATCCATCCTTCTTCTGTACAAACAAGACCAGTGCTCCCCAAGGTGAGGAACTCGGACGAATGTATCCAGCCTCTTGTAACTCCGTCAACTGCTTCTTAAGTTCCTTCAACTCCTCTACGGACATCCTATATGGCCATTTAGAAATAGGGGCGGTTCCAGGTAAGAGATCGATAACAAACTCAACTTCTCTATCAGGTGGCATCCCTGGTAACTCCTCTGGAAAGACATCCGGAAAATCTCTAACCACCCGGATGTTGTCACCAACAAACTCCTCAGGTATAAAGAACATCACATGCATGGATGAGGAGGTTACTGCAATATTAACTTGAAATCTTTCTCCTTTAGTGGTAGTGAGTTCTACGGTACCTCTACCACATGCTATAACGGCCTTTGCCTTTCTTAGCCATGACATACCAAGGATCAGATCTATACTGCTTGACTCTAAGATTATAGCAGTAACTCCAAATTCTCTACCCATGATGGTCAATGTCAATCTACGTGTCATTTGATTCGCCTCAACAGGCCCTTTAGGTGTAATTACTATCATTCGTTTTCTCATATTTAGCAGTGGTATTTCATTTGTGTTGGCATATCTAGCAGACATGAATGAATGTGTAGCACCAGAATCAAATAATATGGTTGCAGGAATTGCATTAACATAAAACATACCAAGTACGAGGTCCCCACCATCCGGAGTAGCATCAACGCTGACTTGATTAACCTTGGCAATAGAATATCCCTTGCCAGAACTTGGAGTTTGCTGCCTGTTCTGAACTGGAGTAGTAGCAATCCCCTGTGGGCAGACATTTGCATAATGACCAGTCTTCCCACACTTGAAACAAGTAGTGCCTGGACTCTGTCCTGAAAACTTCGTCGAGGTGCCAGTAGGGGTAGCCTGTCGAGGGGGTGGAGTCCTCAGTGGTGATTGCTGAACTGGGCGCGGTCCTCCTGGTCGAGTCGGTGTTCCCTGTGGTGAACTGTAGCGAGGACGAACATTGCTGCTTCCTTGTCCTTGAGATATAGCCTTTCTCTTCAAATCTCCCAGCTGAACACGCTTGTGTTCAATAGCCAGGGCCTTATCAAGTAGCCTCTAAAATGATGGGAATGTGTGTGCCACTAGAGCATACTGCAGTGGTCCATTAAGTCCTTCAATAAAGTGCTCCTGCTTTCTTTCATCCTCAGCAACTTCCTCCGGAGCATATCTCGATAGCTGAATGAATTTGTCTCTGTATTCGCTGACTGACATGTTGCCTTGCTTCAATGACAGAAACTCCTTCTTCTTGATCTTTATCATACCAGCTGGAATATGGTAGTTTCTGAACTGTGTACTAAACTCTGCCCAAGTAATAGTATCAGCAGCATCATGGGCAGTAGTATAAGAATCCCACCAGTCAGCAGCAGGACCTGTCAGACGTCCAGAAGCATATAAAACCTTCTCCCGGTCCGTGCACTGTGCAATATTCAGCATCTTTTCAACGGACTTCAGCCAATCATTCGCGTCTAGTGGATCAGGTGAGCTTGCAAATGTAGGTGGCTTATGACTCATGAACTCTCTATGCTTGTCTCGGGGTGGAACTGGTGGTGGTGGTGGAGGCAGTGGCACTTGTTGCTGTTGCTGCTGCTGTTGTTGTTGTTGCATTTGCTGTTGCAGCTGCTGTTGTTGCGCCCTCCTTTCCTGGCGTATCTCCTCTCGCTCCTGGCGCAACTCCTGTCGTATCTCTTCTCTTTCTTGACACATCTCTTGGCGTTCTTGCTGCATCTGTGCACGCATATCTGCCATGGTGTCCGCCATTTGCTGCATCACCGCCATCTGAGCAGCAACCAGTGGGTCAACTCCGCCTGGTGGAGGATTAGGAGGATTCATCTCTGCAGGTTGTGGCTGGGGTTGTCTATATATCCACCGAGTGTGTCGATTAGGAGGCAAATCAATTCCACCACCCCGCCTGGTATTGACCATCTGAGTTAGATACATATGGTAAGAAAATAGTAGACAAGGCAGGTATTTACAAAGCAGGTTACTTTGGGGAATTTATTAGCTAAGCGGATTAATATTTTACCTACCATAGCTAATTTATTACCTTATGGTGGTACATACTAAGATGTCCATCAATAATAATTCAATCAATCAAAGAAGCAAATCAGGCATTTAGCATCAGCACAATCAACCAACATTTTTAAAGAAAATAGTTTTAAATTTTGTCTTGGGTTCCCTATCTCTTAAAAAGATCATAGTGGTAGGATTCCAAGGTGTGAATTCCATCTTGTCTTAGAGTAGAAAAGATAAGATTAACCAGAATAGAGTAGCAAAAGGTGAGACAAGATCAAGATGAGATGAGTATACAATGAGTCAGAGTAAGGTAAGTAATGAAGGGTTTGTCCATTTCTATCTAGGTTTCGTCCTACAGTCAACATTTCCTCTGATACCACTTCTGTCACACCCGGCTTTAAGGAACAAAGCCAGGTGCATCTCATAGATGCGCCAAGAAGACAACATATATAATAACAGAGTGTATAGAGATAAATGTCATAAAACATCAGAGTATTTATTACATAGCGGAAGACTTATTACAAAATAAAGTAATAAAGATAAAACGAACTAAGGATCGTCGGCGCCAATGTCAACTGAGAAACGCCACCTAGATCAGATCAAACTCCTCGCCCAGTGGCTCCTCCTGAACCACCTGCTCTTCACCTGTGGGGGGGGGTGTGAGACAGCAAGGGTGAGCTCACACATGATCATAGCTCAACAAATTGTGGGGAACCAGTGGACATAAACTCACAAAGGTGTGAGTTCATGTGATGTGTAAGGCTAATCAATGACAGGGGTTAAAGCTGAGCATTGCTTTTAGTAGTTGGTCCAAATTTTATTAGCAATTACTAAGTGTAAGTAAATACCAAACCATAAGTAAAGTAATAGAACAAAATTTATAATAATCCCATGCAATGCAAATGACCAAATTGAATTTAAGTTCCATAATTTAAACATCAGAGAGTCCTGAGCTGCTCATGACCGCGAGCACGGCTAGTATACCAGTTTTACACTCTGCAGAGGTTGTACCCTTTACCCACAAGTCATGTTACCCATATGCCAAGGGATCGCGACTTCCCATACACCTCTACCTAGGAAGCGCGGCAGGGCAACACTACGAGGCCTTTACAAAGTTCCACTAGCTTCCGAAAACCCGCTACAGTTTATAGGAAGTTCCAATGCAGGGTTCTTGGCTGACCGCCATCGTAGCAAAATCAACCAAGGACCTCCCTACACTGACCACTCTCCTACTGCCCTTGCCCCTTTCGGGTAAGGTAGTCTTCCACTAGCTTTCTTAATTAGTCAGCCAAGGGCGTCCCATTAAACCCTTGTGGTGGCACGTGTTACTCAAGTTAAGCTCTATGTTCCAATTAACATTAATGATCTCAACATGAACATAAATAGAATAACAAAAAGAATTGGAACATAGAGGTAATAAATGATTATCCCAAAACCATATAAAGCAATAGCAAACTACCCAGGTGATTCAGGGGTAAACAAGGTAATGAGATAAACAATCTAGGATGACCTATCGGGTCCCATCAAAATTAACCTATGCATGGATAAATGATATTAAAGAACATCATTGGGTAAAAAGTGGTCAAGGGCACAACTTGCCTTCAATGAGCTCCTGCTCAGCTACTTCAACCTGTTGCTCACCAGGGTCCTCAGTCACGGGCTCTTCTACTCGCCACAATACAAACAAGCACAGTGCATATAGAGAAATTAACATTACACCAAACATATAAATAAAATACATAGTAATAATCTGCACATTAAAATAAAATTCTAGGAACAGGAATTATAATTTTTGGAGCTATAGAATTTAAGTTATGCATTTTCAAAGGTTTTATGTGTTTTAAATAGGATTAAGTGTGGGATTAATTTTCTTACTGTTTTCATGACCAAACAGAGGCACTAAATGATAGATAATACAATTACAAAATTTCAGGAACTGGAATGGAGTGATTTGGAGTTAGTATGAATTTTCTATGAATTATTGAAGTTCTAGCATATATTTTTTGTATTAGAAACCTATTTTCCAATTCAATTATTCCATTTTAAACAGCTCTGGACTGGGCCTCATTTCCTGTGAAACACAGGGGGTTCTGCGCAAGATATCTTAGACTCAGTGCATAGTAAAAATGGACGGCGGGTTTATTCTCTAATTTCATAAGGTCTCTTATACAAAACTACAAGCCGAAGGGGTATCTTTTAATCCTGGCCGTCCGATCAGAAACCAGCCGCCAGGATTAGCCTACGCTTTATAAGAATCGGTAAACAATCCTGATCGGTGGATCGGGATCCTACGGTTCAGATCTACCATACGCAGTAACTCTCCCACGATC
Source organism: Zea luxurians (assembly GCA_029449295.1). Classification (NCBI taxonomy): domain Eukaryota; kingdom Viridiplantae; phylum Streptophyta; class Magnoliopsida; order Poales; family Poaceae; genus Zea; species Zea luxurians. The sequence goes on from JAOPSE010000380.1 coordinate 298,223, forward strand.
ACTTCCCGTCCGCCAGATGCGGATCGAACGGCGCCGAACCCATTATGCAAATTGGTATGCACCGGAGCAATCTCGACCGCTAAAAATAGAATCAACGGCCCATGCCGTTCTTCTTCCCCAGCACGGACACAACAGTGCCCAGGCGATGAACAGGTTCCCCGCGGCGGCGCCCATGGTCGGCAGTGAGCCATCCGGCCAACCAGGCCCCAAACCGCGCACCAGACGACCCTACGCAAAGAGGAGAACTAGGCGAACCAAATGGTTAGTTACACACCTCCAATCGCTAGTCAAGGCGAGCTGCCCCCGACGTCCTGCGGTCTCCCGTTGTCCACTGCACGACGACCGACCCATAGATTGCCAGAACCCCAGAATCTGAGCCTATGAAGTACTACCGGCACGGATGAGTAAAGCAGAAGTGGTAAGGGGGGGGGGGTAATTCTCACTAAAGGTTCTGGCAGCGGCACTGTTCGGCGATGAAGCTCCGACCCGGTGATGAGCCGACCATGTCGGTTCTTCGTGTGTACGGTACGCCCGCTTGGCGTGCAATGGTGAATCCGCCCCGCGGTGTGAGTCCAGCTATTTCCCTGGCTTCCTGGTTGTCACGCGGTGATGGTCCGCACAATCTCCCCACTGACTCAGCGCCGATCGGTGGTAATGGTGGTCACGGTGGCCACGAGCTCAACTAGGAGGAGGGGTCCTCATTCTGGGGGCGAGAGGAAGGAGACGAGGATATATGTAGCTCTGGCAAGCGACCCACTTCGGAAAATCTCAACAACCCGCGTCCCCGCTCGTGGTCAGCCGAAAAATCGCGCTAGGCGGCGGTGAAATCGGCCGGTAGTTGCGCAGCGTCGGAAGGGAGATCCACAGTGCGCAAGGGCCCACCCGGCAGCGCCCGAAGGCGAAAAGAGGGATGTGCCATGAGAGGCTGGCACCCGGCCCCACCAGTCGGCGAGGTGGTGCGACCGGTTGGAGGAGCAGGTTGGGCCGGCGCAAGGTAAGGGGAGATGGGCCGGATTTGGCGCCTAGGGCCCAGGTAGGTTCTTTTCTCTTTTTTTCCCCTTTTTCCAAATTCAAACTTCAATTTAAATTCAAACTTTGTGGCACCTTTGTGCACTGACTAATTATTTATTTTGATCATACCCACTGTGGTGAAGTTATTTAATTATGATTTTACTTGTATTGTATAGTATTCATTTCCTTCCCCTTTTCTAAATTCTAGAGTGTAAATTGGGTTAGGACTAATTCTCTTCTTTTATGTATTCTTATTATCATTTCCACTGTAGACAAATGCACAAACCAATAAACACCAGCATGATGCATGATTTAATTGTATTTATATTCTTATTAATCATTCATTTTCAAATGAAGTGTTCACATGTGATGATAAATGGAAAAAAATCACATATAAAGGAAAGGAAATTCTCCTTTTATTTCTTTTACAAATTGGGTATTACAGCGCAGGAGAGCTTCGGCATGATAGCAGAAAAGGAAAACCGACTTAAAGATGAAAAGGCTATTTAGACCTTGATGGATTACTATAGAGTTATTAGCAAATGTAAAGGGCATGAATGTAATTTTACATGGGCTGCATCCCGTGCCTATAAATAGATGAACAGTAACCCCGTACTGTTCAGGCGGACTAGGCATTGATCCTTGCGTCACGCTAGTACTTTTACCTTCTTTCAAGTCGAGGGTACACTTGTAGTTTGATATTATTTCTATTTTTCCATAGTAATAAAATAGAAATGAGATAATAATAATATATGACTGTTTATATTATCTTTTATGTTTTATGTGATTCTTTCTTCATCTCTATATGTTATGTTGTTGAAGGTATGTTCTTCATTACCTTCGTCCGAAAGTCATTATATCCTAAGGGAAATAATGCTTCGAAGGATGAAGGGCTTTAACGTTTAATGTTTTCTGTGTTGCCTTGTTCTTAACTCATAGTACATGAGAACAAGTCCCCAACATTGGCGCCCACCTCCGGTGAACCCTTTTTCGACCACCTTCGGCAAGTATCGACCTTCGTCATGCCGCCAAAGAAAGCTTCGGCAACAGGGGCTGCAACTCTGCAGCCGTTGGACCCGAACCAGGAGACCCTTTCTCTTCGGGAGGCCCGAAGCCAGAAGAGGAAGGCCACTAGTCCAACACCACAAGAGGATGAGTTGGACCAAGAAATCAGGAATATGGAGATGCTTCATCAGCAGGTACAGAAGAAGAAGGAGAAGATGGCTCGGTTAGCTAACCTGCAAAGGCAGATTGACGAAGCTACCGAAGAAGTGCGTCATCTTGCTCAAGATGAGCAGAATCGAAGGCCCCACCATAGAGAGCTGCACCAAGAGGGCTTCTTCAACGAGAATGACTGGTATGAAGATTTCCATCATGGAAATTTTGCTTTTGATGATGCTTCTCCTCTGTCAGCAGAACTGTAGGCTACGCCCTGGCCCCCGTCTTACAAGCCACCCTAGCTCCCCATGTATGATGGACACTCAGATCCAAAGTAGTTTCTGATGAGCTACGAAGCAACTATACCTTCGTTTGGTGGCAACACTGCAGTCATGGTGAAATCCTTCGTCGTGGCAGTCAAAAATGTTGCACAAACTTGGTACTCCTCTCTTCAGCCAGGAACAATCACATCATGGCAGAAGCTGAAGGACATGCTGGTCACCAGTTTTCAAGGGTTTTAGACGAAGCCGGTTACTGCTCAAGCCTTGTTCCAGTGCATGCAAGATCAAGAGGAATATCTCCAGGCGTATGTCCAAAGGTTCTTGCGTCTGAGGGCACAAGCGCCAACAATGCCCAATGAAATTGTCATTGAGTCCATGATTAAGGGGCTTCGGCCAGGACCTTCAGCCCAATACTTCGCCAGGAAACCCCCTCAAACCCTGGAGAAACTGCTTCAGAAGATGGATGAATACATCCGCGCTGACAATGATTTTCGTCAGAGAAGGGAGGAAGCTTACAGGTTCTCCGAAATGGCCAGGGGCTTCGGAGGGAGAATCCACCCTAGGCACGTCAGATCAATCCATTCCACTCTAAATGATGACAGGGGAAGTCAACAATAGAGGCCGCAATATTCTTCCCAGGCTTTGGGGCAGCAGCAGAGCTATCCTCGGCCCCCAGCTCCAAGGGGCAGAAGCGCTAGGGGCTTCGGAGGAAGGTTTGGGGATCAGCCCAGGAAAATTTATTATCTATTCTGCAGTGAGGACAAGGGCCACACTACTAGGATGTGCCACGTCACCATCCAGAAACAGAAAGAGATAGCAGAAGATGTAGCCCAACAGAGCCAGCCGAAGCAAGTCATGCATACTGCTTCGTACCACTCACCGTACATTCCAGAGTATGTGGGTAACCATCCTGCAGCCTCTGTTGCTTCGGCAAGCCAACCTCAGGCATCTTGGCACCAACCTCCACCTCCACCACCATTGCAACGAGGCCAGCAGCCAGAAGGGAGCCAGCACACTCATCAGCAACGAGACTTCAGAGAGGAGTCCGAAGCTTGCACAGTCAACAGTACTGTGCCAGAATCGAAGCACATCTACTAGAAGATATCCTACTTCTAAAATAGTTCTGGCATTCGTTATCAATTTTCTTTTTTAATAGAGAACAATCGTTAAAAGCCTAAGTTTTTCCTGTCGTTTTCAATTCCTTGTAATAGCTTCGTTTTGGCCATAGTGGAAATGTATCTCTTTTACAGACTCACGAAGTCCAAAAAGTTGGTGAAGCACGAAAGTTGCTCTCAAGAGAGCACGGGGTTCACAATCACATTACAAGTTTTACCGAAGCAATAGAAAGTCGTTCTAAGGAACGTAGCGTAAGTTTCCCGAAGCAACAAAAAGTCATTCCTAAGGGAGCGCAGTGTAAGTTTTCTGCTCAAAAGTCGTTCCAAAGGGAATGCAGAGCTTACAGCGAAAAATAAACGCTGATTCTGCCGAAGTAAAAGGCAAAGCGCAAAAAGTCAACGCGAATACCGCTGAAGTAAAAGGCGAAGAAGCTCCTAAGGGAGGCTTACAGCGAAAAGTCAGCGCTGATACACCAAAAAATAAACAGTGAAGCCGAAAAATAAACGGCAAAAAGATTGTGTGATTTACTGAGGGAATGTGTGTGTATCTTCGGCATAAATACCATTTTGCATAGCATAACATCATTACATCATTTTGCATAGCATAACATCATACATCATATTGCATCAATGGCGCAAGAAGGGGATTCAATGTTGATCTTCGGAGATTGTTTCGAAGAAGCAGTGCCAAGGCACAAAATAAGTATTGAAGAAGTATAGCTTCGTCAAACTCTAAAATGAAAAGGAGATCTATTGCTTACGAAGCATAATGATTTTACGAAGATTGGATGTTTTTACGAAATATGGATATTCTTCACAACGCATGAAAAGAAGGGAAGGTGTTTTTTCGCCGAAGGCTCAAAAACGGTATGTACGTAGAGTTTCATGCATCGTAAAGAATTCAGTTACAAGCAGCTTAAATATTATATTCAAAATTATAAAAATATTACACACTTTGTTTAGCAAATGTTACATTCCAAATGTTTTTACAATAAAAGCTATTCTTCTTTTAAAACTGCTTCCGCAGCTTTGTTCAGCAGTCGATTAACAGCTTCGTCCAAAATAACTTCGGCCACTTCATCTTCTTTCTCTACTTCTGGGTTGGCCATCGACTCGAAGGGCTCTGGAGGAGGAGATAGTTCAGCTGCGATATAAAACGTAAATAAGTCCGAAGTCGCAAAATTAGTAAATAAAGTTAAAAAGTTGTTAAGCAATACCTATCCGCCTCTCATGTTCTGCCGCTTTCTCAGCTGCCTTCGTCGCTTCTTTTGAATCATGGGAATCTTTTTTGCTCTTTTTTATCATCTCGTGCGCCATCCCTCGGCCGCCATTCTCCCGGATGTCAGTAAAGAATTTTCCGCCAATTAAGCTTGCTTTGGCCGAGGGATCTTTTGTATCTTCAATAGATAAAGTAGCTTCGGCTTGAGCCAAAGCTTTCACATGGTCGCAGCCTGACTTCTCTAAAATAGCTGCGATTCCCCTGGCACCCGAGAAAGCGCAGATATCCCCGCGACCACTCAAAACTTCCTCAAAAGCTTTAGCTTCGTTGCTGATCCAATCAATTGGGCCTTAAGGATCACCCCTTACGAAGTCGTCTTCGTTAGAGAATGCGCCAACATTGGCGAAGCTAGTTTTTATTTTCTTAACACACTCTATAGACTTTTCATAGCACCTCTCCTTGGATGCACGAAGTTCATCAACTACTTTTTGTAAGTGGTTCCTCCAATATACACTAATATCTCGATCAGCCTCTGCAAGACCACATTTTTCTTTAGCTTCGAATAGCTGTTTCCGAAGATCTTCGATTTCGTATTTCTGAGCTTCAGCTTGGGCTTTGGAAGCAACTTCGTCTTCTTTTATTTTGTTCAACAATGAGTTTAATATTTTATCTTTTTCAAGACCTTCGTTCCTTAGTTCAATTACTTCAGAACGAAGGTTGTTTAAGGCCATGGTATACCCTTCATCTTCAGTACTTTTTCGCGCCCTGAGGGCGTTGCTAAGGATAAGGCCCTGCAAAAATGCGGTATTGAGTGTAAGTGAAAGTCGCCTAGAGGGGGGGTGAATAGGGCGAAACTGAAAATCTCAAAAATAATCACAACTACAAGCCGGGTTAGCGTTAGAAATATAATAGAGTCCGCGAGAGAGGGCGCAAAACAAATCGCAAGCGAATAATGAAGTGAGACACGCGGATTTGTTTTACCGAGGTTCGGTTCTCTCAAACCTACTCCCCGTTGAGGAGGCCACAAAGTCCGAGTCTCTTTCAACCCTTCCCTCTCTCAAACGGTCCCTCGGACCGAGTGAGCTTCTCTTTCTCAAATCACTTGGGAATCAAACTTCCCGCAAGGACCACCACACAATTGGTGTCTCTTGCCTCAATTACAAGTGAGTGTTTGATCACAAGAAAGAATGCCAAAGAAAAAGAAGCGATCCAAGCGCAAGAGCTCAAATGAACACTACAAATCACTCTCTCTAGTCACTAGGGCTTTGTGTGGAGTTGGGAGAGGATTTGATCTCTTTTGGTGTGCTTTGCAATGAATGCTAGCTCTTGTATAGTGGTTGGAAGCTGGAAAGCTTGGATGCAATGAATGGTGGGGTGGTTGGGGTATTTATAGCCCCAACCACCAAACTTGACCGTTGGTGGAGGCTGTCTGTCGTATGGTGCACCGGACAGTCCGGTGCACACCGGACATGTCCGGTGCGACAGCCACGTCACCAAATAGCCGTTGGGTCAACCGTTGGAGCTCTGTCTCTGGGCCCGCCTTGATGTCCGGTGGCGCACCAGACATGCACTGTAGAGTATCCGGTGCGCCTGCTCCCGCGTGCCTGACGACTGCGCGCTTCTGGCGCGCATTAAATGCGCCTGCAGGTGACCGTTGGCGCAAAGTAGCCGTTGCCCCGAGGTTGCACCGGACAGTCCGGTGTACACCGGACATGTCCGGTGAATTATAGCGGAGCAGCCTTTGCGAATTCCCGAGACTGGCGAGTTCCTGAGCCGCGTCTCAAATGAGCACCGGACACTGTCCGGTGTACACCGGACAGTCCGGTGAATTTTAGTGCGCTGGCTCTAGAAATTTCCCGAGGGCGACGAGTTTGAGCTGAAGTCCTCTGGTGCACCGGACACTGTCTGGTGGCACACCGGACAGTCCGGTGCGCCAGACCAGAGGAGCCTTTGGTTGCTCCTTTGCCCTTTTGTTGAACCCAACACATGGTCATTTTATTGGCTAAGTGTGAACCTTTTGCACCTGTATAACTTATACACTAGAGCAAACTAGTTAGTCCAATATTTGTGTTGGGTAATTCAACCACCAAAATTATTTAGGGACTAGGTGTAAGCCTAATTCCCTTTCAATCTCCCCCTTTTTGGTGATTGATGCCAACACAAACCAAAGCAAATATAGAAGTGCATAATTGAACTAGTTTGCATAATGTAAGTGCAAAGGTTGCTTGGAATTGAGCCAATATAAATGCTTACATGATGCGCATGGATTGTTTTCTTTGTTTTTGACATATTGGACCATATTTGCACCACAAGTTTTGTTTTTGCAAACTCTTTTGTAAATTCTTTTCAAAGTCCTTTTGCAAGATAGTCAAAGGTAAATGAATAAGATTTTGCAAAGCATTTTCAAGTTTTGAAATTTTCTTCCTTTGTTCCAAATGCTTTTCCTTTGACTAAACAAAACTTCCCCTCAAATAAAGTCTCCTCTTAGTGTTCAAGAGGGTTTTAAGACATCAATTTTGAAAATACTACTTGCTCCCCCTTTAGAGCACAAAGAGATACCAATTTTGAAATTTTTCATCCGATTGACAAACATTAGTTTTAAAATTAGGGTGGTGGTGCGGAATTATTAGAGCCCTTAGAAGTACTTTCTCCTCCTTTGGTCATAAAATAAATGAGTGAAGATTATACCAACGTTGGAGAGTGATGCGGAGCGACGGCGAAGGATGAGTAGTAGAGCGGAGTGGAAGCCTTTGTCTTCACCGAAGACTCCAATTCCCTTTCAATATACCTATGACTTGGTTTGGAATACACTTGAAAACACATTAGTCATAGCATATAAAAGAGACATGATCAAAGGTATTCTTATGAGCTATGTGTGCAAGTTTAGCAAAAGAAATTCCTAGAATCAAGAATATTAAGCTCATGCCTAAGTCTGGTAAAAGATTGTTCATCAAGTGGCTTGGTAAAGATATCGGCTAATTGATCTTTAGTGTTAATGTATGAAATCTCGATATCCCCCTTTTGTTGGTGATACCGAATGGCTATGTGTTTAGTGCGGCTATGCTCATGTAATACCCAAGTTGTATACCTAGAGTAATAGAGAGAAAGCTTCTCATTTGTTGTGTCTTATTTGCATCATAAAAAGAGCACTTATGTAATTGAGAGTGACCAAATAAAACAATTATGATAAAATAAAGAAAAAGTGCATTTGTTGGAGTTTTATGTGTTGTGCATTAAATAAACCAAGAGGATAAAAATAATAAGGTATTAACTATTTGAAACTTGATTTAACCTTAAATTTGAAATTAGGGTTTTGAAAATAAGGAAAAGAGAAGAAAGAAGGAAATATAAATAAAATGTATACATAAATATCTTCAGGCTTACTATTTTTAGATGCAAAAATAGAGTTTTTAAAAGAGGATCCACAAAAGTTTGAACTAAGTCAAATTTGGTTTGAAAATGAAGAAAGAAAACAGAAAAATAAAAAGAAAAAGAAATAAACCTTACCTGGGCCCTGAAACCGGAATTCGGCCCACTCCCAAACTCAAGCCGCGCGGCCCATCTCCACGCAATCGGGCGCCGACACCCGGGGCCCCCTTGTCAGCCTCTACTCCCGCGCGTGCCATCTCCACCTTTCGCTGCGCGGCGGGACCACTCCGTCAGTCGGTACGCAGCGCGCCTCGCTCTATCGCTGCGTCGCGGGGCCGCTCTGTCAGCCGCGTACCCACCTTCCCGTTCTCTTCGCTCGCCGTTGCGCGATGTCCGCCGAGAAGAACGCCGGCGTTGACCGCCCTCGGACGTTGCCGTGCTGATTAAAAGCCCCATGACCCGTTCCTTCGCCCACAACTTTCTCGCGCAAGCTTGGATTCCCCAAACGATTTTGCGCCGCCGCCAGGCTAGTGCTCAATCCGCCGCGCGCCAAGACTCGCCCGCCGTCGACTTGTCCTCGATTTGGTGTGCGGGATCCATCTCCAGGACCCCTTGAAGCCGGTGCGGGGTTTGCCCGGGCTGGTCATCGTCCCGGGAGCATCGAATCGCTCGTCGGAGCCCAGCCGAGACGAGGAATCGCGCCTTCACGTCGTCGGGATCCTCCTCGTGACAATAGACCGGTATGAAGCCACCTCGATTTCCGCCTACCTCTTCTAGACGTGTAGTACCTAGCCGGGGAGGAAGCCGACCGGCCTAATCGCGGCGATTGCTCACCGAAATTCATGCGCCGCCGCGATTCCGCCCCATCCCGTGGCCAGAGCGGTAGCGGTAGTTAAATCATAAATTGGGGGCTCCATCGGGTTCGCACTATCCTGGGCTTGGTGTGGCTCGGTTGAATTGGAAGCTCGGGCAGGGTGGCGGCCGATTGCTTGGCGCTCCGGCGAGCGGGTCGCCGAGGGAGCTGGCGTCGTCGCGCTCGGTCACCAGGGAAGAAGATTGACTCGCGCCGTTGGATGGCCATCGGACGGTGTGGGCTAGACCGTGCAGATTGGTTGGATTCCAGCCCTTGGATCGTGATCTTGCGCGTAGGATTAGATCGCGCCTTCATTAAATAGTGGACGTCGATCTTGGATCCGACGGTTCGTATAACGTACCGGTTCATTTAAAAGTTAGTCTAATCTGAGCCCTAGGTTTTGGATCCAACGGCCCGTAGTGCAGCGTACCCCTTCACTGTGGTAACTTTATAAAAGAGCCCTCGGGTTTTTACTAAAATAACCCGCCGTCCGTAGTGGGTTTTGCCTGAGTCTGTGGGAATTTAGCGAGCAAACCCCTGCGCTTACCTGTATTTGAGGCCCAGTCCTGAGAATTTGGAAAATCAGAGAAACTAATTTAAAAATAGATTTCTAGTATAAATTTAATTGCAGAAACTTGTTTAATTCATAGAAAATTCATTTTAGCTCCAAATTGAGTCATTCCAATTTCTAAAATTTTGTAATATTATTCTCTATCATTTAGAATCACTGTTTGGACATGAACTCTGTTAGAAAATAAATTTATCATTTAATCCTATTATAATCACCTTAAATCTTAGAAAATTCATAACTTAAATTCTATAACTCCAAATTCAGTGATTCCAGTTCCTATGGTTTCATTTTAATGTGTAGATTTTTACTGTATATTTTATTCATCTGTTTGGTGTGATGTTGATTTTGGCTATACTATGTATGTATTGTGTTGATGCGAGTAGACGAACAAGCCACTGTGGAAACTGAGGTTCAGCAAGTAGAGGTAGCTGAGCAGGAGCTCATTACAGGCAAGTTGTGCCCTTGATCACTTACTTTTCCCAGCCATGTTCTTATTAATTTTAATGATCTGCATAGGTTAATTTTGATGGGAACCTTTATGTACCCCAGTTTTGATTACCTCTATACCTTGTTCACCCCTGGAATATTTTTGGGTAGTACTTGCTATTGCTTTATGTGGATTGGGTATGGAGATTCATTATTCATGATTATTCTGTTATTATTTTGTTATTATTGTTGTTCATGTTAAGATCATTAAATTAATGGGAACATGGAGCGACCACCCGGGAAAACAGTGCTACCACAAGGGTAGTATGGGATGCCCTTGGCTGATTAATTAGGAAAGCTAGTGGAAGACTACCTTACCCGAAAGGGGCAAGGGCAGTAGGGGAGAGGTCAGTGCGGGGAGGTCCCTAGTTGATTTTGCTGCGATGGCTATCAGCTAGGAACCCTTTACTGGATCTTCCCATAAACTGTAGCGGGTTTTCGGAAGCTAGTGGAACTTTGTAAAGGCCTCGTAGTGGATCCCTAGCCATTCACCTCGGTAGTGTCTAAGGGCCTTGCAAACCCAGGCGACATGGGATACACGACTTGTGGGTAAAGATGCGCAACCTCTGCAGAGTGTAAAACTAGTATACTAGCCGTGCTCACGGTCATGAGCGGCTCGGACCCTCACATGATTAACTATGGAACTTAAGTTTAATTTGACATTTGCATCGCATTTGGGATTATTTTACTATTACTGTTCTTTATTATTATTAAGGTTTGGTATTTACTTACACTTAGTAATTGCTAATAAAATTCTGACCAACTTATAAAAGCAATGCTCAGCCTTAGCCTTTATTTCATTGGTCAGCCTTACACTTCATGAACTCCCACCTTTGGTGAGTTCATGCCACATTATTCCCCACGACTTGTTGAGCTGTGAACGTATGTGAGCTCACTCTTGCTGTCTCACACCCCCCCACAGGAGAAGAACAGGTTGTTGAAGAGGAGCTGCCTAATACTGAGGAGTTCGATCTGATCTAGGTGGCGTTTCTCAGTCGACATTGGCGCCATCGATCCTTAGTTCGTTTTATCTTTATTATTTTATTTTGTAATAAGACTTCCGCTATGTAATAAATACTCTGATGTTTTATGACATTTATCTCTATACACTCTGTTATTATATATGTTGTCTTCTTGGCGCATGTATGAGATGCACCCGGCTTTGTTCTTTAAAACCGGGTGTTACAGAAGTGGTATCAGAGCGAAATGTTGACTGTAGGACGAAACCTAGATAGACTGGACAAACCCTTACTTACTTATCTCATTCTGATTCATTCTACACTCACCTTACTCTGATTCTTTCTACACTTATCTTGATCCTGTCTCACCTTCTACTGTTCTACTCTGATCATTCTTACCTTTTCTACTCTGAGACAAGATGGATTTCAAACCTTGGAATCCCTACCCCTATGACATTCTTAAGAGATAGGAGGCCTAAGACCAAATCAAAACTATTTTCTCTATTAAAAATGTTGTTTGATTGTGCTGATGCTAAATGCCTGATTTGCTTCTTTGATTGATTGAACTATGGACATCTTAGTATGTACCACCATAAGGTATTGAATTAGCTAGTAGAGGTAAAATATTAATCTGCTTAGCTAATAAATCCCCCAAAGTAACCTGATTTGTAAATACCTGCCTTGTCTACTATTTTCTTACCATATGTATCTAACTCAGATGGTCAATACCAGGCGGGGTGGTGGAATTGACTTGCCTCCTAACCAACACACTCGAAGACAACCTCAGCCACAACCTGCGGGGATGAATCCTCCTAATCCTCCACCAGGCGGAGTTGACCCACTGGTTGCTGCTCAGATGGCGATGATGCAGCAGATGGCAGATACTATGGCTGATATGCGTGCCCAGATGCAGCAAGAACGCCAGGAGATGCGTCAAGAAAGAGAGGATATACGACAGGAGTTGCGCCAGGAGCGAGATGAGATACGCCAGGAAAGGAGGGCGCAACAACAGCAGCTGCAACAGCAAATGCAACAACAACAGCAACAAGTGCCACTGCCTCCACCTCCACCACCACCAGTTCCACCCCGAGACAAGCATAGAGAGTTCATGAGTCATAAGCCACCTACATTCGCTAGCTCGCCAGATCCACTTGATGCAGATGATTGGCTGAAAGCAATTGAGAAGATGCTGAATATTGCACAATGCACTGACCGGGAGAAGGTTTTATATGCTTCTGGACGTCTGATTGGTCCTGCTGCTGACTGGTGGGATTCTTATACTGCTGCCCATGATGCTGCGGATGCTATTACTTGGGCGGAGTTTAGTACACAGTTCAGGAACTACCATATTCCAGCTGGGATGATAAAGATCAAAAAGAAGGAATTTCTGTCGCTGAAGCAAGGGAGTATGCCAGTCAGCGAGTACCGCGACAAGTTTATTCAGTTATCCAGATATGCCCCTGAAGAAGTTGCTGAAGACGAGAGGAAGCAGGAGCATTTCATTGAAGGACTTAATGGACCACTGCAGTATGCTCTAGTAGCACACACATTTCCATCATTTCAGAGACTGTTGGATAAGGCCCTGGCTATTGAACACAAGCGTGTTCAGTTGGGAGATTTGAAGAGGAAGGCTATCTCACAAGGACAAGGAAGCAGCAGTGTTCGTCCTCGCTACAGTTCACCACAGAGTACACCGCCTCGACCAGGAGGACCGCGCCCAGTTCAGCAATCACCATTGAGGACACCTACTCGGCAGGCTACACCCACTGGCACCCCGACAAAGTTTGCAGGACAGAGTCCAGGCACCCAATGTTTCAAGTGTGGGAAGATTGGTCATTATGCAAATGTCTGCCCACAGAGGATTGCTACTACTCCAACTCAGAACAAGCAACAGACCCCTGGCAAGGGATATTCTATAGCCAGGGTGAATCAAGTCAGTGTTGATGATACTCCGGACGGAGGGGACCTCGTGATTGGTATGTTTTATGTTAATGCAATTCCTGCAACAATATTATTTGATTCTGGTGCTACACATTCATTCATGTCTGCTAGATATGCCAACACAAATGAAATACCACTGCTAAATATGAGAAAACCCCTGATAGTAATTACACCTAAAGGGCCTGTTGAGGCGAATCAAATGACACGTAGATTGACATTAACCATTATGGGTAGAGAATTTGGAGCTACTGCTATAATATTGGAGTCAAGCAGTATAGATTTGATACTTGGTATGTCATGGCTAAGGAAGGCAAAGGCCGTTATAGCATGTGGTAGGGGTACCATAGAACTTACTACCACCAAAGGAGAAAGGTTTCAAGTTAATATTGCAGTAACCTCCTCATCCATGCGTGCAATGTTCTTTATGCCTGAGGAGTTTGTTGGTGACAACATCCGGGTGGTTAGAGATTTTCCGGATGTCTTTCCAGAGGAGTTACCAGGGATGCCACCTGATAGAGAAGTTGAGTTTGTTATTGATCTCTTACCTGGAACTGCCCCTATTTCTAAACGGCCATATAGAATGTCCGTAGAAGAGTTGAAAGAACTGAAGAAGCAGTTGACGGAGTTACAAGAGGCTGGTTATATTCGTCCAAGCTCATCACCTTGGGGAGCACCGGTGCTATTTGTGCAGAAGAAGGATGGATCGCAACGGATGTGTGTGGATTACAGATCTCTTAATGATGTTACGGTGAAGAACAAGTACCCGTTGCCCCGTATTGAGGATTTGTTTGATCAGATGCGAGGTGCAAGAGTATTTTCGAAGATTGATCTCCGATCGGGATACCATCAGATGAAGATTAGACCATCGGATATTCCCAAGACGGCTTTCTCGACTCGATATGGACTATATGAGTTTACTGTTATGTCGTTTGGATTGACCAATGCACCAGCTTATTTCATGAATTTGATGAACAAGGTGTTTATGGAGTACTTGGACAGGTTCGTCGTGGTATTCATCGACGACATTCTTATCTATTCTAGGAATGAAAGTGATCATGAACAACATCTGAGGTTGGTGCTACAGAAGCTACGAGATAATCAACTCTACGCTAAGTTCAGCAAGTGCGAGTTTTGGATTGGCGAGGTGCCATTTCTTGGTCATATTATTTCTAATGGAGGAATAGCAGTGGATCCTGCTAAGGTCAAGGAGATTATGGAGTGGAGAGTACCCACTACAGTCACTGAAATTCGGAGTTTCTTGGGACTCGCAGGATATTATCGGAGATTTATTGAAGGATTTTCCAAGATTGCTAAGCCCATGACATCGCTTTTGGAGAAAGGGAGAGAATTCAAGTGGGATGAGAAGTGCCAAGAAAGCTTTGATCAATTGAAGGAAAGGTTGATGTCACCTCCAGTATTGATTATGCCAGATCTGCAGAAGGGATTTGACATTTATTGTGATGCATGTGGCCAAGGACTTGGATGTGTGCTTATGCAAGATGGTCATGTGATTGCCTATGCATCTCGTCAATTAAGGAAGCATGAATTGAACTACCCCACCCATGACTTAGAGCTGGCTGCAGTTGTGCATGCACTGAAGATTTGGAGACACTACATCATGGGAACTAAGTGCCAAGTATACACGGATCATAAGAGTTTGAAGTATATATTCACTCAGAAGGATCTCAATCTCAGGCAACGTCGTTGGTTGGAGCTCATTAAGGATTATGACTTGGAGATTCATTATCACCCAGGCAAGGCAAATTTGGTTGCAGATGCCTTGAGTCGGAAGGAGCATGTTCACTCCGCTTTCGTTGTTCAGCTACCTGATGAATTAGCAAAGGATTTTGAGAGACTCAACCTGGGAATTGTTACACATACAGAAGGAGTGACTATTGAATTGGAACCTACCTTGGAGCAAGAAATTCGTAAGGGTCAAATTGGTGATGCTAAGATTCAGGAGATTAAGGATCTTATTACTGAAGGAAGAGGTCCGGAGTTCACAGAGGATGAGCAAGGCACGATATGGTTCAAGAATCGGATCTGTGTTCCCGATATTGATAGTCTTCGGGAAACCATACTGAAGGAAGCGCATGACTCAGTTTATTCTATCCACCCTGGGAGCACTAAGATGTATCAGGATTTGAAGCAAAAGTATTGGTGGTATGGATTGAAGAGAGATGTGGCTGCACATGTGGCTATGTGCGATGTATGCCAAAGAGTTAAAGCTGAACACCAGAGGCCAGCCGGACTATTGCACCCACTAAAGATACCTGAGTGGAAATGGGAAGAGATTGGCATGGACTTCATTGTTGGATTACCCCGCACGTCTGTTGGGTATGATTCTATATGGGTGATTGTGGACAGACTAACCAAGGTAGCCCACTTTATTCCAGTGAAGACCACTTATTCAGGAGCTAAGTTGGCAGAGTTGTACATGGCACGGATTGTATGCCTGCATGGTGTACCAAAGAAGATTGTGTCAGATCGAGGATCACAGTTTACCTCTCGATATTGGAAGCAGTTGCACGAGTCATTGGATACAAGATTGAATTTTAGTTCGGCTTACCATCCCCAGACTGATGGGCAGACTGAGAGAACTAACCAGGTACTGGAAGATATGTTAAGAGCTTGTGCTCTTAAGCATGGTGGAAGTTGGGATAAGAGTCTACCGTATGCGGAGTTCTCATATAATAATAGCTATCAGGCCAGCTTGAGGATGTCACCGTTTGAGGCTTTGTATGGTAGAAAGTGCAGGACTCCCTTGTATTGGAATCAAACTGGTGAAAGGCAGTTGTTTGGGCCTGAGATTATACAGGAAGCAGAGGAACAAGTTCAGCAAATAAGGGAGAATTTAAGAACTGCACAGTCCAGGCAGAAAAGTTATGCTGATACCCGGAGGAGACTACTTGAGTTTAAGGAGGGAGATTATGTCTATTTGAAGGTGTCACCGCTCCGGGGTATGAGAAGGTTCAAAGTCAAAGGAAAGTTATCCCCTCGCTTTATTGGACCCTTCTTAATCTTAAAGCGAGTGGGAGAAGTTGCATATCAATTGGAGTTACCAGATCATCTCGCGGATGTTCATGATGTTTTCCACGTATCTCAACTGAAGAAATGTCTCAGGGTGCCTGAAGAACAGTTACCACTGGAAGACCTTAGTGTTCAAGAGGATTTGACTTATACTGAGTACCCCATTAAGATTCTGGATACATTGACTCGAGTTACGAGGAATAAGGTTATAAAGATGTGCAAAGTTCAATGGAGCCACCACGGTGAAGATGAAGCAACTTGGGAAAGAGAAGAAGAGCTTCGTATAGATTTTCCCCACCTTTTCCCTAGATCTTCTTAAATCTCGAGGACGAGATTATTTTTAAGGGGGGTAGGATTTGTAATACCCAAGTTGTATACCTAGAGTAATAGAGAGAAAGCTTCTCATTTGTTGTGTCTTATTTGCATCATAAAAAGAGCACTTATGTAATTGAGAGTGACCAAATAAAACAATTATGATAAAATAAAGAAAAAGTGCATTTGTTGGAGTTTTATGTGTTGTGCATTAAATAAACCAAGAGGATAAAAATAATAAGGTATTAACTATTTGAAACTTGATTTAACCTTAAATTTGAAATTAGGGTTTTGAAAATAAGGAAAAGAGAAGAAAGAAGGAAATATAAATAAAATGTATACATAAATATCTTCAGGCTTACTATTTTTAGATGCAAAAATAGAGTTTTTAAAAGAGGATCCACAAAAGTTTGAACTAAGTCAAATTTGGTTTGAAAATGAAGAAAGAAAACAGAAAAATAAAAAGAAAAAGAAATAAACCTTACCTGGGCCCTGAAACCGGAATTCGGCCCACTCCCAAACTCAAGCCGCGCGGCCCATCTCCACGCAATCGGGCGCCGACACCCGGGGCCCCCTTGTCAGCCTCTACTCCCGCGCGTGCCATCTCCACCTTTCGCTGCGCGGCGGGACCACTCCGTCAGTCGGTACGCAGCGCGCCTCGCTCTATCGCTGCGTCGCGGGGCCGCTCTGTCAGCCGCGTACCCACCTTCCCGTTCTCTTCGCTCGCCGTTGCGCGATGTCCGCCGAGAAGAACGCCGGCGTTGACCGCCCTCGGACGTTGCCGTGCTGATTAAAAGCCCCGTGACCCGTTCCTTCGCCCACAACTTTCTCGCGCAAGCTTGGATTCCCCAAACGATTTTGCGCCGCCGCCAGGCTAGTGCTCAATCCGCCGCGCGCCAAGACTCGCCCGCCGTCGACTTGTCCTCGATTTGGTGTGCGGGATCCATCTCCAGGACCCCTTGAAGCCGGTGCGGGGTTTGCCCGGGCTGGTCATCGTCCCGGGAGCGTCGAATCGCTCGTCGGAGCCCAGCCGAGACGAGGAATCGCGCCTTCACGTCGTCGGGATCCTCCTCGCGACAATAGACCGGTATGAAGCCACCTCGATTTCCGCCTACCTCTTCTAGACGTGTAGTACCTAGCCGGGGAGGAAGCCGACCGGCCTAATCGCGGCGATTGCTCACCGAAATTCATGCGCCGCCGCGATTCCGCCCCATCCCGTGGCCAGAGCGGTAGCGGTAGTTAAATCATAAATTGGGGGCTCCATCGGGTTCGCACTATCCTGGGCTTGGTGTGGCTCGGTTGAATTGGAAGCTCGGGCAGGGTGGCGGCCGATTGCTTGGCGCTCCGGCGAGCGGGTCGCCGAGGGAGCTGGCGTCGTCGCGCTCGGTCACCAGGGAAGAAGATTGACTCGCGCCGTTGGATGGCCATCGGACGGTGTGGGCTAGACCGTGCAGATTGGTTGGATTCCAGCCCTTGGATCGTGATCTTGCGCGTAGGATTAGATCGCGCCTTCATTAAATAGTGGACGTCGATCTTGGATCCGACGGTTCGTATAACGTACCGGTTCATTTAAAAGTTAGTCTAATCTGAGCCCTAGGTTTTGGATCCAACGGCCCGTAGTGCAGCGTACCCCTTCACTGTGGTAACTTTATAAAAGAGCCCTCGGGTTTTTACTAAAATAACCCGCCGTCCGTAGTGGGTTTTGCCTGAGTCTGTGGGAATTTAGCGAGCAAACCCCTGCGCTTACCTGTATTTGAGGCCCAGTCCTGAGAATTTGGAAAATCAGAGAAACTAATTTAAAAATAGATTTCTAGTATAAATTTAATTGCAGAAACTTGTTTAATTCATAGAAAATTCATTTTAGCTCCAAATTGAGTCATTCCAATTTCTAAAATTTTGTAATATTATTCTCTATCATTTAGAATCACTGTTTGGACATGAACTCTGTTAGAAAATAAATTTATCATTTAATCCTATTATAATCACCTTAAATCTTAGAAAATTCATAACTTAAATTCTATAACTCCAAATTCAGTGATTCCAGTTCCTATGGTTTCATTTTAATGTGTAGATTTTTACTGTATATTTTATTCATCTGTTTGGTGTGATGTTGATTTTGGCTATACTATGTATGTATTGTGTTGATGCGAGTAGACGAACAAGCCACTGTGGAAACTGAGGTTCAGCAAGTAGAGGTAGCTGAGCAGGAGCTCATTACAGGCAAGTTGTGCCCTTGATCACTTACTTTTCCCAGCCATGTTCTTATTAATTTTAATGATCTGCATAGGTTAATTTTGATGGGAACCTTTATGTACCCCAGTTTTGATTACCTCTATACCTTGTTCACCCCTGGAATATTTTTGGGTAGTACTTGCTATTGCTTTATGTGGATTGGGTATGGAGATTCATTATTCATGATTATTCTGTTATTATTTTGTTATTATTGTTGTTCATGTTAAGATCATTAAATTAATGGGAACATGGAGCGACCACCCGGGAAAACAGTGCTACCACAAGGGTAGTATGGGATGCCCTTGGCTGATTAATTAGGAAAGCTAGTGGAAGACTACCTTACCCGAAAGGGGCAAGGGCAGTAGGGGAGAGGTCAGTGCGGGGAGGTCCCTAGTTGATTTTGCTGCGATGGCTATCAGCTAGGAACCCTTTACTGGATCTTCCCATAAACTGTAGCGGGTTTTCGGAAGCTAGTGGAACTTTGTAAAGGCCTCGTAGTGGATCCCTAGCCATTCACCTCGGTAGTGTCTAAGGGCCTTGCAAACCCAGGCGACATGGGATACACGACTTGTGGGTAAAGATGCGCAACCTCTGCAGAGTGTAAAACTAGTATACTAGCCGTGCTCACGGTCATGAGCGGCTCGGACCCTCACATGATTAACTATGGAACTTAAGTTTAATTTGACATTTGCATCGCATTTGGGATTATTTTACTATTACTGTTCTTTATTATTATTAAGGTTTGGTATTTACTTACACTTAGTAATTGCTAATAAAATTCTGACCAACTTATAAAAGCAATGCTCAGCCTTAGCCTTTATTTCATTGGTCAGCCTTACACTTCATGAACTCCCACCTTTGGTGAGTTCATGCCACATTATTCCCCACGACTTGTTGAGCTGTGAACGTATGTGAGCTCACTCTTGCTGTCTCACACCCCCCCACAGGAGAAGAACAGGTTGTTGAAGAGGAGCTGCCTAATACTGAGGAGTTCGATCTGATCTAGGTGGCGTTTCTCAGTCGACATTGGCGCCATCGATCCTTAGTTCGTTTTATCTTTATTATTTTATTTTGTAATAAGACTTCCGCTATGTAATAAATACTCTGATGTTTTATGACATTTATCTCTATACACTCTGTTATTATATATGTTGTCTTCTTGGCGCATGTATGAGATGCACCCGGCTTTGTTCTTTAAAACCGGGTGTTACAGCTCAACGGGATTATCCGCCATGCGGATTGCACTCTCATTATCACATAGAAGAGGAACTTTGGTTAATTTGTAACCGTAGTCCCGCAGGGTTTGCCTCATCCAAAGCAATTGCGCGCAACAATGGCCTGCGGCAATATACTCGGCTTCGGCGGTAGAAAGAGCGACCGAATTTTGCTTCTTTGAAGCCCATGACACCAAGGATCTTCCCAAGAACTGGCAAGTCCCCGATGTGCTCTTCCTATTAATCTTACACCCCGGCCAATCGGCATCCGAATAACCAATCAAATCAAAAGTGGATCCCCGAGGGTACCAAAGCCCAAAATTAGGAGTATAAGCCAAATATCTCAAGATTCGTTTTACGGCCGTAAGGTGTGATTCCTTAGGGTCGGCTTGGAATCTTGCACACATTCATACGGAAAGCATAATGTCCGGTCGAGATGCACATAAATAAAGCAATGAACCAATCATCGACCGGTATACCTTTTGATCCACGGACTTACCTCCCGTGTCGAGGTCGAGATGCCCATTTGTTCCCATGGGAGTCTTGATGGGCTTGGCATCCTTCATTCCAAACTTGCTTAGAATGTCTTTAGTATACTTTGTTTGGCAAATGAATGTGCCCTCTTGGAGTTGTTTGACTTGAAATCCTAGAAAATACTTCAACTCCCCCATCATAGACATCTCGAATTTCTGTGTCATGATCCTACTAAATTCTTCACATGTAGATTTGTTAGTAGACCCAAATATAATATCATCAACATAAATTTGGCATACAAACAAATCATTATCAAGTGTTTTGGTGAATAAAGTAGGATCGGCTTTGCCGACTTTGAAGCCATTTGCAATAAGGAAATCTCTAAGGCATTCATACCATGCTCTTGGGGCTTGCTTGAGCCCATAAAGCGCCTTAGAGAGCCTATAAACATGGTTAGGGTACTCACTGTCTTCAAAGCCGGGAGGTTGCTCAACATAGACCTCCTCCTTGATTGGTCCATTGAGGAAGGCACTCTTCACGTCCATTTGATAAAGCTTGAAGCCATGGTAAGTAGCATAGGCCAATAATATGCGAATTGACTCAAGCCTAGCTACGGGTGCATAGGTTTCACCAAAATCCAAACCTTCGACTTGTGAATACCCCTTGGCCACGAGTCGAGCTTTGTTCCTTGTCACCACACCATGCTCGTCTTGCTTGTTGCGGAAGACCCACTTGGTTCCTACAACATTTTGATTAGGACGTGGAACTAAATGCCATACCTCATTCCTTGTGAAATTGTTGAGCTCCTCTTGCATCGCCATCACCCAATCCGAATCTTGAAGTGCTTCCTCTACCCTGTGTGGCTCAATAGAGGAAACAAAAGAGTAATGTTCACAAAAATGTGCAACACGAGATCGAGTAGTTACCCCCTTATGAATGTCGCCGAGGATGGTGTCGACGGGGTGATCTCGTTGTATTGCTTGGTGGACTCTTGGGTGTGGCGGCCTTGGTTGTTCATCCTCCTTGTCTTCATCATTTGCATCTCCCCCTTGATCGTTGCCGTCATTTTGAGGTGGCTCATCTTCTTGATCTTCTTGTTCAACATCTTGAGCCTCATCCTCAATTTGAGTTGGTGGAGATGCTTGCATGGAGGAGGATGGTTGATCTTGTGCATGTGGAGGCTCTTCGGATTCCTTAGGACACACATCCCCAATGGACATGTTCCTTAGCGCTATGCATGGAGCCTGTTCTTCACCTATCTCATCAAGATCAACTTGCTCTACTTGAGAGCCGTTAGTCTCATCAAACACAACGTCACAAGAAACTTCAACAAGTCCTGAGGACTTGTTAAAGACTCTATATGCCCTTGTGTTTGAGTCATATCCTAGTAAAAAGCCTTCTACAGTTTTAGGAGCAAATTTAGATTTTCTACCTCTTTTAACAAGTATAAAACATTTGCTACCAAAAACTCTAAAATATGAAATATTTGGCTTTTTACCGGTTAGGAGTTCATAGGATGTCTTCTTGAGGATTCGGTGAAGATATAACCGGTTGATGGCGTAGCAAGCGGTGTTGACCGCTTCGGCCCAAAACCGATCCGGTGTCTTGTACTCATCAAGCATGGTTCTTGCCATGTCCAATAGAGTTCGATTCTTCCTCTCCACTACACCATTTTGTTGTGGAGTGTAGGGAGAAGAGAACTCATGCTTGATGCCCTCCTCCTCAAGGAAGCCTTCAATTTGAGAGTTCTTGAACTCCGTCCCATTGTCGCTTCTAATTTTCTTGATCCTTAAGCCGAACTCATTTTGAGCCCGTCTCAAGAATCCCTTTAAGGTCTCTTGGGTATGAGATTTGTCCTGCAAAAAGAACACCCAAGTGAAGCGAGAATAATCATCCACAATAACTAGACAGTACTTACTCCTGCCGATGCTTATGTAAGCGATCGGGCCGAATAGGTCCATGTGTAGGAGCTCCAGTGGCCTGTCACTAGTCATGATGTTCTTGTGTGGATGATGAGTGCCAACTTGCTTCCCGGCTTGGCATGCGCTACAAATCCTGTCTTTCTCAAAATGAACATTGGTTAGTCCTAAAATGTGTTCTCCCTTTAGAAGCTTGTGAAGATTCTTCATTCCAACATGGGCTAGTCGGCGGTGCCAGAGCCAACCCAAGTTAGTCTTAGCAACCAAGCAAGTGTCGAGTTCAGCTCTATCAAAATCTACCAAGTATAGCTGACCCTCTAACACTCCCTTAAATGCTATTGAATCATCACTTCTTCTAAAGACAGTAACACCTATATCAGTAAATAGACAGTTGTAGCCCATTTGACATAATTGGGATACGGAAAGCAAATTGTAATCTAAAGAATCTACAAGAAAAACATTGGAAATAGTATGGTCAGGTGATATAGCAATTTTACCCAATCCTTTGACCAAACCTTGATTTCCATCCCCGAATGTGATAGCTCGTTGGGGATCTTGGTTTTTCTCATATGAGGAGAACATCTTTTTCTCACCTGTCATGTGGTTTGTGCACCCGCTGTCGAGTATCCAACTTGAACCCCCGGATGCATAAACCTACAAAACAATTTTAGTTCTTGACTTTAGGTACCCAAACGGTTTTGGGTCCTTTAGCATTAGAAACAAGAACTTTGGGTACCCAAACACAAGTCTTTGATCCCTTGTGTTTGCCCCCAACAAATTTGGCAACTACCTTGCCGGATTTGCTAGTAAGCACATGAGAAGCATCAAAAGTTTTAAATGAAATAGCATGATCATTTGATGCATTAGGAGTTTTCTTTCTAGGCAACTTGGCACGGGTTGGTTGCCTAGAACTAGATGTCTCACCCTTATACATAAAAGCATGATTAGGGCCAGAGTGAGACTTCCTAGAATGAATTTTCCTAATTTTGCTCTCAGGATAACCGGCAGGGTATAAAATGTAACCCTCGTTATCTTGAGGCATGGGAGCCTTGCCCTTAACAAAGTTAGACAAGTTCTTAGGAGGGGCATTAAGTTTGACATTGTCTCCCCTTTGGTAGCCAATGCCATCCTTGATGCCAGGGCGTCTCCCATTATAGAGCATACTTCTAGCAAATTTAAACTTTTCATTTTCTAAGTTATGCTCGGCAATTTTTGCATCTAATAATGCTATATGATCATTTTGTTGTTTAATTAAAGCCATGTGATCATGAATAGCATTGATATCAACATCTCTACATCTAGTACAAATAGAAACATGCTCAACATTAGATGTAGAGGGTTTGCAAGATTTTAGTTCTACAACCTTAGCATGTAACATATCATTCTTAGTTCTAAGGTCGGAAATAATAGTATTGCAAACATCAAAATTTTTAGCCTTAGCAATCAAATTTTCATTTTCTACTCTAAGGCTAGCAAGAGACTCATTCAATTCCTTAATCTTAGCAAGCAAATCATCATTATCATTTCTAAGATTGGGAATTGAATCAATACAAACATGAGAATCAACCTTAGCAATTAATCTAGCATTTTCATTTCTAAGGTTGTTAATGGTCTCATGGCAAGTGCTTAGCTCACTAGACAATTTTTCACATTTTTCTACCTCTAGAGCATAAGCGTTTTTAACCTTAACATGTTTCTTGTTTTCCTTGATTAGGAAATCCTCTTGGGAGTCCAAGAGATCATCCTTTTCATGGATAGCACTAATTAGCTCATTTAATTTTTCTTTTTGTTCCATGTTAAGGTTGGCAAAAAGGTTATGCAAATTGTCTTCCTCACCACTAGCATTATCATCACTAGAAGATTCATATTTAGTGGATGATTTAGATTTAACCTTCTTCCTTTTGCCGTCCTTTGCCATGAGGCACTTGTGGCCGACGTTGGGGAAGAGGAGTCCCTTGGTGACGGCGATGTTGGCGGCGTCCTCGTCGGAGGAAGACTCGGTGGAGCTCTCGTCGGAGTCCCATTCCCGGCAAACATGGGCATCGCCGCCCTTCTTCTTGTAGTA
Source organism: Zea luxurians (assembly GCA_029449295.1). NCBI lineage: Eukaryota > Viridiplantae > Streptophyta > Magnoliopsida > Poales > Poaceae > Zea > Zea luxurians. The sequence goes on from JAOPSE010000380.1 coordinate 322,432, forward strand.
CTTCTTCTTTTCTCTCCTCTTTCCCTTCTTGTCGTCGCCCCTGTCACTGTCACTAGACATAGGACTTTTTGCAATAAAATGACCGGGCTTACCACATTTGTAGCACACTTTCTTGGAGCGGGGTTTGTAGTCCTTCCCCCTCCGTTGCTTGAGGATTTGGCGAAAGCTTTTGATGATTAAAGCCATCTCCTCATTGTCGAGCTTGGAGGCGTCAATTGGTTGTCTACTTGGTGTAGACTCCTCCTTCTTCTCTTCCGTTGCCTTGAAGGCCACCGGTTGCGCCTCGGACGTGGAGGGATCATCAAGCTCGTTGATCTTCTTTGAGCCCTTGATCATACATTCAAAGCTCACAAAATTCCCGATAACTTCCTCGGGGGTCATTAGTGGATATCTAGGATTACCACGAATTAATTGAACTTGAGTAGGGTTAAGGAAAATAAGAGCTCTTAAAATAACCTTAACCACCTCGTGGTCGTCCCACTTTTTGCTCCCGAGGTTGCGCACTTGGTTCACCAAGGTTTTGAGCCGGTTGTACATATCTTGTGGCTCCTCCCCTTGGCGAAGACGAAAGCGACCGAGCTCCCCCTCGATCGTTTCCCGCTTGGTGATCTTGGTGAGTTCATCACCCTCGTGCGCCGTCTTGAGTAGGTCCCAAATCTCCTTTGCATTCTTCAACCCTTGCACTTTGTTGTATTCCTCCTTGCTTAGAGAGGCGAGGAGAATGGTTGTGGCTTGGGAGTTGAAGTGCTCGATTTGGGCCACTTCGTCCGTATCATAATCCTCATCCCCTATTGATGGTACCTGTGCTCCAAACTCAACAACATTCCATATACTTTTGTGGAGTGAGGTTAGATGAAATTTCATTAAATCACTCCACCTAGCATAATCTTCGCCATCAAAAGTTGGCGGTTTGCCTAATGGAACGGAAAGTAATGGAGTATGTCTAGATGTGCGGGGATAGTGTAAGGGGATCTTACTAAACTTCTTGCGCTCTTGGCGCTTAGAAGTTACGGACACCGCGTCGGAGCCGGAGGTGGATGTCGATGAAGAATCGGTCTCGTAGTAGACCACCTTCCTCATCCTCTTCTTCTTGTCCCCACTCCGATGCGGCTTGTGGGAAGAAGATTTTTCCTTCTTCTCTTTGTGATGTGAAGAAGATATTTTCTCCTTTCCTTTGGAGGAGTCCTTCTTCTTTTCTTCGTGGTGTGAAGAAGATCTTTTCTCCTTTCCTTTGGAGGAGACCTTCTTCTTCTCCTTCCTCTTGGTGCGGGACTCTTCCGATGAAGTGCTCCCTTAGCTTGTAGTGGGCTTGTCGCCGGTCTCCATCTCCCTCTTGGTGTGATCTCCCAACATCACTTCGAGCGGTTAGGCTCTAATGAAGCACCGGGCTCTGATACCAATTGAAAGTCGCCTAGAGGGGGGTGAATAGGGCGAAACTGAAAATCTCAAAAATAATCACAACTACAAGCCGGGTTAGCGTTAGAAATATAATAGAGTCCGCGAGAGAGGGCGCAAAACAAATCGCAAGCGAATAATGAAGTGAGACACGCGGATTTGTTTTACCGAGGTTCGGTTCTCTCAAACCTACTCCCCGTTGAGGAGGCCACAAAGTCCGGGTCTCTTTCAACCCTTCCCTCTCTCAAACGGTCCCTCGGACCGAGTGAGCTTCTCTTTCTCAAATCACTTGGGAATCAAACTTCCCGCAAGGACCACCACACAATTGGTGTCTCTTGCCTCAATTACAAGTGAGTGTTTGATCACAAGAAAGAATGCCAAAGAAAAAGAAGCGATCCAAGCGCAAGAGCTCAAATGAACACTACAAATCACTCTCTCTAGTCACTAGGGCTTTGTGTGGAGTTGGGAGAGGATTTGATCTCTTTTGGTGTGCTTTGCAATGAATGCTAGCTCTTGTATAGTGGTTGGAAGCTGGAAAGCTTGGATGCAATGAATGGTGGGGTGGTTGGGGTATTTATAGCCCCAACCACCAAACTTGACCATTGGTGGAGGCTGTCTGTCGTATGGTGCACCGGACAGTCCGGTGCACACCGGACATGTCCGGTGCGACAGCCACGTCACCAAATAGCCGTTGGGTCAACCGTTGGAGCTCTGTCTCTGGGCCCGCCTTGATGTCCGGTGGCGCACCGGACATGCACTGTAGAGTGTCCGGTGCGCCTGCTCCCGCGTGCTTGACGACTGCGCGCTTCTGGCGCGCATTAAATGCGCCTGCAGGTGACCGTTGGCACGAAGTAGCCGTTGCCCCGAGGTTGCACCGGACAGTCCGGTGTACACCGGACATGTCCGGTGAATTATAGCGGAGCAGCCTTTGCGAATTCCCGAGACTGGCGAGTTCCTGAGCCGCGTCTCAAATGAGCACCGGACACTGTCCGGTGTACACCGGACAGTCCGGTGAATTTTAGTGCGCTGGCTCTGGAAATTTCCCGAGGGCGACGAGTTTGAGCTGAAGTCCTCTGGTGCACCGGACACTGTCCGGTGGCACACCGGACAGTCCGGTGCGCCAGACCAGAGGAGCCTTTGGTTGCTCCTTTGCCCTTTTGTTGAACCCAACACATGGTCATTTTATTGGCTAAGTGTGAACCTTTTGCACATGTATAACTTATACACTAGAGCAAACTAGTTAGTCCAATATTTGTGTTGGGCAATTCAACCACCAAAATTATTTAGGGACTAGGTGTAAGCCTAATTCCCTTTCAGTAAGCAAATGGAAAATTTTGTTTTTAAATACAAAAATCTCATTTTCTCACCTTTAAACTATTGTATGCTAAGCTGTCGGCCAACTCATCTTTTGATAACACTGAGAGCCCATCTTCTAGTGTCGGGAACCTGAAGCTCTTGCCCATCTGTCGGCAGACAGAAATCTCTTTGCTGTCTGGGAGACAATACAAGAAGTCTTCTTCCCCGCTGCCGTTGAATACCAGTGCCCCTTTGGATATTTCAATCTTTGAGCATAGAATTGAGCCTCTCGCTTTTCTTTCTCAGATAATCTTTTTCCCGAAGCATGTCGTATAATATAATCAGGAGCTTCAGATGATGCTTCGGGAATAGGAATGGCGGTTTTTCCAGTTAGAATTACTTCTGCAGCCTCTTTCTCCGTCTTTTCTCCGATTTCCAAGGATTTCTCCATGGCGGGCTCCGAAGGCCCAGCTTCAGTCTCGACTTGGATCTTGGCAGCTTCGGCCTCAATTTGTGTTTCCGAAGTTTCGGCAGCTTTCTTCGGAGTAGAGCTTGAAGATTTTATTGTTTCTAGCACATCTAATACATTGACCATTCTCTTCCTCTTGGGAGTCGTTGAAAGATCCTTTTGTGCCTTCGGCATTGTCACCTCTGCCGAAGGACTTATTACTTCTAATATCCTCGTTTTCTCAACCTTCATCTCTTCAATGTTAATGGCCTTTAGCTCATCTGATTTGGCTGATGATGCCTTCGGCGGTACAGACGATTCTTCAATTTTCTGCGTAATCGCAGGTTTCTTGCCTTCGGTCACCGAAGAGGTCTCACCGCCAAATTTGGGCACTGTGGCCAGTTCAATATAGCGCGGTCGATGAGTAAGGACCTTCACCCTTTACCTCTTCGACACAGGCTCGCTCGGAACGGCTGAAACATCATCTCTCCCGGAACCTCCACTTTTTCTTTTTTGCCCCCGGGGCGGGTAACGGTAGTCAGGATACATGAACCCAAGAGCATCAAAAACTCTGTTTAGTCTCTTCTTTTTCCGGTTCCCGAAGGTCGTAGATAATGTGTTATCTTTTGCTCTGGAGTACAACCCAAGCAGCTCATCGCTTGTAGCTTCGACGCTTTTCAGCCAGTCGTCGTCTGGCTCGATAAACTGGTCTCTAAACCTGAAGGTACATTTTAGTCGAACCAAACCACCTTCGTAGGGATTGCTGATGGATTATTTTGGCATCTCCCAGTTGGCTACCAATGGCCATATTCTGTAGGCCACGTGCTCTTGAACTAAGTCCCTTGTCCCAATGAAAGAGCAGACTAAGCTGAAGGCCTTGTGACATTCTTCGGCCGCTTCGTCAATTTCTACCTTCGGTTTCTAGAGCCCGAAGCGTTGCCAGATAGGGCGCATGATTATCTCTTTAATATCTTCTCGTGCCTTTAAACCATTTTTTACATAGAACCATTCTTTCGTCCAGTCTCCGGGCCATCTCTTCCAAAAAGTCGGTACTGGGGAGCTTGAGCCAGAACGGGCAACGAAGCTATAGCAGCTGAAATTGTTATGATACTGTTCTTTACCCCAGGGCTTCATCTCATATAACAGTACATGCATACTGCAGAAACTTTTTGCATTTGGCTCCAAGCCCTGACTCCTTACAGCCCATACGAAGATTCCCATTCTTATAATGGCTTCGGGGGTAATCTGGTGAAGGTAAATCTGTAATATCTTCAAAACCTCGACTACGAAGCTGCTCAGAGGGAGCCGAAGCCCAGCCTTGAAAAAGCTTCGAAAGATCACGACTTCATCCTCCTCTGGAGTAGGACAAGTCTTCTCTCCGTCGTCAGCCCTCACAATAGACATATCCCAAAAGTATCTCCCCCTCATGTTGTCAAGATGGCTTTGTTTAATAGTTGATTTTCCAAAAACTGCGTGGCTCGGTCGCCAAGGTCGATCTTCGGAGTCTTCCCCGCCGCTTTCCACATCATAGTTGTCACTATCACCAGTGTCTTCAGATAAACCCTCCAAAATTTCCCTAGTAATCTTCTCTGCATTTGTCTTTGCTATCGATTCAATAAAGCCAAGATTCATCTCCTCAGAATGGCTCAGCTTTGATTCAGCGACAGCTTTCTTATCTTCAGACATCTTCGAAAATGCTGAGAAAGTGCTCTCAAAGCTGAAGCTTAAAAATTTAAAAAAGCCAAGCAAGTGTTGGTGCGCAAGAGCTAAAAATTAAGTAAGCAAGAGCAGATGGCAAGAAAGCGTGCTAAATGAGCACGTGGTGTGCTCTTATTTATACGCCTGGTGCGTTGCATGCTGGAGGGCCCGCTTGTCAATGGCTGTTGCTATTCTAGCAAAGGGAAGGTGTTTTTTCGGACCTTCGGCTCAGGGCCTTCGTCCTTGTCGCAATCTGAATTTATCATTCTAACAAATTAATATTGCGAGGGGCTACTGTTGGGGGCCTTCGGCTTCCGAAAGTCCTCAAAAACATGATTTAACAATGTTTCTGGAAGTATAATGCATGAACAGGTACCTTCGGACTTGAGTTGAAACCACAGCTTGAAGAAGCACAAGAAGGAGTACGAAGGATAGCGCGAAGCCGAAGCTGTGCGCAGGAGAGCTTCGGCACGATAGCAGAAAAGGAAAACCGACTTAAAGATGAAAAGGCTATTTAGACCTCGATGGATTACTATAGAGTTATTAGCAAATGTAAAGGGCATGAGTGTAATTTTACATGGGCTGCGTCCCGTGCCTAACAGTAACCCCGTACAGTTCAGGCGGACTAGGCATTGATCCTTGCATCACGCTGGTACTTTTACCTTCTTTCAAGTCGAAGGTACACTTGTAATTTGATATTAATTCTATTTTTCCATAGTAATAAAATAGAAATGAGATAATGATAATATATGACTGTTTATATTATCTTTTATGTTTTATGTGATTCTTTCTTCATCTCTATATGTTATGTTGTTGAAGGTATGTTCTTCATTACCTTCGTCCGAAAGTCATTATATCCTAAGGGAAATAATGCTTCGAAGGACGAAGGGCTTTAACGTTTAACGTTTTCTATGTTGCCTTGTTCTTAACTCATAGTACTTGAGAACAAGTCCCCAACAGGTCACAACTCCAACGACCCCGATATGTGATGGTGTTAGCTTTGTGCCGAATTATGCGTTGTAATGGACTATTTGTGGACTTTATGTTTGTATGGACTATTTATGGACTTTATGTTTGTATGGACTATTTGTGAACTTTTTGTTTGTATGGACTCCAATTTTATGTTGTGGACTATTTGTGAATTATGGATTTAATGTTTCTGTATTGTGGACGTTGTATGGACTATCATTTTATGTTGTGATTATATTGTTGATGAATTTGCTGTTATTTTTTGCATTTTTACAAATTTTTTTGCTCTAAAATTGTTAATTTTCGGCGGCCTCCCTGGCCGCCGAAAATAATGAATACTATTTTCGGCGGCCTCCCTGGCTGCCGAAAATAATGAATACTATTTTCAGCAGCCGTTAATTTTCGACGGTTGTCTTATGGCCGCCGAAAATAGGTTATTTTCGACGGCTGGACCCTGGCCGTCGAAAATATAGCCTTATTTTCGGCTATTTTTTCTGGCGGCCAGGAACCGCTGAAAATAAGCCTAAGGCCGCCGAAAATAGCTTATTTTCGGCGGCAAAGGCCTTATTTTTGGTGGTTCCTGGCCGCTGAAAATCACTATAGCTCTTATAGTGTAGGACCAGCAGGACTCTTCCCCCTCGCCTCAGCAGAAGGTGGAATCTAGGAGACAGTCCTCCTCTGTGCCCTAGCTAGAGGTGCCCCCTCCACCACCACAGGGCATCCCAGCTGCTGGAGGAGACCCTGATGGAGACGATGACGACGGTGGCAATTCGAGCCACAACACGGAGCCTTCGGAGGAGCAGGAGCCAGAAGGATGGGTCGCCTGACCCATCACTCGTGACGCCGCTCGTGGTTGTCATTTCCACGACGCTCTCGACACCTTGCTGTGTTGGGTCTTCGACTGACACACTTGGTCTATCGAGTACCGCCGTGTAGTCTACAAGCACAGTAGTGGGTTATACTCGGACCAGTGGGAGGCTACCTACTTGGTGCATTGTCCAGACGATTTTGTCTGGGGTGCAGAGGCCTACTCAGAGCATTATTCTATCACTGAGCAGGACTACCGAGGCAGCGATGTAGGATGCTGCATAGCTTGCACTTTCGCTGTACTGCTCGTTGTTCAGTGGGGTGGCTGACGGTCTCGACCAGAAGTATTACCCCCGCTGCTCGACTAGTTGTACCGGAGGTGTGATTGCTCACCCGTTAGTGAGGGCAATCCCAGATTGAGCAGCATGGTCAACCTGGTTGCCATGCTCAACACCGAGCTAGACCACACCCTTGACGAGTTGGGAAAGGATCGTGCAGAAATTGTGAAACTATGTGCTGAGCATGCGGAGCATCGCCATCAGGAGGATGGTTCCCCCGCCCATGTTGGGACTCAACACCCTTATCGCTCGCCGCCCCGTGGTCATTATGCTTATGGCACCCCTGACTACAGGACCTAGATAAACTTGGAGCCCTAGATTGTTAGAGTCGGAGTTTGTAATAAACTGTTTAGTCAAGTGTCTTAGTCTTGGTCAGTTTTAGTTAGTCAGAGTAGTTTGCTTATAATAGGTTTCTATGTTTGTCTTGGTGAACTTATGATGGATTTGGATGTTTGTAATGATTGTCACCAAAGTGTGGGTGTCCCCTGCAATTTGGTGTAGTTATCAATAAAGTTAGTCATTTAGTTGGACAACCTTTTACTTCTACTTTCCTCTTTATATGAGAAGCTATGTTTGGCTATGTTGAGAGTTAGTGAAGATGCACATTTGTTCAGTGTTATGAAGACTTCTATATATCTTTTCTTATGCTGAAAGACTGCAGGATCAGGTCTGATGTGTGAATGCTTTTTACAGATGTCTGACAATAGGCATCAAGGTGGAAGGTGTGTACAACAAGAGCAGCAAGCACCACAGGATGAGGCACCCCAGCAGCAGTTGCCACCACCACCCCAATGACAATAGAGTAGATGTTTCTCATGTAGACTCAAGCAGTTCAAGCAATTGGGTAGACCCTAGCAACCATGCAACAAGTGTAGCAACAACCTTAGCCTCAACTGTAAGTACAGATGCCACATATGCCAAGAGACAAGCGTGCGGAGTTCATGAGAGGTCATCCCCCTATGTTTGCCCACTCTGCAGACCCCATGGACGCCGAAGACTGGTTGCGCATAGTGGAGCGGGAGCTGCATATCGCTCAATGCAACGACAGAGAGAAGGTTCTATATGGTCCCCATCTGCTAAGGGGAGCAACTCAGTCCTGGTGGGAGTCCTACCTCACCACCCATGTCGACCTTGAAGCCATCATCTGGGAGGAGTTCAGAGACAACTTTCGCTAATACCACATTCCAGAAGGTTTAATGATAGCGAGGAAGGAAGACATAGCATTGAAGCAAGGCCCCCTGTCTGTCAGTGAGTACAGTGACAAATTTCTACAATTATCTCGCTATGCACTTGAGGATGTCAACACTGATGCCAAGAGGCAGTATAGGTTTCTGAGAGGTTTGGTTGACCCCCTACACTACCAGTTGATGAACCATACCATCCCGACCTTTCAGCATCTGATTGATAGAGCTATAATGACTGAGAGGAAGCGCTAGGAGATGGAAGACCAAAAACTCAAGATTAGTGGACCTCAGGCTGGGAGCAACAGTCGTCCCCATTTCTCAGGCAATCTACCCCAGTAGTTCAAGAAGAATCACCCTCAGGGATACCAGCACCAGTACCAGAATCAACATCCGCATCAACAGCAGTTTCAGAGGCAGTTCCCTCAATAGTAGCAACAACAGTACCTCCAGAATAACCAACCAGGAGGAAACCAGTATCAGCGACAGAACAACCAGGCACCTCACCTTCCTGCCCCAGCAACCAATTAGAACATTTAGATAGCCCCAGCGCAAGGAGGAGGCCAAGGATGTTTCCACTATGGAGAACAGGGCCACTAGGTGTCGCATTGCCCAAAGAAAGGAGCTCAGCCATAGTCAACTCCAAATGCCCTAGCAAGATAGAATGCATCCTAGCAAGGGTCAAACAACCATGGACAGTCGCGTGCTCAGTATGGAAAGGTGAACCACCTGGAGGTCGACACAGTTCAGGAGACCCCAGGAGTGGCACTAGGTATGTTCTCAGTCAAATCTCAATCCGCAAATGTGTTATTTGATACCAAAGCCACACATTCTTTTGTGATAGTGAGAGCACCTAGAGGGGGGGTGAATAGGTGATCCTGTAAAAACTTAAGACTTATTGCCACAAAAACTAAGTTTAGTGTTAGTGCAATAGAATCAAGTAGCTGGAGAGGAGTACTTGTGAAACACAGAAACCACAGAGAGAACCAACACAGTAGACACAGTGGTTTATCTCGTGGTTCGGCCAAGTACAAAACTTGCCTACTCCATGTTGTGGCGTCCCAATGGATGAGGGTTGCACTCAACCCCTCTCAAGTGATCCAACGATCAACTTGAATACCATGGTGTTCCTTTTCTTATCACTTTTCCCTTTTGCGAGGAATCTCCACAAGTTGGAGTCTCACACCCTTACAACAAATATCAATGTAAAAGCACTAGAGTAAGGGAGGGAAGCAACACACACAAATCCGCAGCAATACGCACACAAACAGACCAAGACTTGAGCTCAAATGAAATGCACAAGTTCACCACTAGAAAGGAGCTCAAATCACTAAGAAAATCAATCAAGTATGCCGAGACAGAGTGTGAGAGTCTTAGAATGTTCAAAGTATGCTTGGTGTTCTCCTCCATGCGCCTAGGGGTCCCTTTTATAGCCCTAAGGTAGCTAGGAGCCGTTGGAAGCAATCTGGGAAGGCAATTCTTGCCTTCTGTCGGGTGGCGCACCGTACAGTCCAGTGCACCACCGGACAAGCACTGTTCATAGTCCCGTGCGGATTGCCTTCCAAAAATAGAACAGTCGACCGTTGCAGAAATGGAGCCATTGGCGCACCGGACACTGTCCGGTGCACACCGGACAGTCCAGTGCCCCCTGCCGACCGTTGGCGCGGCCACGCGTCACGCGCGGATTGCGTGGCCGACCGTTGGCACAGTCGATCGTTGGCTCACCGGACAGTCCGGTGCCTCACCGGACCGTCCGGTGAATTTTAGCCGTACGCTGTTGAACGATTCCCGAGAGCGACGACTTCGCCGCAGACGGCTCACCGGATAGTCCGGTGCACCACCGGACAGTCCGGTGAATTATAGCCGTACACCGCCGTCAGTTCCCGAGAGTGGCCTGTTCACCGGAGGCTGGCCTGGCGCACCGGACACTGTCCGGTGCACCACCGGACAGTCCGGTGTGCCAGACTGCGCTGAGTCTTGGCTGTTTCAGCCAAGATCTTTTCTTCTTCTCTTTTCTCTGATTCCAGCACTTAGACAAATATATTAGTACACAAAAACCAATGTACTAAGTCTAGAATCATATCTTCTTGTTGATTTGCACTTCATCAATCATTTGGCACAAGATTACTGACTTAATACGTGTTGGGCACTTAATCACCAAAACTATACTAGAAATGGCCCAAGGGCACATTTCCCTTTCAATCTCCCCCTTTTTGGTGATTTATGCCAACACATCAAAAAGCAACTAAAAGAAGTGCAACATCAAAGCAATTGAGAACAAGAATTGTTTTTGATTCAAATTTGGCATATTTGGATCATTCTTTGCCACCACTTGGTTTGTTTTTGAAATCAAACTCAATTTCCTATCTCTAAGTAAAACACACTTGTTTAGGCATAAAGAGAGGTATTCCATGAGAAAAATTGATCAAGAGCCAAAAACTCCCCCTTTTTCCTATAATCCTACATTCTCCCCACAAGAGGCCAAATTTTGCACATAAGAGTATTTTGTCAAAACAAAAGTTCTAACTCTACTATTTTCAAAATTCTCAAGTGGAAGCTGATCCATTTGCTTTGGCCTTAATTTCTCCCCCTTTGGCATTAAGCACCAAAACGGGATCATTATTGGCCCTTAAACCCCATTGCCTCACCAAAATCTTCAATTAAGAGTAAAAAAGGCAATAAGAGCACGGAGATGAACTTGGAGTAAATTACCCTCTCATCAGAGTGCGGTGGAAGTCTTGCATGGTCCAAGTTCACCTTTTCCCTTTCAATCACCTTTGAGACTAGATTAAGAAAACTCAAGCATACGGTTAGTCTCAAAGGGTCAAGTTTTAGCATTTCTCCCCCTAAATATGTGCATCATTCACACATGGACTTGTGAGGTCCGGGGATCCCTTGCACAACTTGAGCACCATACATAAACAATGATATGCATAAAAGAACATGATCAAAGGCATAAAACACATGTATGCTCTATATCAATCCAAGTTACACGAATCTAAGACATTTAGCTCACTACGCAGCCTGCAAAAGGTCTTCTCATCTAAAGGCTTGGTAAAGATATCGGCTAGCTGGTTCTCGGTGCTAACATAAAACACTTCGATATCTCCCTTTTGCTGGTGGTCTCTCAAAAAGTGATGCCGGATGTCTATGTGCTTTGTGCGGCTGTGTTCAACAGGATTGTCCGCCATGCGAATTGCACTCTCATTGTCACATAGGAGTGGGACTTTGCTCAGATTGTAGCCAAAGTCCTGGAGGGTTTGCCTCATCAATCGGAGTTTGAATATCCAATTAAGTCAAAGGTAGACCCCTTTGGATACCAGATCCCGAAGCAAGGCGTAGCAACTAAATATCTAAGGATTCGCTTAACGGCCACAAGGTGACACTCCCTTGGGTCGGATTGAAATCTAGCACACATGCATACACTAAGCATAATATCCGGTCTACTAGCACATAAATAAAGTAAAGACCCTATCATAGACCGGTATGCCTTTTGATCAACGGACTTACCTCCTTTGTTGAGGTCGACATGTCCGTCGGTTCCCATTGGAGTCTTTGCGGGCTTGGCGTCCTTCATCCCAAACCGCTTGAGCAAGTCTTGCGTGTACTTCGTTTGAGAGATGAAGGTGCCGCCCTTGAGTTGCTTCACTTGTGTTGGGGGCCTTCGGCTTCCGAAGGTCCTCAAAAACATAATTTAACAATGTTTCTAGAGTATAATACATGAACAGGTATCTTCGGACTCGGATCAGAACTAGTGTGAAGAAGCACAAGGAATTCGAAGGTTGGCGCAACGAAGGTTGGCGCAGGGCCGAAGCTGTATACAGGGGAGCTTCGGCATGGTAGCGGAAGAGGAAACCGACTTAAGAAGGAAAAGGCTATTCAGACCTCGATGGGCTATTACAGAATCATTAGAAAATGTAAAGGGCATGGGTGTAATTTTACATAGGCTGTGTCCCGTGTCTATAAATAGTTGAATAGTACTCCTGTACTGTTCGCGTTGACTCGGCATTTGCTTTTGCGCCACGCTTGTATTCTCACCTTCTTTTAAGTCGAAGGTACATTTGCAACTTAATATCATTTCTATTTCCCATAGCAATAAAATAGAAATGAAATAAAAGTAAGTTGATAATAATACATAATTGTTTATGTTGTATTTCATATGATTTCTTCTCCATCATTCTATGTTATGCTGTTGAAGGTGTGTCCTTCATAACCTTCGTCCTCCGAAGATCATTATATCCCAAGGGGAATAATGTTTCGAAGGATGAAGGACTTTAACGTTTAATATTCTCTGTGTTGCCTTGTTCTTAATTCATAGCATTTGAGAACAAGCCCCCAACATTGGCGCCCACCTCCGGTGAACTCTTTTCGACCACCTTCGGCAAGCATTGACCTTCGTCATTCCACCGAAGAAAGCTTCAGCAACAGGGGCTGCTGCTCTCTAGCCGCTGGACCCGAACCAGGAAACCTTTTCTCTTCGAGAGGCCCGAAGCCAGAAGAGGAAGGCCACTAGTCCAACACCCCAAGAGGACGAGTTGGACCAAGAAATCAGAAACATGGAGATGCTGCATCAACAAGTACAAAGGAAGAAAGAGAAGATGGCTCGGCTAGCCGACCTTCAGAGACAGATTGACGAAGCTGCCGAAGAAGTTCGCCATCTTGCTCAAGATGAGCAAGAGCGAATGCCTCAACATAGGGGGCTTCATCAAGAAGGCTCCTTCAACGAGGATGAATGGTACGAGGATTTCCATCATGGAAATTTTGCTTTTGATGATGCTTCTCCTCTGTTAGCAGAACTACAGGCTACACCTTGGCCCCCGTCTTACAAGCCACCCTAGCTCCCCATGTATGACGGGCACTCAGATCCGAAGCAGTTTTTGATGAGCTACGAAGCAACTATATCTTCATATGGAGGCAATACCGCAGTCATGGCGAAATCTTTCGTCATGGCAGTCAAGAATGTTGCGCAAACCTGGTACTCCTCTCTTCGGCCAAGGACAATCACATCATGGCAGAAGCTGAAGGATATGTTGATCACTAGTTTCCAAGGGTTTCAAATGAAGCCGGTCACCGCTCAAGCTTTGTTCCAGTGCACGCAAGATCATGAAGAATACCTCCAGGCGTATGTCCGAAGGTTCTTGCGTTTGAGGGCACAAGCGCCAACAGTGCCCAATGAAATTGTCATTGAGGCCATGATCAAGGGGCTTCGGCCAGGACCTATGGCCCAGTACTTCGCCAGGAAAGCCCCTCAAACCCTGGAGAAATTACTTCAAAAGATGGATGAATATATCCGCGCTGAAATGATTTTCGTCAGAGAAGGGAGGAAGCTTACAGGTTCTCTGAGATGACCAGGGGCTTTGGAGGGAGAATCCACCCAAGACACGTCACGTCAATTCATTCCACCTAGAATGACAACAGAGGAAGTCAGCAACAGAGGCTGCAATATTCTTCGCAAGCTTTGGGGCAGCAACAAAGCTATCCTCGGCCATCAGCTCCAAGGGGCAGAGGCGCCAGGGGCTTCGGAGGAAGGTTTGGGGATCAGCCCAGGAAAATTTATTGCTTATTCTGCTGTGAGAACAAGGGCCATACTACAAGGATGTGCCATGTCACTATTCAGAAACAGAAGGAAATAGCAGAAGCTACAGCTCAGCAGAACCAGCCGAAGCAGGTCATGCATACTGCTTCGTATCACTCACCCTACATACCAGAGTATGTAGGTAACCATCCTGCGGCGTCTGTTGCTTCGGCTAGTCAGTCATAGGCATCCTGGCCATAGCTTCTACCTCCGCCACCACTACAACCTGCATATTCACGCGACCAACAGCCAAAAGGGAGTCAGCAGACCCATCAGCAGAGAGAATTCAGGGAGGAGTCCAAAGCTCGCACAGTTAATAGTACTGTGCCAGAGTCGAAGCATATCTACTAAGAGATATCCTACTCCTGAATTAGTTTTACATTCATTTGTCGTTCTTTTTCTTACTAAGAAATAGTTGTTGAAAACATGGCTTTCTCGTCATTTTTAATTCCTTGAAATAAGCTTTGTTTTTGCCATAGTGAAAATATATCTTCTGCAAACTTACGGAGTCCCAAAAGTCGCCGAAGCACAAAAAGTTGTTCCTAAGTTACAAGTGTCTTCGAAGCTACAAAAAGTCGTTCTTAACGCAACGTAACTTTGCCGAAACTACAAAAAGTCGTTCCTAAAAGGAGCGCAGTGTAAGTTTTCTGCTCATAAGTCGTTCCAAAGGGAATGCAGAGCTTACAGCGAAAAGTCAACGCTGATTCCACCGAAATATAAGGCGAAGCACGAAAAGTCAACGCGAATACCGCCAAAATAGAAGGCGAAGAAGTTCAAAAGACGTTCCTAAGGGAATGCAGAACTTACAGCGAAAAGTCAACGCTGATACACCGAAAAATAAGCAGTGAAGCCGAAATATAAACGGCAAAGAGATTGTGTTCTAAAGCAGGGATATGTGTGTATCTTCGGCACAAATATCATTCTGCATAAGCATAACATCATCACATCATTCGCATAACATCACATCATACATCATATTGAATCAATGGCACAAGAAGGGGATACAATGTTGATCTTCGGAGAATGCTTCGAAAAAGTGAAATTGTGCTAAGGCACAAAATAAGTTTCGAAGAGATACAACTTTGTCAGCTATAAAGTGGAGGAAAATGTTTATTGTTGACGAAGCATCAATGTTTCTGCGACGATTGGAGGATTTTTTACGAAGCATAAAAATTCTTCTTTACGAAGCATGAAAAGAAGGGAAGGTGTTTTTTCGCCGAACGCTCAAAAACGGTATGAACAATAAAAGTTTCATGCATCGTAAAGAAATGAATTACAAAGCCATTTGTACATTACATTAAAAACTCATTAGTATCAAATATTACAAGCATAGTCCAGCAAATGTTACATTGGTATTCTAATAATGTTTTTACAAATTATTCTTCATTCAAAACTTCGTCCGCAGCTTCGGTCAGAAGTTGAGTAACGACTTCGTTTAAAATGCTTTCGGCCATGTTAATGATTTCTGCTGGTTCCTTTGCCTCTGACTCGATCAATGGCTCGAAGGGCTCTAGGGGAGGAGATAGTTCGGCTGTAGTAGAAAACGTAAATAAGATTAGAAGTCACAAAAATAAAAATAAAGTTAAAGGCTATTAAGCAATACCTATCCGCTTTTCAAGTTCCGCAGCCTTTTCGGCTGCCTTCGTAGCTTCCCTTTCATCGTGAGTATCTTTTTCGCTCTTTTTTATTATTTCGTGGGCCATCCCTCGACCGCCATTTTCCCAAATGTCAGTAAAGAATTTTCCACCAACTAAGCTTGCTTCGGCCGAGGTGTCCTTTGTATCGTCAATAGATAAGGTAGCTTCGGCTTGGGCCAGAATTTTCACATGTTCGCAACCTGATTTTTCCAAGATCGCCGCGATTCCCCTCGCACCCGAGAAGGCGCAGACGTCCCCACGGCCACTTAAAATCTCTTCAAACGCTTCGGCCTCGCTGCTAATCCATTCAATTGGGCCTTCGGGATCTCCCCGTATAAAGTTGTCTTCACTAGAATACGCGCCAACATTGGTGAAACTAGTTTTTATCTTCTTCACACATTCTATAGATTTTTCATAACATCTTTCTTTTGAGGACGAAAATCTACAACTATTTTCTCCCAATAATTTTTCCAGTAGTTACTGACATCACGGTCAGCTTCGGCAATAACGCATTTCAATTTAGCTTCGGCCAGTTGCTTTTGGAGGTTTTCAATCTCGTTCCTTTGGATTTCAGATTGGGTCTTATAGTTAGCTTCATCCCCCTTCATCTTGTATACCAATGTAAGCAAAATTTTATCTTTCTCTAAAGCTTCGTTCCTCAGCTTAATAACCTCTGTTCGAATGTTGCTGAGAGCAATAGTGCAACTCTCATCTTCGGCATTCTTTTGCGCCCTTAGAGCATTGCTCAGTATTAAACCCTATATGAAAAGAATTAGTATAAGAGCAGAAAAATAATTCAAAGTTCAAAAAACTTCCAAATGTGCAATTTTTGTACCTTCAGACTGTTATATGCGAGACTATCTGCAAGATCCTCCTTTGTCATGGCACAAAGGCCAGCTTCAAGCTTCGGAAGCCCTATACTTCTGGCCATCTCCCGGCAGACAGATAATTCTTTGTTGTCTGGGAGGCAGTATAAGAAATCATCTTCCTCTGTCCCATTGAACACTAAGGCACCCTTTGGATACTTCAGTTCTCGGGCATAGTGTTTAGCTTCAAAAATCTCTTCTTCAGTTAATCTTTTTCCCGAAGCGTGTCGTACGATATAATCAAGAACTTCAGAGGACGCCTCAGGAGTAGCAGTGGCAGCTTTTTCAGGCAGAATCTGTTCTGCAGCATCTTTTTCCGTTTTCTTCTCCCCAGTTTCCAAGAGTTTCTCCTTTGCAGGCTCTGAAGGCCCAGCTTTGGTCTCAACCTGGCTCTTCGTAGCTTTGGCTTCTGTTACTCTTGTCTCAGACTGCATCTTTGGAGCTTCGGCAGTTTTCCTTGGAGTAGAGCTTGTCTTTATTGTCTCCAGCGCATCTAGTACATTGACCATTCTTTTTCTCTTAGGGGTCGCTGCAGGACCTTTTGGTGCTTTTGGCACTGTCACTTCTGCCGAAGGGCTTGAAATTTCTGATATCTTTGGTCCTTCGATCCCTATATCACCGGCCTTCGGCTCAGCTAATTTGGCTGATGGTGTTTTGGGTATTGCAGCCGGCTCTTCAATCTTCTGCGTAGGCGCAGCTTCTTTGGCTTCGGTAGCCGAAGAGGTCTCACCGCTAAATTCGGGCACTACGGCCGGTTCAATATATCGTGGCCGGTGAGTAAGAACCTTCACCTTCTTCCTCTTCGGCGCAGGCACACTAGGAGTGGCTGAAGCAGCATCTTTCCTAGAAATTGCACTCTTTCTCTTTTGTCCCTTTGGCGGGTACCGGTAGTCAGGATACATAAACCCAATAGCATCAAAAACTCTATTTAGCCTTTTCTTTTTTCGGCTCCCGAAGGCCGCAGATAACGCATTATCCTCCGCTTTGGAGTACGGCCCAAGCAGATCATCACTGGTAGCTTCGATGTAATTCAACCAGTCATCATCTGGTTCGATAAATTGATCTCCAAATCTGAAAGTATATTTCAGTCGAATCAAATCACTCTCGTTAGTGTCGCTGATGGTTTCCTTCGGCATCTCCTAGCTCTCTAGCAGTCGCCATATCCTGTAAGCCACGTGCTCTTGGACTAAGTCCCTTGTCTCGATGAAAGAACAAACTATGCCAAAGGCCCTTCGGCATTCTTCAGCTGCTTCATCAATCTCTACCTTCGGTTTCCAAAGGCCGAAGCGGGACCAAATGGGGCGCATGATGATATCTTTGATATCTTCTCTCGCTTTTAAATCATTTTTCACATAGAACCATTCCTTCAGTCTCCAGGCCATCTCTTCCGAAAGGTTGGCACTGGGCAGCTAGAGCCTGAACGAGCAACGAAGCTGTAACAACCAAAATTATTGTGATACTGCTCCTTACCCCAGGGTTTTGTCTCATATAAAAGTTCATGTATGCTGCAGAAACTTTTCGCACTTGGTTCCAAACCTTGACTCCTCACAGCCCAAACGAAGATTCCCATTCTTATGATGGCTTCGGGAGAGATTTAGTGAAGAAAAATCTGGTATATCTTCAAAACTTCAACCACAAAACTGCTTAGGGGGAATCGAAGCCCAGCCTTGAAGAAGCTTCGATAGATCACAACTTCATTCTCCTCAGGAGCAGGAGCAGTCTGGTCTCCGTTGTCAGCCCTCACGATGGATATGTCTCAAAAATACCTTCCTCTCATGTTTTCAAGATGACTTTGTCTGATGGTCGGTTTTCCAAAGACTGTGTGACTTGGTCGCCACGGCCGATCTTTGGAGTCTTCGCCCCCACTTTCCACATCATAACTATCGCTGTCATCGGTATCTTCAGATAAGCCTTCTAAAATTTCTTTTGTAATCTTCTCTGTGTTGGTCTTTGCAATTGACTCAATGAATCCAGCGGTTTTTTCCTTAAGAAGCTTCTCCTCCTCGCTCAGCTTCACTTCAGCAACAGCTTTCTTATCTTGAGACATCTTTTCTTTGGAAATGATGAAAATGTGCTCTTGAAGCCGAAGCTCAGAAAATCTAAAAACCAAGCAAGCGTTGGTAGGCAAGAGCTAGAAAATTGAGCAAGCAGAGCAGAGTAGATGGCTAAAAGCGTATCAAATGAGCTCGAGGTGTGCCCTTATTTATACGCCTAGTACATTGCAGGGTGGAGGGCCCCGCATTGACTGTTGCTATTTTAGCAAAGGGAAGGTGTTTTTTTTGGATCTTCGGCTTAGGGCCTTTGTCCATATCGCAATCTGAATTTGTTATTCTAACAATTTGATATTGCGAGGGGCTACTTTTGGGGGCCTTGGGCTTCCGAAGGTCCTCAAAAACATAATTTAACAATGTTTCTGGAGTATAATACATGAACAGGTATCTTCAGACTCGGATCAGAACCAGTGTGAAGAAGCACAAGGAATTCGAAGGTTGGCGCAACGAAGGTTGGCGCAGGACCGAAGCTGTATGCAGGGGAGCTTCGGCATGGTAGCGGAAGAGGAAACCGACTTAAGAAGGAAAAGGCTATTCAGACCTCGATGGGCTATTACAGAATCATTAGCAAATGTAAAGGGCATGGGTGTAATTTTACATGGGCTGCATCCCGTGTCTATAAATAGTTGAACAGTACTCCCGTACTATTCACGTTGACTCGGTATTTGCTTTTGCGCCACGCTTGTATTCTCACCTTCTTTTAAGTCGAAGGTACATTTGCAACTTAATATCATTTCTATTTCCCATAGCAATAAAATAGAAATGAAATAAAAGTAAGTTGATAATAATACATAATTGTTTATGTTGTATTTCATATGATTTCTTCTCCATCATTCTATGTTATGCTGTTGGAGGTGTGTCCTTCATAACCTTCGCCCTCCGAAGATCATTATATCCCAAGGGGAATAATGTTTCGAAGGACGAAGGACTTTAACGTTTAATATTCTCTGTGTTGCCTTGTTCTTAATTCATAGCATTTGAGAACAAGCCCCCAACAACTTGGAACCCAAGGAAGTAGTTCAACTCGCCCATCATCGACATCTCGAATTTCTGTGTCATCACCCTGCTAAACTCTTCATAAGACTTTTGGTTAGTAGAACCAAATATTATGTCATCGACATAAATTTGGCATACAAATAGGTCACCATCACAAGTCTTAGTGAAAAGAGTTGGATCGGCTTTCCCAACCTTGAAAGCATTAGCAATTAGAAAGTCTCTAAGGCATTCATACCATGCTCTAGGGGCTTGCTTAAGTCCATAGAGCGCCTTAGAGAGCTAACACACGTGGTCGGGGTACCGTTCATCCTCAAAGCCAGGGGGTTGCTCCACGTACACCTCCTCCTTGATTGGCCCGTTGAGGAAAGCGCTCTTCACGTCCATTTGGAACAACCTGAAAGAATGGTGAGCGACATAGGCTAACAAAATACGAATCGACTCTTGTTGGGGCGAAGGCGAAGACGCCACCCTTCGCTCGATGCCTTCGCCAGTCTCGCTGCACCAACGGAGAAAAGACGACCGACAGACTCCTTCGCTCGATGCCTTCGCTAGTATCGCTGCACCAACGGAGACAAGACGACTGGCAGACTCCACCCTTCGTCCAATGCGCCGAGGAACGAAGGCTTCTAGCGAGGTCGTCCCATCCCGCGGCGTCGTCCAACACGAGGGCCCACGTGTAATCTGGCCCATTATAACAGGCCCTGCGTGGCCGCGGAGCATTACGGGCCTGATTTGTAAAGGCTTCTCTGTAATTACAGTCTGTAACCCTGCTTTAATGGGAATATTCCGGGGATAACCTGGGCGCCTGAGGGCACATGCGTACTTAACTCGAGACGCTGGGCACTCAAGCACCTATAAATACCCCCGTACAGTGCCCTTGTTAAGGGAGATTGAGAAAGCAATTGCCCTCTTGAGCAAAACCTTGTCTGCATTACTTCTACTCCCCCGTTGGATCAAACTTGCTCGGGAGAACAAGTTCCAACATTTGGCGCCCACCGTTTGTGCTACGAAAAACCACCCGCGATGGCACCCAAGAAAGCTAGCTCGAAGGCAGCCCCTTCTGTTGACGAAGCTGCGAAAGCAGCGCTACTGGCTGAGAAAAAGGGCAAAGCCCTTGTCGACACCACCCACCAAGAAGCCTGCAAAGACAATGACACACTCAGCAAGAGGCAGCGCAATGAACAACCCACACCCGAAGGCAGCCTCCGCACCTGCAGCTCCGGGGGACAACAGCAGCCTCCCCCAGGCTTCGCTCCACCAGAGGGTGCGGACGCCACAGAGGACGGCGGAGTCATCGGCGTTTCCGCAGAGGAACAACTACAGCTGAGTGCCTTGCGCATCAAGAACCACAACCTCCAGAGGCAAAAAGAGATCATCGAGGCCAAACGCCAACACGTGTCTACGCTAGCCAAAGTGCGCCAGATGATACGCGACGAAGAGCAAAAGGCTTAGGAGCTTGAGCAAGAGATCGCCCTCATGCAGCGCGAAGGCCAACTCGGTCTGCAACACGGGCCAGCCCTCCAACACCATGCGCAGATCGAAGACTTGTTCACCCCTCAGCGCGGACACGCCACTCCGCACGCCGCAGCATTCCAAGGTGTCAACTACCTTGACGAGCAGAGTCCTCTGGCTCCCCACCTGCAAGTGTCACCATGGCCTGCCAACTTCAGGGCGGGGACCTATCCCAAGTACAATGGCAGCACTGACCCAGTACAGTATATCATGAGCTATCAGGTCGCCGTTGCATCATCCGGAGGGGACGACGCCACGATGGCCAAGTCATTCATCATCGCCCTCGAAGGCCCGGCCCTCACCTGGTACACCAGGTTGCCACTGCTGTTCGTCGACTCCTGGAGAAGTCTCTGGGACAAATTCCTGCTCAACTTCCAAGGGTACCGCCCAGACACCGATGCCTTGGCTGAACTTTCACTCTGCAAGCAGCTGGAACGAGAAACTCTACGGGAGTACTACCGCAAGTTTTTGACTCTCAAGTCACAACTGCCTTCGGTTGATGACCAGATCGCCATTCACTACGCCATCAGTGGCCTTCAGGCTGGCGTCCTTTACAGCCACTGCATCAGAGATCCACCCAGGAACCTACAGGAGCTATATCAGCTATTCGAAAAATACGCCAGATCCGAAGAGCTCCACCAGCGCAAAGTCGAGTCTCAGAGGAAACCCAAAGACCCTCCGCAGTCCAGCCGTACGTGGACGAGGCCATCGCAGGCAAACTCCGGTCGGGATGGCCGCAATCAGCAGTAGGTGCACAACATCGCCAACCAGCACCCCGCTGGCGAAGCCCCTCGCCGCCAGGAGTATCCCCCCAGGGCCGTGGAAATGGAACTCGTGGCCAAGGCCGGGGACGTGCGCAGCAGCTGTGCAGATTCTACTACTTGTTCCATGGCGAAGACTGCGCGCACCCTACAAGAGACTGCCCAGAGACGAAGGCCACCAGAGACAGGATGGCACGGGCGCAACCAGCCGACAACCCCAGAGTTGTTGCACACATATATCAGCAACCCCCTCAGCCATACCACCATGGCCCCGCTCCGCATCCCCCACACCACGCATACCAACACCACCAGGAGGTACAAATCCTACCTCCTCCACCCCTACCTCCACACCCGCAACAGCAAAACATCCACCATCCCAACCATCCCCAAGCCCCAAAGCAAGAAGACTTCACCGATCAGCCATATCGCGGAGTCATTCACATGATCACTGGGGGTCCAGCGTCGACATCGATACGAAGCGACAGAAGAGAGACCATTACCACAGCATCAACCACGTCATCGTCACTGGTACAGTCGTGCAGACGAAGTGGTCACATGTGCCATTAACCTTCGACGCCCGAGACGTCGATCTGCGCAGCGCACCCCACATCGACGCCATGGTTATCAACTGCAGCGTGGCAGGCTGGGACCTACACAAAGTCTTAGTCGACAATGGCAGCTAGGCGGATATCATTTTCCTCCATGCCTTCGACCGTATGGGTATAAGCCACATCCTGCTCAAGCCTTCAGACAACCTTCTGTACGGCTTCGGCGGCAAGGGCACCTTTCCTGTCGACAAAATAGAGCTACCCCTCTCCTTCGGTATAGCACCCAATGCACGAAGCGAGCAAGTCACGTTTGACATCGTCGACATGGTGTACCCGTACAACGCCATAATGGGTCGGGGCTCCATCAACAAGTTTGAGGCAGCCATTCACGGACTCTACCTGTGCATGAAGATCCCAGGTCCGCAAGGCGCCATCACAGTCTACGGCAACCAGCAGGCCGCGCGCAACATAGAAAGGGACTTCGTTCCCGGTCAAAGGAACGTACACTGCCTCATGGCCAGCGCGAAGTCTCCGAGTCTGCCAGCCCAGCCACCAAAGAACACGACAAAGCACAGCTGCAGAGTAACGACGGGATCAAGACTGTTCCCCTCGACCAAGCAACGCCCAAGCAAACGGTCACCATCAGCGAAGACCTCACTCCGCATGACGAGGAGAGACTCCTCTGCTGCCTGTCCAAAAATAAAGACTTCTTCGCCTGGTCCGCCCTCAACCTAGTCGGAGTCAGACGCTCCATCATCGAGCACAGCTTGGGAATCGACCCTTCGGTGAGGCTGAAGAAACAGCGGCTGCGCAAGATGTCTGACGAGAAAACAGAAGCCGCCAAGGCCGAGGTACATTGCCTGCTTGAGGCCAAATTCATCGAGCCAATGGCCTACCCTACATGGCTCGCCAATGTAGTGATGGTGCAGAAGAAGAGCGGCAAATGGCGGATGTGCATCGATTTCACCAGTCTCAACAAGGCCTGCCCCAAGGACAACTTCCCGCTGCCTCGGATCGACAAAATCGTCGATAGTGCAGCCGGGTGCGAAGTCATGTCACTCCTTGATTGCTTCTCCGGCTACCATCAAATATATATGAAGGAGGAAGACAAGGCAAGCACTAGTTTCATAACACCCTTCGGCACGTATTGCTTCATCAGAATGCCGGAGGGACTTAAGAACGCCGGGTCCACATTCTCTCGGCTCACCAAAACGGTGCTTGAGAGCCAGGTCGGCAGAAACATATTTACATATGTCGACGACATCGTTGTCGCCAGCAGAAGCAAGGAGGATCATCTGGCTGACCTCGCCGAAACGTTTGCGAACATGCGGGACGCACGACTTCACCTAAACCCTGAAAAGTGCGTCTTCGGCGTTCGCCAGGGGAAAATATTGGGCTACCTGGTGTCGCACCGCGGCATTGAAGCCAATCCAACCAAAATCCAAGCCATCATCAACATGACACCACCGCATTCAGCCAGAGACGTCCAACGACTGACAAGCAGACTAGCCGCCCTCAACAGATTCATCTCCAAATCCGCAGAGCGCAGCCTCCCCTTCCTCAAAACACTCCGCGGCGCAAAAGACTTCGCGTGGGGACCAGAGCAGGCGGCGGCCTTCGCTTCATTAAAATAGTACCTGTCAGAGTTGGCGATTCTTACAAGCCTCGACCCCTCGCTACCCCTGTTGCTCTACATCGCAGTTTCGTCGCATGCGGTCAGTGCAGCACTGGTTCAAGAGCAGAACAGAGAGGGCACGATCAGGCAATGTCCAGTTTATTACGTCTCTGAAGTACTCACGACATCAAAATGCATTATGATGGAACTGGAAAAAATTGCCTACGTAGTTGTTATGGCTTCGCGCAAATTGCGCCATTATTTTGAGGCATTCAAGGTCCGGGTCACCTCAGATAGGGGACTCGGCGAATTGTTTAGAAACCTGGAGGCATCAGTCCGGATTGCCAAATGGGCAGTCGAATTCTCCGGCTACCACATCACATTCAAACCCAGGACAACCATCAAGTCCCAAGTCCTAGCAGACTTCGTCGTCGACTGGACTGGGCCAATAACACAGCTGGACCCGCCCGCAGAGAAGGTGTGGATAATCCATTGCAACGGCGCATGGTGCCATGCGGGGGCAGGCGCCGCTGCAGTCATTACTTCACCCGCAGGGGTCAAGCACAGATACGTAGCACGCCTCAGCTTTGCTTAAGGAGTCTGATAGATGCACCAACAATATAGCAGAATACGAAGCTGTCATTCTCGGCCTTCGCAAGATAAGGGCACTTGGTGTCACCACCTGCATCATCAGAACAGACTCCAAGGTAGTCGCCGGCCAAGTCGAGAAAGACTACGCAGCAAAGGACCCCGCGCTTATGCAGTACCTCGCGGCCATCCGCACCCTTGAAAGACAATTCAAAGGTTTTACCCTGCAGCATGTGGACCGTGCCAAGAACGAAGAGGCCGACGCATTGGCCAAGGCAGCCGCCAGAGGCGAGGCCCTCCCCTCCGACGTATTCTACCATGTCATCGGCACGCCAGCTGTCCGTAGCCCAGAAGGGCTCCAAATAACCAATGACAGTGAGGGCCACCTCATAGTTAACCTAATCATGACCGAAGATTGGCGGGCACCAATAACCCTGTTCCTGCAGGGGTACTATCATCCAACCGATGTCAATGAAGCCAAGCGCCTCAAACATCGAAGCTGGGACTTCGCAATTATCGAAGGTTAGCTTTACAAGAAGGGGATCAGTCAACCCATGCTTAAATGTGTCACCGAGACCGAAGGCATCCAAATCCTGCGCGAAGTCCACAGTGGGACTTGCGGCTCTCACGCAGGGCCTAGGGCCCTAGCCGCAAAGGTGATCCGTCAAGGTTTCTACTGGCCCGCCATGATCTGCGCCGCAAATCGGGTCACCAGGTCCTGCGAAGCCTGCCAGAAGTTTTCTCCACGCTCGGGAAACCCTTCACAACTAACAAAGCTAATCACCCACACGTGGCCTCTTCAGCGCTGGGGCCTGGACATTGTCAGGCCCCTACCCACGGCCCAGGGGAACCTCAAGTTCACCTTCGTCGCCGTTGAGTATTTTACCAAATGGATCGAGGCGAGGGCAGTATACACGATAACATCGAAGACTGCCCAAAAATTCTTATAGCAGAACATTGTTTATCGCTTCGGAGTCCCGTCCGAGCTCACAGTTGACAACAGCAAGCAATTTGACAGCCAAGATTTCAAGGATTTTTGCTTCTCCATTGGCACCAAGCTTGCCTTCACCTCAATGTACCACCCGCAATCCAACGGAGTCGTGGAACGCGCCAATGGTAAAATTTTCACAGCCATCAAGAAAATGCTCCTCGACGACAAGAAAGGCAAGTGGGCCGACCTGTTACCCGAAGCGGTCTGGGCGCTGAACACGACTGAGTGCAGGGCGACTGGGTTCACCCCTTTCCGCCTTCTATATGGATCGGAGGCCATGACCCCTCAGGAAATAAAACATGGGTCACCACGGACAATCACGTCAACCGTCCCCGACGTAGACGAGCCTACTTCGAAGGACCTCATCGACGGAGACCGCGTCTTCGCCCTATAGGCTCTAAACAAATACCAAGCTCAAACAAAAGCATGGCGCGACCACACAGTCATCCCGAGGGAATTCAGCGAAGGAGACCTCGTACTTGCCCGTACAACCCGGACAGAGTCACGGGGAAAGCTGGAACCAAAGTGGGAAGGGTCGTTTATCGTCAAGACAAAGTCGTCTCCCAGCGCGTACAGATTAACAACACAATCTGGCGAAGATCTAGAACATTCCTGGAACATAGACAACCTTCGCAAATTTTTTGTTTAACTACTCAGGGTCAACTCACCCTTGTAATTCCTCAAACAGTTTTATTCCGGCCCGCACTCTTTTCCTCCCGGGGGTGAGGTTTTTAATGAGGCGGAGCCATGTAATATATACGCAAAAATCCCCCGCA
The DNA here is from genome assembly GCA_029449295.1 of Zea luxurians. Classification (NCBI taxonomy): domain Eukaryota; kingdom Viridiplantae; phylum Streptophyta; class Magnoliopsida; order Poales; family Poaceae; genus Zea; species Zea luxurians. The sequence goes on from JAOPSE010000380.1 coordinate 348,480, forward strand.
AAGAATCACGTCGAAAACAGACCGCATTGACGGTCTTCGGCATTCGACCACAACGAAGTCACCGTGAGGGGCAGCGCTAGCTACCCTCGCGTGCGACACTCCGCGCAAAAGTCGCCTAAGGGTGCAGCCGGACCAGCACAACAAGTGCGCAAAATCGAAGTCTTCTCCGAAAGACTATCCGTGCAAAAGTCGCCTAAGGGTGCAGCCGGACTAGCACAACTAGTGCGCAAAATTGAAGTCTTCTCCGAAAGACTATCCGTGCAAAAGTCGCCTAAGGGTGCAGCCGGACCAGCACAACAAGTGCGCAAAAGCGAAGTCTTCTCCGAAAGACTATCCGTGCAAAAGTCGCCTAAGGGTGCAGCCGGACTAAGCACAACTAGTGCGCAAAATCGAAGTCTTCTCCGAAAGACTATCCGCGCAGAAGTCGCCTAAGGGTGCAGCCGGACTAGCACAACTAGTGCGCAAAATCGAAGTCTTCTCCGAAATACTATCCGCGCAAAAGTCGCCTAAGGGTGCAGCCGGACTAGCACAACTAGTGTGCAAAATCGAATGCAGCCGGACTAGCACAACAAGTGCGCAAAATCGAAGTCTTCCCACAAAGACTATCTAGGCAAAGACCGACTACAGGTGCAGCGAGGGCACACAACATCATTGTCCAAATTATAGTTACATACGTACAACGAGGGCATCACACCTTACATTGGCTCAACCTTCGGAATGATACCCATCTCCCTATAGTTAAATAACATTATCCTCAACTCTTCACCCTCAAAAAGACTTAGCAACTCCCCCTCACCTACCCCAACCGGCGACGACAACAACTCCCGCTTGCCAGCCCTGTCCACATGAAGACGAGCACCCTCCACCTCACTCACTCTACACTTAGCCACCGCCCTTCGCCGCCTACGTCCAGCACTCAGACCAGGAAAAACTTCCACGTCCATCGCACACGGAGAAGCCTCCGCCGCAGCCACGTCCAAGGCCGCAAAATAATCCAAGTCCTCACCCGAAGACTCTTCCATCCACACAACCGAACTCCTAGAATCATCAAACTCAGAAAACTTAGACACAGACTCATCAGATTCATTTCCAGCAACCACGGTCGACGCCACCACAAATTTAGCAGTAGCGGTTGCATGCGCAGGCCCAAAATCCTGAACCTGCGCAGCAACCAAGGTTCAGTAACACAGACAAAATTCACTAACTCCCCCACACCCACTAAGCCACCTGCGAAGGCCCAGCCGCCGCCACGGGATCCTCTGCCGCTAGCTCCGCCTTCGGGGGATCTTCCGCCATCGGCGTAGGGGCTGGCAACGAGCCTTCACCAGACTCAGTAGACGCCGGTGCAGCGAGGGAGGCTTCGCCGGTTTCCGAGGGTAATGCCTGGTTGACCTCAGCCTCGGGCAGCACCGGGTTAACCTCCGCCTCGGGCCGCGCGCCATTCAAATGCCCAAAGTCTTCAACATCCTCAGCACGCGCCATCTGCAGCAACAGCAAACTCATTCAGCAAACCCACGCGTACCCACATTCCACGACACGAAACAAAAGACAAACTTTACCTGATCCCTCGCCCAGTCAGACCGTTCCCTAACCGCCTCTCGTCCATAAGGTCCCCACATCCGATCGAAGAGTGCCCCCGCGGAGCCCTTCACCATAGGGTCTTCGACCTTAAAAATTTCACGCTCAAAGTCTTCATCTGACTGATCGAAGACCTCATAGTGTCTGCACCCCTCGCGTGATAGCGCGTTCATTGCCCCCTCGCATGTGACGAGGGAGGCGTAGGACATGAAGCCTTGCACAATAGTCGGGAGCACCTGCAGCTCCTCCTGCAACCATTCAAGGAAGCGAAGGCTGGCCTCGTGGTCGGGCACCTCAAAATCTGTGGTCCGCGCACCCAGTTCGTGGTATGCCTCCACGAGTTGCGCGTGCGTCCGCACGATTTCTGAGCGCACCGAGGTCTCCGCCTTGTCCATGCGGCTGCGCAGGGCGTCGAACCTCGCCTCCCATTCCTCGGTGCGTTGGCTGGCGAGGCTGCCCTTCGCCAGCGCCGCCTTAGCCTCCGCTCGCGCAGCCTGCGCTTCGGTGACGGCCTGGTTAGCCTCCCTCGTCTCCTCCGCCAACTGGCGTCGGAGGTCAGTCCTCTCAGCCTCCAGGGCGGCCACCTTCTCCGCCAGCCTGTGGCTCTTGCTCTCCACGGCCGACTTATCTCAGACAGCATCCGCGTGCTGCGCCCGAAGATTTTCGACTTCGGCGGCAACGTCAGCGGTCAGGACGCCCGACGCAACATGATTGGTGAAGTCGGCTGCCTGGCAAAAACATGTCAAACCTTCATGAGACAGACACATAAACCAAAACACAACAAACATCGAAGTCCAGCGCAACTTACTTGCTTCAGCTGCTGCGTCAGCTGTTGTGACAACTGCTGAGACACTTCCCTTAACCGCTGGGACATGGTGCCCGCCACGTCCCTAGCGGCAGCGGCCGTCAGAATCTCGCCGCTCGCGCAAAAGGCGGCCCAAGGGTCCTGCGTGACCCCCTTCGCCTTTACCACCGCCGACAGCGAGGTGGCTGCCAGCAAAGGCGAGACAACAACCAAGTGCCCCTCGCCCGACCCTGCAACACGTCTCCAGTCAAAAAAAAGACTTACCACACAGGTAGTCCTCGACACTGATATTTGTGCCGAAGTCAGCAACACGTTCCGCTGGCGACGGACCGCCCGGGAGAGGCTTGGTTTCGCTAGCGGCTGCAGCCTTCTCGCCTGTCGACGCCTTGCTGCCCCCAGGCGCAGCCGCTTTCACAGCCGGCACCAGCTTGCCGCTGCCGGAGGCCGCAGCCTTCGCGCTTCCTCGTGCCCTCTTCGCCTCGCGCACGGGGTCGACCATCCTGATGACCGGTCGGCGCTTCTGCGCAGCATCTCGACGGTCCTTGTTCATCACTGCCGACACAACAGCAGCAATATTCCGTCCGTAAGGAAACACTCTCAAGTCACGAGCCATGCGAGACATAAAGAAGTCTTCGCCAGCCGCGCGGGGGATAGGAACGTTCTTGGGCCATCGACCCCCGGTAACCTCCAGCATCCGCGCCGAAGACTCTCGGAGCTCGGGCGAAGACATCCTTCCCCTGGGGGCCGCGCATGTCCCCATCAACTCCATAGCAAATCTATCGGAGACCCCCAACTCCCCCACCGCAGTACCTAGCTTCCTTTTCTTAGTGGCTGGGGCGGCCTCCGGCGCGGGGTCTTCTTCAGCCACAGCCGCTGGTCTTTTCCCGTGGCGGTCGACAACGTCCTCCCCGGGATAACTGCCATACGGTAAACGATTCAACTTGAAGACCCTATTCAGGCGGTCGTTGGATCCGCGTATATCCTAGCTCCGTAGGGCCTCCGTCTTTGGCACGTAGCGCCCCACAATTCGCACCGCCCCATCCTCCGCTTCGCGCACAACCGCGGCAAGATCCCGCCCTCGCACATCCAAAGCAAAAAGCGGACTTCATACTTTCCGCTCACCCAGGGAGGGCATCACGCGAGGGCATACTTCGCCCAACGCCCATCCATGCGCCAAGGGCCACACCCCATACCCTATGAACTCCTCAACTAGATCACGCCCACTACTCGTACGGGCAGCGATCCGAAGGGCCACTTCATTCTCATCATCCTCTGCTACTTCAAATGGCGGGTACACCACATAATAATGAGAGCACATAATGGCTGCAGGGAGCCCTAGGCGGTCTCTGACTTTGGCCTCTGAAACATAGAACCAGTAATTCCACCAGTTGCCCCACTTATTTCGGGCATAGGGGACCAGCTCCACGACTTCCATTGATGTCTTCCCGGACTTCGGCGTGAAAGTGCACGATCCGAATTGCGCAATCTCATGTCCAATTTTTCTCTTCTACCAGTGCAGACAGTAATGCTTGGCAAAGACCTCCACCGAAGGCTGACCGCCATACGATGTCGTTGCCCAGACATACTTCGCCAACGCCACCACAGCGTTCGGTGTCAGCTGGTGAATCTAGACTTCGAACTTCTGCAGAACCTCTGACACAAAACGATGCGCAGGCAAGCGAAGGCTGGCGATGAAAAATGCCTCGAAAACAACCAATTCAGCCTCGGGCTCGGGAACCTCCTCTGCCCCCGGGACGTGCCCAACCCCACCGCCAAAATACCCCAACTGTTGCATATCTTGCACGCGGACCGACGACATCCGCGAAACACCAAATTCCACCGTATCACGCGGCCGTAACTCTGCCGCCGCCATAGTGCCTGAGGTATCTTCGGACGACGCCTCGGCCGTCGGTGTGGTCGCAGCAGATGAGGAGGAAGACGGCATGGCTATGTACCATCGATGGTGGCGTGCGGTCTGCTTCACGCGGGCCAGATCTCCGACGAACTAGAGCAAGGAGGACACACGAGCAAGCGAGCAGTTTGAAAAGGAGGTTAGGGTTTTTCGCGGCGCGCGAAAAGGTAAATTTCAACCTGCGCCGCCCCCACCCCCTTTTATACACAGGGCTCGACGCTTGGGGAACCCCGCAATCCAACAGTACGCCGTCAATCAACAGTCATGTCAAAAAACCCCGCGGAACCACTTCGAGCGAGGGCAGCGTCTCCACCATGTAGCGACGCCTTTGGCACCTGATGACTTAGTCGAACTGGTCCCTCGGAGGGCAAATGTTGGGGCGAAGGCGAAGACGCCACCCTTTGCTCGATGCCTTCGCCAGTCTCGCTGCACCAATGGAGAAAAGACGACCGGCAGACCCCTTCGCTCGATGCCTTCGCCAGTATCGCTGCACCAATGGAGACAAGACGACTGGCAGACTCCACCCTTCGTCCAATGCGCCAAGGAACGAAGGCTTCTGGCGAGGTCGTCCCATCCCGCGGCGTCTTCCAACACGAGAGCCCACGTGCAATCTGGCCCATTATAACAGGCCCTGCGTGGCCGCGGAGCATTACGGGCCTGATTTGTAAAGGCTTCTCTGTAATTACAGTCTGTAACCCTGCTTTAATGGGAATATTCTGGGGATAACCTGGGCGCCTGAGGGCACATGCGTACTTAACCCGAGACGCTGGGCACTCAAGCACCTATAAATACCCCCGTATAGTGCCCTTGTGAAGGGAGATTGAGAAAGCAATTGCCCTCTTGAGCAAAACCTTGTCTGCATTACTTCTACTCCCCCGTTGGATCAAACTTGCTCGGGAGAACAAGTTCCAACAACTTTAGCCTAGCCACAGGAGCAAAAGTCTCCTCAAAGTCCAAACCTGCGACTTGAGCATAACCTTTTGCCACAAGTCGAGCCTTGTTCCTTGTCACCACCCCGTGCTCGTCCTGTTTGTTGTGGAACACCCACTTGGTTCCCACAACGTTTTGCTTAGGACATGGCACCAGTGTCCAAATTTCATTTCGCTTGAAGTTGTTGAGCTCTTCCTGCATGGCCAACACCCAGTCCGGATCTAGCAAGGCCTCTTCTACCCTGAAAGGCTCAATAGAAGAGACAAAAGAGTAATGCTCACAAAAATTAGCTAATCTAGAGCGAGTGGTTACTCCCTTGCTAATATCTCCCAATATCTGGTCGACGGGATGATTCCTTTGAATCATCGCTCGAACTTGAGTTGGAGTGGCCTGTGGTACTTCTTCCTCCTCATCTTGGACATCCTGTGCTCCCCCTTGATCACACGCCTCTCCTTGAGGGACCTGTTCATCATCTTGAGTTGGGGAATGCACCAACGTTGAGGAAGAAGGTTGATCTTGCTCCTTGTGTTCCTATGGTCGCACATCTCCAATTGCCATGGTGTGAATTGCGTCCGTTGGAACATCATCCTCATCTACATCATCAAGATCAACTTGCTCTCTTGGAGAGCCATTAGTTTCGTCAAATACAACGTCACTAGAGACTTCAACCAAACCCGATGATTTGTTGAAGACTCTATACGCCTTTGTATTTGAGTCATAACCTAACAAAAACCCTTCTACAGCTTTGGGAGCAAATTTTGAATTCCTACCTTTCTTCACTAGAATGTAGCATTTACTCCCAAAGACTCGAAAATATGAAACGTTGGGTTTGTTACCGGTTAGAAGTTCGTACGATGTCTTCTTGAGGAGGCGATGAAGGTAGACCCGGTTTATGGCGTGGCAAGCTGTGTTCACAGCTTCCGACCAAAACCGCTCGAGCGTCTTGAATTCTCCAAGCATCGTCCTTGCCATGTCTATAAGCGTCCTGTTCTTCCTCTCTACCACACCGTTTTGCTGTGGTGTGTAGGGAGCGGAGAACTCGTGCTTGATTCTTTCCTCCTCAAGAAACTCCTCCACTTGAAGGTTCTTGAATTCGGACCCGTTGTCGCTTCTAATCTTTTTCACCTTGAGCTCAAATTTGTTTTGAGCTCGCCTTAGAAAGCGCTTGAGGGTCCCTTGGGTTTCTGATTTATCCTGCAAGAAGAATACCCAAGTGAAGCAGAAAAAATCATCAACAACAACAAGACCATACTTACTTCCCCCGATGCTAAGGTAGGCGACGGGTCCGAAGAGGTCCATATGCAGTAGTTCCAGAGGTCTTGATGTAGTCATCACATTCTTGTTGTGATGAGCACTTCCCACCTGTTTACCTGCTTGACATGCTGCACAAGGTCTATCTTTTTCGAAAAACACATTTGTTAGACCTAACACATGTTCTCCCTTTAGAAGTTTGTGAAGGTTCTTCATCCCAACATGTGCTAGACGGCGATGCCACAACCAGCCCATGCTATTCTTAGCAATTAAGCATGCATCTAGACCGGCCTCCTCCTTCGAAAAATCAACTAAATAGAGTTTGCCGTCTAGTACACCCTTAAAAGCTAATGAACCATCACTCCTTCTAAAGACAGACACATCTACATTGGTAAATAAGCAATTGTAACCCATATTACACAGTTGACTAATAGACAACAAGTTATACCCGAGCAATTCAACTAAGAACACATTAGAAATGGAGTGCTCGGATGAAATAGCTATCTTCCCTAGTCCTTTAACCTTGCCTTGATTCCCGTCTCCAAAGATGATCGAATCTTGGGAATCTTTGTTCTTGACATAGGAGGTGAACATCTTCTTCTCCCCCGTCATGTGTTTTGTGCATCCGCTATCGATAATCTAGCTTGAGCCCCCAAATGCATAAACCTGCAAAGCAAATTAGGCTTGGGTTTTAGGTACCCAACTCTTGTTGGGTCCTTGTAATACCCATTTTGTAAGAAAATCCAAAAGAGGAAATTATAGTCCTTTATACATGCGAATGTTATCTCTATTTATCAATTCATGTTGACACCTCACTTAAACAAATAAATAATTAACAAAAGACACACAAATAACTTGTGCATCATATTGGAGTTTTTTTGCTTGTGCATTTAAATAATAACAACAATAATATTAGTAGAAATAAAATAATGGCTTTAGATGAAGAGTGAATCCTAAATTGAGAATTCAAGGATTTGGAAATAGAGAAGGGAAGAGAATAAATATCATGTAAAAAAGGGTAAATAAAAAAATATATATTGTTCCTAAACTAGAGTTTGAAATTGTGTAATTAACTCAAGGTAGGAACTCATAACCAAATTCAAACTAAAGTTTGAATTCAAAAAGAGAATAAAGAGGAAAATAAAATCAGAAAAAGGAAAAAGATAAAAGAAAAAAGAATAACCTACCTAGGCCGTGGCTACCATTTTGGCCCACTCGATCTCATCCTCCGCGCGGCCCAAACCTCTTCCACCGCGCGCACAGTTCTGTCACATGGGGCCCGCTTGTCAACTGCTCGGCTTCACGCGGACTCGCGCCTTCGGACGCTGGCTGGTGGACTCCTCGTGTCAGCTCTCTCCCTTCCAACAGCCTCCGCGAGAATGGCGGGGCGCGCCGTGGGCGCGGAATTCGCGCGGGCGCTTCAACCAATTGCCGTGACAACTATAAAGCGTGGCGCCCAAAACCCTAGCCTCACATCCTATCCGCGCTCCCATCTTGAACCACGTCGGTGTGTTCCACCGTTCTGAAATCTCCGCATGGGAGGAGTGTTTGCGCCGCCGCTGTTGACCATCCGCTGCTCCATTGCCGTGTTCTCGGAGCACTGCCCAGGAGTGTTTGTCAGTACCTGGGGTAATCGTCCGCGGCCACTATTGGAGGTTGGGACCTGTGGTGCGTGAGCAATTCCTCGCCGGGGTAGATAGAGCACCGCCGAGCCGCCCCAACGCGAGAACAACCCGTCTGCGTGCCCGATTTCCGGTATTCTTCACCTCCTTCGTGTTCACCATGGTCTTATGTCAGTGTAGCACAAGTGAATTGCTGGATGGCAACGAGATTAGCGTGGGAGCTGCTCCGGTCATGGCGCTCCGCCGCGGTGGGCGACCTTCAGGGTTTGGGGATGACTCAGGGGGGGTTTTGTGCTAGCCGTTGGATTCCAGTACAACAATCGGGATTGAACAGTCGCTTACCGTTTGGGTTCGTTGTCCTCAGCCATCGATCTAGGATCGGGTGGTGCAGAACAGATCTGGTGCTCATAAAACCGTAGTCGTCGATCTCTGATCCTGCGATCCTCGATGCGTACCGATTCGGGTTAAAACTAGTCTAATCCGGGGCACCCATTTATGATCTGACGGCTCAGATCGGCTGATCCCCCTTCGCGGGTCAAATTTTCACTTGAACCCCTCTGCTTAGGCGAATTAGAACCTGTAGTCCATCTAGCAATGTTTCCGGTGTCTTAGAAATCTTACCCCGAGGCCCCCGGACTTTCCAGGAATTGAGGCCTAGTCCGGAGCTAACTTAAAATTGAATAAATGAATTGAAAATAGATTTTTAGTATGAAAACAATTACTAGAACTTCAATAATTCATAGAAAATTCATATGAGCTCCAAACCACTTCATTCCAATTTCTAAAATTCTGTAATTTTATTCTCTAACACCTAGAGTCTCTGTTTTGTCATGAAAACAGTAAGAAAATTAATTCTTCACTTAATCCTATTTAAAACACATAAAACCTTCGAAAATTCATAACTTAAAATCTATAACTCGAAAAATTATGATTCCTGTTCCTGGGGTTTTATTTTAATGTGTAGATTATTACTGTGTATTTGTTTATATGTATGGTGTAATATTAATTTTCTTTATATACTGTGCTTGTTTGTATTGTGGCGAGTAGAAGAGCACGTGACTGAGGATCCTGGTGAGCAGCAGGTTGAAGTAGCTGAGCAGGAGCTCATTGAAGGCAAGTTGTGCCCTTGACCACTTTTTACCGAATAATGTTCTTTAATATCATTTATCATGCATAGGTTAATTTTGATGGGACCCGATAGGTCACCCTAGATTGTTTATCTCATTACCTTGTTTACCCCTGAATCACTTGGGTAGTGTGCTATTGCTTTACATGGTTTTGGGATAATCATTCATTTTATCTATGTTCCAATTCTTTTTGTTATTCTATTTATGTTCATGTCAAGATCATTAATGTTAATTGGAACATAGAGCTTAACTTGAGTAACACGTGCCACCATAAGGGTTTAATGGGACGCCCTTGGCTGACTAATTAGGAAAGCTAGTGGAAGACTACCTTACCCGAAAGGGGCAAGGGCAGTAGGGGAGTTGCATGCAAGGAGGTTCTCGGGTTGATTTAGCTGCGATGGCGGTCAGACAGAGGATTCTTGCAAGTGCTCTTCCTATAAACTGTATCGGGTTTTCGGAAGCTAGTGGAACTTTGTAAAGGCCTCGTAGTGTTGCCCTGCCTCGCCTCCTAGGTAGAGGTGTATGGGAGTCGCGATCCCTTGGCAGATGGGTAACATGACTTGTGGGTAAAGGGTACAACCTCTGCAGAGTGTAAAAATGGTATACTAGCCGAGCTCACGGTCATGAGCAGCTCAGGACTCTCTGATGATTAAATTATGGAACTTAAATCAATTTTGTCATTTGCAGTGCATGGGTTTATTATTAATTTTGTTCAATTACTTTATTTAAGGTTTGGTATTTACTTACACTTAGTAACTGCTAATAAAATTTTGACCAACTACTTAAAAGCAATGCTCAGCTTAAACCCCTGTCATTGATTAGCCTTACACATCACATGAACTCCCACCTTTGTGAGTTCATGTCCACTGGTTCCCCCACAACTTGTTGAGCTATGATCATGTGTGAGCTCACCCTTGATGTCTCACACCCCCCACAGGAGAAGAACAGGTGGTTCAGGAGGAGCCACAAGGCGAGGAGCTCGATCTGATCTAGGTGGCGTTTCTCAGTTGACATTGGCGCCGATGATCCTTAGTTCATTTTATATTTATTCTTTTATTTTGTAATAAGACTTCCGCTATGTAATAAGTACTCTGATGTTTTGTGACATTTATCTCTATACACTCTGTTATTATATATGTTGTCTTCTTGGCGCATGTATGAGATGCACCTGGCTTTGTTCCTTAAAGCCGGGTGTGACAGAAGTGGTATCAGAGCAAATGTTGACTGTAGGACGAGACCTAGATAGAAATGGACAAACCCTTCACTACTTACCTTATTCTGATTCATTCTATACTCATCTCATCTTGATCTTGTCTCACCTTTTGCTACTCTACTCTGGTTAATCTTATCCCTTCTACTCTAAGACAAGATGGATGTCACACCTTGGAATCCTACCACTATGATCTTTTTAAGAGATAGGGAACCTAAGACAAAATTTAAAACTATTTTCTTTATTTAAAAATGATTGGTTGATTGTGCTGATGCTAAATGCCTGATTTGCTTCTTTGATTGATTGAATTATTATAGATGGACATCTTAGCATGTACCAACATAAGGTATTGAATTAGCTTTAGTAGGTGAAATATTAATCTGCTTAGCTAATAAAATCCCCCAAAGTAACCTGATTTGTAAATACTTGCCTTGTCTACTATTCTCTTACCATATGTATCTAACTCAGATGGTCAATACCAGGCGAGGTGGTGGAATTGATTTGCCTCCTAATCGGCACACTCGGTGGATATATAGACAACCCTAGCCCCAACTAGCAGAGATGAATCATCCTAATCCTCCACCAGGCGGAGTTGATCCACTGATTGCAGCTCAGATGAGGATGATGCAACAAATGGCGGACACCATGGCAGATATGCATGCTCAGATGCAGTAAGAACGCCAGGAAATGCGCCAGGAACGAGAAGAGATACGCCAGGAGTTGCACCAGAAGCGAGAGGAGATACGCCAGGAAAGGAGAGCGCAACAGCAAATGCAACAACAACAACAGCAACAGCAACAAGTATAACTGCTGTTGGGGCGAAGGCAAAGGCGCCACCCTTCGCTCGAAGCCTTCGCTGCAGCAGCTGAGCTAACACAGACAAAGCAGGCAGGGACACCCTTCGCATGTACCGCGCCAGACGAAGACCGGCGACGAAGGGCACCCCACTGTGCGGCTTCGTCCAGCTCAGAGGCCCACGTGCGATCCGGCCCATCGTAACGGGCCCCGCGTGGCCGCTGTGCGTTACGGGCCTAATTTGTAAAAGCATCCCTGTAATTACGGTCTGTAACCCCGCTTTATGGGAATATTCTGGGGATAACCTAGGTAGCTGAGGGCACATGCGTCCTTAGCTCAAAGCGCTGCGCGCTCAGGTACCTATAAATACCCCCGCACAGTGCCCGTGAGAGGCCAGATGAACAGTGCTTTTGCCATCACGTGCTAAAACCCTGTTTGTGCTAACATTCCCTCCACTGTTGGATTGACTTGTGCCCGTGTGCAACTTCCAACATTTGGCGCCCACCGTTCGTGCTACGAGAAAACCACCCGCGATGGCACCCAAGAGAGCTAACCCGAAGGCTGACGAGGCTGCGAAGGCAGCACTGCTCGCCGCAAGAAAGGGCAAGGCCCTCGCCCTCACCCAATCCACCCACCAAGAGGCCACTGAAGACGATGTTCCTCGCACCTGCGAAGATGACACTCGCCGCACCTGCGGCCCTGAGGGACAACCGCAGCCACCCTCAGGCTTCGCACCACCGGAGGGCGCGGACCTCACCGAGGACGGTGAAGTCCTCGGCGTCTCAGCAGAAGAGCAGCTACAGCTACGCGCCCTGCGCCTCAAGAACCACAATCTCCAGAGGCAGAAGGAGATACTGGAGGCCAAGCGCCAGCGTGTGTCCGCACTAGCCAAAGTGCGGCAAATGATACGCGACGAAGAGCAGAAGGCCTAGGAACTCGAGCAGGAGATTGCGCTGATGCAGCGTGAAGGCCACCTCGGCCTTCAGCACGAGCCACCCCTCCAGCAGCGCGCACAATTCGAGGACATGCGCGAAGGCCACCTCGGCCTGCAGCACGAGCCACCCCTGCAACACCACGCGCAACCGGAGGACCCGCGTTTCCCCCAGCGCGACCACACCTTCCCGCACGCCGCGCCATTCCAAGGAGTCAACTATCTCGACGAGCGAAGTCCCCTGGCGCCACACCTACAAGTGACGCCTTGGCCAGCTAACTTCCGGGCAGGGACCTATCCCAAGTACAACGGCAGCACCGACCCGGCGCAATACATAATGAGTTATCAGGTCGCCGTTGCATCCGCCGGAGGGGACGACGCCACAATGGCGAAGTCTTTCATAATTGCCCTAGAGGGCCCAGCTCTCACCTGGTTCACCAGATTGCCTCCACTATCCATTGATTCCTGGAGAAGTCTCAGGGACAAGTTCCTGCTCAACTTCCAAGGGTACCGCCCACACACCGACGCCTTGGCCAAGCTCTCGCTTTGCAAGCAGCTGGAAAAGGAGACTCTGCGGGAGTATTACCGCAAATTTTTAACACTCAAGTCACAGCTGCCCTCCGTTGATGATCAGATAGCTATCCACTACGCCATCAGTGGCCTTCACGCCGGCGTCCTCTACAGCCACTGTATCAGAGACCCGCCCAAGAACCTCCAGGAGCTATATCAACTCTTTGAAAAATATGCCAAATCCGAGGAGCTCCACCAACGCAAGGTTGAGTCACAGCGGAAACCCAAAGATGCCCCACAGTCCAGCCGCACGTGGACGAGGACTCCGCAGCCAGACTCCGGTCGAGACAGCCACAATCAGCAGCAAGTGCACAACATCGCCAACCAGCATCCCGCTGCTGACCCCCCTCGTCGCCAGGAATATCCCCCCCAGGGCCGCGGAAATGGAACTCGTGGTAGGGGCCGAGGGCGTGCGCAGCCGCCGCGCCGATTCTACTGCCTCTTCCATGGCGAAGATTGCGCCCACCAGACCAAAGACTGCCCTGAGACGAAGGCCACCAGAGAAAGAATGGCACGGGCGCAGCCGGCCGACAACCCCAGAATTCTCGCGCACAATTACCAGCAACCCCCTCCACCATATATCCACGCTCCCGCCCCGCATCCACCGCACCACGCTTACCAACACCATCAGGAAGTACAAATCGTACCTCCTCCTCCCCCACCACCACACCATCAAAACATCCCCCACGCTCCAAAGCAGGAAGACTTCGCCGATCAACCATATCGCGGAGTCATCCACATGATAACTGGGGGGTCCAGCACTGACTTCGACACCAAGCGGCAGAAGCGGGACCACTACCGCAGCATAAACCATGTCGCCGTCACTGGCCCAGTCGTGCAGACAAAGTGGTCCCATATACCGCTAACCTTCGACGCACGAGACGTCGACCTGCGCAGCGCCCCCCACTGCGACGCCATGGTTATCAATTGCAGCATGGCAGGCTGGGACCTGCACAAAGTCCTAGTTGATAACGGCAGTCAGACAGACATCATCTTCCTCCACGCCTTCGATCACATGGGCATAAGCCACAGCCTGCTTAAGCCTTCGGACAACCCGCTGTATGGCTTCGGCGGCAAGGGCACCTTCCCCGTCGGCAAGATACAGCTGCCTCTCTCCTTCGGTGTAGCACCCAATGCCCGAAGTGAGCAAATAACCTTTGATATTGTGGACATGATATATCCTTACAATGCCATCATGGGCCGGGGCTCCATCAATAAGTTCGAAGCAGCCATTCACGGACTGTACCTATGTATGAAGATACCAGGTTCGTTAGGCGTCATCACAGTCTTCGGCAATCAACAGACTGCGCGCAACATAGAGCGGGACTTCGTGCCCGGTCAAAGAAACGTGCACTGCCTCACGACCCAACGCGAGGTCCCCGCGCCCGCCAGCCCAACCAATAAGCAGCACGACAAGGCACAGCTGCAGAGCAACGACGGGACCAAGACTGTCCCCCTCGACCAGGCCACGCCCAGGCAGACAGTCATATCAGCGAAGACCTTACTTCGCATGAAGAAGAAAAGCTCCTCTGCTGCCTGTCCAAGAACAAAGATGTCTTCGCCTGGTCAGCCCTCGATCTGGTCGGTGTTAGCCATTCAATAATTGAGCACAGTCTGGGAATCGACCCCTCGGTACGGCCGAAAAAGCAGCGGCTGCGCAAGATGTCCGACGAGAAGACGGAGGCCGCCAAGGCAGAAGTGCACCGCCTCCTGGAAGCCAAATTCATCGAGCCGGTGGCTTACCCCACATGGCTCTCCAATGTCGTGATGGTGCAGAAAAAGAGCGGGAAGTGGCGAATGTGCATCGACTTCACCAGTCTCAATAAAGCCTGCCCAAAGGACAATTTCCCGTTGCCGCGGATCGACAAAATAGTCGATAGCGCGGCCGGATGCGAAGTCATGTCCCTCCTCGACTGCTTCTCCGGTTACCACCAGATATACATGAAGGAAGAAGACAAGGCTAGCACCAGCTTTATAACACCCTTCGGCACATATTGCTTCATCAGAATGCCGGAGGGACTCAAGAACACCGGGTCCACCTTCTCCAGGCTCACCAAAACAGTGCTCGAAGGGCAAATTGGCAGAAACATATTCACATATGTGGACGACATTGTTGTCGCCAGCAAGAGCAAGGAGGACCACCTCGCCGACCTCGCCGAAACATTCGCGAACATGCGAGACGCACAACTCCGCCTAAACCCAGAAAAGTGCGTCTTCGGCGTTCGCCAAGGCAAAATATTGGGCTACCTAGTATCACACCGCGGCATCGAGGCCAACCCAACCAAGATTCAAGCCATCATAGACATGACGCCTCCGCAGTCCGTCAAGGACATCCAGCGCCTGACAGGCAGATTGGCCGCTCTCAACAGATTCATCTCCAGGTCCGCCGAGCGAAGTCTCCCCTTCCTCAAGACACTCCGTGGTGCAAAAGACTTCGCCTGGGGGCCAGAGCAGGCGGCGGCCTTCGCCTCATTAAAACAGTACCTGATAGAGTTGGCTGTCCTTACCAGCCCCGACCCCTCGCTCCCCCTGCTGCTCTACGTCGCGGCTTCGCCACATGCGATCAGCGCGGCACTAGTGCAGGAGCAGACTGTCGAGGGCGTGGTCCGGCAGTGCCCCGTGTACTATGTCTCCGAGGTACTGACTCCGTCCAAGTGCAACATGACAGAGCTCGAGAAGGTTGCCTACGCAGTCGTCATGTCTTCGCGCAAACTGCGCCACTATTTTGAAGCTTTCAAGGTCCGAGTCACCTCTGACAGGGGACTCGGCGAATTATTCAGAAACCCAGAGGCATCGGTGAGGATTGCCAAGTGGGCAGCCGAACTATCCGGCTACCACATCAGCTTCGAGCCCAGGACAGCCATCAAGTCACAAGTCCTGGAAGACTTCGTCGTCGATTGGACTAGGCCAATAACACAACCAGACCCGTCCACAGAGAAGGTTTGGACGATTCATTGCGACGGCGCATGGTGCCATGTGGGGGCAGGCGCCGCTGCAGTCATTACCTCACCAGCCGGGGTCAAGCACAGATATGCAGCGCGCCTCAGCTTCGCTCTGGAATCCGACAGATGCACAAATAATATAGCAGAATATGAAGCAGTCATCCTCGGCCTCCGCAAGCTAAGGGCCCTCGGAGTCACCACCTGTATCATTAAAACAGACTCCAAGATAGTTGCCGGCCAGATCGAGAAAGACTACGCAGCAAAGGACCCCGCACTTATGCAATATCTCTCGGCCATCCGAAGTCTCGAGAGGCAATTCAAGGGGTTCACCCTGCAGCATGTGGATCGAGCCAAAAATGAAGAGGCCGACGCATTGGCCAAGGCTGCCGCCAGGGGCGAAACTCTGCCCTCCGACGTGTTCTTTCATGTCATCGGCACGCCAGCCGTCCGGAGCCCCAAAGGGCTCCAAATAACCAATGACAGCAAAGGCCACCGCATAGTCAACCTTATCATGACCGAAGACTGGCGGGCACCAATAACCCTGTTCCTACAGGGGTATTATCATCCAGCCGACATCAGTGAGGCCAAGCGCCTCAGACATCGAAGCCGAGACTTCGCACTGATTGAAGGCCAACTCTACAAAAAAGGGGTCAGTCAGCCAATGCTTAAGTGCGTCACCGAAGCCGAAGGCATGCAGATCCTACGAGAAGTCCACAGTGGCACGTGCGGCTCACACGCAGGGCTAAGGGCCCTAGCTGCTAAGGTGATCCGCCAGGGCTTTTACTGGCCCGCAATGATCTGCGCCGCAAATCGGGTCACACGATCCTGCGAAGCCTGCCAGAAGTTTTCTCCTCGGTCAGGCAGCCCCTCGCAGTACACAAAGCTGATCGCCCATACATGGCCCCTCCAGCGCTGGGGCCTGGACATTGTCGGGCCCCTGCCCACCGCTCAGGGGAACCTTAAGTTTGCCTTCGTCGTTGTCGAGTACTTCACCAAATGGATCGAGGCGAGGGCTGTTTCTACAATAACATCAAAGACTGCCCAAAAATTCTTCTGGCAGAACATTGTTTGCCGCTTCGGAGTACCGTCCGAACTAACAGTTGACAACGGCAAGCAGTTTGACAACCAAGACTTCAAGGATTTTTGTTTCTCTATTGGCACCAAGCTTGCCTTCGCCTCAGTCTATCATCCGCAGTCCAACGGGGTCGTGGAACGTGCCAACGGAAAAATCTTCACAGCTGTCAAGAAGATGCTCCTTGATGAAAAGAAGGGCAGATGGACCGATTTGTTACCTGAGGCAGTCTGGGCACTAAACACGACTGAGTGCAGGGCGACCGGGTTTACTCCCTTCCGCCTTCTATTCGGATCGGAGGCCATGACCCCGCAAGAAATGAAGCATGGGTCTCCGCGAACAGTTCCGTTAGCCGTCCCCGATGTGGACGAGCCAACTTCAAAGGATCTCATTGACGGAGACCGAGTCTTCGCCCTACAGGCCCTAAACAAATACCAAGCCCAGACCAAAGCATGGCGCGACCACACAGTCATCCCGAGGGAGTTCAGCGAGGGGGACCTCGTACTCGTCCGAACAGCTCGGACGGAGTCCAAGGGCAAGCTGGAGCCCAGGTGGGAGGGCCCCTTCATAGTCAAGACAAAAGCTTCCCCCAGCGCTTACAGGCTCACAACGCCAAACGGCGAGGACCTGGAGCACTCCTGGAACATCGACAACCTCCGCAAATTTTTTGTTTGACTCCTTAGGGCTGATTTCGCCCTTGTAATTCGCAAAAACAATCTTGTACCGGCCCGCACTCTTTTCCTCCCGGGGGGTGAGGTTTTTAACGAGGCGGAGCCATGTAATATATGTGTGAAAATCCCCCGCAAAAACATGCGTCGAAAAAAGACCGCGACAACGGTCTTCGACATTCGACCAATACGAGGTCACCGCGAGGCTAAGCGCTAGCCACCCTCGCGTGCGACAAATCCGCGCAGAAGTCGCCTAAGGGTGCAGCCGGACCAGCACAACAAGTGCGAAAAAATCGAAGTCTATCGTGAAGACTATCCGCGCAGAAGTCGCCTAAGGGTGCAGCCGGACCAGCACAACAAGTGCGAAAAAATCGAAGTCTATCGCGAAGACTATCCGCGCAGAAGTTGCCTAAGGGTGCGGCCGGACCAGCACAACAAGTGCGAAAAAATCGAAGTCTATCGCAAAGGCTATCCGCGCAGAAGTCACCTAAGGGTGCAGCCGAACCAGCACAACAAGTGCGAAAAAACCGAAGTCTATCGCGAAGACTATCCGCGCAGAAGTCGCCTAAGGGTGCAGCTGGACCAGCACAACAAGTGCGAAAAAAATCGAAGTCTATCGCGAAGACTATCCGCGCAGAAGTCGCCTAAGGGTGCAGCCGGACTAGCACAATAAGTGCGAAAAAACCAAAGCCTACCGCAAAGACTATCCGCGCAGAAGACACCTAAGGGTGCAACCGGACTAGCACAACAAAGGCAGAAACGACAACATCAAACCGTCCGTGCCAAGACCAACTATAATCACACCAGCACAGCGCAACAAAACAACCCAGACAAAGTACACAACGCCTTCGCACACACATACAAGCGAGGGCACTCAACTTCATCATACGAGCCTCTACACATACAGGCGAGGGCACCACACTCTACATCGGCTCAACCTTAGGAATAATTCCCATCTCCCTATAATTAAATAACATTATCCTAAGCTCCTCACCCGCAAAAAGACTTCGCAGTTCCCCTTCACCTGTATTCACGGCGGCCGGCAAAGACAACAGTTCCTGCCAGCCAGTCCCACTCACACGAAGCCGAGCCCCCTCCGCCCCACTAACTCTACGCTTCGCAACCGCCCTTCGTCGTCGTCGCCCGGTGCTAGGACCTGGCACATCTCCTGCGTCCGCGACGTGCGGCGAAGCCTCCGCCGCAGCCACATCCAAGGCCGCAAAGTAGTCCAAGTCCTCCTCCGACGACTCCTCAGTCCACTCAACCGAGCTTCCAGAGTCAGCACAATCAAAAAACTCAGATGCAGACCCACCACATTCATTACCATCTTCTGCGGTCGAAGCCGCCAAAAATTTAGCAGTAGCGGTTGTGTGCGCAGGCCCAAAATCTTGAACCTGCGCAGCAACCAAAATTCAGTAACATGTACAAATTTCCCCAACCCTCTACACCCACTACACCACCTGCGACGGCCCTGACGTTGCGGGAGCCTCCGCCGTTGGCTCCGCCGTTGCTTCCGCTGTAATCTCCGCCGCCACCGCTGCGGGATCTTCAGCACTCGGCGCAGCAGCTGCGGAGGCATCAGGTGCGCCTTCGGCGACCTCTGGGGGCAGGCCTTCGCCGGCCGCAGCAGATGCGGGGGCACCCGACGTGTCTCCCGCAGTCTCCGGGGTCGGCTCCAGGGCGAGCCCAGGCACGGCCTCCGCCGGGGTCGGCTCCGGGTCAGACAGCATGCTGTTCAACGCCCCGAAGTCGTCGACCCTCTCGCCACGCGCCGCCTAAGTCAAAAACACACAAAACTCATCAAACACACACACAGCCTACATCCAACAAACACCAAACATACGAAAACGTTACCTGAGCCCTCGTCATCTCGGCCCGCTCTCTGACCACCTCGCGACCATGTGGACCCCACAGCCGGTCGAAGATAGCTCCAGCGGATTCCTTCACTACGGGGTCCTCAACCTTAAAGATATCTTGCTCAAAATCTTCTTCGACTTGGTCGAAGACCTCGAAGTGCCGGCACCCTTCCCGGGAGAGCGCATTCATCGCCCCCTCGCAGGTGACCAGGGAGGCATACGCCATAAACCCCTCCACGATAGTGGGGAGTGCCTGCAACTCCTCCTGCACCCACTCCAGGCAGCGAAGTCCGGGCTCTCGGTCCGGCACTTCGAAATCACCGGTCCCCGCGCCCAGCCCGCGGTACGTATCTACAAGCAGTTGGCGCGTCCGCTCCGCCTCCGCGCGTGACGCGGCCTCGGCCCTCTCCACGCGGCTCTCCAGGGCGGTGAGCCGCTCCTGCAGCTGCTCGGCGTGCTCCCTGGCAAGATTGCCCTCCGCCCGTGCCAGGTTGGCCTCCGTCTGCGCAGCCTGCGCCTTGGCAAGAGCCTCGTTGGTCTCCCTCCTTTCCCCCGCCAGCTGGCGCCGGAGGGCAGCCTTCTCTCCCTCCAGTGTGGCCACCTTGTCCGCCAGCTTGCGGCACTTGCTGTCGGCGGCCGATTTCTCACGGACGGCGTCAGCATGTTGTGTCCGAAGTCTCTCGACTTCGGCAGCCACAGCCGCCGTGAGGGCCCCCGACGCAGTGCGGCTGGTGAAGTCAGCCACCTGCAGAGCAATCGTAAGACTGTCTCCAGCAGCGTCCCCTAAATTTCATCCTCTAAAGGAATATTCTCTGTCCTTTACAGAACACTCTAAAAAGTTTCACCCTCTAAATTTTCTTCATCTCCAGCAACATTCTCTAAATTTCGTCCTCTATATCTACAGTATTAACACAATCCATAAACTACAATATTTATTCAATGTTTTTCTTTTATTTCACTAGGATTAATCGTACGTAATTAATTTTATTTTCTCAGTATGTACTCCAACCCACTAGAACGAGTGAGGAGCATCATCTAACATCGTGCCAGAGAAGAAAAGGCGAATGAAAAAAGAACAGAGTAGCGCTACGCCGGCTTGAGCATATCGTCGAGCACCATCTGTGTGTCATCCTCGGCATCGCCTGCGTTGCCTGCTACACAAGACCTAATTCAAACTTCGGCTGCTACACGAGTCCGAGGATGCAGCAGGGGATGGAAGCTCCACTATGACCTCGACGGCGAGCGGCGGTGCCTGCATGGCCTTGGCATCCCCGGCGGCGCTGTGCCTGCGGGCAGGGAAGAGCAGCATGACGAGCGTGTTCCATACCGCCTTGAGCTCGTGTTCGGCGACTCGGCAAAGTACACGGTCGCAGAGGAGACGGCCGACGAATGGCAGTTGGTCGTCTTTTCTCCTCCACGACACGCAGCCACATGCTCCTCCTCCCAGGCATCGGTCGTCTTTCCTCCTCCATGGCGCGAGCTGACTTGCTAGATGGCTGCCGCGATGTGTGTGGGCGCCAGACAACGCCGACCACACTGGCATACACGGTGATAGGGGATAGCATGGTCGAGGTGCTCTGTGCTGCCGCAGTCTCCAACGAAAGCTCCGAAGGCCATGGCGTGGTGGTGGCTGGCTGTGCGTCACAGTGTGTCGCAACTCCTCTTTGGACGATGCGAAGGACAGATAGCGGATGAACAGCGATTCTCCACCTTTAGCGGCTGTCAGAGGGCTCCTCTAAATTAGCGGACCTCATAGCGGACGTTGTTGGAGCGGATAGCGCGTGTACTGAACGCTAAATTTAAGGTACAGATCGATTTACCGGATATTGTTGGAGTCAGCCTAAGACCGCGACCCCAACAAGCCGAAAAAAAGGGACGAAGTCCAGCTCAGCGGACCTGACTTAGCGCCTCTGTCACCTCCTTCAGCCGGCGGGACACAGCGCCCGCCTCATCCATAACAACCGCGAGGGCCGACACCTCGCCTCCGGCGCTAAGAGCCCCGCCCTTCGCCTTCGGCACTGCGGCAGCCGTCGTGGTCGCCGCGGCAGGCACAACCATAGCAAGTTGGCCTTCGCCCGACCCTGCGACGTACCAACGAACAATTAAAAAATAAATAAATAAATAAATAAATAGAGCCAACGACTTACCACCGAGATAGTCCTCCACACTAATGTCGGTGGCGAAGTCGGCGTCACGTTTGCCCGACAACGGCAACGCTCGGGCCGCCTTCGCCACCTCCGCCACTCCGCTGGATGGCGGCACCGCCTTCGCCGATTTCGAGCCTCCGGCGCCTGCCGTTGCCTCCGGCGCCTTGCTAGATGCAGGGACACCCGACTTCGCCACTAGCGGCGGCCGGCCTCCGCTGGGGGCCGCAGCCTTTGCAGCCCCCTGCTGCCTCTTCGGCCTGGCTTCAATGAGCCTGACAGCTGCCTGGCGCTTCTGAGCCGCTCCCTGGCGATCCTTGTCCATCACTGCTGACACAACAGCAGCAATATTCCGCCCGTAAGGAAAAACCCTCCATTCACGAACCATGCGAGATGTAAAAAAGTCCTCGCCAGCCGCGCGGGGGATAGGAACGTTCCTAGGCCAACAACCCCCGGTAACCCTCAGCATCCGAGCCGAAGACTCCCGGAGCTCGGGCGAAGACATCCTTTCCCCCGGGGCCACGCACGTCCTCATCAACTCTCTAGCAAAACCATCAGAAACCCCAAGTCCTCCCATAGCAGTACCTAATTTTCTCTTTTTAGAGGATGGGGCGGCCGCCGGCACGGGGTCGTCTCCAGTCTCCACCGCCGGTTTCTTCCCGCGGCGATCCACATCGTCTTGACCAGGGTAGCCGTCATATGGCAATTGATTTAATTCAAAAACCCTGTTCAAACGGTCATTTGACCCGCGGATATCCCAGCTGCGCTGGCCCTCTGTCCTCGACACGTAACGTCCAACGAGCCGCACCGCCCCATCCTCCGCCTCACGCACAAAGGCGACCGGATCGCGGTTTTGCAGATTCATGGCGAAGGCGGGACTCCGCACCACTCTTCCGCCATGGAAAGGCATCTGGCGAGGGCACACTTCGCCCAACGCCCAGCCATGCGCCAAGGGCCATACCCCGTACGCCACAAATTCTTCAACCAAGTCGCGCCCACTGCTCAGGCCGGCGGCGCACCGAAGGGCCCCTTCGTCCACATCCTCCTCCGCCACTTCGAAGGGCGGGTACGCTGAGTAAAAATGAGAACACATCTCGGACACGGGAAGCCCCTCATGGCCTTCGACGGTGCCCTCAGCAACGTAAAACCAAAATTCATTCCAGTTGCCCCACTTGTTGCGGGCGCAAGGCACCAACTCGACTACCTGCATCGTGGTTTTGCCGGTCTTCGGCGTGAATGTGCAGGACCCAAACTGAGCAACTTCGTCTCCAATCATCCTCTTCTGCCAGTGCAAACAATAATACTTCGCAAAAACTTCGACCGATGGCTGTCCGCCGTACGAAGTCGTCGCCCAGACATACTTCGACAGAGCCACTATGGCATTCGGTGTCAGCTGATGTATTTGAACGTTGAACCTGCGCAGGACTTCGCCAACAAATCGGTGCGCAGGCAAGCGGAGTCTGGCGGCGAAGAACGCCTCGAAAACAACCAACTCGCCCTCCAGCTCGGGGACTTCCTCCGTCCCCGGGACTCGAGCAACTCCGCCGCCGAAGTAACCCAACCGCTGCATATCTTGCACGTGGACCGACGACATCCGCGATACGCCAAAATCAACAGAATCGCCGGCGCGCAACTCCTCCGCCATTAAACTACTCAGCGTCTCTTCAGACGAGGCGGCGGCCGGCAGCGAGGGAACGGTCGGCGGCGTAGCGGCAGCGGAAGAAGACGAGGACGGCATCGCTACGTACCGTCGGCGGCGGCGGGCGGTCTGCTTCACTCGAGCCAGATCTCCGGCGAACAAGAGCACGGCGGGCCGACGAGCAGCAAGACGGCGGAAAGGGCGGCTAGGGTTTTCGCGGAGCACGGAAGGTGAAGTTCAAAAAGCGCCGACCCCTGCCCCCTTTTATAGGCAGGGCGCGGCGCTTCGGGAAACCCGCAATCCAACAGTACACCGTCAATCAACGGTCATATCAAAAACCCCCGCGGAACCACTTCGAGCGAGGGCAGCGTCTCCGCCATCTAGCGACGTCTTCGGCACCAGGTGACTTTGTCGAACTGGTCCCTTGGAGGGCAAATGTTGGGGCGAAGGCAAAGGCGCCACCCTTCGCTCGAAGCCTTCGCTGCAGCAGCTGAGCTAACACAGACAAAGCAGGCAGGGACACCCTTCGCATGTACCGCGCCAGACGAAGACCGGCGACGAAGGGCACCCCACTGTGCGGCTTCGTCCAGCTCAGAGGCCCACGTGCGATCCGGCCCATCGTAACGGGCCCCGCGTGGCCGCTGTGCGTTACGGGCCTAATTTGTAAAAGCATCCCTGTAATTACGGTCTGTAACCCCGCTTTATGAGAATATTCTGGGGATAACCTAGGTAGCTGAGGGCACATGCGTCCTTAGCTCAAGGCGCTGCACGCTCAGGTACCTATAAATACCCCCACACAGTGCCCGTGAGAGGCCAGATGAACAGTGCTTTTGCCATCACATGCTAAAACCCTGTTTGTGCTAACATTCCCTCCACTGTTGGATCGACTTGTGCCCGTGTGCAAGTTCCAACAACTGCCTCCACCACCACCACCAGTTCCACCCCGAGATAAGCATAGAGAGTTCATGAGTCATAAGCCACCTACATTTGCAAGCTCTCCTGATCCACTGGATGCAGATGATTGGTTGAAATTTGTGGAAAAGATGTTGAATATTGCTCAATGCACTGACTGGGAGAAGGTTTTATATGCTTCTGGACGTCTAACAGGTCCTCCTGCTGATTGGTGGGATTCATATACTGCTGTCCACGATGCTGCTGATACTATTACTTGGGCAGAGTTCAGTACACAGTTCCGGAATTATCATATACCTGCTGGATTGATGAAAATTAAGAAGAAGGAATTTCTATCGCTGAAGCAAGGAAGCATGTCCGTTAGCGAGTACCGCAACAAGTTTATTCAGTTATCCAGATATGCCCCTGATGAAGTTGCTGAGGATGAGAGGAAGCAAGAGCATTTTATTGAAGGACTTAATGGACCCCTGCAGTATGCTCTAGTGGCACATATGTTTCCATCATTTCAGAGGCTGCTCGATAAGGCTCTAGCTATTGAACACAAGCGTGTTCAGCTAGGAGATTTCAAGAGGAAGGCTATATCTCAAGGACAAGGAAGCAGCAGTGTTCGTCCTCGCTACAGTTCACCCCAGGGTACACCAGTTCGCACTGGCGGAGGCCAGCGCCCAGTTCAACAATCACCTCTGAGGACTCCACCTCCTCGACAGGCTACCCCCACTGGCACCCCGACGAAGTTCTCAGGACAGAGTCCAGGCACTACGTGTTTCAAGTGTGGGAAGACTGGACACTATGCAAATGTCTGCCCACAGAGGATTGCTACTACTCCAGTTCATAATAGGCAGCAAACTCCAAGTTCTGGCAAGGGATATTCTATTGCCAAGGTTAATCAAGTCAGCGTTGATGCTACTCCGGATGGTGCTGACATCGTACTTGGTATGTTTTATGTTAATGCAATTCCTGCAACCATCTTATTTGACTCTGGTGCTACACATTCATTTATGTCTGCTAGATATGCCAACACAAATGAAATACCACTGCTAAAAATGAGAAAACCCATGATAGTAATTACACCTAAAGGGCCTGTTGAGGCGAATCAAATGACACGTAGATTGACATTAACAATTATGGGTAGAGAATTTGGAGCTACTGCTATAATATTAGAGGCAAGCAGTATAGATCTGATCCTTGGTATGTCATGGTTAAGAAAGGCAAAGGCCATTATAGCATGTGGTAGAGGTACCGTAGAACTCACTATCACTAAAGGAGAAAGATTTCAAGTTAATATTGCAGTGACCACCTCATCCAAACGTGCGATGTTCTTCATACCTGATGAGTTTGTTGGCGACAACATCCGTGTGGTTAGAGATTTTCTGGATGTCTTTCCAGAAGAGTTACCAGGGATGCCACCTGATAGAGAAGTTGAGTTTGTTATCGATCTCTTACCTGGAACTGCCCCTATTTCTAAACGGCCATACAGGATGTCTGTAGAAGAGTTAAAGGAACTGAAGAAGCAGTTAACTGAGTTACAAGAGGCTGGGTACATTCGTCCAAGTTCCTCACCTTGGGGAGCACTGGTTCTGTTTGTACAGAAGAAGGATGGATCACAAAGAATGTGTGTGGATTATAGATCTCTCAATGATGTTACTGTGAAGAACAAGTATCCGTTACCCCGTATTGAGGATTTATTTGATCAGATGAGAGGTGCTAGAGTATTTTTGAAGATTGATCTCCGATCGGGATACCATCAGATGAGGATTAGACCATCGGATATTCCTAAGACGGCTTTCTCGACTCGATATGGATTATATGAGTTCACTGTGATGTCGTTTGGATTAACCAATGCACCAGCTTATTTTATGAACTTGATGAACAAGGTGTTTATGGAGTATTTGGACAGATTCGTCGTGGTATTCATCGATGATATTCTTATCTATTCCTAGAGTGATAGTGATCATGAGGAACATCTGAGGTTGGTGCTACAGAAGCTACGAGATAATCAACTCTATGCCAAGTTTAGCAAGTGCGAGTTTTGGATTGGCGAGGTGCCATTTTTGGGTCATATCATTTCTAATGGCGGAATTTCAGTGGATCCTGCTAAAGTTAAGGAGATAATGGAGTGGAGAGTACCCACTACAGTTATGGAGATTCGGAGTTTCTTAGGACTAGCAGGATATTATCGGAGATTTATTGAAGGATTTTCTAAGATTGCTAAGCCTATGACTTCGCTTCTGGAGAAGGGTAGAGAATTTAAGTGGGATGAGAAGTGTCAAGATAGTTTTGATCAATTGAAGAAGAAATTGATGTCACCACCAGTATTGGTTATGCCAGACCTACAGAAAGGATTTGATATCTATTGTGATGCATGTGGCCAAGGCTTAGGATGTGTGCTCATGCAGGAAGGACATGTGATTGCCTATGCTTCTCATCAGTTACGCAAACATGAATTGAACTACCCCACCCATGACTTGGAATTGGCAGCCGTTGTGCATGCGCTTAAGATATGGAGACATTATATCATGGGAACTAAGTGCCAAGTGTACACGGATCATATGTAAGACCCAAAATTAGTAGAGGAAAAAAAAATATAAACAAAGTATCATGATGCTTTGGAAATTAGGAAAATAAGAAAAATGATGAAAAAAGGGATTTTTCTTTTAAAGAAACCATTTATACATCTCATGAAATAGATAACAAGGAGAATAAAACTTAAATTAGTAATATTAAAATAGTATGGTTTATATTCACCCTTGGGTTTCAATTGATACATTTGAAAAAAAAATCTGAAAACTAAAATAGAAGTATAAATTTGAATTTGGATAGAAAATAGAAAATAAAAGAGAAGGGAAGAACTAAGAAAAATATTACATAAAATAAAATAAAAATCAGAATAAACATCCTTCACACTTATATTATTAAATTATACCTTTCAAACTGAGGACAGGTTATTCACAAAGATTGAATTTAAACTTGAACTCAAATTGGATTTGAAAATGGAGAAAAGAAAATAGAAAATAAAAAGAAAAAGAATAAAACCTGCTGTTGGGCCTGATTCGCGCTTTTCGGCCCACTTAGGGAAGCCTCACCGCGCGGCCCAACTTCACCCCTGCCGTGCCGCATTCATCCGCTGACATGTGGGCCCCCACTTCAGCCTCTCAGCTCACGCGCCGACATACCGGGTCCACTTGTCAGCACTCACGCACACAACTTCCGCTGTCCCGCGGGACCCACTATCCAGTCCGTTTTTCACGCGCCTCGCTCACCCGTTGTCTCGCTGTCTCGGTGGGCCTTAGCTGTCAGGGTTCAACGAACCGCACCGCGCGGGCCGCACTCACCTCGCGACTTCCTCGCCGGTGACCTCGGCGTCCGTGCAACGACCGTGGGGCGTTACCGGAGTATAAGTACGAGGCCTCAGACTCTCTCCTTCCCTATCTCCCTACTATCGCGACCACCGCCGTAGCTGTGCGCCACCGTGCCGCCGCGGAAGATCGGGAGTCGTGGGCATCGGGGACCGCCGCCGTCACCTCGCTCCGTTCGTGGCTCTGGATCTTCGGCGGGTCGTTGCGGAAGCTTTGGTGCACGTAGTTGAAGAATCGGGGCGGTCCTGCTTCGGTAATTGCTCGCCGGAACGACATCGCCGCCGCGGACCCGCCCTTCGTCGTGGCTAGGGCGCAACTCGGCGTAATTCACGGTAAGGACCCCTCCTTTTAGGTCGCCTTGTCTTCCTGTGCGTCTGAGCTAGCGGAATTCGGGTCTCATGCGTTGGTTCGCGGGCGCGGTCCACGCCGGCGAGGACTCCGCCGTGCGGTGGCGTCTCTGCGCAGCGCCGCCAGGGGAAAGGAGAACGACGATCTCGCGCCGTCCGATTGGGATTGCGCGGCTGAGATTAGATCTGGCGTGTGTTGATCCTCGGCCGTCGATCGTGCAGCGAACGGTCGCGATTAGAGATAGAAATACCCCTTCACGCATTAAATCCCAACCGTTGACGCGAGATCGGAGGGGCGTGGCTGAAAGCTGGATCATGATCTAATCTCAACCGCACATGTGTGATCGGACGGCCGACAACCACTGATACCCCTCCGCGTTGGTCTTTTTACTAAAGAAACCCTTGGCTTCTGTGAAACTAACCCGCCGTCCCCTCGGGGGGGGGTTTGCTGAGTCTTAGGGAATCTTACACAATAAACCCTGACCTTTTGTGAATTTGAGGCCCAGTCCAGTGATTGATTAAATTGAATAAATAAAATAGGAAATAGATTTTTAATATGAAAATAATTGCTAAAACTTAGATAATTCATAGAAAATCCATTTTAGCTCCAAATTGAACCATTCCAGTTTCTAAAATTTTGTAATAATATTCTTCATCATTTAGTGTCTTTGTTTTGACATGAACTCTGTCAGAAAATTTATTTATCATTTAATCATATTTTAATCACATTAAACCTTAGGAAAATCATAACTTGAATTCTACAACTCCAAAATTAATAATTCTTTTTCCTGTGATCTTATTTTAATATGTAGATTATTAATATGTATTTTGCATATATGTTTGGTGTAATGTTAATTTTGCCTATACCATGTATGTTTGTATTGCTACGACTAGCAGTGAGGTCACGAGGATCTGAAGAATCATCCTGGTACCTGGAATCTCAAGACCCAGGCAAGTTGTGCCCTTGATCACTTCTTTTTACCCAGCCATGTTCTGATTAATCATAATGATCTGCATAGGTTAATTTTGATGGGACCCAATAGGTTACCCTAGTTTGTCTATCTTTACACCTTGTTTACCACTGAACTTTCTGGGTAGTACTTGCTAGTGCTATATGTGGTTTTGGGTATGGAGATACACCATTCATGATTATACTTTTGTTATCAGTTGTTATTTAATGTTCATGTTAAGATCATTATGTTAATTGGAACATGGAGCGACCACCCGGGAAAACAGTGCTACCACAAGGGAGGAATGGGACCCCTTGGCTGATTAATTAGGAAAGCTAGTGGAAGACTACCTTACCCGAAAGGGGCAAGGGCAGTAGGGGAGAGGTCAGTGTAGGGAGGCCCTCGGGAGGATTTTGCTGCGATGGCGGTCCTGCAAGGGATTCCTGCACTGGATCTTCCTATAAACTGTAGCGGGTTTTCGGAAGCTAGTGGAACTTTGTAAAGGCCTCGTAGTGTTACCCTGCCTCGCTTCCTTGGTAGAGGTGTATGGGATTCATGACCCCTTGGCAGATGGGTAACACGGCTTGTGGGTAAAGATGTGCAACCTCTGCAGAGTGTAAAACTAGTATACTAGCCGTGCTCACGGTCATGAGCAGCTCGGACCCTCACATGATTAAATTATGGAACTTAAACTCAATTTGTCATATGCATTGCATTGCAGGTGAAGTTGTTACTTTTGATCTACTATTTAATTGGGCTGGTATTTACTTATACTTAGTAACTGCTAATAAAATTTTGACCAACTTTAAAAGCAATGCTCAGCTCTAACCATCTTCTTTGGTAAGCCTTACACTTCACATGAGCTTCCATCTTTGGCAAGTTCATACACATTATTCCCCACAACTTGTTGAGCGATGAACGTATGTGAGCTCACTCTTGCTGTCTCACATACACCACAGGTCAAGACCAGGTACTGCAGGATGATGCTCATGGAGGATGCTGCGATGAGTTCGTGAGAGGTCTAGGTCGTCGTCTCCCAGTCAACTTTGGGTTGCTGGACCGTTGTCTCCTTATAATGTAATTATTTATTTTGTATAGAACTCCTGTTATATATAAAGATGTGACATTCGATCCTGTGCCACTATACATCATATGTGTGAGACTTGGTCCCAGCATACCTGGTGTTTATGTTAACCCCGGGTTTTGGACCCCTAAAATCCGGGTGTTACAGAAGTGGTATCAGAGGAATGTTGACTGTAGGACGAAACCTAGATAGAACTGGACAACCATTACCTACTTACCTTACTCTGATTTCTTTCTAAGCTTATCTTAATCTTTCCTCATCTAATTCCGCTTTACTCTGATTATCCTTACCCTTTTTCCTTCTAAAGACAAATGTGGATTTCACACTTTGAAATCCTGTGCCTAAAGTGACTTTAGGAATAGGAGACCTAATCCTAGGAACAAAAACAAAACTATTTTTATAAGTGTTTATATATTTGAATGTTTGTTCTTATGATATCTGTCTGATTTGGATCTTTGTTTGAGTGTGATGGGTGTGGAGTAATGTCCACAATTGCATCTGCATATACACATAGGTATAAAAATATATTTATAAAATAACTAGACAGCCTAGATTATCCCCATTGGAACATATCTAGCTTAAGAGATTTATCTTATCCTAAAAAGATCTCATTCTAACCAATTCATCTTATCTTAAAAGATTCTCCCCTATCTTAATAGATTCATCTCATCTTAAAGAAATTCTATCCTACACTCATAGATCTATCTTATCTCAAAAGGTCTTAACTTCTCCTAATGTATCTAGATCCATCTTATCTTAAGAGGTTCTCTCTTAATGGATTTATCTTACCTTGAAGGATTCATCTTATCCTAACCACTTTACTTATCCCATCTTGATAGAACTAACTGACCCTAAAAGACTCTGCCTTATCCTTATGGATTCATCTTGCCCTAATTAGCATATTGACCCCACTCTAGAATAACAACCATGATCTAATGCAAATTAATTAGATCTTATCTAGTCAAACAAATCTAACCTAGATCTGATCAAATCTAAAGTGACTTATCAAACATGTTAGATAATACTGATGAAATAGTTTAGACTCTACCCCTATAGAACAGGTCTTAACTTAATTCACCCTGCACTAAATTAAGAATGACAGATCGACTTGATCATATGCAACTACCTTAACCATCTGATAGTTGCATAACCTCTCAATTATAAACTAGCAAGAGACTCTATCTTATCATAACATATCTAACCAATCTCAAAACATCCTAACATATTCTACCCTGTTGAACCTATCTAACCTAAACTAGTCTAATCTAGTCATAATCCAATTTAATCTAGATCCTATCTTACCTAATGTGACCTGATCCAGTGTGGTCTAATGTTATCTAACTTAATGTGGTTCACTTAAACAGATTAATGACACTAATAGAAGAGATTAGACCCCACTAGCCATGTATTAACTTATCTTAGCACATTGGATCAATACAACCATGAGCTAACCCAACCCATAGAGCCATGATGAATGGTATAACCTTTCTATTCCCACCTAATAACAAACAAACTTTTAACCTACATCTTGTAGTCTATCTCACCCATATATATCTCTCATCTTGACCGATTCTATCTTACCCTTGGATATTCACCTTATACGATTGGTTACCCCAATCTGGACATAAAACAAAGATTAAGCCCTACCAAAGAATCTTTAGAGTATAATCAGCTACTAGCTTATTCATTCCGCTTATTGAATAATTTCCTTTGCAAAACTATTACCATATGCTTCTAACTTTCATGGTCAATACCAGGAAAGGAAAGATTATCACGTAACAACAAACAGAAAATGAATCCTCCAAATCCTCCACCTGTTGAAATCAATCAAGTGGTTGCTACCCAAAGACTGGTAATACAACAGTTAACAGACCTGGTGACCGAGATGCAGAATCAGATAAGACAACAACGCGAAGAAATACGTCAGGCCCGCCAAGAAATAAGGCAAGCACGGTTGGAGAGACAACAACAACAACAACCTCCACCACCACCACCAACTTCACCAAGCTACATAGATATAAATTATGATGATTTGTAAGGTCTAGATGTTACTTTAGTTAGTAGATGATATGATATTATTCTAGAAGGAACAATAAGGTCTATTGACCCTATGTTTTGTTAAAGAATTATACCTCATGCTAAGATTTCTTTGTTTGTGCATATGTTCCAAGAACAATATG
The DNA here is from genome assembly GCA_029449295.1 of Zea luxurians. Classification (NCBI taxonomy): domain Eukaryota; kingdom Viridiplantae; phylum Streptophyta; class Magnoliopsida; order Poales; family Poaceae; genus Zea; species Zea luxurians. Next base: position 380,361 of record JAOPSE010000380.1, read on the forward strand.
AGTATACATCCCTTTTCCTACAAATCTCGAGGACGAGATTATTTTTAAGGGGGGTAGGATTTGTAAGACCCAAAATTAGTAGAGGAAAAAAAATATAAACAAAGTATCATGATGCTTTGGAAATTAGGAAAATAAGAAAAATGATGAAAAAAGGGATTTTTCTTTTAAAGAAACCATTTATACATCTCATGAAATAGATAACAAGGAGAATAAAACTTAAATTAGTAATATTAAAATAGTATGGTTTATATTCACCCTTGGGTTTCAATTGATACATTTGAAAAAAAAATCTGAAAACTAAAATAGAAGTATAAATTTGAATTTGGATAGAAAATAGAAAATAAAAGAGAAGGGAAGAACTAAGAAAAATATTACATAAAATAAAATAAAAATCAGAATAAACATCCTTCACACTTATATTATTAAATTATACCTTTCAAACTGAGGACAGGTTATTCACAAAGATTGAATTTAAACTTGAACTCAAATTGGATTTGAAAATGGAGAAAAGAAAATAGAAAATAAAAAGAAAAAGAATAAAACCTGCTGTTGGGCCTGATTCGCGCTTTTCGGCCCACTTAGGGAATCCTCACCGCGCGGCCCAACTTCACCCCCGCCGCGCCGCATTCATCCGCTGACATGTGGGCCCCCACTTCAGCCTCTCAGCTCACGCGCCGACATACCGGGTCCACTTGTCAGCACTCACGCACACAACTTCCGCTGTCCCGCGGGACCCACTATCCAGTCCGTTTTTCACGCGCCTCGCTCACCCGTTGTCTCGCTGTCTCGGTGGGCCTTAGCTGTCAGGGTTCAACGAACCGCACCGCGCGGGCCGCACTCACCTCGCGACTTCCTCGCCGGTGACCTCGGCGTCCGTGCAACGACCGTGGGGCGTTACCGGAGTATAAGTACGAGGCCTCAGACTCTCTCCTTCCCTATCTCCCTACTATCGCGACCACCGCCATAGCTGTGCGCCACCGTGCCGCCGCGGAAGATCGGGAGTCGTGGGCATCGGGGACCGCCGCCGTCACCTCGCTCCGTTCGTGGCTCTGGATCTTCGGCGGGTCGTTGCGGAAGCTTTGGTGCACGTAGTTGAAGAATCGGGGCGGTCCTGCTTCGGTAATTGCTCGCCGAAACGACATCGCCGCCGCGGACCCGCCCTTCGTCGTGGCTAGGGCGCAACTCGGCGTAATTCACGGTAAGGACCCCTCCTTTTAGGTCGCCTTGTCTTCCTGTGCGTCTGAGCTAGCGGAATTCGGGTCTCATGCGTTGGTTCGCGGGCGCGGTCCACGCCGGCGAGGACTCCGCCGTGCGGTGGCGTCTCTGCGCAGCGCCGCCAGGGGAAAGGAGAACGACGATCTCGCGCCGTCCGATTGGGATTGCGCGGCTGAGATTAGATCTGGCGTGTGTTGATCCTCGGCCGTCGATCGTGCAGCGAACGGTCGCGATTAGAGATAGAAATACCCCTTCACGCATTAAATCCCAACCGTTGACGCGAGATCGGAGGGGCGTGGCTGAAAGCTGGATCATGATCTAATCTCAACCGCACATGTGTGATCGGACGGCCGACAACCACTGATACCCCTCCGCGTTGGTCTTTTTACTAAAGAAACCCTTGGCTTCTGTGAAACTAACCCGCCGTCCCCTCGGGGGGGTTTGCTGAGTCTTAGGGAATCTTACACAATAAACCCTGACCTTTTGTGAATTTGAGGCCCAGTCCAGTGATTGATTAAATTGAATAAATAAAATAGGAAATAGATTTTTAATATGAAAATAATTGCTAAAACTTAGATAATTCATAGAAAATCCATTTTAGCTCCAAATTGAACCATTCCAGTTTCTAAAATTTTGTAATAATATTCTTCATCATTTAGTGTCTTTGTTTTGACATGAACTCTGTCAGAAAATTTATTTATCATTTAATCATATTTTAATCACATTAAACCTTAGGAAAATCATAACTTGAATTCTACAACTCCAAAATTAATAATTCTTTTTCCTGTGATCTTATTTTAATATGTAGATTATTAATATGTATTTTGCATATATGTTTGGTGTAATGTTAATTTTGCCTATACCATGTATGTTTGTATTGCTACGACTAGCAGTGAGGTCACGAGGATCTGAAGAATCATCCTGGTACCTGGAATCTCAAGACCCAGGCAAGTTGTGCCCTTGATCACTTCTTTTTACCCAGCCATGTTCTGATTAATCATAATGATCTGCATAGGTTAATTTTGATGGGACCCAATAGGTTACCCTAGTTTGTCTATCTTTACACCTTGTTTACCACTGAACTTTCTGGGTAGTACTTGCTAGTGCTATATGTGGTTTTGGGTATGGAGATACACCATTCATGATTATACTTTTGTTATCAGTTGTTATTTAATGTTCATGTTAAGATCATTATGTTAATTGGAACATGGAGCGACCACCCGGGAAAACAGTGCTACCACAAGGGAGGAATGGGACCCCTTGGCTGATTAATTAGGAAAGCTAGTGGAAGACTACCTTACCCGAAAGGGGCAAGGGCAGTAGGGGAGAGGTCAGTGTAGGGAGGCCCTCGGGAGGATTTTGCTGCGATGGCGGTCCTGCAAGGGATTCCTGCACTGGATCTTCCTATAAACTGTAGCGGGTTTTCGGAAGCTAGTGGAACTTTGTAAAGGCCTCGTAGTGTTACCCTGCCTCGCTTCCTTGGTGGAGGTGTATGGGATTCATGACCCCTTGGCAGATGGGTAACACGGCTTGTGGGTAAAGATGCGCAACCTCTGCAGAGTGTAAAACTAGTATACTAGCCGTGCTCACGGTCATGAGCAGCTCGGACCCTCACATGATTAAATTATGGAACTTAAACTCAATTTGTCATATGCATTGCATTGCAGGTGAAGTTGTTACTTTTGATCTACTATTTAATTGGGCTGGTATTTACTTATACTTAGTAACTGCTAATAAAATTTTGACCAACTTTAAAAGCAATGCTCAGCTCTAACCATCTTCTTTGGTAAGCCTTACACTTCACATGAGCTTCCATCTTTGGCAAGTTCATACACATTATTCCCCACAACTTGTTGAGCGATGAACGTATGTGAGCTCACTCTTGCTGTCTCACATACACCACAGGTCAAGACCAGGTACTGCAGGATGATGCTCATGGAGGATGCTGCGATGAGTTCGTGAGAGGTCTAGGTCGTCGTCTCCCAGTCAACTTTGGGTTGCTGGACCGTTGTCTCCTTATAATGTAATTATTTATTTTGTATAGAACTCCTGTTATATATAAAGATGTGACATTCGATCCTGTGCCACTATACATCATATGTGTGAGACTTGGTCCCAGCATACCTGGTGTTTATGTTAACCCCGGGTTTTGGACCCCTAAAATTCGGGTGTTACATCATAAGAGTTTGAAGTATATATTCACTCAGAAGAATCTCAACCTTAGGCAACATCGTTGGTTGGAGCTTATTAAGGATTATGATTTGGAGATTCACTATCACCCGGGCAAGGCGAATTTGGTTGCAGATGCCTTGAGTCGAAAGGAGCATGTTCATTCAGCTATTGTTGCCTAGCTACCCGATGAGATTGTTGAGGATTTCAGAAGACTTAACCTGGGGATAGTTGCTCATACTGAAGGAGTTACTATTGATGTGGAACCTACTTTGGAGCAAGAAATCCACAAAGGTCAAATTGGTGATGCCAAAATACAAGAGATTAAGGATCTGATTACTGAAGGTCGAGGTCCAGAATTCACAGAGGATGAGCAAGGCATTGTATGGTTCAAGGACAGGATGTGTGTTCCTGATATTGAAAGCCTTCGAGAGACCATTTTGAAGGAGGCCCATGACTCAGATTATTCTATTCATCCTAGTAGTACTAAGATGTATCAGGATTTGAAGTGGAAGTATTGGTGGTATGGATTGAAAAGAGATGTAGCTGCACATGTGGCTATGTGTGATGTGTGTCAAAGAGTTAAGGTTGAACACCAGAGAGCTGGACTATTGCACCCACTGAAGATACCCGAGTGGAAGTGGGAAGAGATTGGTATGGATTTTATTACTAGATTGCCTCGCACCCAGAAAGGATATGATGCTATATGGGTGATTATGGATAGATTGACTAAAGTGGCTCACTTCATTCCTGTCAAGACTACTTATAAAGGTTCACAGCTGGCAGAGTTATATATGGCTCGGATTGTGTGTTTACATGGAGTACCAAAGAAGATCGTGTCTGATCGAGGTTCACAGTTTACCTCAAGATTTTGGAGAAGCTTTCATGAGAACATGAGCACGAAGTTGAATTTTAGTACGGCTTATCACCCTCAGACTGATGGACAGACTGAAAGGACTAATCAAGTTTTGGAAGATATGTTGAGAGCATGTGCCCTTCAGCATGGAGGAAGTTGGGATAAAAGTCTACCATATGCTGAGTTCTCATATAATAATAGTTATCAGGCCAGTCTGAAGATGTCACCATTCGAGGCTTTGTATGGCAGGAAGTGCAGAACTCCTTTGTATTGGGACCAGACTGGAGAAAGACAGTTCTTTGGGCCTGAATTAATTCTAGAAGCAGAAGAACAAGTCCGTATAATTCGAGAGAATTTGAGGGTGGCTCAAACCAGACAAAAGAGCTACGCAGATAATAGAAGAAGACCATTGGAAATTGAGGAAGGTGATTATGTGTACCTCAAGGTGTCACCACTTCGTGGAATGAGGAGATTCAAAGTTAAGGGCAAATTGTCCCATCGCTATATCGGACCATTCTTGATCTTTAGGAGAGTTGGGGAGATGGCATACCAACTCGAGTTACCTGCTAGTCTATCAAATGTGCATAATGTGTTCCACGTATCTCAACTGAAGAAGTGCCTCTGTGTTCCTGAGGAACAGTTACCGATGGAAGAGCTCAGTGTTCAGGGTGACTTGACTTACACGGAGTACCCGATCAAGATTTTGGATACTTTGACACGAGTTACAAGAAATAAGGTGATAAAAATGTGCAAAGTGCAATGGAGTCACCACGGAGAAGATGAAGCAACTTGGGAAAGAGAAGAAGAGCTTCGCATAGATTTTCCCCATCTTTTCCCTAGATCTTCCTAAATCTCGAGGACGAGATTATTTTTAAGGGGGGTAGGATTTGTAATACCCATTTTGTAAGAAAATCCAAAAGAGGAAATTATAGTCCTTTATGCATGCGAGTGTTATCTCTATTTATCAATTCATGTTGACACCTCACTTAAACAAATAAATAATTAACAAAAGACACACAAATAACTTGTGCATCATATTGGAGTTTTTGTTTGCTTGTGCATTTAAATAATAACAACAATAATATTAGTAGAAATAAAATAATGGCTTTAGATGAAGAGTGAATCCTAAATTGAGAATTCAAGGATTTGGAAATAGAGAAGGGAAGAGAATAAATATCATGTAAAAAAAGGGTAAATAAAAAAATATATATTGTTCCTAAACTAGAGTTTGAAATTGTGTAATTAACTCAAGGTAGGAACTCATAACCAAATTCAAACTTAAGTTTGAATTCAAAAAGAGAATAAAGAGGAAAATAAAATCAAAAAAAGGAAAAAGATAAAAGAAAAAAAAGAATAACCAACCTGGGCCGTGGCTACCATTTTGGCCCACTCGACCTCATCCTCCACGCGGCCCAAAACCTCTTCCACCGCGCGCACAGTTCTGTCACATGGGGCCCGCTTGTCAACTGCTCGGCTTCACGCGGACTCGCGCCTTCGGACGCTGGCTGGTGGACTCCCCGTGTCAGCTCTCTCCCTTCCAACAGCCTCCGCGAGAATGGCGGGGCGCGCCGTGGGCGCGAAATTCGCGCGGGCGCTTCAACCAATCGCTGTGACAACTATAAAGCGCGGCGCCCAAAACCCTAGCCGCACATCCTATCCGCGCTCCCATCTTGAACCACGCCGGTGTGTTCCACCGTTCTGAAATCTCCGCATGGGAGGAGTGTTTGCGCTGCCGCTGTTGACCATCCGCTGCTCCGTTGCCGTGTTCTCGGAGCACTGCCCAGGAGTGTTTGTTAGTACCTGGGGTAATCGTTCGTGGCCACTATTGGAGGTCGGGACCTACGGTGCGTGAGCAATTCCTCGCCGGAGTAGATAGAGCACCGCCGAGCCGCCCCAACGCGAGAACAACCCGTCTGCGCGCCCGATTTCTGGTATTCTTCACCTCCTTCGTGTTCACCATGGTCTTATGTCAGTGTAGCACAAGTGAATTGCTGGATGGCGACGGGATTAGCATGGGAGCTTCTCCGGTCATGGCGCTCCACCGCGGTGGGCGACCGTCGAGGTTTGGGGACCACTCAGGGGGGGTTTTGTGCTAGCTGTTGGATTCCAGTACAACGATCGGGATTGAACAGTCGCTTACCGTTTGAGTTTGTTGTCCTGAGCCATCGATCCAGGATCGGGTGGCGCAGAACAGATCTGGTGCTCATAAAACCGTAGCTGTCGATCTCTGATCCTGCGATCCTCGATGCGTACCAATTCGGGTTAAAACTAGTCTAATCCGGGGGCACCCATTTATGATCTGACGGCTCAGATCGGCTGATCCCCCTTCGTGGGTCAAATTTTCACTTGAACCCCTCTGCTTAGGCGAATTAGAACCCGCAGTCCATCTAGCAATGTTTCCGGTGTCTTAGAAATCTTACCCCGAGGCCTCCGGACTTTCCCGGAATTGAGGCCTAGTCCGGAGCTGACTTAAAATTGAATAAATGAATTGAAAATAGATTTTTAGTATGAAAACAATTACTAGAACTTCAATAATTCATAGAAAATTCATATGAGCTCCAAACCACTTCATTCCAATTTCTAAAATTCTGTAATTTTATTCTCTAACACCTAGAGTCTCTGTTTTGTCATGAAAACAGTAAGAAAATTAATTCTTCACTTAATCCTATTTAAAACACATAAAACCTTCGAAAATTCATAACTTAAAATCTATAACTCGAAAAATTATGATTCCTGTTCCTGGGGTTTTATTTTAATGTGTAGATTATTACTGTGTATTTGTTTATATGTTTGGTGTATTGTTAATTTTCTTTATATACTGTGCTTGTTTGTATTGTGGCGAGTAGAAGAGCACGTGACTGAGGATCCTGGTGAGCAGCAGGTTGAAGTAGCTGAGCAGGAGCTAATTGAAGGCAAGTTGTGCCCTTGACCACTTTTTACCCAATAATGTTCTTTAATATCATTTATCATGCATAGGTTAATTTTGATGGGACCCGATAGGTCACCCTAGATTGTTTATCTCATTACCTTGTTTACCCCTGTATCACTTAGGTAGTGTGCTATTGCTTTACATGGTTTTGGGATAATCATTCATTTTATCTATGTTCCAATTCTTTTTGTTATTCTATTTATGTTCATTTCAAGATCATTAATGTTAATTGGAACATAGAGCTTAACATGAGTAACACGTGCCACCATAAGGGTTTAATGGGATGCCCTTGGCTGACTAATTAGGAAAGCTAGTGGAAGACTACCTTACCCGAAAGGGGCAAGGGAAGTAGGGGAGTTGCATGCAAGGAGGTTCTCAGGTTGATTTAGCTGCGATGGCGGTCAGACGGGGGATTCTTGCAAGTGCTCTTCCCATAAACTGTAGCGGGTTTTCGGAAGCTAGTGGAACTTTGTAAAGGCCTCGTAGTGTTGCCCTGCCTCGCCTCCTAGGTAGAGGTGTATGGGAGTCGCGATCCCTTGGCAGATGGGTAACATGACTTGTGGATAAAGGGTACAACCTCTGCAGAGTGTAAAACTGGTATACTAGCCGAGCTCACGGTCATGAGCAGCTCAGGACTCTCTGATGATTAAATTATGGAACTTAAATCAATTTTGGCATTTGCATTGCATGGGTTTATTATTAATTTTGTTCAATTACTTTATTTAAGGTTTGGTATTTACTTACACTTAGTAACTGCTAATAAAATTTTGACCAACTACTTAAAAGCAATGCTCAGCTTAAACCCCTGTCATTGATTAGCCTTACACATCACATGAACTCCCACCTTTGTGAGTTCATGTCCACTGGTTCCCCACAACTTGTTGAGTTATGATCATGTGTGAGCTCACCCTTGCTGTCTCACACCCCCCCCACAGGAGAAGAACAGGTGGTTCAGGAGGAGCCACAAGGCGAGGAGTTCGATCTGATCTAGGTGGCGTTTCTCAGTTGACATTGGCGCCGACGATCCTTAGTTCATTTTATATTTATTCTTTTATTTTGTAATAAGACTTCCGCTATGTAATAAGTACTCTGATGTTTTGTGACATTTATCTCTATACACTCTGGTATTATATATGTTGTCTTCTTGGCGCATGTATGAGATGCACCTGGCTTTGTTCCTTAAAGCCGGGTGTGACAGTCATACAAGGTTAGTAACAATAGTCTTAGGGACCCAAATGCAAGTCTTGTCTCCCTTGCATTTGGCCCGCATCTTTTTAGCAACCACCTTTTTATTTTTGCATGAAAGAACAAATGTTGTGTTGCAAGTATGAAAAACAGTGGTAGGTTTATGTTTATTACAAACTTTCCTAGGAGCATGAGACACAATATTTCTCCTAGGCCTACCATTAAAATTGGAACTCAAAGCAATCATGGCATGTGAGTCAAAAGCATTATAACTCCTATTATAATGAACATTTCTAGAAAATTTCCTATCACTATAAATAAAAGCATGATTCCTTTGAGCATTACTAGTCATAGGGGCCTTCCCTTTGTCCTTGGCAGAGATGGGAGCCCTTTGACTTGTTAAGTTCTTGGCTTCCCTTCGAAAGCCAAGCCCATCCTTAATTGAGGGATGTCTACCAACAGTGTAGGCATCCCTTGCAAATTTTAGTTTATCAAAATCATTTTTGCTAGTCTTAAGTTGGGCATTAAGACTAGCCACTTCATCATTTAATCTAGTAATGGAAATTAAATGTTCACTACAAGCATCAACATTAAAATCCTTACACCTATTGCAAATCACAACATGTTCCACACAAGAACTAGATTTATTTACTACTTCTAGTTTAGCATTTAAATCATCATTAATACTCTTTAAATTAGACACAGTTTCATGACAAGTAGATAATTCACAAGAAAGCATTTCATTTCTCTTAACCTCTAAAGCAAGAGACTTTTGCACACTTACAAATTTATCATGCTCTTCATATAAGAGATCCTCTTGTTTTTCTAAAAGTCTATTCTTTTCATTTAATGCATCAATTAATTCATTAATTTTTTTCTATCTTGGTTCTATTTAGACCTTTAAACAAGCTAGAATAGTCTACCTCATCATCACTAGACTCTTCATCATTAGAAGAAGCACATGTAGAGGTATCTCGAGCACTTACCGTCTTCTCCTTTGCCATGAGGCAGGTGTGACGCTCGTTGGGGGAAGAGAGACGACTTGTTGAAGGCCAAGGCGGTGAGTCCTTCGTCGTCGGAGTCGGACGAAGAGCAATCCGAATCCCACTCCTTGCCGAGGTGAGCCTCGCCCTTTGCCTTCTTGTAAGACTTCTTTTTCTCCTTCTTCCCGCCTTTTTCTTGTCCCTGGTCACTATCATTATCGGGACAGTTAGCAATAAAGTGACCAGTCTTACCACACTTGAAGCAGGAGCGCTTTCCCTTCGTCTTGCTCTTGTTGGGATGCTCCTTGCGACCCTTTAGCGCCGTCTTGAAGCGCTTGATGATGAGGGCCATTTCTTCCTCGTTATGCCCGGCCGCCTCAACTTGCGCCACCTTGCTAGGTAGCGTCTCCCTGCTACTTGTTGCCTTGAGAGCGACGGGTTGAGGCTCGTAGACGGGCATTGGGCCATTGAGAGCATCATCCACATAGCGGGCTTCTTTAATCATCATCCGCCCGCTCACAAATTTTCCGAGTATCTCCTCGGGCGTTATCTTTGTGTACCTAGGATTTTCACGAATTGAATTCACAAGATGAGGGTCAATGACAGTAAAAGACCTAAGCATAAGTCAGACGACGTCGTGGTCCGTCCATCTTGTGCTCCCATAGCTCCTGATTTTGTTGACCAGGGTCTTGAGCCTATTGTACGTTTGCGTTGGCTCCTCTCCCCTGCTCATCGCGAACCTTCCCAGCTCACCCTCCACCAACTCTATCTTGGTGATTATGGTGGCATCGTTCCCCTCATGCAAGATCTTGAGGGTGTCCCATATTTGCTTGGCATTATCCAAGCCGCTCACCTTGTTGTATTCATCCCTGCATAACGAAGCTAACAAAACAGTGGTAGCTTGTGCATTTTTATGAATTTGTTCATTAATGAATACTGGGTTATCCGTACTATCAAATTGCATTCCATTCTCTACTATCTCCCAAATGCTAGGATGGAGAGAGAAGAGGTGACTACGCATTTTGTGACTCCAAAAAGCGTAGTCCTCTCCATCAAAGTGAGGAGGTTTACCAAGAGGAATAGAAAGCAAATGAGCATTGGAATTATACGGAATACGAGAATAATCAAAAGAAAAGTTTGAGTTGACCGGTTTCTTTTTCTCGTTGTAGTCGTCGTCTCTTTGGGAAGAAGAGGACTCGTCGCTGTCGTAGTAGACGATCTTCTTGATACGCCTCTTCTTCTTCCCGTCCTTCTTCTTATGACTCGAGCCGGAGTCAGTAGGTTTGTCATCCCTTGGCTTGTTGAAGATGGACTCCTTCTCCTTATCGTTGACCACCATCCCCTTTCCCTTAGGATCCATCTCTTCGGGCGATTAGTCCCTTTTGTGAAGAGAACGGCTCTGATACCAATTGAGAGCACCTAGAGGGGGGGTGAATAGGTGATCCTATAAAAACTTAAGACTTATTGCCACAAAAACTAAGTTAAGTGTTAGTGCAATAGAATCAAGTAGCTAGAGAGGAGTACTTGTGAAACACAGAAACCACAGAGAGACCAACACAGTAGACACATTGGTTTATCCCATGGTTCAGCCAAGTACAAAACTTGCCTACTCCACGTTGTGGCGTCCCAATGGACGAGGGTTGCACTCAACCCCTCTCAAGTGATCCAACGATCAACTTGAATACCATGGTGTTCCTTTTCTTATCACTTTTCCCTTTTGCGAGGAATCTCCACAAGTTGGAGTCTCTCGCCCTTACAACAAATATCAATGTAAAAGCACTAGAGTAATGGAGGGAAGCAACACACACAAATCCGCAGCAATATGCACACACACAGGCCAAGACTTGAGCTCAAATGAAATGCACAAGTTCACCACTAGAAAGGAGCTCAAATCACTAAGAAAATCAATCGAGTGTGCCGAGACGGAGTGTGAGAGTCTTAGAATGTTCAAAGTATGCTTGGTGTTCCCCTCCATGCGCCTAGGGGTCCCTTTTATAGCCCCAAGGCAGCTAGGAGCCGTTGGAAGCAACCTGGGAAGGCAATTCTTGCCTTCTGTCGGGTGGCGCACCGGACAGTCCGGTGCACCACCGGACAAGCACTGTTCATAGTCCGGTGTGGATTGCCTTCCAAAAATAGAACAGTCGACCGTTGCAGAAATGGAGCCGTTGGCGCACCGGACACTGTCCGGTGCCTCCTGCCGACTATTGGCGCGGCCACGCGTCACTCGCGGATTACGCGGCCGACCGTTGGCGCAGTCGACCGTTGGCTCACCAGACAGTCCGGTGCCTCACCGGACCATCCGGTGAATTTTAGTCGTACGCCATTGAACGATTCCCGAGAGCGACGACTTCGTCGCAGACGGCTCACCGGACAGTCCGGTGCACCACCGGACAGTCCGGTGAATTATAGCCGTACACCACCGTCAGTTCCCGAGAGTGGCCTGTTCACCGGAGGCTGGCCTGGCGCACCGGACATTGTCCGGTGCACCACCGGACAGTCTGGTGTGCCAGACTGCGCTGAGTCTTGGCTGTTTCAGCCAAGATCTTTTCTTCTTCTCTTTTCTCTGATTCCAGCACTTAGACAAATATATTAGTACACAAAAACCAATGTACTAAGTCTAGAATCATAGCTTCTTGTTGATTTGCACTTCATCAATCATTTGGCACAAGATTACTCACTTAATACGTGTTGGGCACTTAATCACCAAAACTATACTAGAAATGGCCCAAGGGCACATTTCCCTTTCAGATAGCATCATGGGTAGAAACACACAACATACTAGTAGCACCCTTCTACCCGCCTATGAGGGTTAGTTCAATTGGCGGGAGGACCCAAACAGATAAATTTTTCCCAAGTGCAAGAGTTTAAATCAGGGGGATAGAGTTCTCCGCTAATCTGATAGTAATGGGTACTCGGGATGTAGACATAGATGTCATCCTAGGGATGAATTGGTTGCCAAGTACCAAGTAGGTCTTAGCTGTGATAAGAGGACTATGAAGTTGGTGTCCTTGTCAGGAGAGGAAGTGTTGGTGGAGTTGGTCTTGTCTAGACCAAGGAAAGGAAGCTGTCACCTGATCACTGCCTACAGTGAGACAGTCCATCCGCTTGAAGCCATCAAAGTAGTATCAGAATTCTCGGATGTGTTCCCTGAGGATTTACCGGGCATGCCAGCTAAGAGAAAAGTTGAATTTGCCATAGAGCTTATCCTTGGCACCACCCTTGTTTCTAAGAGAGCTCATAGAGTGTGCAGACCAGAATTGGTCGAACTCAAGAATCAGATAGAAGATCTGTTTGATCAGTTGAGAGGAGCCAGTGTGTTCTCGAAGATAGATCTAAGGTCAGGTTATCATCAGCTCAGGATCTGGCCTTCGGACATATCGAAGATAGCATTCATCACCAAGTATGGGCTTTATGAGTACACAGTTATGTCGTTCGGTCTAACGAATGCGCTAGCTTTCTTCATGTACTTTATGAATTGTGTGTTCATGGACTATCTCGACAAATTCATTGTGGTGTTCATCAATGACATTCTCATATATTCTAGAATGAGGAAGAGCATGAAGAGCATTTGGGGATGGTGTTGCAACGGTTATGGGATTGCCACTTGTATGCCAATCTGAGCAAATGTGAATTCTAGATCAGCGAAGTCCTATTCTTGGGTCATATCATAAACCGAGACGGGTTAGCTGTGGACCCGAAGGAGGTGGCTAATATTCTGAACTTTAAAGCACTAAGAGATGTTCGTGGGATCAAGAGTTTCATTGGAATGGCTGGATACTATCGGCGTTTCATTGAAGGCTTCTCCAAGATTGCCAGACCAATGATAGCCCTGCTGGCAAAAAAGGTTGAGTTCAAGTGGACCCCAGAGTGCCAAGAGTCCTTTGAAACATTGAAGAAGAAGTTGACTACAGCACCGGTGTTGATTCTACCTGATGTTCACAAGCCATTCTTAGTGTATTGTGATGCTTCGTACACCGGACTGGGATGTATGCTAATGCAAGAAGGGAGGGTAGTGGCATACTTGTCTCGAAAGTTGAAAATCCATGAGAGAAATTATCCCACACATGACCTGGAATTAGCACCAGTGGTTCATGCACTGAAAACCTAGAGGCACTATTTATATGTGCAGAAGTGTAATATTTACACGGACCACAAGAGGCAGCGATCAAAGCTAAACATGAGGCAGCAAAGATGGTTGGAATTGATCAAAGACTATGAGTTGTAGATACATTATCACCCAGGCAAAGCTAACGTGGTTGCAGATGCTTTGAGCGGGAAGAGCCAAGTCAACATGATGGCCACTCATCCGATGCCACATGAGCTAGTGAAAGACTTTGACAAGCTGAGTCTTGAATTTCTAAACAGCACCCAGGGAGTGACAGTTGAGCTGGAACCCACTCTAGAACAAGATATCAAGGATGGGCAGAAAAATGATGAGAAAATCAATGAGATTTGTCAACTGATCCTAGATGGGAAAGGCAAAGACTTCCGGGAAGACGCGGAAGGCATAGTATGGTTCAAAGATAGGTTGTGTGTTCCTGACATCAAATCGATTCAGGAGCTGATCCTCAAGGAAGCTCATGAGACAGCTTGTTCCATTCACCCTAGCAGCGAGAAAATGTACCAAAACCTGAAGAAAAGATTCTGGTGCTACGGTATGAAAAGGGAGATCGCAGAGTATGTGGCCATACATGACAATTGTCTGAGAATTAAGGTAGAACATCGAAGGCCCGTAGGTTTGTTGCAGTCATTGCAGATTCCTCAATAGAAGTGGGATGAGATTGGGATGGACTTCATAGTCAGTTTGCCTCGCACTCGAGCCGGTTATGACTCCATCTGGGTAGTGTGGACCGCTTAACAAAGGTGGCTCATTTCATACTAGTCAAGACCAACTACAATAGTGTCATGTTGGTAGAGTTATATATGTCTTGGATTGTATGCTTGCATGGTGTTCCAAAGAAGATAGTATCTGCCGAGGAACCCAGTTCACTTCTCATTTTTGGCAGCAACTACGGGAAGCTTTGGGCATGCATTTGAAGTTCAGTTCAGCTTATCACCCATAAACAGATGGTTAGACTGAGAGAACCAACCAAATCCTAGAAGATATGTTCAGGGCTTGCACTTTGCAGGACAAGTCAGGTTGGGATAAAAGGCTACCATATATAGAATTCTCTTATAACAACAGCTACCAAGCCAGTTTGAAGATGTCACCGTTCCAAGCACTCTATGGAAGGAATTGTCGAACTCCATTGCACTGGGATCAAACCGACGAAAGGCAGGTGTTCGGTCTAGACATTTTGCATGAAGCCAGAGAAAATATCAGAATGGTTTGAGAGAATCTGAAGACAGCGTAGTCCAGGCAACAAAGTTATGCTGACACCAGAAGAAAAGAGCTGAGTTTGGAAGTGGGAGATTATGTTTATCTAAAGGTGTCAGCGATTAGAGGAGTCAGAAGGTTCAAAGTCAAGGGCAATCTAGCACCTCGAAACATCGGACCGTACCAGATCTAGGCAAGATGTGGAGAAGTGGCATATCAACTCAGCCTACTAGAAAGTCTGTCAGCAGTGCATGATGTTTTCCATGTGTCCCAGCTAAAGAAGTGCTTGTGAGTGCCAGAAGAGCAATTGCCAACCGAGGATCTCGAAGTTCAAGAAGACCTAACATATATCGAGAAGCCAACTCTGATTCTGGAGACATCAAACAGAGTCACTCAAAGAAGCACCATCAGAATGTGCAAAGTCAGATGGGGCCATCATTCAGAGAACGAAGCAACCTGGGAAAGATAAGATGATCTAAAATACAAATATCCTGTGCTCTTTGCTAGCCAACCCTGAATCTCGAGGGCGAGATTCTTTTTAAGGGGGATATGTTTGTAACAGCCTGAATTTTGGGGTATAAAATTTCTTCTCCAATATCTACCAAACTCTAGTGTTACTCCTTTTCTCACCTCTATAGATTTTCCTTTCCCTTCTTTTTAATAGAATTTTGGGTTACTTATGTGAGAGGTGTATTATTTCTTTAGAATATTAAAACCTAGGGGAGATATGAATGTTTGCATCATGCTAAGCTTAAACTTTGTTTTTGGTTGATGCACATGTTTGAAACATTTGAATTTGGTTGTGGTTTGATTTGATTTAAATTCAAAAGAGAAAATAAAAAGAAAAGGAATTATAAATTCAAAAGAAAAAGGGAAAATCTAAAGCAGCCCACTCCCTCTCTCCTTCGGCCTTTCAGCCCAACCGGCCCAGCCAGCCGTGCGCGCCCGCGCTCCCCCTCTGCCAAGCGGGCCCACTCCGTCAGCACCAACCAAGCCGCACTAGCGCATCCGTTGTCCTCTCTCTGCCTCTAGGTCCCACCTATCGACACTAACCCCCTCGCTCGCACGCTCCCACTTCCCCCTCTGCCCGGTGGGTCCACCCTGTCAGCGCTGACTGCCCATTCATGCGCTCACTCCCGCTGACCCATGGGTCCCGCCTGTCAGACCCCCTCCCCCAAACCGTCCACGTGCACGACCCGCGTGCACGCCATGGACTCCGCGCCCACGACGCACGCCGAGGCCGCACCCACCCCACCCCAGTCATTTCTAGCGGCCCACACCCCACTCCCTCTCCCCCTCCCTCACTCGCACTCCCTGTAGAGCTCCCGCACCCACCTCACACCGCGCGTGTGCCAGAGAAGACCTCACCGCCGTTCGTCGTGGTCTCGTGTCTGTTCCACGGTCGCCGTCGAGCCCTCGTCGTGTCTGTTGCCCCGGTGAGCTTCGCCCCGTCGCCAGCAACCCGGGACACCCCTCGGTTAGCTCCCTCCCCCTCTATTTCCCTTCATCCACGCTCACCGGCTTTTCCTCCGTGCCGCAGCAGCTCCACCGCAGTCGACCCAAGGCCTCACCATGCTCCCGCTGCAGTTCAAGTGACCCAGAGCCTTCCCTCGAGGTAACCAACCTACCCCCACCCTTATTTTCTCCATGGCAGCCCTTGGTTGTGCACAATCACTCACCAGGGTACAACTGCGTCGCCTCACCCTGAACCGCCACCCTCGAGCACCACTCTGTCGGTGCTGTGCCCATGGTCGTGTTCACCACATCCCCAAATCCCTCTGAGCCCTTCCCGGCGCCCCAGGGCCCCCAGCGCGCCCTCGTCTCTGGCAGACCTCCGCCGTGGGCATGAGCAGCGCCACTGCTAGCGGCCAGGGAACCCTGCTCGGGCTTGCCGTTGGATCTTACGCGTTCAACTGAGATCGGGCGACCTAGGTTTAATTAGACCAAACCTAATCCTAATCGTTTGCTCGGGATCCGGTCGCTCGGATTCATCCCTCACCTGCACCTCTGCCATCGAGGACGGCCTATCAGCCCCGCTGACCCCAGGCTGCTGCCTTCCGTGCCCCACCTGTCAGCCGTGCTCGCCCACCTGCACGCTCGCCCGTCAATCTAATCTCGGTCGTTGATCCGAGATCTAACGGTCGATGGAACCCGATACCCGTTCGTTTGGAAAACTTGTTAAAAGGCCCCTCGGGTTTCCGAGAATTAACCCGTCGTCCTTTGTTCTTGCACTTAGGCCCCTATTTTCTTGCGGAGAGGCCCCTAAACTTTATTTTAATCACAGATATGTGTTTAATTTAGTAGTTTTGAATTCTATAAGTTGTATATTCCACATCTTTTGCATATGAACTCCAAATTCGGTGGTTCAAATCGCAAAATGTTCATAATGTTATTCTCTATCTGTTTAAATTATAATCATTCACTGTTTGCAAGTCTTAATTTGATGGCTAGACTCTAGGTTAATTTAAAGTGATAGAATATTTATTAAAGGGAGAATAAAAGTGAAACCCTAATGAATAGTCAAGTGATTAACTTTGTGAAATTAATCTCATTTAATGTATGATCCTATCCCTGGAATAACTTTATCTAAATAAGTAGTTCGCTAAGATAGACATAGTTAAATAGTTAATCTACTGAGATAGGCAATACTTAGAGAACAACAGACCACTAGGTATATCAACCTACCCTAGAACCTAGAGTTCACTTGTTAGGATCATGCTATTGCTTTACTTTATTCAATGAACATGATGAGAACATTTATGATACAATGATGCTATCTTGATTATGATGATGAACATGTGATATTTTAGGGGACTCGGGCTGTTTCCCAAGTACTTCTCTATGAGGACCTGCTCGCTGGATGACCACCTGGGAAAATAGTACAACCATGAGGGTGGAATGGGACGCCCTTAGCTGATTAATTAGAGGAACTTGGGGGTGTAGTTGGCTTTGTCGTTGTGCTATCAATGGGGTCTGGGGCATAGTGCTTGCTCTGCTAAGGGTGGGTGCCGAGGTTCATTCGATTTGGTTTTGTTAGTCACCCAACTTAGGGAGGAGTACTATGTTTATATGACTGGCGAAACATAACGAGCAACTACACACCAGGGGAATCTTTGTAAAGGCTATGTAGTGATACCCTGCTAGGCATCCTAGGTAGTTAATGGGGAGTAGCGCTCCTCGGGAAGAAAGGGAATCATGGCTCGTGGGTAAAGTGTGCAACCTCTGTAGAGTGTTAGAAACTGGTATATCAGTCGTGCTCGCGATTATGAGTACCCTTGGGAGCTCCTTTGATTAGAGTAACTCTGAATACTTTTATGATGATGACTATCTTTATGGTATTTTGGTATTTCCTCTTAGAGGGAGTGCCTCTTGGGTAATAACTTGGGTTTATTACTAAAACTTAGCTTTCTACTTGTAATAAATATCTATCCAACTAAAAGCAACTGATTTGAGCTTAACCTCACATACAGCTAGTCCACTTTAGCCAAACGGGGCATTTGCTGAGTATGTTGATGTGTATTCACCCTTGCTTTAAAAACACCCAACCCTAGGTTGTCCCCATTGCAACAAATGCTCAGGAGATGATGAAGGCAACATGGAGGAGTTTCAGGAGTTTCAGGACTTCGATGAGTTCTAGAGTAGATTAGTGCAAACCTCCAGTCAGCTGCCTGTGAAGGCCTTATCGTGCTGCGTTTCGTTCAGCACTTTGATTATGATTATGACTTAAGTTAATGACTATATGGATGTCTTGGACATCTTGATGTAATAAAGTACTATTTCCACTATTATTTTGAGCAATGTGTGATGATGTCCAACTATGTAATCGATGTGTACATGAATTTATGATCATGACACATACATGGTTCGCATTCGGTTTACCTTCCAAAATCGGGTGTGACATTACTGAACATGAGAAATTTTAGAATTAGGTGTAGAATTGACTTAGGAAAATTTCATATTTTCTTTATTTTGCTTAACCAACTTCTTAAGTTTTTTCCCAACACTTGGCCATCTCTTCTTAGCTTGGGTCCACAATAAAGTGGTAGATTAAAATGTTAATTACCAACCTCTGTTATTTTGGTATTGTAACACCTTTGTCAAGGAAAAACCCAAACTAGATCACACGCATAACATACAAAGGTAAATAAGCTATCATCATTGGTGCTAAAGTGTTGAAAGACTACCTTAAGCAAACATAGTTCACTTTAGGTTGGTTTAGCTACACACACAATTACTCCTTAATAGCATAAAATTCTACAACACAAGCTTTTAGTATTTCAAGCATATTCACAATTCACAACAAGAGATAAGCAATTTCATGAATTATATTCAAGTTATGAATGATTAATGATGCTCATGATGATGTTTTCATGATGCATATGCGATGTATAAGCATGCTTAACACCAGAGGTGTTACAACCGATAGTTCCTCTAGGATCAGTTTGATGATATTATTGGTGGAGACCTTAGTGTGATCTTTAGAACCGGTCATTGGATGCTGCTTTTTGGTAGATCTAGACACCCTCATACCTAGTGGAGTCACCAAAATGGTGTGTTGGCTGTTTTGGGCCAATCGCCTAGCGCACTCTGATCTTGCTCGTAGGGAGCGAGGACTTGGGGTAGTCTCTACATGAGCGCGGACCATTCGATCTAGCGTCCGGATCGTCTATGACTTGCACAGAGGGTGCCACTCTTCTCTACAGGACAGTAGACCACCCGCTCAGAGATGTTTGGACTGTCCGCGCGTGCGTAGAGGCTGCGATGATCTCTTACAGAACCTGGATCTCGCCCCGGGAGGAATCCCATTAGGGAGGGAAGATCCTAGGGTTGTCTTAGGATAGACAGGCCACCCAAGACGCCTCTAAACGACGTCAAGCCGAGGAGAGGTGAAGATTCAGGATGTAAATGACTAATCTAAATGAATAAGACTAATCTAGGCTTAGTTACTGCTACTCCTAGGGTAATAATGTAAAGGAACTAGTAAACCGATTGATTTGATCAATTGTGTGATGCCTTAATTGGTTGTACCCCTTATATATAGAGAGGTGGAGGTCTGGACCTGTTCCTAGTCGCTTCCCAACACATTCTCATGCAATTAACTAGAAATACAACATCCGACCATGCCCAGGTGCCAAATTTGGTGCTCAACAGTCTTATACATATTTTTTGTTTTATTTAATTTATTATTTGAAATATAAAAATAAACAAAAGAGAGAAAAAAGTATATATATATATATATATGAAGAATAAAAATGTTCTTCTCTACTATATAAAGCGTTAGTTTCCATGGTACCATTGTTCCCACCGTTGCTGTGCTCCCCACCTTTAAATGGTAATTAGTAAAAAACTATAATTATGCACAAATCAAAAGCTATAATTATGCACAAATCTCTACTATATAAAGCATCGATTTTCTCTATTATATAAAGCATCAGTTTCTATGGCTCTACAATTTTCACCGTCGTCGTGCTCCCCACATTTAAATGGTAAATGATAAAAAAGCTATAATTATGGATCAACTACATAATCTACTATAAAAAACATCAGTTTCCAGAGTTGATTTGAACCATGGTTGTTAGCTTCAAACCCACGCCCACAACAGACATCTAACCGATAGAACACACACATATATATATATATATTATACTTTATATATAAACATACTACGATACATGCACTTTACTCCTTAACTCGTTATATTTATATAAGATTTTAAAAGATATCCTTAAAAGGTATAAATGTAACACCCCAGGTGTTATTGCCACTAAAACTTGAGCATAACATCATGAGCATTAGCATATCATGTGTTTGTTACACCTAGAGTGCATTCACTAGATAAAAAATTCAAATAAGTTGTATTGATGTGACTTGATATGTTATTAACCCTAGGGTAGGGTGTTTAACCCTAGATCAGGGCTTATGGATATAAGGGAAGCCCAAAAATGTGAAAACTTCAAAGGACATGAGAAATGATCATAAGATATCACATTTAATGAACTTGGGTAGCACTAAAACCCTAAAGTGCTAAAAACCCTGAAAAGACCCCTGGAAAACCCTAAACTGAAACCCTAGGGGGTTAAGTGTAAATTTTGTGCACTTTTGGACCCAAGTGTAAAAACCAAAGTATTAGAACACCACAAATCATATGTTTCACACATTTGAGGATTTGCAAATCAAATTATGGGATTTGGACTTATTTGCAAAAAGTGTCCCATGAAACCATATGTGCTTAAGTCCAAAATCAGTTGAATGGGGCTGACTTTGGAGCTCTACATTTTAGGATTCTTGGGGATTTTGCCCTTGGTCAGTATAACAAACTTGTAGAGCTATGAAAGGAGAACAAATTTGATTAAATGACTCAGCATTGGTGCTGTGCAAAAATGGGAGTAAAATGGGCAGAAAGTCTAGCTGTCAGTCAAGGTGGAAGACTAAAACATGGCTGACAGTGAACTCTGATGAGTTTTAAAGCCGATTTGTGCTTGATCGAGTGAGTGAATTACCAAAGTCCCTATGATCGATTTGAAGCTTGTACATAGGTTAACAACTTTGTTGTAATCCGATTGGTAACTTATTACACAAAAAATTGAAGGAAAACACCTCTGAAGATGCTCTATCAGAACAACTCAAGAAGACTCTGATGGTACAGTACGCAAAAATATCACAGGTTCATCCCCCTCGTCGCCGGTGACCCACGCACCCGGATTTGCGCCGGCGTCATGATTTGTGCCCTCTATGGCATGGATTAGGATCAACCAGGGAAAAATCTTCACCTCGGATGAACTCAGAACCCTATAGCCGCTCTATCACCCATTTACTTGCCGGCGACGTGGCCGCACAGCCATTACTGCGGCTATCGCCGTTCTCCTCGGTCATGCCACGCCTCTGGCTATCTTACCACGTCGTCGTGAGTCATGATCGTTACCCAAGCAACTGCCATGGCTTATTACCCCACAATCGCCACGAATCACCACGTTAGTGCTCTTCTCCCTCTTCGGCCTCCAGCGCACCATTCCAAATTCACGAGCCGCCGCCCTCGGACCCTATAAATTGAGTGTGCCATCAGCTCTGCTAGGTAGTTAAGCACCCAACGCACTAGCCTGCGCCTCTGATTATCAACCAGAGAGCTCCAATTTGGGATTTCCCCCAAATCAGTCAAAGCTCCGCTGTGAGTGAGCTCGCCGTGGGCAGTGCACTACAGGTCCGTTCACGCTCTCTATTCCCTCGTTTCAGTACTCTTATGTGCTCTTAATGCTTCTCGACCCAACCAATTGCGCTAGAACCCATAGGATCACTGGGAACGCCTTGGTCTGTCCGTTGATCGCGCTGTCACCGTGGGTAGAGAGATTATGGGCTAGAACCTTGCAATTGATCGAGGGGAAACGATTATTAGGAGTTGAATTAAGTGTCAGCCAAGCTAGAGCACCAGCCATTGGGTATCTTGGCTGGTACAGGCTCGCCGAAGCTTGGCCTGTCGCCGTCCACGGTCGGGGATCTCGAGTTGTAAAGAATAGAAAGGGGAGGGGCCTTTGTGCAGATGTCAGCGAGACAGAGAAACAGTGGAGAGGACTCTTTACGGGTTTTTCAAATCGCCAAGGTCTTCTGTGTAAACCCGTCACCGCGGGCGCGCGCGGGCGCATTTTCGCCTGTCGTGGGCCGGCTCGAGCCAGATTGAGTCCATTACTATGTATCCTTTCTCTTTTTCTTTTTCTGCCAGACTTAAGAAATCTATAGAAAATTGTAGAAAAATGATAAAAATACGAAACCAATTTTGTTGGACTCCTAAATTTCTCTAGTATTTAATAAAATTAGTTCCAAGATTTTTAGCCTAACACAGGAATTATGTAGTATTTTAAATGGCCAAAACCTAGTCTCTTGGAATTTTAGGAATTATTTAATGACTCCAAAAATCACCAAACTTTTTGGTTAAGCCTAATATGATATTTAGATCCTATGAGTAAAGTTTGACTTGCTTTGGACATTGTTTGATTCCTAAAACCAAAACCCTAGCTCCTTAGAGTAAAACTATCCAACCCTATTAGGATACTGACCTAGACGACCCTAGCTTCCCTCGTGCACCATGAAGGAAAGTTGTATTCAAGATACAACTTGATGAACCTTTTATATTATTGCATTCTCATAAGCATCACATGAGCATTCATGGTTATATATGGTTATATATAGAGAACGAGGAAGAAGTAGTGGTTGAAGAAGGAGCTACACCACCACCTAAAGACCCACCTGCCAGGAACTGCTTTTATTTTGATATTTGTGGAGCAGAGTCCGACTCTCCTACAACACAAGGCAAGCCCTGGTGCATTTGCCACCTCCTTGTTGTTTTAAAATCTTTCTCACTTGCTTGATGCATTAGGTGATAGAAGTTGTGTGTTAAACCAATTGTTGCATTCCCTTCCTTGGAACTGTTTACCATTCCTTGATTACCTATTTTATGAAAAGGTTTTTATGATGCTTAGCCTTGCTTTAGAAAAACAAAATGTTTTGTTTTTAACAAAAGATGATGCTTCAAGTGGGATGGAATGATTTTCAAAAATAAAACTTGATGGTGGATCCATCATGGCCATGATGGGTTCAACATCGAAAAAGATGTACCTCTGTCAGGTACCAAACTTTGGGTGGAAATGATAAAGCTGAGACCGGGCAGGTGACTTGCACGAGAAGAGAGTCTCGGTGTAGTGTCTCCGTCTGAGTCGATTAAGAACCGTCTCGATGTGAGCCTGCTGACCGAGGACCATTTAACTGGTCACATGCCTCATCATGGGTAAGCTTTGCCTTGGGTAGACTAATACTAGAAAAGGACAACACGCAATGGGAGTGGAGAGATGGCAAGAGTAGCGTGTACCCTTCATGGCAAGAGGCTAGACGGTGGTGTATCTGTGCTCTCGGTTGGCGTGATCCCGGTCTGGTCTTAAGAAACTCGGTGGTGAGTTGACATATGCAAGGGTTAAGTGCTACATATGTCGTGTGATTGGAGATCCTCACCTGAGTATTAATCGATTCGGATCGCCATTACTTCTCGGACATGAAGACTTGGTCACTGACTTACACGTAGCACTCCAGTAAACAAAAAGGGATTGATAAAAGGATGGCTAGTATAGGACCAAGTGCTTGAACTAGGGTAGAGAGAACTCTAGTGACAGGTAATGACTTAACTTGCTAATAAAACTGGATTTTTAAGGATCCATTATTAGTAAGCATTTTTGCAAACAAAGTCTTGATTCTCGACTAAGCCTTACCTTGACTCCCTTAAAGCCAGCATATCCTTGAGAGTCTTTTAATTTGGTGGGTAAGACTTGCGAAAGTACACTTCATACTCAGGGTTTTCGAACCCATGTTGTTGTAGGTGAGGAAGCAGCAAACTTTTGCTGTTTTTGTTCTAAGGTGGTGTCAAAAGAAGAATCTCAACAGTGAAGTGCTCGCGGGAGGATGTTGGCCTCCCTTTGAAAAACAATATACTTTTATGCGAGAGGGGTTTTTGCCTCCCGAGTTTGTAATAATAATACTTATGCACTCATATACCACTGGTCTGTAATAACTATAACCCTCTTTCTGTAATTTGAATGTAAATTAAGTTATTGTAACTCGCTTCCGCTTATTCGTCCCTCCGATGTGTTGTAATATCTGCGTGACTGGTGAAACGCTCTTGGGCGAGGAAAAAGATACATATACCGAACTTGTTGAGTGGTTATGTGCATCTACAGGGTTGTCCAAGGTTCGTTGGACAAGGACAACGTAGGTGGGCCTAATGACTTGGGAGGTTCCGCCATAATAAACAAGATTTTTTATAAATGAGTGCACGTAGAACCCTAGGCTATCCCAATTGTCGAATGACAACCCATCCGCTACACCATAGACCATACAAATATACAATAAAAATGATTGCAACGCGACACAACAGGAGTTACGGCAACGACCCGCTATATACAG
Organism: Zea luxurians; assembly: GCA_029449295.1. Lineage (NCBI taxonomy): Eukaryota > Viridiplantae > Streptophyta > Magnoliopsida > Poales > Poaceae > Zea > Zea luxurians. The sequence goes on from JAOPSE010000380.1 coordinate 404,957, forward strand.
CGGAAAAAAGTGTTACGCTACTTCTATCTCCAACAATGTCCCTTAAATTTCATCCCTTAAAAGAATATTCCTTGTCCTTTACAGCACACTCTAAAAGATTTTATCCTCTATATCTTCTCAGCCTCAAGCAATGTCCCCTAAATTTCATCCTCTATATCACATCTTCTACATTTTTACAATTATATTAATATTAATATAAGTTTTTACAATTGTAATGTTTAACAAAATATTGTGTCGTTTACATATTGCAAATCAATTTTTAATTAAGCATTAATGAATATTTTTAAGAACTATAAATACCAATCAAATTCTCAAATCATTCTCTTCTCCATGACATTTCCTTATTCCTTTTGTTTTGTTTTTTCAAGTGGCTGACGAGTGGCTTGCTCTTTTCTAGTCGTCGGTGGGTGCCATGCAGTACAACAGTAGCTTGCTGGTGGCCGTCCGCACAACAACAACGAATGCTAATGGTCATCAGTTGTTGGCCGTCGACGCCATGCTGGTGGGCGTCCGCTGCTGGCAGCATTCACAGGCAACGATAGCGGACCAAAGAAGTTCACTAGACTTAGCGGACGCTGAGAAACTTCGCTATTATAGAGGACCGTATAGCGTTTGCTGTTGGAGCGATAAAGTTGGTGAAGTAACGCTAAATATAGAGTTCAGAACGCTTTAGTGTTCCTTGTTGGAGACAGTCTTGACAACAACTCGACTGGTCATGCAAGTAGCAACTGCATTTAAAATTAGTGATGTAGATAGAAGTTGATGAGAATGGGATTGCAATGGGCATCAAATGGGGAAAAATTACATCAACACACATTTCGAGTAATTTAAATTTCGGGATCTGAGAATCGGTACCCAAAATTACATTGGCTTTTACAATACTCAAAAATTTGGATACCGAGAATTTCGGGTTTGGGTATTCTCGAACTACCCGAACAGTTGTGTTAGCTTTATAAACACTCTATTAAATTAGTACAAAACACAGTTTGAATATATACATGCACTTAAAAACACAGACAATCTAGAATTACAAGTTCACAAGTCATACACACATAACTATAGATGCACAATTGATATTTAACAATGACATGAGTACATGTCACATGAAACAACATGTTCGCGGTTTTAATCCGTATTGGCTTATACTACTTCTACAATATTGAAAGGGAAATGTGCCCTTGGGCCATTTCTAAGTATTTTGGTGATTGAGTGCCAACACAAGTACTTAAGTGTTAATCTATGCCAAATGTTGGACAAAGTGCAAATCGAGAGTAAAGGTATGTTTCTAGACTTAGTACATTGTTTTGAGAACTAATGTATTGTGTCTAAGTGCTGGACACAGGAGAAATTGAATTGGAAAAGAGATGGTTCTGTTCAGCCAAAGTCAGCTCGGTCTAGGTGCACCGGACAGTGTCCGGTGGTGCACCGGACAGTGTCCGGTGCGCCAGTCTAGCTCTGGTGAACTTGCTGTTCTCGGGACTTCGACGGCGGTGTACGGCTATAAATCACCGGACTGTCCGGTGGTGCACCGGACTGTCCGGTGAGCCATTCACCGGCGAACTCGTCACTCTCGGGAGATGATTAACGGCGTACGGCTATAATTCACCGGACTGTCCGGTGGTGCACCAGACTATCCGGTGAGCCAACGGTCGGCCGCGCGATCTGCGCTGGACACGTGGCCGAGCCAACGGCTAGAAGGGGGCACCGGACTGTCCGGTGCGCCAACGGCTCTGAATCTTCAACGGTCGGCTTCACCAAATAAGGAAAAAAATCCGCACCGGACAGTGTCCGGTGCGCCAGGCGACTGAAGGCAAGAATTGCCTTCCTGGAATGCTCTCAACGGCTCCTAGCTGCCTTGGGGCTATAAAAGGGACCCCTAGGCGCATGGAGGAGAACACCAAGCATTCTCTAAGCATTCCTAAGCACCAAGACTTCGATTCCGCGCATTTGATTCTTTGTGATAGCATCTAGAGCTCTATTTGAGTTGTGAACTCATCGGGTTATGTTGTGAGCTCTTGTTGCGACTTGTGTGCGTGTTGTCGCTCTGATTTTGTGTCTTGTGTGCATTGCTCATCCCTCCCTTACTCCGTGCTTCTTTGTGAACATCAAAGTGTAAGGGCGAGAGACTCCAAGTTGTGGAGATTCCTCGCGAGCGGGATAAAGTAAACAAAGCAAAACACCGTGGTATTCAAGTGGGTCTTTGGACCGCTTGAGAGGGGTTGATTGCAACTCTCGTCCGTTGGGACGCCACAACGTGGAGTAGGCAAGCGTTGGTCTTGGCCGAACCACGGGATAAACCACTGTGCCATCTCTGTGTTGATCTCTTGTGGTTATTGTGTTTTGTTAAGACTCCTCTCTAGCCACTTGGCATTATTGTGCTAACACTTAATCAAGTTTTTGTGGCTTTAAGTTTAAGTTTTTACAGGATCACCTATTCATCCCCCCCTCTAGGTGCTCTCAATTGGTATCAGAGCCGTTCTCTTCAAGAAAGGGACTAATCGCCCGAAGAGATGGATCCTAAGGGCAAGGGGATTGTGATCAATGATAAGGAGAAGGAGTCATTCGTCAACGAGCCGAAAGATGACAAGCCTACCGACTCGGGCTCGGGCCACAAACGAAAAGATGGGAAGAAGAAAAAGACGAGGCGCGTCAAGGAGATCATCTACTACGACGACAGCGATGAGTCCTCTTCTTCCCAAAAGGACGACGACAACGACTATGAAAAAAGAAGACGGTTAACTCAAACTTCTCTTTCGATTATTCTTGTATTCCATATAGTTCAAATGCACATTTGCTTTCCATTCCTCTTGGCAAGCCTCCACACTTTGATGGGGAGGACTATGGATTTTGGAGTCACAAAATGCGTAGTCACTTATTCTCTCTCCATCCAAGCATATGGGAGATTGTCGAGAGTGGAATGAAATTTGATAGCTCGGATAGTCCTATGTTTATAAATGAACAAATCCATAAAAATGCACAAGCTACTACTGTCCTCTTAGCATCTTTGTGCAGGGAAGAGTACAATAAGGTGAGCGGCTTGGACAATGCCAAGCAGATCTGGGACACCCTCAGGATCTCACATGAGGGGAACGACGTCACCATGCTCACCAAGATGGAGTTGGTGGAGGGCGAGCTTGGGAGATTTGCAATGATAAGGGGAGAGGAGCCAACCCAAACATACAACCGGCTCAAGACCCTCATCAACAAAATAAGGAGCTACGGAAGCACGCGATGGACGGACCACGACGTCGTTCGCCTAATGCTAAGGTCTTTTACTGTCCTTGATCCACATCTTGTGAACAATATTCGTGAAAATCCTAGGTACACAAAGATGTCACTCGAAGAAGTACTTGGGAAGTTTGTAAGTGGGAGAATGATGATCAAGGAGGCGAGATACGTGGACGACGCGTTGAATGGTCCAATCCATGAGCCTCAACCCGTTGCTCTCAAGGCAACGAGTAGCAAGGAGGCGCTACCTAGCAAGGTGGCGCAAGTTGAGGCGGCCGGGCTTAATGATGAAGAGATGGCCCTCATCATCAAGCGCTTCAAGACGGCGCTAAAGGGTCGCAAGGGGCAGCCTAACAAGAACAAGACGAAGGGGAAGCGCTCATGCTTCAAATGTGGTAAGATTGGTCATTTTATCGCTAATTGTCCCGATAATGATAGTGACCAGGAACAAGGGAACAAGAGGGAAAAGAAGAAAGCTTACAAGAAGACTAAGGGCGAGGCACACCTTGGCAAGGAGTGGGACTCGGATTGTTCGTCATCCGACTCCGACAACGAAGGACTCGCCGCCACCGCCTTCAACAAATCGGCCATCTTCCCCAACGAGCGTCACACATGCCTCATGGCAAAGGAGAAGAAGGTATGTACTCGAAATACTACTTATGCTTCTTCAAGTGAGGACGAGTCTAGTGATGATGATGAAATAGATTATTCATGTTTATTCAAGGGCCTAGATAGAACCAAGGTTGATAAAATTAATGAATTAATTGATGCCTTGAATAATAAGAATAGGTTATTAGAAAAGCAAGAGGATTTGTTGTATGAAGAGCATGATAAGTTTGTAGAGGCTCAAAAATCCCTTGCTTTAGAAATTAAACGGAATGAAATGCTTTCTTGTGAATTGTCTGCATGCCATGTCTCAATTTCTAGTTTAAAAAATGTTAATGATAATTTAAATGCTAAGTTAGAAATAGCTAGTAAATCAACATCTTGTGTAGAAAATGTTGTAATTTGCAATAGGTGTAAAGATTTTAATGTTGATGCTTGTAGTGAACATCTAGTTTCAATTTCTAAATTGAAGGATGAAGTGGCTAGTCTTAATGCCCAACTTAAGACTAGCAAGAGTGAATTTGATAAGCTAAAATTTGCAAGGGATGCCTACACAATTGGTAGACACCCCTCAATTAAGGATGGTCTTGGCTTCAAGAAGGAAGTCAAGAACTTAACAAGCCATAAGGCTTCCGTCTCCGCAAAGGAGAAAGGGAAGGACCCTATGGCTAGTAGTGCTAAAAAGAACCATGCTTTCATGTATCATGACAGGAAACATTCTAGGAATGTTTATAGAAGTTATGATGTTTTTAACTCTCATGCCATGATTGCTTCTAGTTCTTCTTTTATGTATGATAGAAATTTGACTAGGAAAAATGTTGTTCATCATATGTTGGGACCATGCTTCGTCGCCGAAGGTCCTGCAGGAAGAAACAGTTCCGGTTGAAGCTGTCTGTACGTAATGCCGAAGGGTGCCGTTCATGAAGCTTCGGAATTACAAACCGACTTAAAGATAGAATGACCTTTTAGTCCGTAAGAGTTTGAGTTGATGTTGTAAACTTTTATGAGGGGTATGATTGTAATTGTTCACAGGCTGTGTCCTGTGCCTATAAATAGTGAACAGTATTCCTTTACTGTTCACGCATTCCTGTAATTGCAATCGCATCACCCGGAAATTATCATTTGTCAAGGTAGAGGTATAAATGTATTTAAATATTATGTTTAAACATTTAAGATTTATATAGCGTAATAAATGATGTCATTTATTTCCAATTTAACTATCTTTAACGCTTTATGTCCTGCGTCATTCCGCATTACCTTCGAGAATTAAATTACGAAGGTGATACTTTCGTAATTTTGTTATTATAACCTTCGTCCGAAGTTCATCAAATCCTTGGGGAAATAATGCTTCAGCGGACGAAGGACATCGATATTTAACATTTTATGTTGCCTTGTTCTTAATTCATAGTATTTGAGAGCAAGTCCCCAACATTGGCGCCCACCTCCGGTCAACTCACTTCCACTTTTTTGAGTTGATGGCTTCGTTCAACGATCAAGCTGGAGCTGCTTTGGCCCCGAAGCTGGTACTCCCGATAACAGGTGGTTCATGCTCAGAGCCAGCCAACAAGAAGCAGAAGAAGGAAGCACAGAGAAGGGTACAACATGTTGGGGTGCAAGGACCCTTCATCAAGTCAAGATGGTCTCACATTCCAATTACCTTCTCCCAAGAGGATCTTCAACTCAAGGATTACCCACACAATGATGTTATGGTTATCTCTTGTGTGATCAAACGATTTCTGGTCCATAATGTTTTGGTTGACACAGGCAGCGCAGCTGATATCATATTTGCTAAAGCTTTCAGACAAATGCAAGAGCCCGAAGACAAGATCCATGATGCTACGCACCCTCTTTGTGGCTTCGGAGGACGGCAAATTGTAGCACTTGGGAAGATTACCATGCCAGTAACCTTCGGATCTGTTAACAACACAAGGACTGAGCAAATTGTGTTTGATATTGTTGACATGGAGTATCCTTACAATGCTATCATTGGTCGCGGTACTCTCAATGCCTTCGAAGCAATTCTTCACCCAGCTTACCTCTACATGAAGATACCTTCGGACCAAGGGCCTATTGCTATTCATGGAAGTCAGGAAGCTGCCAGAAGGGCCGAAGGAAATTGGACATATTCAAAAGCAATCCATAACATAGATGGAGCTGAGGCCTGTGAGCAATACAAGTTCAGAAGGGAAAAAGCTGCTTCAGCTGACCAGCCGAAGCCCATGCTCTTATGTGAGGATATAGCAGATCAGAAGGTGCTATTGGGATCTCAATTGTCTGAAGAGCAGGAAAAAACCTTGATAAGGTTTATGTTCAACAATAAAGATATTTTTGCTTGGTCGGCTAATGATCTTTGTGGAGTTAACAGGGATGTTATTGAGCATTCGCTCAATGTCGATCCATCCTTCAGACCCAGAAAGCAGAGGCTTCGGAAGATGTCTGATGACAAGGCCGAAGGTGCTCGGAATGAAGTGAAAAGACTTCTCAGTGCCGGATTTATTAGAGAGGTAAAATACCCAGAATGGTTGGCTAACACTGTTATGGTGAAGAAGGCCAATGGTAAATGGAGAATGTGTATTGATTTTACTGACCTCAATAAGGCTTGTCCGAAGGACGAGTTTCCATTGCCAAGGATAGATTCCTTAGTCGATGCAGCAGCTTCATCAGAGCTTATGAGTTTGCTGGATTGCTATTCAGGCTATCATCAAATCTGGATGAAGAAGGAGGATGAACCGAAAACCAGCTTCATAACCCCTAGTGGGACATATTGCTACCTTCGGATGCCTGAGGGGCTTAAAAATGCTGGAGGAAGCTTCAGCAGAATGACAGCGAAGGTTCTCCATTCTCAGATAGGCAGGAATGTACTAACTTATGTTGATGACATCATTGTAAAAAGCACGAAGCAAGATAACCACATTGCTGATTTACAGGAGACCTTCGCTAATTTTAGACAGGCTGGTTTAAAGCTGAATCCAGAAAAATGTGTCTTCGGAGTAAAGAAGGGGAAATTTCTTGGTTGCCTAGTTTCAACAAAGGGAATTGAGGCTAATCCAAGCAAAATCGAAGCTATACTTCGAATGGAACCACCAAGTACAAAAAAGGGGGCTCAAAGATTGACGGGAAGTCTGGCATCTCTCAACAGATTCATATCTAGATCAGCAGAGAGAAACTTACCATTCTTCAAAGTGCTGAAGTCAGCCGAAGTCTTTCAATGGGGACCAATCCAGCAGAAAGCCTTCGAAGAGTTGAAGCAATATTTGATAGATCTAACAACATTAACTCCACCAATGCCAGGGGCTCCTTTGTTATTATATGTGGCAGCTTCGCACTCAGCGGTAAGTGCAGCACTTGTCCAGGAGAAGCTTGAAGGCCAAGTTAAGAGGTAGGCCCCAATATATTTCGTATCCGAGGTTCTTAGTTTATCGAAGAAAAATTATACAGAATTGGAGAAGGTGTTGTATGCTGTTTTGATGGCCTCTAGGAAGCTTCGGCATTATTTTCAAGCTTACAACATAATTGTTCCGTCTTCGCAACCTCTGAAGGATATTATGAGAAACCGAGAAGCTACTGGAAGGATTGAAAAATGGGCTGCAGAGCTCAATGAATTTTGTATTGATTATGTTCATAGATCCTCGATTAAGTCCCAGGCGTTAGCAGACTTCATTGCTGACTGGACGCCAGGGGCTCAGGAGGAAGAAACAAATAAAGATGCCGAAGCATGGACAGTGTTTTGCGATGGGTCTTGGGGAACCTTCGGAGCAGGAGCGGCTGTTGTGTTGGTTTCACCTTCCAAAGTTAAAACTTGTTATGCGGCAAGACTTGATTTTAGTTGCACAAATAATATCACTGAATATGAAGCTCTGCTCTTGGGTCTTCGGAAGTTAAAGGCAATGGGAATCAGAAGGGCCATTCTTAAAACTGATTCTCAAGTTATTTCTGGTCATGTTGACAAGATCTATAAAGCAAGAGACCCGAAGCTTGAAAAGTATCTAGATATAGTCCGAAGGATTAAGGCTTCCTTCGAAGGTTTCTCTGTCAAAAATATTCCTCGTGGAGAAAATGAATACGCTGATCTATTGGCCAAGTCAGCAGCCCAGGGGCTGCCTATACCTTCGAAAGTATTTTTCGAAACAATAAAAGCACCTTCGGTCGAGCTTCTTGAAAGAGCAATCCTTAATATATCCCCTATTTATAGCGAGGATTGGAGAACTGAGATCGTCTCTTTCCTTCAGGGTAATTTTCTTTCAGACGACGAAGCTTATAACAGGAGAATAGAAGCAAGAGCTCGACCATATGTCATAATAGAAGGGGAGTTATACAAGCATGGGGTCTGTTCCCCATTGCTCAAGTGTTTATCCAGATCCGAAGGTATAGAATTAATGAAGGAAATACATGCAGGCCTGTGTGGATCTCACATTGGATCTAGGCCCTTGCTCGGGAAAGTTTTTCGCCAAGGATTTTATTGGCCAAAGGCAGCTTCGGATGCAGCGGATATAGTCCAAAAGTGCGAAGGTTGTCAGAAATGTGCAAGAGATCAAAAACAACCTTCGTCTTTAACTCAATTAATACAACCCACTTGGCCGTTGCAAAGGTGGGGCCTTGATTTGCTAGGCCCATTACCACCAGCACAGGGGAACTTAAGATATGTGGTAGTGGCAGTGGAGTATTTTTCCAAATGGATTGAGGCAAAGCCCTTAGCCACAATAACTTCATTTACTATTCAAAAGTTTTTCTGGCAGAACATTGTTTGTCGCTTCGGAGTACCGAAGGCCATTACTGTGGACAATGGGACACAGTTTGGTTCGGAAGCCTTCAGAGAATTTTGTGATCAAATTGGCACGAAGATCCATTTTGCATCAGTTCGACACCCAGAGTCAAATGGACTTGTCGAAAGAGCTAATGGGATCATAATGACAGGAATAATGAAGTCAATCTTCAATCAGCCCAGGGGAAAATGGTCTGACGAGCTAATCAAAGTGGTATGGAGCCATAATACAACCATGTCAAGGTCAACAGGTTTTACGCCCTTTAAACTATTGTTCGGTGACGAAGCAATAACCCCAGAAGAGGCCAAAGCAGGATCAATAAGGATAGTAGCTTCGGCAGAAGGCAAAGACGAAGTTGATTGCTCTGTAGAAAAAGATGCTATTGAAGGGATCAGACTTCAAGCTGTGGAAAACATCAATAAATATCAAGCTGAAACAATAAAATGGCATGACAGAAAAGTCAAGCTGAAGAACATTGAACCAGGACACTTGGTACTTCGAAGAGTAGCCAACCCTGAGACAGCAGGCAAATTACAGCTGAAGTGGGAAGGCCCCTTTTTGGTAGTATCTTCGTCAAGACCCGGTTCCTACAGATTGAAGGATATGGACGGCAACGACATTCCTAGATCATGGAATGCGGATGAGCTTCGACGATATTATGTTTAGCTTGATGTAATTTTTTATATTCTTTTTCGTGGCACCCTTTTCCTTTCCAAAGGGGGAGAAAGGTTTTTAATGGGGCCACAACATGTAATTTTCCTTATTTCAATTTTATGAGAGTGATATCCCCCAAAAATGTAAATGTAAATGCAAAAGAAAAGGAAACAGGGAGAAGCTCAAAAGTCGTTCCTAAGGGAATGCAGGGCTTACAGCGAAAAATAAGCGCTGATTCCGCTGAAAGTAAAAGGCGAAGAAGCTCCTAAGGGAGGCTTACAGCGAAAAATAAGCGCTGATTTCGCTGAAAGTAAAAGGTGAAGAAGCTCCTAAGGGAGGCTTACAGCGAAAAAAAAGCGTTGATTCCGCTGAAAGTAAAAGGCGAAGAAGCTCCTAAGGGAGGCTTACAGCGAAAAGTCAACGCTGAAGGACTATGATTATGTATTTTGATATTCATTTGCACAATGCATCTCATCATGTCATTTGCATTCATAAACATGCATTTAGACATATATAGAATCATCATTATACCGCACAAAAACACAGATGCTTCGGCAATGAGGAAAAACTCGAAGGAAAATTTTTATGCTTCGTTGTGTACGAAAAGAAGGGAAGGTGTTTTTCGCCTTCGGCTCAAAAAAGAAGTTTCGTCCACAGTAAAGCAGATTGTACACAGATAGCAGAAACAAAATTACAAGGTATGTACAAATTTACATAAGTTGTTCCATAACTATATTACAAAAGTTTCTCCAGAATTTTTGCAGGAAAAGTATATTGTAAACAACTATCAAGCTTCAGGCTAGGCTTCGTCAAACGTCAACTTCGTCATTCTCCAGCTTCGTCATCTTGCGTATATCAAACAACAGAATAAGAAAGGTGCAAATTTCAAGGAGAAGGTAAAAGTAACAAATATAAGTTTCTTACCGGCTTAAGATGACTTCGAGCTTCGTCACCCGCCATTTTTCGCCCGCCACCTACCCAGATCTGGGTCATGAATCTATTTCTAATGCTTCGGGCTAGGCTTGGGATATCTATCAGATCTGATGCTGACAAGCTGAAGTTTGGTCTGTTCACAATATTTCCATGCGTGCAGCCAGCCTTCAGAAAAGCGGTGGCTGTGCCCCGAGAAGCTACCAGGGCGCAGAAGTCGGCATGCCCACCAATAACTTCGTCAAGGGCATCAACCTCGCCTTCAATATATTCTAACGTGTTGGGCAGATTATCAGCTGAAGGTGTAAATTTTGCAGAGCTGGCTCCGACAGAATGAAACACATCCTTCAGCCGTTGCACGCATCGGCTGCCGAAGCTTAGGCATTTCTCTTGAAGTTCTTTAAAGGATTTCTGCAAATTTGAATTTTTATCCACCTCAGTTTTCAGGCTTGCTTCGAGATATTTCTTTTCTTGCTCAAATTTTTCTGACTGTTGGAGCAATTCATTCTTTAAGCTGTTATTCTCAGTTTGCACTTCAGCTAAAGAACCCTCCATAGTCTGAATAACAAAATCTTTCTTTTCTAATGCACCTTCGTGCTCTTTGACCATCATTTCAAGATCTTGGATGGTGAAATCCTTCTTTTTCAAATCAGCTTCGTAATTTTCAACTTTTTTAGCCAAATTTTGGATGACGGCTTTGTTCTTCTCTTCTTCGAGATCTTGTTGCATTTTTAGAACCTTACTTAACAGTATGCTCTGTCGAAACGATCTTCGTTAGAAAATGACCTAAAAGATAATAATAATAATAATAAAATAACAAAAATATTTGTTACCTTGAAGTTAGCATAAAGCAAACTTCCGGCGATATGGTGCCGTTGGTAACGGCAGAGGTCCGCTTCCAGCTTCGGCAAGCCAATGTTTTTGCAGAGAGTTCTAACAATTTTAGCTTCGCTGCGGTTTCGAAGGCACCTCAGTTTTCCTTCGTTAACCCCACCAAACAGTGTAGCCCCTGGCTTATATCCGCAGGCTATGGCACATCTTTTAAGCTCTGCTTTTTCAGCGTCTGTCAGCTCTTGCCCAAGTAAATCTTGAAATTCAAAATCTTCCCCCTCCAAAATGTCGTCAGCTTGTTTTTCCCCCTTTTCAGTGCCTGTGCTCGCCGCGGCCACAGCAGATTCTTCCTCAGTCATTTTTAAGAGTATGTTATCAATAACTTCAAGTGTCTCGTCCAGGTTCAGATCTTCTATGGCCCCAGTTTCAACCCCGGCAGCTTCGGCTGCGCCAGTTTCAGCTTCGAAGGTTTCCGCTCTGGTGGTTTCGGCTGCGGCGCCTTTAGCTTCGGCAGTTTCGGCAGTCTGGTCAATAGCAATTCTTGATGCCGGTGTCGGTAACGGTGTCCCATGAATTACATCTGCTATTTGAATAATCCTTCGTTTTTTCGGCAGTGCAGGACCTTCTTCTGCCGAAGCTGCCTTGTCCTTCTGAAAAAACTTCGTCAGTTCCAACGCCAGCGGACTTAGCTTGACAGGCAAGGGTTCAGTCATTACCTTCATAATCTCTTCTACTTCAATAGCAGAAGGCGTTGCAGGAGTATCTTCTTCTTGAACCAACGTTCTTGGTTCTGGAGATGCAGTTTTCCTCTTTCCTGCAGTGGCCACCTTCGGCTCAGGATTCAACTCTTCAGGGTTAAGTTTTTCAGAATCTCCCCTTTTCTTTTTGGTTACCTTGGCGACCTCTTCGTCAGTAGCGCTGGCAATTCTTTTTCGCTTCGGGCCTCCAGCATCTCCGCCCAGGCGATCATAATCAGCATATTCAAAACCTATGGCATCAAGCACCCTGTTCAGCCTTCGCTTTGGCCGAGTGCCGAAGGCTGCTGTCATCAGCTGGTCCTCTTTTTTGGAGTAATTTCCAAGGATTTCATTACTCATTACTTCAATTGTATCGAGCCATTCTTGACAGGGTGCTTTAAAATATTTCTTAAACTTATAATAATAGGGTAGTCGGACAAGCTCCCCTTCTTTCTTTTCTCCTTTAAGCTTCGGCATAGTCCACTCCTTCATAGTCGGAAATACTCTGAAGGCCAGAAATTCCTGCACTAAATCTCTAGTGCCAACATGTTCTGCAATAATTTTGAATTCAGCCAGTGCGGCCCAAGTTGGACCTTCAGTTGTCATTCTGCAACGGGGTCTTGTTTCTCCGAAGATCAGTTCAAGAGGGCTCTGTACTAGCTTCTCTCTGTCTTCGTTAACTTTGACATAAAACCATTCTGACTTCCAGCCTGCCAGCCATTTGCTTCGGTAGCTAATCACAAGAAATTTTGTGGTCTTCCGATAGGCAAAATTGTAACAACCAAAATTTTCGTGCAACCCATCCTTTCTGGCCTTAGTCTGGTAATGCAGCTCATGTACTCGACAGAAGCTGTCGGCAAACGGCTCCACCGCCTGGCTTCGGAGAGCTCAGATATAAACGCTAAGCCTGACAATGGCGTTAGGAGTCAGTTGGTGAAAATAGATCCCAAACTTTTGCAGCACATCAGAAATTATTCTATTCAAAGGAAATCTCAACCCAGCCTTTAAAAAACTCTTGAAAATAACTATTTCATCCTTTTCTGGCTTCGGGGTAGTCTCCTCTCCCCCGAAGCGAAGTAGCTTCTTCTCATTTTCTCTGAAATAGCCCGACTTCACCATTTTGGAGAAATCAGCCTTGGAGATAGTCGACTTCCCGAAGTCCAAATGGCTAGGCTTGCTCGATACTGCGATATGGTAATCATCGTCAGAATCAGCTTCCTCAATATCTCCTCGTTCTGCTTCGGCAGCAGCTTGTTCTGTTTCGGCAGCAGCCTGTTCTGTTTTGGCAGTAGGGATTCTTTCCGAGGTCACCAATCTGGATCGCTGCATTGCTTCGGAGATAGGAACAGTCTCTGCACCTTCGACTTCGTCTCCCTCACGCTCAACTCTAGCAGTAGAGCGCAATCTAGCCATTCAATTTTGAATTTCTTGAAAGATTTCTCGGGAACTAAATAACCGCTTCTCCCGAAGCTTTTCTTCTGACGAAGTAGACACCAAATTGGAGCTTCGTCTGAATCCGAGAGTCGAGCTTTGGCTATGGTTAAAATTTTTGGCAGCAAAACAGTGCAATAGCAATGAATGTTGTGGTAACTTCACACCTACCTGTCTGTTTATATAGTGCTGCAGGTAAGAAGGTGAATCGTCAGGATTTTTACACCAGGCAAACAGCTGCTCGCACCCGCTGCGCGGTGGGCCGCAAAGACTAAAATAGTGAACCTGCATGGTGGGACCGCTACGCGCTCGGAAACTGTATCGTTTCTCGACAACGAGCTCCGGGAAGGTGTTTTTCGGACCTTCGGCTTCCTGAAGCCTAGGAGACTTTTTTCACGGATCAAGCTCGTTACGAAAAACGATCTAGCACCGCGAAGGGGCTACTGTTGGGACCATGCTTCGTCGCCGAAGGTCCTGCAGGAAGAAACAGTTCCGGTTGAAGCTGTCTGTACGTAATGCCGAAGGGTGCCGTTCATGAAGCTTCGGAATTACAAACCAACTTAAAGATAGAATGACCTTTTAGTCCGTAAGAGTTTGAGTTGATGTTGTAAACTTTTATGAGGGGTATGATTATAATTGTTCACAGGTTGTGTCCTGTGCCTATAAATAGTGAACAGTATTCCTTTACTGTTCACGCATTCCTGTAATTGCAATCGCATCACCCGGAAATTATCATTTGTCAAGGCAGAGGTATAAATGTATTTAAATATTATGTTTAAACATTTAAGATATATATAGCATAATAAATGATGTCATTTATTTCCAATTTAACTATCTTTAACGCTTTATGTCCTGCGTCATTCCGCATTACCTTCGACAATTAAATTACGAAGGTGATACTTTCATAATTTTGTTATTATAACCTTCGTCCGAAGTTCATCGAATCCTTGGGGAAATAATGCTTCAGCGGACGAAGGACATCGATATTTAACATTTTATGTTGCCTTGTTCTTAATTCATAGTATTTGAGAGCAAGTCCCCAACATCATACGCCTAGAAGAAATATTGTTCATGCTCCTAGGAAAGTAATGAATGAACCTTCTACAATTTATTATGCTTGCAATGCTTCCTTTGCTATTTGTAGAAAGGATAAGAAGGTAATTGCTAGGAAGTTAGGGGCCAAATGTAAGGGAGACAAAACTTGCATTTGGATCCCTAAGACTATTGTAACTAACCTTGTAGGACCCAACATGAGTTGGGTACCTAAGACCCAAGCCTAAATTTGCCTTGCAGGTTTATACATCTGGGGCTCAAGCTGGATTATAGACAGCGGATGCACAAACCACATGACGGGGGAAAAGAGGATGTTCTCTTCCTACGTCAAGAACAAGGATCCCCAAGATTCAATAATATTTGGTGATGGGAACCAAGGCAAGGTGAAGGGGTTAGGAAAAATTGCTATTTCATCCGAGCACTCTATTTCTAATGTGTTCTTAGTTGAGTCGCTTGGATATAACTTGTTGTCTGTGAGTCAACTCTGTAATATGGGATATAACTGTTTATTCACAAATGTAGATGTGTCTGTCTTTAGAAGAAGTGATGGTTCATTAGCTTTTAAGGGTGTACTAGACGGCAAACTTTATTTAGTTGATTTTGCAAAAGAGGAGGTCGGTCTAGATGCACGCTTAATTGCTAAGACTAGCATGGGCTGGCTGTGGCATCGCCGCTTAGCACATGTGGGGATGAAGAACCTTCACAAGCTTCTAAAGGGAGAACACGTGATAGGTCTAACTAATGTGCATTTCGAAAAAGATAGACCTTGTGCAGCTTGTCAAGCAGGTAAACAGGTGGGAAGCTCTCATCATCCCAAAAATGTGATGACCACATCAAGACCTTTGGAGATGCTTCATATGGACCTCTTCGGACCCGTCACCTATCTAAGCATAGGAGGAAGTAAGTATGGTCATGTTATAGTTGATGATTTTTCCCGCTTCACTTGGGTATTCTTTTTGCAGGATAAATCTGAAACCCAAGGGACCCTCAAGCGCTTCCTCAGGAGAGCTCAAAATGAGTTTGAGCTCAAGGTGAAGAAGATAAGAAGCGACAACGGGTCCGAGTTCAAGAACCTTCAAGTGGAGGAGTACCTTGAGGAGGAAGGGATCAAGCACGAGTTCTCCGCTCCCTACACACCACAGCAAAATGGTGTGGTAGAGAGGAAGAACAGGACGCTCATCGATATGGCAAGGACGATGCTTGGAGAGTTCAAGACTCCCGAGTGCTTTTGGTCGGAAGCCATGAACACGGCTTGTCACGCCATCAACCGGGTGTATCTTCATCGCCTCCTCAAGAAGACTTCGTATGAGCTTCTAACCGGTAACAAACCCACTGTATCTTACTTTCGTGTATTTGGGAGCAAATGTTACATTCTAGTGAAGAAAGGTAGAAATTCTAAGTTTGCTCCCAAAGCTGTAGAAGGGTTTTTGTTAGGTTATGACTCAAATACAAAGGCGTATAGGGTCTTCAACAAATCATCGGGTTTGGTTGAAGTCTCTAGCGACGTTGTATTTAATGAGACTAATGGCTCTCCAAGAGAGCAAGTTGTTGATCTTGATGATGTAGATGAAGAAGACGTTCCAACGGCCGCAATACGCACCATGGCGATTGGCGATGTGCGACCACAAGAACAAATGGAGCAAGATCAACCGTCTTCCTCAACAATAGTGCATCCCCCAACTCAAGACGATGAACAGGTTCATCAAGAAGAGGCGTGTGATCAAGGGGGAGCACAGGATGTCCAAGTTGAAGAGGAAGACGCACAACCGGCACCTCCAACCCAAGTTCGAGCGATGATTCAAAGGAATCATCCCGTCGACCAAATTTTGGGTGACATTAGCAAGGGAGTAACTACTCGCTCTAGATTAGCTAACTTCTGTGAGCATTACTCTTTTTCTCTTCTATTGAGCCTTTCAGGGTAGAAGAGGCCTTGCTAGATCCGGACTGGGTGTTGGCCATGCAGGAGGAGCTCAATAATTTCAAGAGGAATGAAGTTTGGACACTGGTGCCTCGTCCCAACCAAAATGTTGTGGGAACCAAGTGGGTGTTCCGCAACAAGCAGGACGAGCACGGGGTGGTGATAAGGAACAAGGCTCGACTTGTGGCAAAAGGTTATGCCCAAGTCGCAGGTTTGGACTTTGAGGAGACCTTTGCTCCTATGGCGAGGCTAGAGTCCAATCGTATTTTGCTAGCATATGCCGCTCACCATTCTTTCAGGTTGTTCCAAATGGATGTGAAGAGCGCTTTCCTCAATGGGCCAATTAAGGAGGAGGTGTACGTGGAGCAACCCCCTGGCTTTGAGGATGAACGGTACCCCGACCACGTGTGTAAGCTCTCTAAGGCGCTCTATGGACTTAAGCAAGCCCCAAGAGCATGGTATGAATGCCTTAGAGTCTTTTTAATTGCTAATGCTTTCAAGGTTGGGAAAGCCGATCCAACTTTATTCACTATGACTTGCGATGGTGATCTTTTTGTGTGCCAAATTTATGTCGATGACATAATATTTGGTTCTACTAACCAAAAGTCTTGTGAAGAGTTTAGCAGGGTGATGACGCAGAAATTCGAGATGTCGATGATGGGCGAGTTGAACTACTTCCTTGGGTTCCAAGTGAAGCAACTCAAGGATGGCACCTTCATCTCCCAAACAAAGTACACACAAGACTTACTAAAGCGGTTTGGGATGAAGGACGCCAAGCCCGCCAAGACTCTGATGGGAACTGACGGACACACCAACCTCAACAAAGGAGGTAAGTCCGTTGATCAAAAGGCATACCGGTCAATGAAAGGGTCTTTACTTTATTTATGTGCTAGTAGACCGGATATTATGCTTAGCGTATGCATGTGTGCTAGATTTCAATCCGATCCAAGGGAGTGTCACTTAGTGGCCGTGAAGCGAATTCTTAGATATTTAGTCGCTACCCCTTGCTTCGGAATCTGGTATCCAAAGGGGTCTAACTTTGACTTGATTGGATATTCAGACTCCGACTATGCTGGATGTAAGGTCGATAGGAAGAGTACATCGGGGACATGCCAATTCTTAGGAAGGTCCCTGGTGTCATGGAATTCTAAGAAACAAACTTTCGTTGCCCTATCCACCGTTGAGGTCGAGTATGTTGCCGCAGGACAGTGTTGTGTGCAACTACTTTGGATGAGGCAAACCCTCCGGGACTTTGGCTACAATCTGAGCAAAGTCCCACTCCTATGTGACAATGAGAGTGCTATCCGCATAGCGGAAAATCCCGTTGAGCACAGCCGCACAAAGCACATTGACATCCGGCATCACTTTTTGACAGACCACCAGCAAAAGGGAGATATCGAAGTGTTCTATATTAGCACCGAGAACCAGCTAGCCGATATCTTTACCAAGCCTTTAGATGAGAAGACCTTTTGCAGGCTGCGTAGTGAGCTAGATGTCTTAGATTCGCGGAACTTGGATTGATTTATAGCATACATGTGTTTATGCCTTTGATCATGTTATGCATTTTGTTGTTTACTTGTGGTGCTCAAGTTGTACAAACACTCCCCGGACCTCACAAGTCCTTTTGCAAGTGATGCACATATTTAGGGGGAGTTGTGCTACAACTTGACCCTTTGAGACTAACTGTGTGCTTGAGTTTGCTTGATTTAGTCTCAAAGGAGGTTTGAAAGGGAAAAGGTGGACTTGGACCATGAAAGACTTCCACTGCACTCCGATGAGAGGGTAACTTATTCCAAGTTCATCTCATGTACTCCTATTGCCTTTGTATTCTTATTTGAAGATTTTGGTGAGGCAATGGGGTTAAAGGGCCGAGATTGATCCCGTTTTCGTGCTTGATGCCAAAGGGGGAGAAAATAAGGCCAAAGCAATAAATGGATCAACTACCACTTGAGGAATTTTGAAAATAGTAGAATAGAGCTTTTGGTTTGTCAAAACTCTCTTATTGTCTCTCTTGTCAAAAGTTGGCCTCTTGCGGGGAGAATTGTTGATTATGGGAAAAAGGGGGAGTTTTTGAAATCTTTGATCAATTTCTCTTGGAATACCTCTCTTTATGTCTCTACAAGTGAATTTGACTTAGAGATAGGAAATTGAGTTTGATTTGCAAAAACAAACCAAGTGGTGGCAAAGAGTGATCCATATATGCCAAAATTGAATCAAAACAATTTTGAGTTTTCATTTGTATTGATGTTGCACTTCTATTAGTTGCTTTTTGTTGTGTTGGCATAAATCACCAAAAAGGGGGAGATTGAAAGGGAAATGTGCCCTTGGGCCATTTCTAAGTATTTTGGTGATTGAGTGCCAACACAAGTGCTTAAGTGTTAATCTATGCCAAATGTTGGACAAAGTGCAAATCGAGAGTAAAGGTATATTTCTAGACTTAGTACATTGTTTTGAGAACTAATGTATTGTGTCTAAGTGCTAGAAACAGGAGAAATCGAATTGGAAAAGAGATGGCTCTGTTCAGCCAAAGTCAGCTCGGTCTGGGTGCACCGGACTGTCCGGTGGTGCACCGGACAGTGTCCAGTGCGCCAGGCTAGCTCTGGTGAACTTGCTGTTCTCGGGACTTCGACGACGGTGTACGGCTATAAATCACCGGACTGTCCGATGGTGCACCGGACTGTCCGGTCAGCCATTCACCGGCGAACTCGTCGCTCTCGGGAGATGATTAACGGCATACGGCTATAATTCACCGGACTGTCCGGTGGTGCACCGGACTGTCCGGTGAGCCAACGGTCGGCCGGGCCAACGGTCGGCCGCGCGATCTGCGCGGGACACGTGGCCGAGCCAACGGCTAGAAGGGGGCACCGGACTGTCTGGTGTGCACCGGACAGTGTCCGGTGCGCCAACGGCTCTGAATCTTCAACGGTCGGCTTCGCCAAATAAGGAAAGAAATCTGCACCGGACAGTGTCCGGTGGTGCACCGGACTGTCCGGTGCGCCAGACGACTGAAGGCAAGAATTGCCTTCCTAGAATGCTCTGAACGGCTCCTAGCTGCCTTGGGGCTATAAAAGGGACCCCTGGGCGCATGGAGGAGAACACCAAACATTCTCTAAGCATTCCTAAGCACCAAGACTTCGATTCCGCGCATTTGATTCTTTGTGATAGCATCTAGAGCTCTATTTGAGTTGTGAACTCGTCAGGTTGTGTTCTGAGCTCTTGTTGCGACTTGTGTGCGTGTTGTCGCTCTGATTTTGTGTCTTGTGTGCGTTGCTCATCCCTCCCTTACTCCGTGCTTCTTTGTGAACATCAAAGTGTAAGGGCGAGAGACTCCAAGTTGTGGAGATTCCTCGCGAGCGGGATAATGTAAACAAAGCAAAACACCATGGTATTCAAGTGGGTCTTTGGACCGCTTGAGAGGGGTTGATTGCAACTCTCGTCCGTTGGGACGCCACAACATGGAGTAGGCAAGCGTTGGTCTCGGCCGAACCACGGGATAAACCACTGTGCCATCTCTGTGTTGATCTCTTGTGGTTATTCTGTTTTGTTAAGACTCCTCTCTAGCCACTTGGCATTATTGTGCTAACACTTAATCAAGTTTTTGTGGCTTTAAGTTTAAGTTTTTACAGGATCACCTATTCACCCCCCACCTCTAGGTGCTCTCAAATATTTCTATCTATATGGCTTGCAGAGTCCAAACAGTTGGCTTTAATCTGAAGCAGGTAATTTGGGTACCCAATTGTGGTACCTAAATTACTCAAAATAAATTCAGGTTTTATAAGTTACTACTCGAATTTCTTAAGGAGATTTGGATTTTGGATATTCCGGATTTAGAAGGTTTGGATATTTCGGGTTTGGATTTTTTTCCCACCCTGCCCTCTCCCCTTCGAGGAGGCTTTGACCCTCGTGTTGGTGCCTTTTTGGAGCGCCAATCACTGCGTGAGAACCGACGGCGGTGCTCTCTGCACAGGCGCGGACAGTCCGCGGCCAGGGGCCGGACGGTCCGCAACCTGACATAGGGCTAAGGTTCCCTGCCGGACGATCCGCGCGTGCGCAGGGGCGGCGAAGGTCGCCGACGGCATCTGGATCTCGCTCCCGGAAGAAACCCCATCAGGGAAGAGAGTTCCTAGGGGTTGTCTAGGCTCGGTAGGCCGGCCTAGACTCCTCTAACCGACATAGAGTCGAAGAGAAGCGAAGAATTTGGGGGTTGGAATACTAAACTAGGGCTAAACTAGAACTACTCCTAATGCATAAGGTAAAAATGAGAAATAGACTTGATTTGATCGATTGTTGGGGGTTCAATCGGCCGTAGCCCTTCATCTATATAAAGGGGGAGGTCTGGATCTGCTTCAAACTGTTTCCTGAGTTAATCCCGTGGTTTTAGGTAACAAATCTCGTGAGAAACTAGGAACCCTAACTGTCTCTGCGCACGCGCGGACCGTCCGTGCCACCACCGTGGACCATCCGGCCTCAGGGCCGGACCGTCCGCTAGGCCCTTTTTTGGTTTCCATCATATGCCCCCCTCCCTTTTGTTTAAGGTTGATGAACCAAAAGCATATGAACTAAACCTGAAGTAAGTCACCGACTTTTCAAAATAGAGATCATTCAATAAAGCGCCAATGTATAAAGGTCGTTTTGGATTGTATCTTTCTCGGCCATGACCATTTGATCAATGGATCAAAATGAATAGAATGGAGGTGCCCCCAGCCTGGATAGATAAAGGGACTATACATGTACCATGGATTCATCGTCGTGCCATTCCACATTTGAGTAGGACAATATACCGACGATGAATAAACGGGTGGAAAGTACTCTGGTCTCATAGGATGAACAGGCGATGCTTGTCGCGTTGCCTTTTGGGTCGTTTTGTTCGGCCGTTTCGTTTTAGCAGGTGATCGGGGTTTCCTCGTTGACCGATCACGTGGAATAGTCTTTTTGCTAGCATTTTTGGAGAGCAACTGATCAAAAGTAGGGTCGGCTTTGATCAGCCGACTATATGTGCTTTGCCCTTGCGTCTTTTTCCTTGCTTCGTGTAGAGGCTGACACCTTTGGTCATAGGTGGACTGTCCAGCTGAGTTAGTCGAACCGTTTGTCGGAGCATCGGACCGTCCACACGTAGGTGCCGGACCATCTGCGATGCTCGGGCCAAGCTGATGTGTTTGGTTCATTAATTGTGCCTGCCCCCCGGCGTCTTCGGACTTTTTAGCCTTCTCGTCTGAAGCCTTTCGAGCAATCTCCTTTTGTGATATAATTGACATGCGAGGATCGCCAATGACGATGCCCTTGCCTTTGTCTTTATCGGCCATTTTGGGCCGAACCAAGACCTTTTTGCATGTGAGTTCTATTGTATTAACAGGAAAAGGTTGTGTGTCTACTTGCATCTCCTGAAAAGCCAATCGACCCTCATTTATGGCCGATTGTATCTGTCGACGAAAAATATTACAATCATTGGTGGCATGAGAAAAAGAATTATGCCACTTACAATAAGCACGCCTCTTTAATTCATAAGGAGAAGGAAAAGTATGAGTTAATTTAACGTTGCCGTTTTTTAGTAACTCGTCAAATATTTTATCGCATTTGGCAACATTAAAAGTAAACTTAACTTCTTCTTGTCTGTAAGGCCCAAAATGCGTATAAAAAAATAACAATAAAATAAATATATGAAGAAATGAAATAGTAAATTCATATATCTCAGATTATACTGGAGTGTTGAAAATCGAGAACTGAATTTTGAAAACCAAGAATTATTTTAGAAAAGGAAGAAAACAATAGGAGTGTATTTCATATTTCTCACATCTATCCAATAAATAAAATAATTAAAATAAGCATATATCTATTGCATCATGTGGGAGTTTAGTTGTTTGTGCAATTAAATGAAATAAAAATATATTAAGATTTGAAATTGGGAATTAAAACTACTTTGAAATCTAGAATTTGAAAATGGATAAGGAAAAGAAGAGGGAAGAAAAGGGAAACAATATACTATAAAGAAACAAGAATAGATGAATAAATACATACTTTTCATGAGGACACTCTTATTTGTGCACTTAATTTGTGTGTGAAACTTATCAACAGATTTGAATTTCAAAACCAAAGTTTGAAATTTGGAAGGAATTGCAAAACTAAAACAGAAAAGAAAAGGATAAAGAAAACCTGCGCATGGGCCGACTTTTCCCTGCATCGGCCCATATCCCATCTCCTATCTCCTCAGCCCACTACCTTTTTTTCTCGCGCGCGGCCCCAGAGCGAAAACCAGCGCGCCAACAAACCCTAGCCGCCACCACGCGCGCCTCCAGCCTTGGTTGTGTCGCTGTATGGCTGGACCCGCTTCCCGGACCAACTCCTCCCTCGAGCCGTTCGCTGACATGTGGGCGCTCTTCGTCAGAACCGTCTACCTCGCGTTGGACTCGGGCTCCTAACGGAAACGCAACAGATCCTCCGCCTTGGGCGGGAGAAATCCTCAGACGCCGCAACCTCACGATTTTCTCGCCCTTATCCTCTCTCACCCTTCCAAGCATAAGTACTCGACGCCGCGTTAGTCCTTCGCCATATCCAGGAATAAAGTGCTCGTCTCATCGACCGATGGTGGTGCCCGGCGTAGTCATGGGAGAGAAGAGCCTCGGACCGTGGAGGATTAGCACCGTTGCCGTCTCGGTCGCTCTAGAGAAAAGCAGCGGGCGTGTGCCTCCATATTCATAGCCGTCGTGCATGGATTACGAGTGACGCGATGGTCTCACAACTGGGCAATTTCTTACCAGAATTTGAGCGTGGGCGCATTGCCGCTGCACTGCATGGCGAGCGATTTAGCAACTTCAAACTCTGGTAAGCTCCTTGCCTTCCTCATGTCCCCCAGATGCGTTTAGGGCCGTATTGAGTTGGGATTCATGCACTGGGTCACCGTGGACTTATGGCCGAACCCGTTTCACCGTCGTGGATCTGTGCTGCGTGGTGGGCAAGTTCCCCCCACGGCACCACCGCCAGTAGGCATCCTTCTATTGTGTTCGCCAATATCTCCTCCACCTATTTCTGTATTCATGTTGGATTTGGGGGGGGGCACGGGCACGCCGAATCGTCGAGCTACGGCGAGCTCACCGGCGGTGCTTCGGTTGCTTTCTCCCTGTTGCGACCGAGAGGTGGAAGACGACCCCCCCTGTCCGTTGGTTTCTGATGAGCGGTGGGGATTTGGCCTGCGGCACGGTTCGGCCAGGATGTGTGGCTGGCCGTTGGATGGGAATCGGACGATCGTAAGACCCCGATACCCCTTCGGCCGGTACTAATTGCAAAAGAGCCCTTGTCTTTATTAAAAATAAACCCGCGGTCCATAGCTGCTGTGCGCTGAGTCACAGAATTCTTGCGCAGTAAACCCTAAACTTTCTGATTTTAGTAGCTCGGTCCAGATGATAATAAAACTGGGAAAATCATTTAGAAAATGATTTTTAATGTGAAAATAATTGTTAGAACTTGTTTAATTCATAGAAAATTCATATTATATCCAAATTAATTCATTCCAATTTATATAATTTTGTAATATTATTGTTCATCCTTTAGTACCACTGTTTTTACAGGAGAATCACATTAAAATTTATATCCTATTTAATCTTGTACAAAACACACATAGGACCTTCGGAAATTCATAACCCCTTCGTTTTAATTCCGATTTGATCTATTAAAGTTGCGTTAGTTTTGTATAAATATCTACTACACAATAGCAACATTTATTGTATGATATCTCGTACTTTTATAATTGGGTTAATCTATGTCTATTGGATTAATTTCTTTAATATTAATATAGCATCCTAACTTTATGGTTATAATTTAACTAGATAATCTTTAATCAAATAATGACGTAGATTGAAGTTGAGATAATTATTTATAGAATAATCCCTCTTATGAATTATATTAACCAATTTATAATATAATTTAATATTTTAATCACACAGATCTTTTATAAAATCATAACTCCTTAATCGTAACTCCGATCTTAGTAGTTCTCGGTCTCGTGATCTCGTAGCTTCGCATAGATCATTATTATTCAGTTTGTACTTATGTTTGGTGTGATGTTAATTTTATCTATACTATGTGTGTTTGTATTGCTACGACTAGCGTGAGGTCACGAGGATCCGAAGAATTACCCTGGTAATTGGAATCTCAAGTGCCAGGCAAGTTGTGCCCTTGATCACTTCTTTTACCCACTCATGTTCTAATTAATCATAATGATCTGCATAGGTTAATTTTGATGGGACCCAATAGGTTACCCTAGTTTGTCTAACTTTATACCTTGTTCACCATTGAATTTCTGGGTAGTACTTGCTAGTGCTTTATATGGTTTTGGGTATGAAGATACAATATTCATGATCACACTTTTATTATCAGTTTATTATTACTGTTCATGATAAGATCATTATGTTAATTGGAACATGGAGCGACCACCCGGGAAAACAGTGCTACCACAAGGGTTTAATGGGACGCCCTTGGCTGATTAATTAGGAAAGCTAGTGGAAGACTACCTTACCCGAAAGGGGCAAGGGCAGTAGGGGAGTGGTCAGTGTAGGGAGGCCCTCGGGAGGATTTTGCTGTGAAGGCGGTCCTGCAAGGGATTCCTGCATTGGAGCTTCCTATAAACTGTAGCGGGTTTTCTGAAGCTAGTGGAACTTTGTAAAGGCCTCGTAGTGTTACCCTGCCTCGCCTCCTCGGTAGAGGTGTATGGGAAGTCGCGATCCCTTGGCAGATGGGTAACATGACTTGTGGGTAAAGATGCGCAACCTCTGCAGAGTGTAAAACTGGTATACTAGCCGTGCTCACGGTCATGAGAGGCTCGGACCCTCACATGATTAATTTATGGAACTAAATTCAATTTGTCATATGCATTGCATCGCAGGTGATGTTGTTACTTTTGTTCTACTGCTTAATTGGGTTGGTATTTACTTATACTTAGTAATTGCTAATAAAATTTTGACCAACTTTAAAAGCAATGCTCAACTCTAACCATCCTTTTTGGTAATCCTTACACTTCACATGAATTCCCACCTTTGGCGAGTTCATTCACATTATTCCCCACAACTTGTTGAGCGATGAACGTATGTGAGCTCACTCTTGCTGTCTCACACCCCCCCCCCCCCCACAGGTCAAGAGCAGGTACCACAGGATGAGGCGCGTGGAGGATACTGTGATGAGTTCGTGAGTGGTCTAGGCCGTCGTCTCCCAGTCAACTTTGGGTTGCTGGACCGTTGTCTCCTTATAATGTAATTATTTATTTTGTATAGAACTCCTATTATATAGTAAAGATGTGACATTCGATCCTGTGCCATGATTCATCATATGTGTGAGACTTGGTCCCAGCACACCTGGTGATTATGTTTACGCCCGGGTCTTGGTGCCCCGAAACCCGGGTGTTACAGAAGTGGTATCAGAGGAATGTTGACTGTAGGACGAAACCTAGATAGAACTGGACAACCAATACTTACTTACCTTTGCTACTCTGATTCTTTTCTAAACTCATCTTAATCTTCTCTCATCTAATTCCGCTTCACTCTGATTATTCTTACCTATTCACTTCTAAAGACAAAAGTGGATTTCACACTTTGAGATCCTATACCTAAAGTGACCTTTAGGAATAGGAGATCTACTCCTAGGAATGAAAACAAAACTATTTTTATAGGTATTTATACCCTTGAGTGCTTGTTCTTATGATACTTGTTTGATTTGTATCTTTGATTGAGTGTGATGAGTCGTGGAGTCATGTCCACAACTCCATCTGCATATACGTATAGGCATAAATAGAATTCATAAGAAAACTAAACAACTTAGATTATCCTCCATTAAACTGTATCTAATTTATATAGATCCCTCCTATCTCAAAAGACTCTCTCTTACTATAATGGATCCCTCTTAACCTAAAGGAATCTATCCTATCCTAATAGGTTCATCTTGTGTTAAAAAAATATCTTAACGTCTTAAATTGTTTATAAGATAAACTCGACCAACTAAGAACACCCCCACTAGAATATATCAAATAGATCCATTTTATCTCAAAAGATTCTTTCTTACCTTAATAGATTCGTCTCATCTCAGAAATATTTTATCTTATCCTAATAGGTCTAACTAATCTCAAAAGATCATATCTTATTCTTAGAGACTCATCTTGCCCTAATGAGCATACTTACCCCCATCACCTTGCTTATTTCATAATGGTGTAACAAACATGATCTATTCCAAAATAAACTAAGTAGATCTTATCTAATCTAATCTAGATTTCATCCAATCCATTATGATCTAATCTAGAGTAAGTTACTTAATGCGGGTACAAAAGATAAGGCCATACCCCTCATGCACTTAAAACTACACTAGTGCCTTAAACTAACTCGGCCACATGCATGAAATCTGATCCAACCGATAGTCGCGACGGATTGCATAATCTGTCTATTCCATCTAACATCAAACAAACTTTTAGACCTACATCATGTAGTCCATTTCATTCATATCTATCTTAACCATATTCCTCCGACCTCGATGATATACACTAACCTCGAATCAATGAGATCAAGACTGGAGAAGAAAAGATCAACATCAACAAGGAAGGATATGACAGTCAAAGCGAATCTCGAGATGAATCACGACTTAAACATTTTGGATAAAGTCTTTTCTTTGCCATAATCTTTCTTACCTCAACCTGTTCAGTTTATATCCCACATAAATAGTAGACGGGTACCTATACTCTCCTAATCACCCACTACCTCCACCACCACCACCAGCTCCACCGAGCTACATAAACATATATATAAATTTCTACTATTTGTAAGATCTAAATGTTACTTTAGTTAGTGGTTGGTATGATACTATTTTAGGAGGAATAATAAGGTCTAATTGGCCCATGTGTTGCTAATAAATTATGCATCATGCTGAGATTTTTGTTTGTGCATATGTATTGAGACAATATGAGTTTAGTTTACACCCTTTCCTTACAAATCTCGAGGACGAGATTTCTGTTAAGGGGGGTAGGATTTGTAAGGCCCAAAATGCGTATAAAAAAATAACAATAAAATAAATATATGAAGAAATGAAATAGTAAATTCATATATCTCAGATTATACTGGAGTGTTGAAAATCGAGAACTGAATTTTGAAAACCAAGAATTATTTTAGAAAAGGAAGAAAACAATAGGAGTGTATTTCATATTTCTCACATCTATCCAATAAATAAAATAATTAAAATAAGCATATATCTATTGCATCATGTGGGAGTTTAGTTGTTTGTGCAATTAAATGAAATAAAAATATATTAAGATTTGAAATTGGGAATTAAAACTACTTTGAAATCTAGAATTTGAAAATGGATAAGGAAAAGAAGAGGGAAGAAAAGGGAAACAATATACTATAAAGAAACAAGAATAGATGAATAAATACATACTTTTCATGAGGACACTCTTATTTGTGCACTTAATTTGTGTGTGAAACTTATCAACAGATTTGAATTTCAAAACCAAAGTTTGAAATTTGGAAGGAATTGCAAAACTAAAACAGAAAAGAAAAAGATAAAGAAAACCTGCGCATGGGCGGACTTTTCCCTGCATCGGCCCATATCCCATCTCCTATCTCCTCAGCCCACTACCTTTTTTTTCTCGCGCGCGGCCCCGGAGCGAAAACCAGCGCGCCAACAAACCCTAGCCGCCACCACGCGCGCCTCCAGCCTTGGTTGTGTCGCTGTATGGCTGGACCCGCTACCCGGACCAACTCCTCCCTCGAGTCATTCGCTGACATGTGGGCGCTCTTCGTCAGAACCGTCTACCTCGCGTTGGACTCGGGCTCCTAACAGAAACGCAACAGATCCTCCGCCTTGGGCGGGAGAAATCCTCGGACGCCGCAACCTCATGATTTTCTCGCCCTTATCCTCTCTCACCCTTCCAAGCATAAGTACTCGACGCCGCGTTAGTCCTTCGCCATATCCAGGAATAAAGTGCTCGTCTCATCGACCGATGGTGGTGCCCGGCGTAGTCATGGGAGAGAACAGCCTCGGACCGTGGAGGATTTGCACCGTTGCCGTCTCGGTCGCTCTAGAGAAAAGCAGCGGGCGTGTGCCTCCATATTCATAGCCGCCGTGCATGGATTACGAGTGACGCGATGGTCTCACAACTGGGCAATTTCTTACCAGAATTTGAGCGTGGGCGCATTGCCGCTGCACTGCATGGCGAGCGATTTAGCAACTTCAAACTCTGGTAAGCTCCTTGCCTTCCTCATGTCCCCCAGATGCGTTTAGGGCCGTATTGAGTTGGGATTCATGCACTAGGTCACCGTGGACTTATGGCCGAACCCGTTTCACCGTCGTGGATCTGTGCTGCGTGGTGGGCAAGTTCCCCCCACGGCACCACAGCCAGTAGGCATCCTTCTATTGTGTTCGCCAATATCTCCTCCACGTATTTCTGTATTCATGTTGGATTTGGGGGGGCACGGGCACGCCGAATCGTCGAGCTACGGCGAGCTCACCGGCGGTGCTTCGGTTGCTTTCTCCCTGTTGTGACCGAGAGGTGGAAGACGACCCCCCCCTGTCTGTTGGTTTCTGATGAGCGGTGGGGATTTGGCCTGCGGCACGGTTCGGCCAGGATGTGTGGCTGGCCGTTGGATGGGAATCGGACGATCGTAAGACCCCGATACCCCTTCGGCTGGTACTAATTGCAAAAGAGCCCTTGTCTTTATTAAAAATAAACCCGCGGTCCATAGCTGCTGTGCGCTGAGTCACAGAATTCTTGCGCAGTAAACCCTAAACTTTCTGATTTTAGTAGCTCGGTCCAGATGATAATAAAACTGGGAAAATCATTTAGAAAATGATTTTTAATGTGAAAATAATTGTTAGAACTTGTTTAATTCATAGAAAATTCATATTATATCCAAATTAATTCATTCCAATTTATATAATTTTGTAATATTATTGTTCATCCTTTAGTACCACTGTTTTTACAGGAGAATCACATTAAAATTTATATCCTATTTAATCTTGTACAAAACTGTCGGCGTTTCGAGACCGGGAGGTCCCCGAGCCGACGAGTGAGAGTGCCGCGTGCCCCAGCCCAGATGGGTCGAGCGCGTGGGCGAGCGCGAAGGGGGGAAAGAGAGCGAGAGGTCGGTGGCCGGAGCCGGGTCGTGACGGGGGAGACGGAGATTCCCGCGGCCTTTCGTGTTCGCCCCGCGCCCAGGTCGGGTGCGCTTGCAGTAGGGGGTTACAAGCGTCCGCGCGGGTGAGGGGAGCGAGCGGCCCCAAGAGAGCGCCTGCCCCTGCCCTCGTTCCCGCGAGGCCAACCTTCTCTAAGAAGGCCCTGGTCCTTCCCTTTATAGGCGTAAGGAAAGGATCCAGGTGTACAAATGGGGGTGTAGCAAGGCGCTACGTGTCTAGCGGGGGAGAGCTAGTGCCCTAAGTACATGCCAAGGTGGCAGCCGGAGAGATCTTGGCATCCTGTTAGTGTGGCGTCGTGGCTGTCGGAGAAGCAGTGGAGCTTGGCGGAGGGACAGCTGTCGGAGCAGTTGGGCCCTTGCTGACGTCCTCCTGCTTTCGTAAGAGAGCTGGGAGCCGCCGTCGTCATGAGTCCAGTGGGGTGCCATCATTGCCTATCTGGCGGGGCTAGCCAGATGGGACGCCGGTCTTGTTCTCTGCGACCCAAGTCGGCTTGGGGCAGGGTGATGACAACGCTTCCTGTTGACGTGGCGGACCTGTGTCCTAGGTCGAGCGACGTGGAGGCTCCTCCGAAGTCGAGGTCGAGTCTGTCCTGCATGGCCGAGGCCGAACCTGAGCTCCTGGGTCGGGCGAGGCGGAGGTCGTTCGGCGGAGGCCAGGGCGGAGTCCGAGCCCTGGGTCGGGCGAGGCGGAGTTCATCGTCTTCCGGGGCCTTAGCCCGAGTCCGAGCCCTGGGTCGGGCGGAGCGGAGTTCGCCGTCTTCCGGGGCCTTAGCCCGAGTCCGAGCCC
This sequence comes from Zea luxurians, assembly GCA_029449295.1. Classification (NCBI taxonomy): domain Eukaryota; kingdom Viridiplantae; phylum Streptophyta; class Magnoliopsida; order Poales; family Poaceae; genus Zea; species Zea luxurians. The sequence goes on from JAOPSE010000380.1 coordinate 435,055, forward strand.
TGGGTCGGGCGGAGTGGAGTTCGCCGTCTTCCGGGGCCTTAGCCCGAGTCCGAGCCCTGGGTCGGGCGGAGCGGAGTTCGCCGTCTTCCGGGGCCTTAGCCCGAGTCCGAGCCCTGGGTCGGGCGGAGCCTCCTATGGCACCTCTGGCAAAGCCTGGTTGCCTGTCGGTCTTACCTTTTGCGTTAAATGCCCCGATGACTTGGTCGGTTGGCGCGGTGATTTAGTCAGGGTTACTTCTTATCGAAGGCAAGGCCTCGGGCGAGCCGGAGATGCGTCTGCCGTGAAAGAGGAGGCCTCGGGCGAGACGGAGTCATCTCAGGGTCGGCTGCCCTTGCCCGAGGCTAGGCTCGGGCGTGGCGTGATCGAGTCGCTCGTATGGACTGATCCCTGACTTAATCATACCCATCAGGCCTCTGCAGCTTTATGCTGATGGGGGTTACCAGCTGAGAATTAGGCGTCTTGAGGGTACCCCTAATTATGGTCCCCGACAGTAGCCCCCGAGCCTCGAAGGGAGTGTTAACACTCGCTTGGAGGCTTTCCGTCGCACTTTTTTGCAAGGGGACCAGCTTTTCTCGGTTGTACTTTGTTCCGGTGGGTGCGCGCGAACCCGCCGGGTGTAGCCCCCGAGGCCTCGGAGGAGTGGTTTCACTCCTTCGAGGTCTTAATGCCTTGCGTAATGCTTCGGCTGGTCTGGCGGTTCCCTCATGCGAACAGGCCGTAGCCCAGATGCTCTGTCGAGGCCCAAGTTCTCGGGCTGGTATGTTGACGCTGTCAACGGTTCGGCCGGAGCCGGGTTTGCGAGAGCAGCCCCCGAGCCTCCGCACAGAGCGAGAGGACGATCAGGGATAGACTCGACTTTTTTATATACGCCCCTACGTCGCCTTTCCGCAAGGAGGAGGGGGGGAGAGCGCCATGTTACCCTCGATGGGCACCGAACATGGTGTCTCCGGTGAGCTGCAATCGGGTAATCCGAGTGGACGTCCGTGCCCCGTTCGTTGGGGGTCGGCTAGGGGCCCGGAGGCACGCCCAAAAGTACCTGCAGGTGATCTGCCGGACCCGGTCCCCTGGCGACGGGGTCCGAGGGCTCGTTGCCTCCCTCCGATGGGATTCCGTTACAGAGTCGTTCCCGCTGGTCTCGGAAATGTCCTAGGGTACCTCGGGAGCGCAGCCCGAGCCTTGGTTATGTATCGAACGTACCCCTGGTCATCCCTCGCTCGGCGTCTGAGGCGACTGTGAACCCTTCGGAGGGCCAGCCTTCGAACCCCTGATCAGTAATGGGCGCGGAGCCCGAGTAGCCTGAGGCGGTCGTGGAACCTTTCGGGGGGCCGACCTTCGAACCTCTGACCAGTAGTGGGTGTCGGGCCCACGCGATCTGAGGCGGCTGTTGAACCCTTCGGGGGGCCAGCCTTCGAACCCCTGATCAGTAAGGAGGCTCGGAGCCTAGTTCCTTCACGGGGAAGGATCCCTTTGGGGGTGTCCCCCTTCCCGGTCCCTGTTGCAAGAGATAGAGAAAGGGGAAAGGAAAAAGGGATACGAAATTTGAACGACGTGGCGTACCTTTTTCGGTGTGGCCGTTTTGGCGAAGGCGAAACGTCGCCAGCTGCTTCCGCTAGAAGCGCTGCCCGTCGAGTCGCGGAGTTAATGCGCCGGGGCGAGCGGTCGGCGAGGCTGCCGTTGCGTGCGCGAGCCGTTCGAGGAACGGGTCACGGGCGTGTCGTCTTCACACCGCGAGAGAGGGGGTTCTCTTGCTGCCTCCGGATGGGACGTGAGCCTGGCTGATGGCGTGATCGCTGCTCTTGCGCGCCTGCCACTGTCATTACTGCCGGCCCACTTTTGACCGCGTTTGACCGCTGCGTCAGGCTGGCGCAGCTGGGCCGCGCGTTGGGCCGCCTCGGGTCGTGGTATTGGTTCCGCAACCGAGGAGGTGCGGTGGTGGCGCAAGTGGCATAGCGGCTTACATGCAGCATCCGGCGCGCCGGTTGCGCGACGCGTGGGCTTGAGCCTCCGCGCTGGCCTGTCAGGAGTCGGAGAGGCGCGTCCACTTGGCGCGGCTGCATGCCGCCCGCATGGCTGCCCACCCCCTTCGCCCGTTGGTCTGGGCAAAGGTGGAGGGTCACTTGTAACCGCTGGGTGGTTGTGCGCGTCGCGCGCGGCGGTTCGGCTTCTTCTGCTTGGAGCCGGTCTGCATGACAGGCGGGTCCCAGCCCCCGCGCCGCAGGGGAGGACTTTGGAGGCGTGTTGGAGAAGACTCAGCCCATGGCGGTTGAGGGCGCAAGCAGGGGGAGTTGCCTTTAAAAGGAGGGCGACCCCCTTCGTAAGGTGACCACGTCTTCTTCCTCCCTTATGCATTGTGTCTCTCCATTTTTCAAGCCCCCGGATGGGGGAAACCGCCGTCTTTTCGCCCCATCGTTGGAGGAACGCAACTCTGTGGGAGTTGGTACCTTTCAGCCATCGTTTGGCTTCAAGGATTTTCATCATGCAGCCCGGTCGCACCCCTCCACCGGCGGTCACCCAGGATGGTAACCTCCGGCTTGATGGTGGGGGAAAGCGAGCCGGGCTGCGGCCTCCGCCCCTTCCTCAGCCTCAAGGATTTTCATCACCAGGGCTGAGGAGGGGCGTGTGCCGAGTCGGGGTTGGCCCCCGCGCGGGTGGTGGCCCGCTCCTTCCCTCAGTGATCGGGGGGAAGGGCGGGAGTCGTCCGTGGCGCCAACAGCTGCAGCGTGCCCGGCTCTCTGAGCCGAGCAGTCTCGGAGCCACCCCCGGCGTCGCCTCCCACCACGGCAGCTGGAAGAGGTTCTTCCGCCAGCGCGACAGCCGAGGTTGGCCACGGACCGACCTCCGACTCTACGGCCTTCTGCCCGTCCTTGCCTCTCGAGTTTGGGCAAGGGCGGGGGCCTCCTAGCAGCAGCATCCGCCCTGAGGCCATCATTACTGATGTTCGGCCCCCCGGGGCAGAAGTCTTCATCGTCGCCGCTGCCGGGGCGGGCGGCGACATGCCGTTCGTCGGTCTTCTGCTGCCCCGCAGGCCCACTCCCATCGAGTGGGGTTGTTCGTACCTGCGGGGGGGGAACCGGAGTTCCGTTTGTGATGGCACTTCGAGTGCCGGGTTTTTTGTTCATTTTGGCTTTCGGGGTCTGAACATGTATGTAATTACGGCACGGAGTCGTGTTTTTTCCTCATTTTCGAGCACTAAGACTCGCCTGCTGATTATCTGAACCGCTTCACCAAGCGTGAGTTGCCCCGTGTCAAGGTGACGAGTGAGGTATATATCCGTATCCCGGAGGCGTAGGAGTCCCTCGGCTCGGTCGGACCTGTTGTCCGAGGCTCCTCTAGCTTAGTTAAAGAGACCCCTCGGCCGCTCTTCGATGAGCCGAGGCCAGGGGTAGCGATATCAGCACGAGCAGAGGCGGAGTCGGCCCGAAAATGAAACCTGGTTGGCCGGAGCCTAGCCGAGTTGTCCGTTGGCAGGATCGACGTCGGAGCTGATCAGCCGAGGCTTCGGACCGGGCTGGCGCCCTCGGAAGGTGGTCGGCCGAGGCCCCGGAGGTGGCCGGCCGAGCCGCCCGCTCGGGTCGGATCCGGAAAAGTCCATGACGGCGATCGCTCGGGCGTGGTGATGACGTCGTCCTTCGGAGCGGAGGCCCTCGGACCGCGTCGCCGTCCGAGGCTAGGTCGGGCCTCGCCGAAGATGCCGTCGATGCCGAGGGTGTCGCCGCCCCCTTCGCGTCAAGACCCGAGCCTGCAGGGTCAAATCGTCTTGTAGCGTGGGCCTTGTGCGGCCGTCGAGGCCAGAACACACACCCTTGTTGTGTTGTAAAGCTGCGTCCCTTTTCCTCCTGTTCCAAGCATCTGGACTTTTTGTCGGTAACAGGGATGTTTGTGCGAGCGAAAGTTGCTTCTCGCGGAAGGTGAGGAGTGAGGTATCCGTATCCCGGAGGCGTGGGAGTCCCTCGGCTCGGTCGGCCTTGCCGCTTACGCGTACTTTTACTTGTCCATGAGGCCCTATCACCGACTTAGTCGAGAAAACTCGAAGAATCGCTTCGACAGAAGAGCTTCCGAACGTAGAGACTTGTTCGATCCGCGGAGTCACCTTATCCGAGCGCGAGTTACTTATCGCAGAAGGTGATGAGTGAGGTATCCGTATCCCGGAGGCGTAGGAGTCCCTCGGCTCGGTCAGCCTTGACTGCTTACGTGTACCCCGTCGTTTCCAGGACCCACTTTTCGAAGTAGTCAAAAAGCACGGAAGATATTCTGGTAAAAGAGATTTTCTGTTCGAGGAAAATTTTGACGCAGAGGGGGTTTCCCCCCTTTTAGCCCCCGAGGGAGGGTCGGGCTTTGCCGAGGCGAGGCCGACCCTTCCTTGTTGACTAAACTTTGCGTGGGTGTGAGGTATATGAACAACTTGGAAGCATCTTAAGGGTAGAAGCGACGTAGCTGTTGGATGTTCCAAGCGTTGTCGTAGACCTCGCCTTGACTGTTGGCCAGCTTGTACGTTCCGGGCTTCAGAACTTTGGCGATGATGAACGGCCCCTCCCAGGGGGGCGTGAGCTTGTGCCTCCCTCGGGCGTCCTGCCGCAGCCGAAGCACCAGGTCGCCCACCTGGAGATCTCGGGGTCGGACCCCTCGGGCGTGGTAGCGTCGCAGGGACTGCTGGTACCGCGCCGAGTGTAGTAAGGCCCTGTCCCGAGCCTCGTCCAGCTGGTCCAGCGAGTCTTCTCGGCTAGCTTGGTTGCTTTCTTCGTTGTAGGCCCTCGTCCTCGGGGAGCCGTATTCCAGGTCAGTGGGCAAGACGGCCTCGGCCCCGTAGACCAGGAAGAACGGCGTGAAACCCGTGGCTCGGCTCGGCGTCGTCCTCAGGCTCCAGACCACCGAGGGGAGTTCCTTCATCCATCGCTTGCCGAACTTGTTGAGATCATTGTAAATCCGAGGCTTGAGCCCTTGTAGGATCATGCCATTGGCGCGTTCTACTTGCCCATTCGACATGGGATGAGCTACGGCGGCCCAGTCCACCCGGATGTTGTGATCCTCGCAAAAATCCAAGAATTTTTTGCCGGTGAACTGGGTGCCATTGTCGGTGATGATGGAGTTCGGGACCCCGAAGCGATGGATGACGTTGGTGAAGAACGCCACCGCCTGCTCGGATCTGATGCTGTTTAGGGGTCGGACCTCGATCCATTTGGAGAATTTGTCGACGGCGACCAGCAGGTGCGTGTAGCCCCCGGGCGCCTTCTGCAGAGGGCCGACGAGGTCCAGACCCCACACAGCGAAGGGCCAGGTGATGGGTATCGTTTGCAGAGCCTGAGCGGGCAGGTGGGTCTGCTTCGCATAGAATTGGCACCCTTCGCAGGCGCGGACAATTCTAGTGGCGTCAGCCACCGCCGTCGGCCAATAGAAGCCTTGGCGGAAAGCGTTCCCGACGAGGGTTCGAGGTGCTGCATGATGGCCGCAAACCCCCGAGTGTATTTCCTGCAGGAGTTCCTGGCCTTCGACGATGGAGATGCATCGCTGGAGGATGCCCGAGGGGCTTCGGTGGTAGAGCTCCTTCTCATCGCCCAGCAAGACGAACGACTTGGCGCGTCGCGCTACCCGCCGAGCCTCGGCTCAGTCGAGGGGCAGTTCTCCGTGGCGGAGATATTGCAGGTACGGGGTCTGCCAATCTTGATCTGGCGCAACCCCGCTCCGCTCCTCCTCGATGCGCAGTGTTTCGCCCTCGGGCTCCGAGGGTTCCTCGGGTTGAGCCGAGGATGGCTCGGGCTGGGCCGAGGTCACCTCGGACGGGACCGAGGGCACCTCGGGCTCGGGCGCGTCGCCTATCTTGATGGAGGGTTGGTGCAGATCCCGGGAGAAGACGTCCGGGGGAACCGTCGCTCGCCCCGAGGCTATCTTCGCCAGCTCATCCGCAGTCTCGTTGTAGCGCCGGGCGATGTGGTTAAGCTCGAGCCCGTAGAACTTGTCTTCCAGGCGTCGAACCTCCTCACAGTAGGCCTCCATCTTCGGATCGCGGCAGTGGGAGTTCTTCATGACTTGGTCGATGACGAGCTGCGAGTCGCCGCGCGCATCGAGGCGTCGGACCCCTAGCTCGATGGCGATTCGCAATCCGTTGACCAGAGCCTCGTACTCAGCCACATTGTTGGACGCCGGGAAATGGAGGCGGAGCACGTAGCGCAGGTGCTTCCCGAGGGGCGAGACGAAGAGCAGGCCCGCGCCGGCTCCCGTCTTCATCAGCGACCCGTCGAAAAACATGGTCCAGAGCTCTGGTTGGATCGGAGCCGTTGGCAACTGGGTATCGACCCATTCGGCTACGAAGTCCGCCAGTACCTGGGACTTGATGGCCTTCCGAGGGGCGAACGAGATTGCCTCGCCCATGATTTCCACCGCCCACTTTGCGATCCGTCCCGAGGCTTCTCGGCACTGGATGATCTCCCCCAGGGGGAAGGACGACACCACAGTCACCGGATGAGACTCGAAGTAATGTCGCAGCTTTCGCCTCGTCAGGATCACTGCATACAGCAGCTTCTGGACTTGTGGGTAGCGGATCTTGGTCTCGGACAGCACCTCGCTGATGAAGTAAACCGGCCTCTGAATGGGCAATGCATGCCCCTCTTCTTGCCTTTCGACCACGATCGCGGCGCTAACCACCTGAGTGGTGGCGGCGACGTAGACCAAGAGGGCTTCTCCATCAGCCGGGGGTACCAAGATGGGCGCCTGGGTGAGGAGCGCCTTCAGGTTCCCGAGAGCTTCCTCGGCCTCGGGAGTCCAAGTGAAGCACTCGGCCTTCCTTAAGAGACGGTACAGGGGCAGGCCTCTTTCGCCGAGGCGCGAGATGAAACGGCTCAAAGCCGCGAGACATCCCATGACCCTCTGTACGCCTTTTAAGTCCTTGATGGGCCCCATGTTTGTGATGGCTGCGATCTTCTCCGGGTTGGCTTCGATGCCCCGCTCGGAGACGACGAATCCCAAGAGCATGCCTCGGGGCACCCCGAAGACGCACTTCTCGGGATTGAGCTTGACGCCCTTCGCCTTGAGACACCGGAATGTCAGTTCGAGGTCGGAGAGGAGGTCGGAGGCTTTCCTCGTCTTGACTACGATGTCATCGACGTAAGCCTCGACCGTGCGACCGATGTGTTCGCCGAACACATGGTTCATGCACCGCTGGTACGTTGCACCCGCGTTCCTCAAACCGAACGGCATGGTGACATAACAGTACATGCCGAAGGGTGTGATGAAAGAAGTCGCGAGCTGGTCGGACTCTTTCATCTTGATTTGATGATACCCTGAGTAGGCGTCGAGAAAAGACAGGGTTTCGCACCCTGCAGTGGAGTCCACGATTTGATCGATGCGAGGTAGAGGGTAGGGGACCTTCGGACATGCTTTGTTGAGACCAGTGTAGTCTACACACATCCGCCATTTCCCCCCTTTCTTCCTCACAAGTACAGGGTTGGCAAGCCATTCGGGATGGAATACCTCTTTGATGAACCCTGCTGCCATCAGCTTGTGGATCTCCTCACCTATCACCCTGCGCCTTTCCTCGTCGAATCGGCGCAGAGGCTGTCTGACCGGTCGGGCCCCGGCCCGAATATCCAGCGAGTGCTCGGCGACATCCCTCGGTATGCCGGGCATGTCCGAGGGACTCCACGCAAAGACGTCGGCGTTTGCGCGGAGAAAGTCGACGAGCACTGCTTCCTATTTGGGGTCGAGCCCGGAACCGATCCGGATCTGCTTGGATGTGTCGCCACTGGGGTCGAGAGGGACGGCCTTGACCGTTTCCGCTGGCTCGAAGTTGCCGGCGTGTCGCTTCACGTCTGGCACCTCTCGGGTGAGGCTTTCCAGGTCGGCGATGAGGGCCTCGGACTCGGCGAGGGCCTCGGCGTACTCCACGCACTCCACATCGCATTCGAACGCGTGTTTGTACGTGGGGCCGACGGTGATGACCCCGTTGGGGCCCGGCATCTTGAGCTTCAGGTAGGTGTAGTTGGGGATGGCCATGAACTTTGCGTAGCATGGCCTTCCCAGCACCGCGTGATAGGTTCCTCGGAACCCGACCACCTCGAACGTCAAAGTCTCCCTTCGGAAGTTGGAGGGTGTTCCGAAGCAGACAGGAAGGTCGAGCTGTCCGAGGGGCTGGACGCGCTTCCCAGGAACGATCCCGTGGAAGGGCGCAGCGCCTGCTCGGACGGATGATGGGTCGACGCGCAGGAGCCTGAGGGTCTCGGCGTAGATGATATTGAGGCAGCTGCCCCCATCCATCAGGACCTTGGTGAGCCTGACGTCGCCGATGACGGGGTCGGCGACGAGCGGGTACTTCCCTGGGCTCGGCACGTGGTCGGGGTGGTCGTCCCGGTCGAAGGTGATGGGCTTGTCGGACCAGTCTAGGTAGACTGGTGCCGCCACCTTCACTGAGCAGACTTCCCGACGCTCTTGTTTACGATGCCGAGCCGAGGCGTTCGCCGTATGCCCTCCGTAGATCATGAAGCAGTCGCGGACCTCGGGGAACTCTCCCGCTTGGCGATCTTCCCTTTTGTCGTCGTCGCGGGCCTTGCCACCCTCCGCGGGTGGCCCGGCCCGGTGGAAGTGGCGCCGAAGCATGACGCACTCTTCGAGGGTGTGCTTGACGGGCCCCTGATGGTAGGGGCACGTCTCCTTGAGTGCCTTGTCGAAGAGGTTAGCACCTCCGGGGGGCTTCCGAGGGTTCTTGTGCTCGGCGGCGGCGACAAGGTCTGCGTCGGGAGCGTCGCGTTTCGCTTGCGACTTCCTCCTGCCTTTCTTCTTGGCGCCGCGCGGAGCAGACGTCTCGGGAGCATCTTCCGACGGGCGGCCCTGGGGCTGCTTGTCCTTTCGGAAGATGGCCTCGACCGCCTCCTGGCCGGAGGCGAACTTGGTGGCGATGTCCATCAGCTCGCTTGCCCTGGTGGGGGTCTTGCGACCCAACTTGCTCACCAGGTCACGGCAGGTGGTGCCGGCAAGGAACGCGCCGATGACATCGGAGTCGGTGATGTTGGGCAGCTCGGTGCGCTGCTTCGAGAATCGCCGGATGTAGTCCCGAAGTGATTCTCCCGGCAGTTGCCGACAGCTTCGGAGGTCCCAGGAATTCCCGGGACGCACGTACGTGCCCTAGAAGTTGCCGGCAAAAGCTTGGACCAAATCCTCCCAGTTGGAAATCTGCCCAGGAGGCAGGTGCTCCAACCAAGCGCGAGCAGTGTCGGAGAGGAACAGGGGGAGGTTGCGGATGATGAGGTTATCGTCGTCCGTCCCACCCAGTTGACAGGCCAGGCGGTAGTCCGCGAGCCACAATTCCGGCCTCGTTTCCCCCGAGTACTTTGTGATAGTAGTCGGGGGTCGGAATCGGGGCGGAAACGGCGCCCGCCGAATGGCTCGGCTAAAGACCTGCGGACCGGGTGGTTCGGGCGAGGGACTCCGATCCTCCCCGCTGTCGTAGCGTCCCCCACGCCTGGGGTGATAGCCTCGGCGCACCTTTTCGTCGAGGCATGCCCGACGGTCGCGATGAGGGTGCTCGTCGCCGAGGTGGCCCGGGGCCGCAGGCGCGGTGTTGCGCGTGCGCCCGGTGTAGACCGAGGCTTCCCGCATGAGTCGGGAAGTCGCGGCACGAGGTTCCGAGGGGTACCCCTGCCTTCGGGAGGCGGAGCTCTCGGCCCGCCGGGCCGCAGCGCCTTCCAGGAGATGCTTGAGCTCTCCCTGGATTCGCCGACCCTCAGTGGTTGATGACTCCGGCATCGCGCGGAGGAGCATCGCCGCGGCTGCCAGGTCCTGACCGGTTCCGCTGGATGCGGGTGGCGGCCTATCCCTGGCCTCGTTGGCGATGCGGTGCTGGAGACCCTGGGGCAGGTGACGTATTTCTCCGGCCGGGGGTTGGCTTGCCCATACCTACCCGGCGTCCCGGCGGATTGCCTCGAGCGCTCGTGCTCCCTCGTCGAGCCCGGCCTGCGCCCCGCGGACTTGCTCGAGCTGTGGGTCGTGACCCCCCGCCGGAACGGGGACCACAGCTAGCTCCCGCGGGATGTCGGCGCGAGGCGCTGGCCTAGGGGGATCACCATCCTCCGGCATGCCGAGACAGCTGCCTCCGGAGGGATCCCCTAGCTCAACGTGGAAGCATTCGCGGCTCGGGCCACAGTCCTTGTCGTCAAGGCTGCGGCTGCCGTCGGAACAGTCGGAAAGGCAGTAGTCGCATGCGGTCATGAAGTCCCGCATGGCACTGGGGTTGCCAGATCCGGAGAAATCCCAGCAGATGCTGGGGTCGTCGTCTTCCTCGGACCCAGAGGGTCCATAGGTCGAGACGCCCGCCAATCGGTCCCAGGGCGACTGCACACGAAACCCCAGAGGGGTTGCACTCGCCTCAACGTGAGTGTCCGCCAAAGCGAGGTCGCCAGGCGGGTTGAGGTCGAGTCGAAATGACGAAAGATGAGAAGCAGTCGGTACCTTTTTGTCGACGAGGAGCGACGAAGTCACGTCGGGGGCTGACCGCGCCGTCGTCTTGGGTACGAGGGCGACGTCCTGCAGGCCCTTCGTGAGCGTGCTGGCGTCGTCCATCTGCTCGGGGTCGACGTGTTGCGGGGGGATGGCGCTCGCTTTTGCCTCGAACGCGAGGGTGTCGCCTAGCGTGTCCTCCGTTGGGGCACTGGGGATGTCGATTTGCTCGACAGCCGTCGGAGCGCTGCCTCCCGCTCGGCCCTGGTTGCCCCGCCTCCTCCTCCTGCGATGGCGAGGGAGAGGATGGGGCGAACTCGAAAGTTGTCCTTCCCTCATGCGGGAAAGACGACGTCGGTTCCGCCGCCGGCGGGCGGACTGTCGACCGCCATTGTCGCTGCCGCACGGCGGTGGAAGGAGTACCATGTCGTAGCCGCTGTCGAGAGACATGAACTCGAGGCTCCCGAAACGGAGCACCGTCCCGGGTTGGAGAGGTCGTTGGAGACTGCCCATTTGGAGCTTGACGGGAAACTGCTCGTCAACACGCAGCGTGCCCCTACCTGGCGCGCCAACTGTCGGCGTTTCGAGACCGGGGGGTCCCCGAGCCGACGAGTGAGAGTGCCGCGTGCCCCAGCCCAGATGGGTCGAGCGCGTGGGCGAGCGCGAAGGGGGGAAAGAGAGCGAGAGGTCGGTGGCCGGAGCCGGGTCGTGACGGGGGAGACGGAGATTCCCGCGGCCTTTCGTGTTCGCCCCGCGCCCAGGTCGGGTGCGCTTGCAGTAGGGGGTTACAAGCGTCCGCGCGGGTGAGGGGAGCGAGCGGCCCCAAGAGAGCGCCTGCCCCTGCCCTCGTTCCCGCGAGGCCAACCTTCTCTAAGAAGGCCCTGGTCCTTCCCTTTATAGGCGTAAGGAAAGGATCCAGGTGTACAAATGGGGGTGTAGCAAGGCGCTACGTGTCTAGCGGGGGAGAGCTAGTGCCCTAAGTACATGCCAAGGTGGCAGCCGGAGAGATCTTGGCATCCTGTTAGTGTGGCGTCGTGGCTGTCGGAGAAGCAGTGGAGCTTGGCGGAGGGATAGCTGTCGGAGCAGTTGGGCCCTTGCTGACGTCCTCCTGCTTTCGTAAGAGAGCTGGGAGCCGCCGTCGTCATGAGTCCAGTGGGGTGCCATCATTGCCTATCTGGCGGGGCTAGCCAGATGGGACGCCGGTCTTGTTCTCTGCGACCCAAGTCGGCTTGGGGCAGGGTGATGACAACGCTTCCTGTTGACGTGGCGGACCTGTGTCCTAGGTCGGGCGACGTGGAGGCTCCTCCGAAGTCGAGGTCGAGTCTGTCCTGCATGGCCGAGGCCGAACTTGAGCTCCTGGGTCGGGCGAGGCGGAGGTCGTTCGGCGGAGGCCAGGGCGGAGTCCGAGCCCTGGGTCGGGCGAGGCGGAGTTCATCGTCTTCCGGGGCCTTAGCCCGAGTCCGAGCCCTGGGTTGGGCGGAGCGGAGTTCGCTGTCTTCCGGGGCCTTAGCCCGAGTCCGAGCCCTGGGTCGGGCGGAGCGGAGTTCGCCGTCTTCCGGGGCCTTAGCCCGAGTCCGAGCCCTGGGTCGGGCGGAGCGGAGTTCGCCGTCTTCCGGGGCCTTAGCCCGAGTCCGAGCCCTGGGTCGGGCGGAGCCTCCTATGGCACCTCTGGCAAAGCCTGGTTGCCCGTCGGTCTTACCTTTTGCGTTAAATGCCCCGATGACTTGGTCGGTTGGCGCGGTGATTTAGTCAGGGTTACTTCTTATCGAAGGCAAGGCCTCGGGCGAGCCGGAGATGCGTCTGCCGTGAAAGAGGAGGCCTCGGGCGAGACGGAGTCATCTCAGGGTCGGCTGCCCTTGCCCGAGGCAAGGCTCGGGCGTGGCGTGATCGAGTCGCTCGTATGGACTGATCCCTGACTTAATCATACCCATCAGGCCTCTGCAGCTTTATGCTGATGGGGGTTACCAGCTGAGAATTAGGCGTCTTGAGGGTACCCCTAATTATGGTCCCCGACAAAAACACACATAGGACCTTCGGAAATTCATAACCCCTTCGTTTTAATTCCGATTTGATCTATTAAAGTTGCGTTAGTTTTGTATAAATATCTACTACACAATAGCAACATTTATTGTATGATATCTCGTACTTTTATAATTGGGTTAATCTATGTCTATTGGATTAATTTCTTTAATATTAATATAGCATCCTAACTTTATGGTTATAATTTAACTAGATAATCTTTAATCAAATAATGACGTAGATTGAAGTTGAGATAATTATTTATAGAATAATCCCTCTTATGAATTATATTAACCAATTTATAATATAATTTAATATTTTAATCACACAGATCTTTTATAAAATCATAACTCCTTAATCGTAACTCCGATCTTAGTAGTTCTCGGTCTCGTGATCTCGTAGCTTCGCATAGATCATTATTATTCAGTTTGTACTTATGTTTGGTGTGATGTTAATTTTATCTATACTATGTGTGTTTGTATTGCTACGACTAGCGTGAGGTCACGAGGATCCGAAGAATTACCCTGGTAATTGGAATCTCAAGTGCCAGGCAAGTTGTACCCTTGATCACTTCTTTTACCCACTCATGTTCTAATTAATCATAATGATCTGCATAGGTTAATTTTGATGGGACCCAATAGGTTACCCTAGTTTGTCTAACTTTATACCTTGTTCACCATTGAATTTCTGGGTAGTACTTGCTAGTGCTTTATATGGTTTTGGGTATGAAGATACAATATTCATGATCACACTTTTATTATCAGTTTATTATTACTGTTCATGATAAGATCATTATGTTAATTGGAACATGGAGCGACCACCCGGGAAAACAGTGCTACCACAAGGGTTTAATGGGACGCCCTTGGCTGATTAATTAGGAAAGCTAGTGGAAGACTACCTTACCCGAAAGGGGCAAGGGCAGTAGGGGAGTGGTCAGTGTAGGGAGGCCCTCGGGAGGATTTTGCTGCGAAGGCGGTCCTGCAAGGGATTCCTGCATTGGAGCTTCCTATAAACTGTAGCGGGTTTTCTGAAGCTAGTGGAACTTTGTAAAGGCCTCGTAGTGTTACCCTGCCTCGCCTCCTCGGTAGAGGTGTATGGGAAGTCGCGATCCCTTGGCAGATGGGTAACATGACTTGTGGGTAAAGATGCGCAACCTCTGCAGAGTGTAAAACTGGTATACTAGCCGTGCTCACGGTCATGAGAGGCTCGGACCCTCACATGATTAATTTATGGAACTAAATTCAATTTGTCATATGCATTGCATCGCAGGTGATGTTGTTACTTTTGTTCTACTGCTTAATTGGGTTGGTATTTACTTATACTTAGTAATTGCTAATAAAATTTTGACCAACTTTAAAAGCAATGCTCAACTCTAACCATCCTTTTTGGTAAGCCTTACACTTCACATGAATTCCCACCTTTGGCGAGTTCATTCACATTATTCCCCACAACTTGTTGAGCGATGAACGTATGTGAGCTCACTCTTGCTGTCTCACACCCCCCCCCACACAGGTCAAGAGCAGGTACCACAGGATGAGGCGCGTGGAGGATACTGTGATGAGTTCGTGAGTGGTCTAGGCCGTCGTCTCCCAGTCAACTTTGGGTTGCTGGACCGTTGTCTCCTTATAATGTAATTATTTATTTTGTATAGAACTCCTATTATATAGTAAAGATGTGACATTCGATCCTGTGCCATGATTCATCATATGTGTGAGACTTGGTCCCAGCACACCTGGTGATTATGTTTACGCCCGGGTCTTGGTGCCCCGAAACCCGGGTGTTACAGAAGTGGTATCAGAGGAATGTTGACTATAGGACGAAACCTAGATAGAACTGGACAACCAATACTTACTTACCTTTGCTACTCTGATTCTTTTCTAAACTCATCTTAATCTTCTCTCATCTAATTCCGCTTCACTCTGATTATTCTTACCTATTCACTTCTAAAGACAAAAGTGGATTTCACACTTTGAGATCCTATACCTAAAGTGACCTTTAGGAATAGGAGACCTACTCCTAGGAATAAAAACAAAACTATTTTTATAGGTATTTATACCCTTGAGTGCTTGTTCTTATGATACTTGTTTGATTTGTATCTTTGATTGAGTGTGATGAGTCGTGGAGTCATGTCCACAACTCCATCTGCATATACGTATAGGCATAAATAGAATTCATAAGAAAACTAAACAACTTAGATTATCCTCCATTAAACTGTATCTAATTTATATAGATCCCTCCTATCTCAAAAGACTCTCTCTTACTATAATGGATCCCTCTTAACCTAAAGGAATCTATCCTATCCTAATAGGTTCATCTTGTGTTAAAAAAATATCTTAACGTCTTAAATTGTTTATAAGATAAACTCGACCAACTAAGAACACCCCCACTAGAATATATCAAATAGATCCATTTTATCTCAAAAGATTCTTTCTTACCTTAATAGATTCGTCTCATCTCAGAAATATTTTATCTTATCCTAATAGGTCTAACTAATCTCAAAAGATCATATCTTATTCTTAGAGACTCATCTTGCCCTAATGAGCATACTTACCCCCATCACCTTGCTTATTTCATAATGGTGTAACAAACATGATCTATTCCAAAATAAACTAAGTAGATCTTATCTAATCTAATCTAGATTTCATCCAATCCATTATGATCTAATCTAGAGTAAGTTACTTAATGCGGGTACAAAAGATAAGGCCATACCCCTCATGCACTTAAAACTACACTAGTGCCTTAAACTAACTCGGCCACATGCATGAAATCTGATCCAACCGATAGTCGCGACGGATTGCATAATCTGTCTATTCCCATCTAACATCAAACAAACTTTTAGACCTACATCATGTAGTCCATTTCATTCATATCTATCTTAACCATATTCCTCCGACCTCGATGATATACACTAACCCCGAATCAATGAGATCAAGACTGGAGAAGAAAAGATCAACATCAACAAGGAAGGATATGACAGTCAAAGCGAATCTCGAGATGAATCACGACTTAAACATTTTGGATAAAGTCTTTTCTTTGCCATAATCTTTCTTACCTCAACCTGTTCAGTTTATATCCCACATAAATAGTAGACGGGTACCTATACTCTCCTAATCACCCACTACCTCCACCACCACCACCAGCTCCACCGAGCTACATAAACATATATATAAATTTCTACTATTTGTAAGATCTAAATGTTACTTTAGTTAGTGGTTGGTATGATACTATTTTAGGAGGAATAATAAGGTCTAATTGGCCCATGTGTTGCTAATAAATTATGCATCATGCTGAGATTTTTGTTTGTGCATATGTATTGAGACAATATGAGTTTAGTTTACACCCTTTCCTTACAAATCTCGAGGACGAGATTTCTGTTAAGGGGGGTAGGATTTGTAAGGCCCAAAATGCGTATAAAAAAATAACAATAAAATAAATATATGAAGAAATGAAATAGTAAATTCATATATCTCAGATTATACTGGAGTGTTGAAAATCGAGAACTGAATTTTGAAAACCAAGAATTATTTTAGAAAAGGAAGAAAACAATAGGAGTGTATTTCATATTTCTCACATCTATCCAATAAATAAAATAATTAAAATAAGCATATATCTATTGCATCATGTGGGAGTTTAGTTGTTTGTGCAATTAAATGAAATAAAAATATATTAAGATTTGAAATTGGGAATTAAAACTACTTTGAAATCTAGAATTTGAAAATGGATAAGGAAAAGAAGAGGGAAGAAAAGGGAAACAATATACTATAAAGAAACAAGAATAGATGAATAAATACATACTTTTCATGAGGACACTCTTATTTGTGCACTTAATTTGTGTGTGAAACTTATCAACAGATTTGAATTTCAAAACCAAAGTTTGAAATTTGGAAGGAATTGCAAAACTAAAACAGAAAAGAAAAAGATAAAGAAAACCTGCGCATGGGCGGACTTTTCCCTGCATCGGCCCATATCCCATCTCCTATCTCCTCAGCCCACTACCTTTTTTTTCTCGCGCGCGGCCCCGGAGCGAAAACCAGCGCGCCAACAAACCCTAGCCGCCACCACGCGCGCCTCCAGCCTTGGTTGTGTCGCTGTATGGCTGGACCCGCTTCCCGGACCAACTCCTCCCTCGAGTCGTTCGCTGACATGTGGGCGCTCTTCGTCAGAACCGTCTACCTCGCGTTGGACTCGGGCTCCTAACAGAAACGCAACAGATCCTCCGCCTTGGGCGGGAGAAATCCTCGGACGCCGCAACCTCATGATTTTCTCGCCCTTATCCTCTCTCACCCTTCCAAGCATAAGTACTCGACGCCGCGTTAGTCCTTCGCCATATCCAGGAATAAAGTGCTCGTCTCATCGACCGATGGTGGTGCCCGGCGTAGTCATGGGAGAGAAGAGCCTCGGACCGTGGAGGATTTGCACCGTTGCCGTCTCGGTCGCTCTAGAGAAAAGCAGCGGGCGTGTGCCTCCATATTCATAGCCGCCGTGCATGGATTACGAGTGACGCGATGGTCTCACAACTGGGCAATTTCTTACCAGAATTTGAGCGTGGGCGCATTGCCGCTGCACTGCATGGCGAGCGATTTAGCAACTTCAAACTCTGGTAAGCTCCTTGCCTTCCTCATGTCCCCCAGATGCGTTTAGGGCCGTATTGAGTTGGGATTCATGCACTGGGTCACCGTGGACTTATGGCCGAACCCGTTTCACCGTCGTGGATCTGTGCTGCGTGGTGGGCAAGTTCCCCCCACGGCACCACCGCCAGTAGGCATCCTTCTATTTGATAGTCGCCTAGAGGGGGGGTGAATAGGGAGAAACTGAAATTCTCAAAAATAAACACAACTACAAGCCGGGTTAGCGTTAGAAATATAATTGAGTCCGCGAGAGAGGGTGCAAAACAAATCGCAAGCGAATAAGAGTGAGACACGAGGATTTGTTTTACCGAGGTTCGGTTCTCGCAAACCTACTCCCCGTTGAGGAGGCCACAAAGGCCGGGTCTCTTTCAACCCTTCCCTCTCTCAAACGATCCCACGGATCGAGTGAGCTTTCTCTTCTTCTCAATCAAACGGGAACAAAGCTTCCCCGCAAGGGCCACCACACAATTGGTGCCTCTTGCCTTGGTTACAATTGAGATTGATCACAAGAACAAGTGAGAAAGAAAAGAATGCGATCCAAGCGCAAGAGCTCGAAAGAACACAAGCAAATCACTCTCTCTAGTCACTATGGTGTTGTGTGGAATTTGGAGAGGACTTGATCTATTTGGTGTGTCTAGAATTGAATGCTAGAGCTCTTGTAGTAGTTGAGAAGTGGAAAACTTGGATGGCAATGAATGTGGGGTGGTTGGGGTATTTATAGCCCCAACCACCAAAAGTGACCGTTGCTGGAAGCTGTCTGTTCGATGGCGCACCGGACAGTCCGGTGCACACCGGACAGTCCGGTGCCCTGCCACGTCACCATTGTCGTTGGATTCTGACCGTTGGAGCTTCTGACTTCTGGGCCCGCCTGGGTGTCCGGTGCACACCGGACATGTACTGTTTGATGTCCGGTGCACCGGTATGGGCGATCTTGACGTCTGCGCGCGCTGCGCGCGCATTAAATGCACCGCAGGGAGCCGTTGGCGCCGCAGGGAGCCGTTGCTCCGCTGGCACACCGGACAGTCCGGTGCACACCGGACAGTCCGGTGAATTTTAGCGGAGCGGCTGCCGTGCGAACCCGAGGCTGGCGAGTTCCGGAGACCGCGCTTCCTTGGAGCACCGGACATGTCCGGTGCACACCGGACAGTCCGGTGAATTATAGCGCGCCGGCTTCCGAGAATTCCCGAGGGCGAAGAGTTTGAGTTGGAGTCCTCTGGGCGCACCGGACACTGTCCGGTGCACACCGGACAGTCCGGTGCCTTCAGCCAGAGATGCCTTCGGTTGCCTCGTTGCTCCTTTTTTGAATCCAACACTTGGTCTTTTTATTGGCTAAATGTGAACCTTTTGCACCTGTATAACTTATGCACTAGAGCAAACTAGTTAGTCCAATATTTGTGTTGGGCAATTCAACCACCAAAATTATTTGGGGACTAGGTGTAAGCCTAATTCCCTTTCAATCTCCCCCTTTTTGGTGATTGATGCCAACACAAACCAAAGCAAATATAGAAGTGCATAATTGAACTAGTTTGCATAATGTAAGTGCAAAGGTTGCTTGGAATTGAGCCAATATAAATACTTTCATGATGCGCATGGATGGTTTCTTTGTTTTTGACATATTGGACCACATTTACACCATAAGTTTTGTTTTTGCAAACTCTTTTGTAAATTCTTTTCAAAATCATTTTGCAAGATAGTCAAAGGTAAATGAATAAGATTTTGCAAAGCATTTTCAAGATTTGAAATTTTCTTCCTTTGTTCAAATGCTTTTCCTTTGACTAAACAAAACTCCCCCTCAAATAAGGTCTCCTCTTAGTGTTCAAGAGGGTTTTAAGACATTAATTTGAAAATACTAGTTGCTCCCCCTTTAGAACACAAAGAGATACCAATTTTGAAATTTACCAAATTAAAATCATCAAATTTATAAAATTAGGTGGTGGAGCGCAAATTTATAAAATTAGGTGGTGGAGCGGTCCTTTTGCTTTGGGCTCATATTTTCTCCCCCTTTGGCATGAATCGCCAAAAACGGAATCATTAGAGCCCAATGAAGTACTTTCTCCCTCTTTGGTCATGAAATGAATGAGTGAAGGTTATACCAAAGTTGGAGAGATGATGCGGAGCGACGGCGAAGGATGAGTAGTAGAGCGGAGTGGAAGCTTTTGTCTTCGCCGAAGACTCCTATTCCCTTTCAATATACCTATGACTTGGTTTGAAATACACTTGAAAACACATTAGTCATAGCATATATAAAAGAGACATGATCAAAGGTATATTCATGTGCTATGTGTGCAAGTTTAGCAAAAGAAATTCCTAGAATCAAGAATATTGAGCTCATGCCTAAGTCGGGTAAAAGATTGTTCATCAAGTGGCTTGGTAAAGATATCGGCTAATTGATCTTTAGTGTTAATGTAAGAAATCTCGATATCCCCCTTTTGTTGGTGATCCCGAAGAAAATGATACCGAATGGCTATGTGCTTAGTGCGGCTATGCTCGACGGGATTGTCGGCCATTTTGATTGCACTCTCATTGTCACATAGCAAAGGGACTTTGGTTAATTTGTAACCGTAGTCCCGCAGGGTTTGCCTCATCCAAAGCAATTGCGCGCAACAGTGACCTGCGGCAATGTACTCGGCTTCGGCGGTAGAAAGAGCGACCGAATTTTGCTTCTTTGAAGCCCAAGACACCAAGGATCTTCCCAAGAACTGGCAAGTCCCCGATGTGCTCTTCCTATTAATCCTGCACCCCGCCCAATCGGCATCCGAATATCCAATCAAATCAAAAGTGGATCCCCGAGGGTACCAAAGCCCAAACTTAGGAGTATAAGCTAAATATCTCAAGATTCGTTTTACGGCCGTAAGGTGTGATTCCTTAGGGTCGGCTTGGAATCTTGCACACATGCAAACGGAAAGCATAATGTCCGGTCGAGATGCACATAAATAAAGCAATGAACCAATCATCGACCGGTATACCTTTTGATCCACGGACTTACCTCCCGTGTCGAGGTCGAGATGCCCATTTGTTCCCATGGGTGTCTTGATGGGCTTGGCATCCTTCATTCCAAACTTGCTTAGGATATCTTGAGTATACTTCGTTTGGCTAATGAAGGTCCCCTCGTGGAGTTGCTTGACTTGGAATCCTAGAAAATACTTCAACTCCCCCATCATTGACATCTCGAATTTTCGTGTCATGATCCTACTAAATTCTTCACATGTAGATTTGTTAGTAGACCCAAATATGATATCATCAACATAAATTTGGCATACAAACAAATCATTGTCAAGAGTTTTAGTGAACAAAGTAGGATCGGCCTTGCCGACTTTGAAGCCATTTGCAATAAGGAAATCTCTAAGGCATTCATACCATGCTCTTGGGGCTTGCTTGAGCCCATAAAGCGCCTTAGAGAGCCTATAAACATGATTAGGGTACTCACTGTCTTCAAAGCCGGGAGGTTGCTCAACATAGACTTCCTCCTTGATTGGTCCATTGAGGAAGGCACTCTTCACGTCCATTTGGTAGAGCTTGAAGCCATGGTAAGTAGCATAGGCTAATAATATGCGAATTGACTCAAGCCTAGCTACGGGTGCATAGGTTTCACCAAAATCCAAACCTTCGACTTGTGAATACCCTTTGGCCACGAGTCGAGCTTTGTTCCTTGTCACCACACCATGCTCGTCTTGCTTGTTGCGGAAGACCCACTTGGTTCCTATAACATTTTGATTAGGACGTGGAACTAAGTGCCATACCTCGTTCCTCGTGAAATTGTTGAGCTCCTCCTGCATCGCCATCACCCAATCCGAATCTTGAAGTGCTTCCTCTACCCTGTGTGGCTCAATAGAGGAAACAAACGAGTAATGTTCACAAAAATGCGCAACACGAGATCGAGTAGTTACCCCCTTATGAATGTCGCCGAGGATGGTGTCAACGGGGTGATCTCGTTGTATTGCTTGGTGGACTCTTGGGTGTGGCGGCCTTGGTTGTTCATCCTCCTTGTCTTCATCATTTGCATCTCCCCCTTGATCGTTGCCGTCGTTTTGAGTTGGCTCATCTTCTTGATCTTCTTGTTCAACATCTTGAGCCTCATCCTCAATTTGAGTTGGTGGAGATACTTGCGTGAAGGAGGATGGTTGATCTTGTGCATTTGAAGGCTCTTCGGATTCCTTAGGACACACATCCCCAATGGACATGTTCCTTAGCGCTATGCATGGAGCCTGTTCTTCACCTGTTTCATCAAGATCAACTTGCTCTACTTGAGAGCCGTTAGTCTCATCAAACACAACGTCACAAGAAACTTCAACAAGTCCTGAGGACTTGTTAAAGACTCTATATGCCCTTGTGTTTGAGTCATATCCTAGTAAAAAGCCTTCTACAGTTTTAGGAGCAAATTTAGATTTTCTACCTCTCTTAACAAGAATAAAGCATTTGCTACCAAAAACTCTAAAATATGAAATGTTTGGCTTTTTACCGATTAGGAGTTCATAAGATGTCTTCTTGAGGATTCGGTGAAGATATAACCGGTTGATGGCGTAGCAGGCAGTGTTGACCGCTTCGGCCCAAAACCGATCCGGTGTCTTGTATTCATCAAGCATGGTTCTTGCCATGTCCAATAGAGTTCGATTCTTCCTCTCCACTACACCATTTTGTTGTGGAGTGTAGGGAGAAGAGAACTCATGCTTGATGCCCTCCTCCTCAAGGAAGCCTTCAATTTGAGAGTTCTTGAACTCCGTCCCGTTGTCGCTTCTAATTTTCTTGATCCTTAAGCCGAACTCATTTTGAGCTCGTCTCAAGAATCCTTTTAATGTCTCTTGGGTTTGTGATTTTTCCTGTAAAAAGAATACCCAAGTGAAGCGAGAATAATCATCCACAATTACAAGACAATACTTACTACCGCCGATGCTTATGTAAGCGATCGGGCCGAACAAATCCATGTGAAGGAGCTCCAGTGGCCTGTCGGTAGTCATGATGTTTTTGTGTGGATGATGGACACCAACTTGCTTCCCGGCTTGGCATGCGCTACAAATCCTGTCTTTCTCAAAATGAACATTGGTTAGTCCTAAAATGTGTTCTCCCTTTAGAAGCTTGTGAAGATTCTTCATTCCAACATGGGCTAGTCGGCGGTGCCAGAGCCAACCCAAGTTAGTCTTAGCAATCAAGCAAGTGTTGAGTTCAGCTCTATCAAAATCAACTAGGTATAGCTGACCCTCTAACACTCCCTTAAATGCTATTGAATCATCACTTCTTCTAAAGACAGTAACACCAGTATCAGTAAAAAGACAGTTGTAGCCCATTTGACATAATTGGGATACGGAAAGCAAATTGTAATCTAAAGAATCTACAAGAAAAACATTGGAAATAGTATGGTCAGGAGAAATAGCAATTTTACCCAAACCTTTGACCAAACCTTGATTTCCATCCCCGAATGTGATAGCTCGTTGGGGATCTTGGTTTTTCTCATATGAGGAGAACATCTTTTTCTCCCCTGTCATGTGGTTTGTGCACCCGCTGTCGAGTATCCAACTTGAGCCCCCGGATGCATAAACCTACAAAACAAGTTTAGTTCTTTGTTTTAGGTACCCAAACGGTTTTGGGTCCTTTGGCATTAGAAACGAGAACCTTGGGTACCCAAACACAAGTCTTGGAGCCCTTGTGTTTGCCCCCAACAATTTTGGCAACTATCTTGCCGGATTTGTTAGTCAAAACATAAGATGCATCAAAAGTTTTAAATGAAATAGCATGATCGTTTGATGCATTTGGAATTTTCTTTCTAGGCAACTTGGCATGGGTTGGTTGCCTAGATCTAGATGTCTCACCCTTATACATGAAAGCATGATTAGAGCCAGAGTGAGACTTCCTAGAATGAATTTTCCTAATCTTGCTCTCAGGATAGCCGGCAGGGTACAAAATGTAACCCTCGTTATCCTGAGGCATGGGAGCCTTGCCCTTAACAAAGTTAGATAAGTTCTTTGGAGGGGCATTAATTTTGACATTGTCTCCCTTTTGGAAGCCAATGCCATCCTTAATGCCAGGGCGTCTCCCATTATAGAGCATGCTTCTAGCAAGTTTAAATTTTTCATTTTCTAAGTCATGCTCTCTAATCTTAGCATTTAGTTGAGCTATGTGATCATTTTGTTTTTTAATTAAGGCTAGGTGATCATGGATAGCATCAACATTAATATCTCTACATCTAGTACAAATGAAAACATGCTCAACATTAGATGTAGAGGGTTTGCAAGATTTAAGTTCAACAACCTTAGCATGCAACATGTCATTTTTGGTTCTAAGGTCGGAAATAGTAGCATTGCAAACATCAAAATCTTTAGCCTTAGCAATTAGTTTCTCATTCTCATTTCTAAGGCTAACAATAGAAACATTCAACTTATCAATCCTAGCTAGCAAATCAACATTATCATTTCTAGGATCAATGCAAACATGAGAATCAACCTTAGCAATTAATTTAACATTTTCATTTCTAAGGTTGGTAATAGTGTCATGGCATATGCTTAGCTCACTAGATAATTTGTTACATTTTTCTACCTCTAGAGCATAAGCATTTTTAACCTTAACATGTTTCTTGTTTTCCTTGATTAGGAAGTCCTCTTGGGAGTCCAAGAGATCATCCTTTTCATGGATGGCACTAATTAGCTCATTTAATTTTTCCTTTTGTTCCATGTTAAGGTTGGCAAAAAGAATACGCAAATTATCCTCCTCATTTTTATCTTCATCCTCATCACTAGATGTTTCATATTTAGTGGAGGACTTTGATTTTACCTTCTTTTTGCCGTCCTTGGCCATGAGACACTTGTGGCCGACGTTGGGGAAGAGGAGGCCCTTGGTGACGGCGATGTTGGCGGTGTCCTCGTCGTCGGAGGAGTCGCTTGAGCTTTCGTCGGAGTCCCACTCCCGACAAACATGGGCATCGCCGCCCTTCTTCTTGTAGTATCTCTTCTTCTCCTTCCTCTTGCCCTTCTTGTCGTCGCCCCTGTCACTATCACTAGACATAGGACACTTTGCAATAAAATGACCGGGCTTACCACACTTGTAGCAAACCTTCTTGGAACGGGATTTGTAATCCTTCCCCTTCCGTTGCTTGAGGATTTGCCGAAAGCTTTTGATGATTAGGGCCATCTCCTCGTTGTCGAGCTTGGAGGCGTCAATTGGTTGTCTACTTGGTGTAGACTCCTCCTTCTTCTCCTCCGTTGCCTTGAAGGCCACCGGTTGCGCCTCGGATGTGGAAGGCTCGTCAAGCTCGTTGATCTTCTTTGAGCCCTTAATCATGCATTCAAAGCTTACAAAATTCCCGATAACTTCCTCGGGAGTCATTAGCGGATATCCAGGATTACCACGAATTAATTGAACTTGTGTGGGGTTAAGGAAAATAAGAGCTCTTAGAATAACCTTAACCACTTCGTGGTCATCCCATTTTGCGCTCCCGAGGTTGCGCACTTGGTTCACCAAGGTCTTGAGCCGGTTGTACATGTCTTGTGGCTCCTCCCCTTGGCGAAGACGGAAGCGACCGAGCTCCCCCTCGATCGTTTCCCGCTTGGTGATCTTTGTGAGTTCATCACCCTCGTGCGCCGTCTTGAGTAGGTCCCAAATCTCCTTTGCGTTCTTCAACCCTTGCACTTTGTTGTATTCCTCCTTGCTTAGAGAAGCAAGGAGAATGGTTGCGGCTTGGGAGTTGAAGTGCTCGATTTGGGCTACTTCGTCCGTGTCATAGTCCTCATCCCCTACGGATGGTACCTGTACACCATACTCAACAACATCCCATATACTTTTGTGGAGAGAGGTTAGATGAAATCGCATTAAATTGCTCCACATAGCATAATCTTCACCATTAAAAGTTGGTGGTTTGCCTAATGGGACGGAAAGCAAAGGTGTATGTTTAGGAGTGCGAGGGTAGCGTAGGGGGATCTTACTATACTTCTTACGCTCTTGGCGTTTAGAAGTGACGGACGCCGCGTCGGAGCCGGAGGTGGATGTCGATGAAGTGTCGGTCTCGTAGTAGACCACCTTCCTCATCCTCTTGTGCTTGTCCCCACTCCGATGCGGCTTGTGAGAAGAAGATTTTTCCTTCTTCTCCTTGTGGTGAGAAGAGGAAGACCTTTTCTCCTTCCGCTTGGAGGAGTTCTTCTTCTTCTCCCTTCTCTTGGTGCGGGACTCTTCCGATGAAGTGCTCCCTTGGCTTGTAGTGGGCTTGTTATCGCCGGTCTCCATCTCCCTCTTGGTGTGATCTCCCGACATCACTTCGAGCGGTTAGGCTCTAATGAAGCACCGGGCTCCGATACCAATTGATAGTCGCCTAGAGGGGGGGTGAATAGGGCGAAACTGAAATTCTCAAAAATAAACACAACTACAAGCCGGGTTAGCGTTAGAAATATAATTGAGTCCGCGAGAGAGGGTGCAAAACAAATCGCAAGCGAATAAGAGTGAGACACGAGGATTTGTTTTACTGAGGTTCGGTTCTCGCAAACCTACTCCCCGTTGAGGAGGCCACAAAGGCCAGGTCTCTTTCAACCCTTCCCTCTCTCAAACGATCCCACGGATCGAGTGAGCTTTCTCTTCTTCTCAATCAAACGGGAACAAAGCTTCCCCGCAAGGGCCACCACACAATTGGTGCCTCTTGCCTTGGTTACAATTGAGATTGATCACAAGAACAAGTGAGAAAGAAAAGAATGCGATCCAAGCGCAAGAGCTCGAAAGAACACAAGCAAATCACTCTCTCTAGTCACTATGGTGTTGTGTGGAATTTGGAGAGGACTTGATCTATTTGGTGTGTCTAGAATTGAATGCTAGAGCTCTTGTAGTAGTTGAGAAGTGGAAAACTTGGATGGCAATGAATGTGGGGTGGTTGGGGTATTTATAGCCCCAACCACCAAAAGTGACCGTTGCTGGAAGCTGTCTGTTCGATGGCGCACCGGACAGTCCGGTGCACACCGGACAGTCCGGTGCCCCTGCCACGTCACCATTGCCGTTGGATTCTGACCGTTGGAGCTTCTGACTTCTGGGCCCGCCTGGCTGTCCGGTGCACACCGAACATGTACTGTTTGATGTCCGGTGCACCGGTATGGGCGATCCTGACGTCTGCGCGCGCTGCGCGCGCATTAAATGCACCGCAGGGAGCCGTTGGCGCCGCAGGGAGCCGTTGCTCCGCTGGCACACCGGACAGTCCGGTGCACACCGGACAGTCCGGTGAATTTTAGCGGAGCGGCTGCCGCGCGAACCCGAGGCTGGCGAGTTCCGGAGACCGCGCTTCCTTGGAGCACCGGACATGTCCGGTGCACACCGGATAGTCCGGTGAATTATAGCGCGCCGGCTTCCGAGAATTCCCGAGGGCGAAGAGTTTGAGTTGGAGTCCTCTGGGCGCACCGGACACTGTCCGGTGCACACCGGACAGTCCGGTGCCTTCAGCCAGAGATGCCTTCGGTTGCCTCGTTGCTCCTTTGTTGAATCCAACACTTGGTCTTTTTATTGGCTAAATGTGAACCTTTTGCACCTGTATAACTTATGCACTAGAGCAAACTAGTTAGTCCAATATTTGTGTTGGGCAATTCAACCACCAAAATTATTTGGGGACTAGGTGTAAGCCTAATTCCCTTTCACTATTGTGTTCGCCAATATCTCCTCCACCTATTTCTGTATTCATGTTGGATTTGGGGGGGGCACGGGCACGCCGAATCGTCGAGCTACGGCGAGCTCACCGGCGGTGCTTCGGTTGCTTTCTCCCTGTTGTGACCGAGAGGTGGAAGACGACCCCCCCTGTCTGTTGGTTTCTGATGAGCGGTGGGGATTTGGCCTGTGGCACGGTTCGGCCAGGATGTGTGGCTGGCCGTTGGATGGGAATCGGACGATCGTAAGACCCCGATACCCCTTCGGCCGGTACTAATTGCAAAAGAGCCCTTGTCTTTATTAAAAATAAACCCGCGGTCCATAGCTGCTGTGCGCTGAGTCACAGAATTCTTGCGCAGTAAACCCTAAACTTTCTGATTTTAGTAGCTCGGTCCAGATGATAATAAAACTGGGAAAATCATTTAGAAAATGATTTTTAATGTGAAAATAATTGTTAGAACTTGTTTAATTCATAGAAAATTCATATTATATCCAAATTAATTCATTCCAATTTATATAATTTTGTAATATTATTGTTCATCCTTTAGTACCACTGTTTTTACAGGAGAATCACATTAAAATTTATATCCTATTTAATCTTGTACAAAACACACATAGGACCTTCGGAAATTCATAACCCCTTCGTTTTAATTCCGATTTGATCTATTAAAGTTGTGTTAGTTTTGTATAAATATCTACTACACAATAGCAACATTTATTGTATGATATCTCGTACTTTTATAATTGGGTTAATCTATGTCTATTGGATTAATTTCTTTAATATTAATATAGCATCCTAACTTTATGGTTATAATTTAACTAGATAATCTTTAATCAAATAATGACGTAGATTGAAGTTGAGATAATTATTTATAGAATAATCCCTCTTATGAATTATATTAACCAATTTATAATATAATTTAATATTTTAATCACACAGATCTTTTATAAAATCATAACTCCTTAATCGTAACTCCGATCTTAGTAGTTCTCGGTCTCGTGATCTCGTAGCTTCGCATAGATCATTATTATTCAGTTTGTACTTATGTTTGGTGTGATGTTAATTTTATCTATACTATGTGTGTTTGTATTGCTACGACTAGCGTGAGGTCACGAGGATCCGAAGAATTACCCTGGTAATTGGAATCTCAAGTGCCAGGCAAGTTGTGCCCTTGATCACTTCTTTTACCCACTCATGTTCTAATTAATCATAATGATCTACATAGGTTAATTTTGATGGGACCCAATAGGTTACCCTAGTTTGTCTAACTTTATACCTTGTTCACCATTGAATTTCTGGGTAGTACTTGCTAGTGCTTTATATGGTTTTGGGTATGAAGATACAATATTCATGATCACACTTTTATTATCAGTTTATTATTACTGTTCATGATAAGATCATTATGTTAATTGGAACATGGAGCGACCACCCGGGAAAACAGTGCTACCACAAGGGTTTAATGGGACGCCCTTGGCTGATTAATTAGGAAAGCTAGTGGAAGACTACCTTACCCGAAAGGGGCAAGGGCAGTAGGGGAGTGGTCAGTGTAGGGAGGCCCTCGGGAGGATTTTGCTGCGAAGGCGGTCCTGCAAGGGATTCCTGCATTGGAGCTTCCTATAAACTGTAGCGGGTTTTCTGAAGCTAGTGGAACTTTGTAAAGGCCTCGTAGTGTTACCCTGCCTCGCCTCCTCGGTAGAGGTGTATGGGAAGTCGCGATCCCTTGGCAGATGGGTAACATGACTTGTGGGTAAAGATGCGCAACCTCTGCAGAGTGTAAAACTGGTATACTAGCCGTGCTCACGGTCATGAGCGGCTCGGACCCTCACATGATTAATTTATGGAACTAAATTCAATTTGTCATATGCATTGCATCGCAGGTGATGTTGTTACTTTTGTTCTACTGCTTAATTGGGTTGGTATTTACTTATACTTAGTAATTGCTAATAAAATTTTGACCAACTTTAAAAGCAATGCTCAACTCTAACCATCCTTTTTGGTAAGCCTTACACTTCACATGAATTCCCACCTTTGGCGAGTTCATTCACATTATTCCCCACAACTTGTTGAGCGATGAACGTATGTGAGCTCACTCTTGCTGTCTCACACCCCCCCCCACAGGTCAAGAGCAGGTACCACAGGATGAGGCGCATGGAGGATACTGTGATGAGTTCGTGAGTGGTCTAGGCCATCGTCTCCCAGTCAACTTTGGGTTGCTGGACCGTTGTCTCCTTATAATGTAATTATTTATTTTGTATAGAACTCCTATTATATAGTAAAGATGTGACATTCGATCCTGTGCCATGATTCATCATATGTGTGAGACTTGGTCCCAGCACACCTGGTGATTATGTTTACGCCTGGGTCTTGGTGCCCCGAAACCCGGGTGTTACATTGTCGATTCTTTCAAATCGACTGTAAAGCAGAACATGCGGAAGGTTTAGCCTGTCCTCGCCAAACCAGTTCGGCGGTGTATACATCCATGGATTCATCACTCGAGTTATTGTATCCCACTAGATGCATCTTATGGCTAGCCGATTTTGATGTTTCCTTACTTCGGCTTTCACAGGTCATAGCCCGCTGGTGTAAGTGCACTAACGAAAAGAATTGGGTGCCATCTAATTTTTCTTTTTAGTAGGGTCGCAACCCATTGAAAGCCAGTCCTGTTAGTTGTTTTTCTGTGACATGGATCTGAAAGCATCGGTTTCTAGTGTCCCAGAACCTCCGGATATAGTCATTAACCGATTCTTCAGGCCCCTGTCGTACTGAGGCTAAGTCAGCCAATTCTAATTCATGTTCTCCTGAGAAGAAGTGTTCATAAAATTTCTGCTCTAATTCTTCCTAAGAGTTAATAGAGTTTGGTGGCAAGGCTGCATACCATGCGAATGCAGTATCAGTAAGGGACAACAAGAATAAACGAACACGGTAGGCTTCCCCATCAGTCAATTCTCCTAAGTGTGCTATGAATTGGCTAATATGTTTGTGTGTGCTTTTCCCACCTTCGCTAGAAAATTTAGAGAAGTCTGGTATTCTAGTTCCCTGTGGATATGGCACGGTGTCAAATCGGTGGCTATAAGGCTTCCGATACGATTTCTCTGTACCTGACACACTAACACTGAGTTTGTCCTTGAACATCATAGCTACCTTGTCTCTGATCCTCTCCGTCATGTCTGGCGACCATCCATTGAGTTTGTGGGTGGAAATCTCAGGTTGCCTGACATCACTCTGTCGGCTTTCCTCCTAGGGGTGTTTGAGGTGTGTGTTAGGTGTCCTATTAATATCACCAGCTCCTGCCCTATACCTCTCAGGCTCTCTTGTGGCCGAAAAGTATTCAGCCCTATGTCCATGAGGTGGTATGGCATGATTATAATGTGTTGCTGGTGTGGCACCATAATGTTGTTGCGATGAATGTGGGAACTGTGTGTATGAGCAGCTCTCGGCTCTACATATGCATACCCAGATGGTCCGGCGTAAGAGGCCGGATGGTTCGCGACCGGGCCAAACGGTCCAAAGGTATATTCGGATTGTCCAGCCGTATATGGTGCTGCCTGGGCAGTCTCATACCCAGACCGTCTGTTGTAAAGAACTGGACGGTCCGCGATCGGGTCGAATGGTCCAGGGCTGTACCCGAACGGTTCAGTCATATATTACGCGACTTAGGTGGTCTGTGCGTGGACTCGTGTAGAGTCGGACGGTCTAGCGTAATATGCAGGCCGGTTCATGCCATATCTGGACGGTCCGACGTAAGATAGCGAATGGTCCGCAACATATCCAAACGGTCTAGCGTGAGGTACCAGACGGTCCGCGACATATCCAGACGATCCGGCGTGATGTATCAGACGGTCCGTGATGGGGCCAAATTGTTCGAGGTTGTACCCTGATGATCCGGCCATGCACGGTGCGACCTGAGCATTTTGTGTGCGGACCTGCGTCGGGTCGGACGGTCCGGCGAAATACGTCGGATAGTCCACGGTATAACCGGACTGTCTGAGATGATGCTCGGATGGTCCGACCGCGTCCAGTACCTACCGCATGCCTAGTGGTTGCGGTTGTGATGGTGACACAAAAGTGTGCATCGGCATACCATATGATGGCTGGGTCAAGGGTGACCCGTTTATAGCCGATGTGCTTGGCGCGGGTGGCTCTGTATTAGACTCTCGCGATGGAAAGCTAGGAGCAGTTGATTTCTCGTATGAACGTAGATGCATTTTAATAGATTCATCTACATATTGCTTTAACTGATCTCCTCATTGATCCATGAAAGTCGTAAGATATAGATCTGGAGCACTTATAGCGGGACCCTGAAGTGGAGGTAGGAGAGATTCCACATCGATCTCCCCTTGACGGATGATCTTCTGGTGGTGATCCACCGTGAAGTGTGACAAGTACTTTTCCGCCGCCTCCTTGCGTCGTTTGGAGAGTTTATGCAGCAGTTCCACCTCCTCCTTATCGCGTTGTTCGTTCCATTGCCGCATCACCTCCTTTTCATCGCACATTACGAGGTCCTCAAAGGGTCTTTGGTCATCAGCCGGGAGCGCCTCCATGGCCGGCTTGAAGATGTTGGTGGTGGAGATCTTGGTGTGACCTTTAGAACCGGCCATCTATGGGCCGATTTTTAGCAGATCTAGACACCTAGTCCCCAGCGGAGTCGCCAAAAGCATGTTGGTGCCTTTTTGGAGTGCCAATCACTGCGTGAGAACCAGCGGCGGTGCTCTCTACATAGGCGCGGACGGTCCGCGGCCAGGGGTCGGACGGTCCGCGACCTGGCGCAGGGCTAAGGTTCCCTGCCTGACGTGCCGGACGGTCCGCGCCCTGGGGCCGGACGGTCCGCACGTGCGCAGGGGGCGGCGAAGGTCGCTGACGGCGCCTGGATCTCGCTCCCAGGAGGGACCCTGTCAGGGAGGAGAGATCCTGGGGGTTGTCTAGGCTTGGCAGGCCGACCTAGACTCCTCTAACCGACGTAGAGTCGAAGAGAAGCAGAGAATTTGGGGGTTGGAATACTAAACTAGGGCTAAACTAGAACTACTCTTAATGCATAAGGTAAAAACGAGAAATAGACT
This sequence comes from Zea luxurians, assembly GCA_029449295.1. Classification (NCBI taxonomy): domain Eukaryota; kingdom Viridiplantae; phylum Streptophyta; class Magnoliopsida; order Poales; family Poaceae; genus Zea; species Zea luxurians. Next base: position 466,782 of record JAOPSE010000380.1, read on the forward strand.
TGATTTGATCGATTGTTGGGGGTTCAATCGGCCGTAGCCCTTCATCTATATAAAGGGGAGGTCTGGATCCGCTTCAAACTGTTTCCAGAGTTAATCCCGTGGTTTTAGGTAACAAATCCCGTGAGAAACTAGGAACCCTAACTGTCTCTACGCAGGCGCGGACAGTCCGCGCCACCACCGCGGACAGTCCGGACCGCGGACCGTCCGGCCTCAGGGCCGGACCGTCCGCGAGGCCCTTTTTTGGTTTCCAACATATGCCCCCCTGCCTTTTGGTGAAGCTTGACAAACCAAAAGCATATGAACTAAACCTGATTTAAGTCACCGGCTTTTCAAAATAGAGATCATTCAATAAAGCACCAATGTATAAAGGTCGTTTTGGATTGCATCTTTCTCGGCCATGACCATTTGATCAATGGATCAAAATGAATAGAATGGAGGTGCCCCCCCAGCCTGGATAGATAAAGGGACTATACATGTACCATGGATTCATCGTCGTGCCATTCCACATTTGAGTAGGACAATATATCGATGATGAATAAACGGGTGGAAAGTACTCTGGTCTCATAGGATGAACAGGCGATGCTTGTCGCGTCGCCTTTTGGGCCGTTTTGTTCGGCTGTTTCGTTTTAGCAGGTGACTGGGGTTTCTTCGTTGACCGATCACGTGGAATAGTATTTTTGCTAGCATTTTTGGAGAGTAACTGATCAAAAGTAGGGTCGGCTTTGATCAGCCGACTATGGGTGTGTTTGGTTTGACTTTTGGCTTTGACTTTTGTCCCCTAAAAGCTAAAAGTCAAACCAAAGGGCTAGATCAAGAAAGCAGCTTTTTCTAAAAGCCGACTTTCTCGCAGTGCAAAAATGAAAGCACCCCTGAACCTGCTTTTAGTGACTTTTAGATGGAAATGTGAAAACGTATATCGAATAACTTTTAACGATTTTTAGTGGTTTCGACCAAACGGTTTTTAGCTTTTTAATAGCTCACAGCTCACAGCAGCTTTTCCCTCAGCTCGCAGCCCACAGCAGCTTTTTTCATAGCCACAGCCCAACCAAACATGCCCTATATGTGCTTTGCCCTTGCGTCTTTTTCCTTGCTTCGTGTAGAGGCTAACGCCTTTGGTCATAGGTGGGCTGTCCGACTACGTTTGTCGGAGCACCGGACCGTCCGCACGTAAGTGCCGGACCATCTGCGATGCTCGGACCAGGCTGATGTGTTTGGTTCATTAATTGTGCCTGCCCCCGGCGTTTTCGGACTTTTTAGCCTTTTCGTCCGAAATATTTCGAGCAATCTTCTTTTGTGATATAATTGACATGCGACGATCGCCAATAACGATGTCCTTGCCTTTGCCTTTATCGACCATTTCGGACCGAACCAAGACCTTTTTACATGTGAGTTCTATTGTATTAACAGGAAAAGGTTGTGTGTCTACTTGCATCTCCTAAAAAGCCAATCGGCCCTCATTTATGATCGATTATATCTGTCGACGAAAAACATTATAATCATTGGTGTAATGAGAAAAAGAATTATGCCACTTATAATAAGCACGTCTTTTAATTTATCAGGAGGAGGAATAGTATGAGTTAATTTAATGTTACCGTTTTTTAGTAACTCGTCAAATATTTTATCGTATTTAATAGCATTAAAAGTAAATTTAACTTCTTCTTATTGATTCTTTTGAATCGACTATCTCTTACACGCACGGACCGTCCACGTCACCATCAGGAACAGTCCGAATCGCGAACAGTCCGAATCGCGGACCGGACCGTCCGGCCTCGAGGCCCTGTTTTGGTTTCCAACACCTCGTCAACCAGACGGTCACGCCGCGACGCCATCGCTACAGCCTACAGGCACTAATAGCTGCACTGGCACAGCGACACTGCACACGCATCTTCCCCGTGCTTGCAGTTGCAGTGCAGCTGTACCCACACTACCCTGTCAGTCTCGGCCATTACATTGCCTCAAGAAGCAGCAATGGAGTTGCCAAGACCAATGGGCGTGCTTCTGCTCGTGTTCTTCGTCTTGTGCAGAGGTAATGAACTCTCGTCAAATCGACCGAATGTTTCCTTTCTTTTGGAGATGTTGCGAGATCACCTGCATTGGCGGGTAACCAAGCTTAAGGTTCCCCGTTTCTCGCAGTGGGGGACGCGGCGACGTTCATGTTCGTGAACCGGTGCACGGACACGGTGTGGCCGGGCGTCCTGTCCAACGCCGGCAGCCCAAGGCTGGAGCCGACGGGGTTCGAGCTCCCGCCGGGCGCGGCACGCGCGGTGCCTGCGCCGGCGGGCTGGTCCGGCCGCATGTGGGCGCGCACGGGCTGCTCCCAGGACGGCGCCACGGGGCGGCTCGTCTGTGCCACGGGCGACTGCGGCTCTGGCTCCGCCGAGTGTGCGGGCGCGGGCGCTGCGCCTCCGGCCACGCTGGCCGAGTTCACGCTCGACGGCAGTGGCGGGCTGGACTTCTACGACGTCAGCCTCGTGGATGGCTACAACCTCCCCGTGCTGGTGGAGACCTCCGGCGGCGCAGGCTCCAGCGGGCCGGCGTCGTGCGCGGCGGCCGGGTGCGCAGCGGACCTGAACGCGATGTGCCCCGCCGAGCTCCGAGCCGGGGGCGGCGCCGCGTGCCGGAGCGCGTGCGACGCGTTCGCGCGGCCCGAGTACTGCTGCAGCGGCGCCTTCGCGTCCCCGGCGGCGTGCCGGCCGACGGCCTACTCGCAGGTGTTCAAGAGCGCGTGCCCGCGCTCCTACAGCTACGCCTTCGACGATCCCACCTCCACATTCACCTGCGGCGGCGGCCCAGACTACACCGTCACCTTCTGCCCCGGCGCCACCCCAAGGTCCGGCCTTTGATTCACTCACCCACCCTTGTCTTCTCCCACCATTGCATATTATTTGTCATTCTCATCATTCACGTTGCAATTTTGTGGAGAGAGTGCGTGTGTGATGGATCATGATTTGGCACTGTGCTTCTGCCAAGATTGTCTGGGTCTTTGGCTTGTGAAGGTGGGGTTGATCTGCCGCAGCTCTTTTACCGTCTCTGCCAGTGCCAGCTAATCTATCCACACAGCCTGCTGTCGTCCTTTTAACTCCTCTTGTCCACTGTCAGAGGTTCCTGACTTTACTGCAAAGACTTTTTCAGCTATTAATTATTTTTTTCAGAGGCTCCTGTTGTTACAAGATTTACATTGTCAGAGATTTCTGGTTCTTCTCTGAGAAATTGAAGTAGACGCAATGCAAGCTAGTGACTGAACCTGTGTTGTGTTCCTAGAATGGGGAAAGACTAGGAACATGGGGCTACAATGTACAAGATCTTGGCATAATGATTTTTTTATATCTCTGGTTTACAGCAGATGGGACGAAACGAAAAGCGCATGGGCGAAATGCTTTTTTTGGGGGGCGTTATTAGTAGTATTTCCCATTTGCGTGCAAAATGCTTTTGTCCGTACTACTGAGCACGTGAACTTCTGACCGGATACGCTGCTCTTGTATGTACCGTCACCTGCGCGCAGCCAGAAGTCGACGACCACGCCGGGCGCGACGCCGGCGACGGTGCCGGGGACAATGACGACGACGACGACAACAACGCCGATGCCGGAGGCGACCCCGGCTATGCCGACGGGGACCATGATGCCGCCGGGCGCGACGTTCACTGACGCCAGCCCGGACAGCGCCATGATGCCGATGGGTGGCCTGGGCATCGAGGGCGGGGGCCAAGGCAGCGTGCTCCTGGGCGGCAGCAGCAGCAGCGAAGGCGGCGTCTCTTGGCTCGCCAACATGGCCACCGGCGACGCGGCCGCCCCGCTGGTGGCTCCGGCTCGGTTAGTGGTGGCGCCACTGGCAACGTTGCTCTGCGGCCTCCATTTGCTGTAGTAGTGGTGACGGCGATTCGCACGGTGGCGCCTTTGGATTGCCGTGTCTGTTAGATGATTAGTATACTGTCCATTGATCATGTTGCGTTAGTCCCGGCCCCAGGATTAGATACTTGTGGCTACTAGTATTACTAGTTCTAGAGGAGAAATTAAAGCATGGATGTGGCCATTGATTAAAGTTAATCGCTGTCGTGCTAGCTGCCCTTTGTTGTTGCCACTGTTGTTCGTGCGTGGCTCGAGGCTGGCGAGGAAACACGGGCGCAGCATGGACTCAATAGACTGTCTGGACTTAAAAAAAATACTAGTGTCCTGCGTTCACTGCACCACACCAGTAGTGTATCTACGTACTGTGTAGTACGTACTTGTATACCAACACTGCGTGTATAATGTGGTGTGTACCGTGTACGTATTGTGTAGTACCTGGCAGGGCTAGCGGAGGGCGGCACCGTCCGTCCGTCGTCCGTCGTAGTGAAGGAGTGGTCCGCAACAATAATGTGCGGGCGCGGTAACGAGGCCGCAAACACGTAGCCCCACTCGCCCACTGCTGCTTTCGAGTGGTGCGCTGGTGCCTCGTGGGCATCGCCGCATGCCATGGGCCTGCACTGTGTCCGGCAGGTCCTTTTTTCCCAGTCGCCTTCCCCACCATGTCTCCGCTTTACCTCCTCCCACTAGGCCATCGTTCGTCCTTGTCTCCCAGTGTGGTCCAGTGTGGTCTCAGGCTATGGAAGTGCACAGTTGGATCACTTACCGTATTTGATTGGATGTACATGGAGAAATAGAACATAGCGACCACAGTTTATATAATATTTGTATGAGAGTCATGTAGGAGCGAGATAAACATCGGAGTAGTTTTTGGTGACGACGTAATCCTAAAAAATCAAGGGGACGGTGTCGCCCCTGCCTCATCCCACTTTAACCTCAAACCACATCATTAGTTTTGCTCTCAATTCATATGGATTGAGTAGGATTGAGTGAGTTTAAATTCTAAATAAGTCTTTCGTACTTTTTTCCAATCTCATCCAAACTATATGCGATATGAATAAACGAACAAGGCCTAATAGGGTATTTGGTTTGAGAAATGAGCTAGTCCATTATCTTCTCACTCCTCACTTTTTTGTTTGGTTTATGGAATAGAATACGTTGATTCATCACCACCCATTTCTCATAGTTAGTTAGTTAGTACTAATATGAGGAATAGGATCATCCCACCAAATTTAAGTAATGGACCCATGATGCATTACCTCATTTTGGATGGTGTGATTCCTCAAACCAAACACCCCTAAGCAGCTCTCAAGCTTTATTTGGTAGGCTTCTCATTTGGAGCAGCCAGAGTTGCTTTTAGGTCTGTTTGGTTTTGAGCTGTGAAAAAAGCTGATGTGGACTGTGAACTGCTAGAAAGCTAAAAACTGTTTGGTGAAAACCACTAAAGCTAAAAAATCTTCCATATATATTTTCATAGTTCCATCCAAAAGCCGCTAAAAGCAGGTTTAGATGTGCTTTCAGTTTTACACTATGAGAAAGTTGCCTTTTAGAAAAAAATTGCTTTCTAGATCCAGCCCTTTGGTTGGGCTTTTGGTTTTTAGTGGGCAAAATCCAAACCAAACACACCCTTAGAGGAGCGTGACTCTTTAAAACGGTTTCGACTTCGTCTTTTTTCACTAAAAATGGCTTTTTCTACTAAACCATTTTTAGACTTCTGTAAATGCATCTATCTCTTTAGTTGATTGAATGATGACACGTTAAATGATTAACAAGTGATAAACATATTAACAATTGTATTATATACACTTGGATTATGGATTGTTGTATCAATTGAAGTGTACTTTGGTTCAAATGCAAAGACAAACCTAACAGTGTTACATATTGTGTTGAAATGACAAGCAAAAACAAGGTGTTGTTGTAGAAACAATCTAACAGAAGACACCAATACAAATGAAACTAAGAAAATGGGTTATATACTTTAGAACAACTATAGTTCAAATGAAAGCAAGCATGGTTAAGTTTGTTTCATGACACATGAGGTCTTGCATATAGAATGGTCCCACTTTCAAAGTCAATAAAAATGTCCTAACCATATGAAATTCAATGTGTGCTTAATATTGATTAAAATCTTGATAACTGTTATTATAGAAAAACTCTGTGTAGGGTAAACTTTTGTCCCAACTACCGCCATGTTTAAGAGCACAAGCTCTTAACATATCTTCCAACACCTGTTTGGTTCTTTCGGTTTGGCCATCTGTTTGGGGATGGTAGACTGAACTAACGTTTATTTGTGTCCACTCTCGTGCAACTTCTGCTAGAACGGGGAGGTGAAATGTGATCTCCTGTTCGAGACAATTTTCTTTGGAACTCCATGCAAACACACAATCTGTGACATGTACAATTCTGCCAATCAGACTCTCAAATAGGTGGTCTTTACTGGAATAAAATGGGCTACTTTGGTTAGTCTATCCACAATTACCCAAATAGAGTCATACCCCAGCAGGGGTGCGGGGTAGACCAACAATTAAGTCCATACCGATCTCTTCTCACTTCCATTTAGGTATCTTTAACGGGTGAAGTAGTCCGGCTGGTCTCCGATGTTAGGCTTTTACCCTCTGGCAAACATCACATACTGCAACATGAGAAGCTACATCTCTCTTCATGTCATACCACCAATACTTTTGTTTTAGGTCCTAGTACATCTTGGTATTGCCGAGGTGAATGGAATAAGCTGAGTGTTAGGGGCCTACCTTCGTCGAAGGTCCTCAAATATCTATTATTTCAAAGTGAACAAATGTGTTTCAGGTACACCACTAAATAGCAGACGAAGCTAAGCCTCGTCCGAAGAGCTACCGATAATAGCCAAAGCAGCGTAAGGGAAAAAGCTTCGTTCAGCACACACGGTTAGAAAGTATAAAACTCGAAGGTACAAGCTTCAGCATGAAGAGGCTTTCACGCGAAGAAGGCCAATACTTGCATAGCAAAGAAAGAAGGAGAAAATACAATGTTGCCCTGGTGTCATTTGTAAATAATATATGTAAAACTTTGAGGGGCATGATTGTAATTTTGTATGAAGGCGATTCGTCTTCCCTATAAATAGATGAATAGTGCCATGTATAGACCTACCTTTCTAGGGCTATAGCTTCAAGTTGCTTAGCCTTCAAAGAACCTTCGTGCCACCTTGCATTAAGGAGCCAAAGGTATGCTTGTAAACTCATTTAGTTTAAAGGAAGATAGAATAAAATATGCTAAGGCACACGATATGAGTTTCATACTGTGCTCTACATTCTTGTTTCATTTCATACTATTTCATTCATATCTCCTTTTAAAGACATTCGTCCTTTGCACTAACACTTCAAAGAAATGTTAAATCAAAGGATGAAGGCCTACATATTTAACTTGTGTTGCCTTGATTTTTGATACCTTTAGGGGATTGAAATCGAGTATGAACATTGGCGCCCACACCAAGCTACATCACAACGAAGAGCATGGTAAGCCATCAAGCTTCGTAACCATCCATGGAGAAGCTTATGCTCCCCATCCCTGGGGCTAGAGCTTTGAACCCAGCAATAAAAAGCAAAAGAAAGAGGCCCAAAGAAGGGTGCAGAATGTAGGCATCCAAGGACCCTACATTAGGACCAAATGGTCCCATATTCCTATTACCTTCTCTCAGGATGATCTTCGTCTCAAAGATTATCCACATAGAGATACCATGGTTATCTCTTGTGTTATCAAAGGCTTCGTGGTACATAATGTCTCGGTCGACACAGGCAGTGTTGCAGACATCATATTTGTCAAGGCTTTTAAGCAAATGCAAGAGCCCGAAGATAAGATCTAGGATTCAACTTTTCCTCTTTGTGGCTTCAGAGGGCAGCAGGTGATGGCACTAGGAAAGTTGGCTATGCCCATTACCTTTGGTTATGTCAACAATACAAGAACAGAGGAATTCATGTTCAAAGTTGTTGATATGGAATTCCCATATAATGCAATCATTGGATGAGGGACTCTCAATGTATTTGAAGCGGTTCTGTACTCAACTTATCTTTGCATGAAGATACCCAACAATCAAGGGATCATATCAGTTTATGGCAATCAAGAGGCAACAAGAAGGGCAAAAGGGACCCTACAAGAACCAAAGATTGTCTACAGCATAGATGAAATTGAAGTGCAAGTCCAGGAATCTGAAAAGACCGTAAAAGAAAAGACATCTTTAATGGATCAACTGAAGCTAGTACTTCTTTGTGATGATGTTGCAGAGTAGAGGATTTTCTTCGGCAATGAACTAACTTTAGAGCAAGAATCTAATCTCTAAAGGTTTTTGTTTCACAACAAGGATGTCAAGACCTAGTCAACAAATGATTTGTGCAGAGTGGATAGAAGCATAATAGAGCATGCTCTAAATGTGGATCCAAGTGTAAGACCATGTAAGCAAAAGCTTCGTAAGATGTATGAAGACAAGGCCGAAGGCGCAAAGGCCGAAGTTAAGTGATTTCTTATTACCAAAGTCATAAGAGAAGTTGCATACCTAGAATGGTTGGCCACCACAATTATAGTCAAGAAATCCAATGGCAAGTGAAGGATGTGTATTGACTTCGCAGACCTCAATAAAGCATGTCCGAAGGACGAATTCCCACTACCAAGAATTGATTCTCTGGTAGATGAAACTACCACTTCGGAGCTCATGAGTCTATTGGATTGTTACTCAGGGTACCATCAAATCTGGATGAAGAAGGAAGATGAGCCAAAGACTAGTTTCATAACCCCCAGTGGTACTTATTGCTATCTTTGGATGCCTGAGGGGCTCAAGAATGCTGGTGGAAGCTTTAGCAGAATGGCAGCCAAAGTACTAAGTTCGCAACTCAGCATAAATATTTGACTTATATCGATGGCATCATTGTGAGAAGTACAAAGCAACAAGATCATATTTCAGATCTTCAAGAAATCTTCGCTAATTTTCGAAGGGCATGGCTGAAGTTGAACCCTGAGAAGTGCGTCTTCAGAGTTAAAAAGGGCAAGTTCATGTGCTGCCTTGTGTCAACGAAGGAAATAGAAGCAAACCCGAACAGAATCGAAGCAATACTTCGAATGGAGCCACCAAAGTCAAGAAAAGGGACTCAGAGGTTAGCAGAGAGACTAGCTTCTCTAAACAAATTCATATCAAGATCTACAGAACGAGGTTTGTCATTCTTTGAGGTCTTGAAATCAGTAGAGGTCTTTCAGTGGGGACCCTCTCAGCAGTAAGTCTTCGAAGAATGGAAAGACTACCTAATAAAGCTGACAACACTATCTCCACATTCACTAGGCACTCCTCTATTGCTTTATGTATCAGCTTCGCAATCAACCGTGAGTGCTGCCTTGGTTCAAGAGGTAGTGAACGAAGGTGTAAAAAGGCAAATGCATGTCTACTTCATGTCTGAAGTATTGAGCCCATCTAACAGAAATTATATAGAGATGGAGAAAGTCATGTATGTAGTCCTAATGGCATAAGAAATAGAGAGGCTTCGGGACGAATTGGAAAGTGGGTAGCAGAGCTCAATGAGCTTATAATAGACTTTATTCGTAGATCATCCATTCAATCTCAAGAATTAGCAGATTTTATTCCTGATTAGACTCTGGGCTCGTTGGACGAAACAACTCAATCAAACGAATTTGTCTGGACAGTCTTCTATGATGGTTCATGGGGGTCCTTCGTGGCTGGTGCTGCAGCTGTCATTGTTTTGCCATCTAAAGTAAGAACTTCGTATGCTTCCAAGTTGCAGTTCTAGTGCACAAACAACATAGTAGAGTACGAATCCCTACTTGTCATATTAAGAAAGCTAAAGGCAATGGGCATAAGATGGGCAGTCTTGAAATCAGACTCCCAAGTCATCATAGGCCAAGTCGACAAATCAAGCAAAGTGAAGAGCCGAGGCTTGGAGAAGTATTTTGATATGGTCCGAAGGATAGAATCTTCCTTAGAAAGATTTTTAGTGAAAAATATACCAAGACTGGACAACGAACATGCTGACATGCTGGCCAAGTCTACCGCTTAGGGGCTCCCTTTGGCCCCCGAAGTGTTCTTCAAAGTGTTAAAGGCACACTCGGTCATTTGATGGAAAGAGCCATCCTAATTGTCTCCCCTAGACACAGTGAATACTGGAAAACAAAAATTATAACTTTCTTCGAGGAAACCATCCAATTGATGACAAAGCATACATCAAGAGAATGCAGACAAGGGCAAGGCTGTATAAAATCATAGAAGGGGAATTGTACAAGGAAGGTGTCTGCTCACCTCTTCTAAAATGCATCTCTAAAGACAAAGGTCATGACTTAATAAGAGAAATTCATTCTGGACTATGTGGATCACATATTGGCCCCGAGGCTTTACTGGGAAAAAACTTCTATCAAGGTTTTTGCTGGCAAAAGGTAGCTTCAGACACAATGGAATTTGTATAGAAATGTGACAATTGCTAGAGATGCACAAGGGACTAGAAGCAGCCTTCGTCTCTAACTCAGCTCATACAACCTACATGGCCTCTACAAAGATGGGGAATGGACATAATAGGCCCAATGCCAGCAGCACAAGGAAACTTGAAATATGTAATAGTGGCAGTGGAGTACTTTTCCAAGTGGATCGAAGCAAAAGCTCTAGCAAAACTAACTTCGGCAACCATCTAGAATTTTTTCTGGCAAAACACATTATTTGCTGCTTCGGAGTACCAAAGTCTATCACCATTGACAACAGTACTTAGTTCAACTCCTAAGTATTCAAAGAATTCTGCAACCAAGTGGGAAGAAAGATACACTTTGCATCAGTCAAGCACCCGGAGTCTAATGGGTTGGTTGAAAGAGCAAATGGAATACTTTTGATGGGAATTACAAAGTCTTTAGTCAGATTACCCAAGAGGAAGTGGACAGAGGAACTTGTCAAAGTTGTGTGGAATCACAATACATCTGTATCAAGATCCACTAGTTTTACACCATTCAGGCTTCTCTTTGGGGACGAAGCAGTCACCCCCGAAGAGGTTAAGTTGGGTTCAGCAAGAGTCACAACTTTGACTCAAGATCTGGATGATGAAAAAATCTCAAAGGATGCAATAGAAGAGTCGAGGCTCAAAGCAATCAAACACATAAGAAGGTATCAAGCCAAAACAATAAGATGGAGAGACAAGAAAGTAAAACTCAAGAACATATCACCAGCCACCTTGTGCTCTGAAAGATAGCAAATCTAGATACATCGGGAAAATTACAAGTGAAGTGGGAAGGCCCTTCATGTTCTTTGCTTCAAACAGACCGAGTTCATACAGATTAAAGGATATGGAAGGAAACGACGTTCCAAGATCATGGAATGCTGATGAGCTTCGAAGATATTACATCTAAACTCAAGCTTCGGTACCCTTTTTCCTTATAAGGGGGGTTAAGGTTTTTTATTAGGGCCGAAGACATAATACTTGTTCAAGGAGTACATGAAATCAATAAAGGTACAATTCCCCCAAGTGGTATTCATGAGCACAGGAAATCAAAGTGAAGGGACCAATGCATAAGCTTCCAATATGAAGGTAAGGTTTTATCACCAAGTAAAGGTGAAAAAGCTTTGAAGTAGTTCCTAAGGGAATGCAGAGCTAAGGTTTATCATCAAGGTGAAAAAGCTCCATACTCATTCCTAAGGGAATGCAGAGCTAAGGTTTTATCACCAAGTAAAGGTGAAGAAGCTCTAAAGTCATTCCTAAGGGAATGCAAAGCTAAAGTTTATCATCAAGGTAGAAAAGCTCCAAAGTCATTTCTATGGGAATGACAAGCTTAATCACGACCATTTTCCATTAACAAGCACGAAGATGCTAAGTAAAAAACAGTGAGCTTTGAAGGCTTTGTTCCAAGTGAAAAGAAGGGAATGTGTTTTCGCCTTTGGCTCAAAATACTAGTAAAATCTAGTTTAATACTGCAAAAATGTTTGTATCAAAATACAAGAGTCCCCTTTTCAGCGCAATGATTCAACTACACTTTGGCCCTCACTCACTTCTTTACTTTCATCACCCTCTGACTCATCATTCTCTGTGTCAGCATTTTGTCTTCTTCCAAGTTTTCCTGGTGCCTTTAGCAACTCTTTTTCTTTTTCCCTAGCTTCAGCGTTAACAACGGGATCTTCATAGTCTGGGTACTCAAACCAATAGCATTCATGACTCTATTGAGTCGAAGCTTCCCCCATCTTTCGAAGACAGACGACATATCTTTGTGCTCTCTGGTAAGGTAATTTCCACATATCTCATTGCACTTTTCCTCTATCAATCTAAGCCATCCAGCCGAAGGAGCTTTGTATGAAGATTGTTCCTTAAAATTAAAAGCCAGCATAACAAGCTCTTCATCCTTTGACTTCACCTTTTTCGGTAGTTTCCACCCAGTCCAAGTTGGATAAATGTTATAGGCAAGTGCCACTTGAATCATATCTTGAGTCCCAATTATCACACCTGGTTTTAGGGGCAAAACCGAATGCATATCATATGTGTGCCAGGATCCATTTTCCATACATATGTTGACGTCACAAGTGTAATATATCATAAACAATACAATAAAGGCGTAAAAGAGAGTATAGTAACTTTACTACATCATCCAGACATAAGAGTCTTAAACAATATATTATCAAAGTACAACGGAAATATCATAGGCAATCTCCCACAGGAAGATGATCAGAGCATCGCTAGACTCAGTACTCATCGTCGCCATCGTCATAATCTTCCTCATCAGCTTCTGTTCAAAAAATTAGCAAGGGGTGAGCTCACTTATGGTGGGGGCTCAGCAAATGGGAGGAATTATGCAAGGTTAACAATGTAGGCTGAGGTTGAGCGGTAAGCATTTTAGTTGATCAATATTTTATTAACAACGCCTAACTTATTAATTGCAAGTGTATCCCAAAATCCCAATTAATCATGAGCATAATGATTATATCTCAAAAACACTTAAGTGAAACCACTTAAGCAAACCATTTAAAAATCATGGATCATGATTTATTTCTCCATCTTTAAGTTCAATTATCATGTGAGGGTCCAGGTTGCTCTTAACTGTGAGCACGGCTGACATATCAGTTTTACACTCTGCAGAGGTGGTAAAACTTTACCCATAAGCCATGTATCCCCTCTAGCCTGGTTTGTACGGACCCTTAAACACTGCCGAGGTGAATGGCTAGGGATCCATTATGAGGCTTTCACAAAAACCTTAGTACAAAGCCACCCACTAAGGTTCCCACGTCAGTATTGGTGACACTCTGGGCAAGGTAACTTAGCCAAGACTACCACCCCATGTTAATGTGAGCTACCACCAAACCACCGTGGCTCCTTCTTGCCCATCTTTCAGGTAGGGTTGCTAAGCACTAAGTCTATAAAGCTATTTACCAAAGCTAGAGCCATGATAGCACTCATGGTTGTACTATTTTCCTAGGTGGTCACTCAATGTTCCGTTTAATACAACATGATCTTGTTTAACCATCGGGTAATCATCATAATACAAATTTCATTTCTGGAACAATAGTATCATCAAAGAGTGACATCCTAATGATCAAGTTGAGTAGTAGCATAATTACTAAGCATAGTGTTTATCCTAGGTTAATCAAGGAATAGGGTTGGTATCTCTAAGTGATCCTATTTTAGGCAAAACATATCAAATTTATGCAAATGACCAAACGTAAATATTATTGTATGCATTATTTGAGTACAATCAGAAATGTAGAGGGAGAATCCACTTGCCTTGGTCAAAGTTTCATACGGATCATCTTCAAACGTATTTGGGTCTTCTACCACGAAATCAGCTTATAATATAGATTCGCACAATGTACATACAAAAAGAAAACATACACCAAATAAATAAACGTACACCGGTACATGAATAGATATACACCATTACATGAATAGACATATATCGAGCCAATCGTTCATATAAAAGAAAACATGTAGAATAGAACTTGATTCGTAACCATAGTATAAGTCTACTCGTATTGACGTCCATCTGATTTGCTACGACATAAAATACTAGTTTTATTCCTGATATTTACTAGTGAAAACTATATGGCAATTTGACTATGGAAATACTTTATATAAAATAACTTAAGTGTAGCGACTTAACCAACTCTACGGAGATAGATTAATTATTTCTACCATAAACATGGGTCTAGTTTTAGTTTTATCTTTTTGTTCTGAAAGAAAATGACATCATGTTAACCAGAGACCAAATAGATTTATTATTATGGAAATTAAATTAAACCACTGATTTAATGATACTATTTAAATTGTCGTGGACACGGATACTACTTATATTATCTCATTGTTAATGGATACTCTATTATTTATTAAGTAGATCTAAATTAGGCATATGAACCTATGAGCACAAACATCTCGACTAAACTCTAAAATTCATTATAAGAAAACTTAACCGTGAAATTACTCATCTAGTATTTTTGTCACTAATATGTGGTCTACCAAATCATGTCATTCTTCATTCTAAACATAAGTTCTAAAATAACCGTAAACAAATTAACACACATAATGTGACAGATAATAGGACATCAGTCCATCACATACACTCAATATTAATCATTTATCATCCACAAGATCCCCAAATCACCGTATATACAAATTTTAAACAAATCCTTATAGAAATCATGAACTAAATAAAACATGATTTTAAAAATACAATAAAATTCATGTTGCCTTCAACCTTGATCACGGTACTTGCGCAGGGACAAAATCGAAGAAGGGGGGGGGGGGTCGACCGGGGTGCAGGGCGCAGCTAGGGATGAGCATGGGTGCGGCCGACGACGAGCTCTGCCGAGCTCCGGGCGGCGGTGGGTGGCGGTCGATGGCGACGTCGAACAAGGTAGAGAGGAGAGGGCATGGGCGATCTTGGAGTGACGGGGGACAAACTAAGGGAGGCCGGCATCGGGTTTTATAGGGGAAGGAGGAAGAGACAGAGTCGGGGGAGAGGGAAAGGTCGGCGGCCGCCATTAACGATGCCGACCGTTTCTCCCATCAATGGAGAGGGAGTGGGAGAGAGGAAGGGGAGAGGGCGCGCCCGTTTCCTGGCGCAGGGAGGCGAGGGGTCAGCGTGGGGGCGCGTGGGGCTGGGTCGGGCGTGGACGCCAAGAGGCCGGGCGTCTGGACGGCGGCGGCGCGGCACGGCTGCACGGGCATGTGTCCGCGCGTGCGGCTAGAGGAAGCAAACGGGCGTGGGGCCAGGGTGGGGCCCACGTGCCAGTGAGGGAGAGAGGCCGAGGGGGGGCTACCTAGAAGAGAGAGGAGAGGAGGGAAAATGAGGGCGCGACGGCTGGGCCTTTGTGGGCCGGCTCGTTAGGGTTTCATTTTTTTCATTTTTCTCTTTTCTTTCTTTTTTATATATATCCATTAAAAATTATAAATAAATATATTTTTAAATATTTTCAAAACCATAATAATTATACCAAAAAGTTTATAATTAAAATATTTATTTTTAGACCAAAGTTCCTATATTAATAATTTGGGTTTCAAATAAAAGGGATTTAAGAAGCATTAATCAATTGTTAGCAAATAGAAATCATTCTCTCAAAAATAAATGAAATCAAGCACTTGGTTCAAGTTTTACTTTGCTCTCTTCTAAGTTTTAAATGACTATTAATGTATTATTTTAATTGATGGATTTGAGGTGTTAGACCAATCTTCTTTACAACTGTATCTAAGGCTTTGTAACACTCTTTTAGTAGCTTCGCTTAGTTTGCACTTCGGCCGTTTCAGACCAAAGATAATCTTTAAAGGACTCATAGGCATGCTTTGAAGTCCTCACATTGTTCAGAGTCAATTTCAGTGTAAAACCACTCTTTCGTCCAATACCCATGCCACTTGCTTCGATATGCAAGGATCGATCTAGTTGTATCCTTATGATACACGAAGTTGTAACATCCGAAATTATTATGGAGGCTTGTTTGACCCTTGGCCTTTGTTTGTGTGATATCCTGGCCCCAGGGGATGGTGATATCCTGGCCCAAGGCTTAATAGAATTAATAGAGTACTCATATCAACAAGTGCATCTTCTTTTTCAGAAGTATATCTCGAAAGAACCTCCATGTTAACTGTGCTTGGCTTGGAGCAATTTGGGATGGGTGACCGACCAAGAAATTTTCTCGGGTGCGCATGAGTGAGGACAAAGTGCGCACAAAAAGACTCGTGTTGGTCTGTGGGGACAATATATGATCCTAGAGAGCTTTCAGGAGTAAGTACCGCCAGTCCGGGAGTGGATGGGATGTTACAAGTGGTATCAGAGCTGACCCTCACGGTTTCATGGGCGTGTGTGGGTTAGGGGTTCGGGTATATGGCGCATGCCGCATGTGGGACTGGAGTGGTCATATGGCTTGACATATGATGACACTAGACACACAAACGTGGCCAAAAGGGGATGTTCCTGGCTTGGGGTTGACCTACGAGGACGTTGGTCTTCTAAGGGGGTGGATTGTGATATCCTAGCCCTAGGGGATGGTGATATCCTGACCCAAGGATTAATAGAATTAATAGAGTACTCATATCAATAATGTGCATCTTCTTTTTCGAAAGCCTATCTCAAAAGAACCTCCAGGTTAAGCGTGCTTGGCTTGGAGCAATTTGGGATGGGTGACCGACCAGGAAGATTTCACTGGTGCGCATGAGTGAGGACAAAGTGCGCACAAAAAGACTTGTGTTGGTCTGTGGGGACAATATTTGATCCTAGAGATCTACCAGGAATAAGTACCGTCGGTCCGGGTGTGGACATGGTGTTATAGTTTGATATTGCAAATCATGCACCCTGTAGAAAGCATCAGTATCGGTGCGACCCCCTAGCTTTGTATAGCCCAAATGAAAACGCTAAGACGAACTATGGCATTTGGAGTCAATTGATGCATATATACCTCATAACGTTGCAGCATCTTCGCAGTCATGTTGTACATTGGAAGCTGAAGTCATGCCTTGAGAAAGCTCTTGTACACAATAACTTCATCCTTTCCCGGCCTCGGGGTCGTTTTATTCCTAGGGAGGCGCACATTGACTTTACTGCTAAAATATCCAAGCTTCTTCATAGATTGCAGATCTTTCTCCCACAAAGTGGAATGACTAATTTCAATATAACTTGGCTTCAAAGGCATGTGTTGGGGGCCTTCGGCTTCCGAAGGTCCTCAAAACATGATTTAACAATGTTTCTAGAGTATCATACATAAACAGGTACCTTCAGGCTCGGATCAGAACCACAGTGTGAAGAAGCACAAAGAATACTAAGGTTGGCGCAGAGCCGAAGCTGTGTGCAGGAGAGCTTCGACATGATATCAGAAAAGGAAACCAACTTAAAAAGGAAAAGGCTATTCAGACCTCGATGGGTTACTAGAGCCATTAGCATATGTAAAGGGCATGGGTGTAATTTTACATGGGTTGCGTCTCGTGCCTATAAATAGATGAACAGTGCTCCCGTACTGTTCACGCTGACTTGGCATTTGCTTTTGCGTCACGCTTGTACTCTTACCTTCTTTCAAGCCGAAGGTACATTTGTAATTTGATATCATTTCTATTTTTCCATAATAATAAAATAGAAATGAGTTAATAATAATACATTATTGTTT
This sequence comes from Zea luxurians, assembly GCA_029449295.1. Lineage (NCBI taxonomy): Eukaryota > Viridiplantae > Streptophyta > Magnoliopsida > Poales > Poaceae > Zea > Zea luxurians. Next base: position 484,205 of record JAOPSE010000380.1, read on the forward strand.
ATGTTGTCTTTTATATTTCATATGATTCCTTCTTCATTTTTGTATGTTATGCTGATGAAGGTATGTCCTTCATAACCTTCGTCTGGAAATCATTATATCCCAAGGGAAATAATGCTTCGAAGGATGAAGGATTCTAACATTTAACATTTTCTGTGTTGTCTTGTTCTTAACTCATAGCATTTGAGAACAAGCCCCCAACATAGGCGCCCACCTCCGGTGAACTCTTTTCGACCACCTTCGGCAAGCATTGACCTTCGTCATGCCACCGAAGAAAGCTTCAGCGACAGGGGCTGCCGCTCTGCAGCCGCTAGACCCGAACCAGGAGACCTTTTCTCTTCGAGAGGCCCAAAGCCAGAAGAGGAAGGCCACTAGTCCAACACCCCAGGAGGATGAGTTGGACCAAGAAATCAGAAACATGGAGATGCTTCATCAACAAGTACAAAGGAAGAAGGAGAAGATGGCCCGACTAGCCGACCTTCAGAGGCAGATTGACGAAGCCACTGAAGAAGTACGCCATCTTACTCAAGATGAGCGAGAGCGAAGGCCCCAACATAGGGAGTTTCACCAAGAGGGCTTCTTCAACGAGGATGAATGGTATGAGGATTTTCATCATGGAAATTTTGCTTTTGATGATGCTTCTCCTCTATCAACAGAATTGCAGACTACACCTTGGCCCCCGTCTTACAAGCCACCCCAGCTCCCCATGTATGACGGGCACTCAGATCCGAAGCAGTTTCTGATGAGCTACGAAGCAACCATATCTTCATATGGAGGCAATACTGCAGTCATGGCGAAATCTTTCGTCATGGCAGTCAAGAATGTTGCGCAAACCTGGTACTCCTCTCTTCGGCCAGGAACAATCACATCATGGCAAAAGCTAAAGGACATGCTGATCACCAGTTTCCAAAGGTTTCAGACGAAGCCGGTTACCGCTCAAGCTTTGTTCCAGTGCACGCAAGATCATGAAGAATACCTCCAAGCGTATGTCCGAAGGTTCTTGCATCTGAGGGCACAAGCACCAACAGTGCCTAATGAAATTGTCATTGTGGCCATGATCAAGGGGCTTCGGCCAGGACCTACGGCCCAATAATTCGCCAGGAAACCCCCTCAGACCCTGGAGAAATTGCTTCAAAAGATGGATGAATACATCCACGCTGATAATGACTTTCGTCAAAGAAGGGAGGAAGCTTACAGGTTCTCCGAGATGACCAGGGGCTTCAGAGGGAGAATCCATCCAAGGCACGTCAAATCAATTCATTCCACCCAGAATGATGATAGAGGAAGTTAGCAACAGAGGACGCAATATTCTTCGCAAGCTTCGGGGCAGCAACAAAGCTATCCTCGGCCGTCAGCTCCAAGGGGCAGAGGCGCCAGGGGCTTTGGAGGAAGGTTTGGGGATCAGCCTATGAAAATTTATTGCTTATTCTGCGGTGAGGACAAGGGCCATACTACAAGGATGTGCCACATCACCATTCAGAAACAGAAGGAAATAGCAGAAGCTGCAGCTCAGCAGAACCAGCCGAAGCAGGTCATGCATACTGCTTCGTATCATTCACCCTACATACCAGAGTATGTAGGTAACCATCCTGCAGCGTCTGTTGCTTCGGCTAGTCAGCCACAGGCATCCTGGCCACAACTCCCACCTCCGCCACCACCACAACCTGCATATTCACGCGGTCAACAGCCAGAAGGGAGTCAACAGACCCATCAGCAGAGAGACTTCAGGGAGGAGTCCGAAGCTCACACAGTCAACAATACTGTGCCAGAATCGAAGCATATCTACTAAAGAGATATCCTACCCCTAAAACAGTTTTTACAGTTATTGTCATTTTCTTTCTTACTAAGGAACAATTGTTGAAAACTTAGTTTTCTCATCGTTTTCAATTCCTTGTAATAGCTTCGTTTTTGCCATAGTGAAAATATGTTTTCTCCACAGACTTACGGAGTCTAAAAAATCGCCGAAGCACAAAAAGTCGTTCCTAAGAGAACGCGCGGCTAAAAAAGTACATCACAAGAATTTTCGAAGCTACAAAAAGTCATTCTACGAAACGCAGCGTAAGTTTGCCGAAGCTACAAAAAGTCGTTCCTAAAGGAGCGCAGTGTAAGTTTTCTGCTCAAAAATCGTTCCAAAGGGAATGCAGAGCTTACAGCGAAAAGTCAACGCTGATTCCGCCAAAATATAAGGCGAAGCGCGAAAAGTCAACGCGAATACCGGTGAAATAGAAGGCAAAGAAGTTCAAAAGACGTTCCTAAGGGAATGCAGAACTTACAGCGAAAAGTCAACGCTGATACACCGAAAAATAAGCGGTGAAGCCGAAAAATAAACGGCAAAGAGATTTGTGTATCCTACAGTGGGGATGTGTGTGTATCTTCGGCACAAATATCATTTTGTATAGCATAACATCATCACATCATTCGCATAACATAGCATCATATATCATATTGCATCAATGGCACAAGAAGGGGATACAATGTTGACCTTCGGAGAATGCTTCGAAAAAGTGAACTTGTGCTAAGGCACAAAATAAGTTTCGAAGAGATACAACTTTATCAGCTCTAAAGTGGAGGAAAAAGTTTATTGTTGACGAAGCATTAATGTTTCTGCGACGATTGGAGGATTTTTCACGAAGCATAAAAATTCTTCTTTACGAAGCATGAAAAGAAGGGAAGGTGTTTTTTCGCCGAAGGCTCAAAAACGGTATGTACAATAAAAGTTTCATGCATCGCAAAGAAATGAACTACAAAGCCATTTATACATTACATTAAAAACTCATAAGCACCAAATATTACAAGCATAGTCCAGCAAATGTTACATTGGTATTCTAACAATGTTTTTACAATATCTATTATTCTTCCTTCAAAACTTCATCCGCAGCTTCGGTCAGCAGTTGAGTAACAACTTCGTCCAAAATGCTTTCGACCATATTAATGATTTCTGCTAGTTCCTTTGCCCATGGCTCGATCAATGACTCGAAGGGCTCTAGGGGAGGAGATAGTTCGGCTGCAGTAGAAAATGTAAATAAGATTCGAAGTCACAGAAATAAAAAATAAAGTTAAAAGCTATTAAGTAATACCTATCCGCTTTTCAAGTTCCACAGCCTTTTCAGCTGCCTTCGTTGCTTCCCTTGCATCGTGAGTATCTTTTTCGCTCTTTTTTATTATTTCGTGGGCCATCCCTCGGACGCCATTTTCCTAGATGTCAGTAAAGAATTTTCCACCAACTAAGCTCGCTTCGGCCGAGGGGTCCTTCGTGTCATCTATAGATAAAGTAGCTTCGGCTTGGGCCAAAGTTTTCACATGATCGCAACCTGACTTCTCCAAAATAGCCACAATTCCCCTTGCACCTGAGAAGGCACAGATGTCCCCACGGTCATTTAGAATCTCCTCAAAGGCTTCGGCCTCGCTGCTGATCCACTCAATTGGCCCTTCGGGATCGCCCCGTACAAAGTTGTCTTCACTTGAATACGCGCCAACATTGGCAAAGCTTGTTTTTATCTTTTTTACACATTCTATAGATTTTTCAAAGCATTTTTCTTTTGATGCCCGAAGTTCTGCAACTGTTTTTCCCAGTAATTTTTCCAGTAATCACTGGCATCCCGTTCAGCTTCGGCAACAGCACATTTTAATTTTGCTTCAGCCTGCTGTTTCTGAAGGTCCTCAATTTCGCATTTCTGGGCTTCAGCTTGGGCTTTGGAAGTAGCTTCGTCTTCTTTTATTTTGCTCACTAATGAATTTAATATTTTATCTTTCTCAAGACCTTCGTTCCTTAGTTCAATTACTTCGGAACGAAGGTTGTTCAGAGCTATAGTGCATCTTTCGTCTTCGACATTTTTCTGCGCCCTAAGGGCATTGCTAAGAATCAGGCCCTGCAAAAGAAGTGCGGTATTAAGCATAAGCAAATAAACAAAAATTTTCGTTTTTAAGTACAAAAAATTTTATTCTCACACCTTTAAACTATTATATGCTAAGCTATCCGCCAATTCATCTTTCGATAGTGCCGAAAGCCCGACTTCCAGTGTCGGGAATCCGAAGCTTCTGCTCATCTCCCGGCAGACAGAAATCTCCTTGTTGTCTGGGAGACAATATAAGAAATCTTCTTCTCCGCTGCCGTTGAATACCAATGCCCCCTTTGAATATTTCAGTTTCTGGGCATAGTATTGAGCTTCTCGTTTTTCTTCTTCAGACAACCTTTTCCCGAAGCGTGTCGTACAATATAATCAAAAACTTTGGAAGATGCTTCGGGAGTAGGAGTGGCAGTTTTTTCAGGCAGAATTTGTTCTGCAGCTTCTTTTTCCGTTTCTTCTTCTCCAGTTTCCAAGGATTTCTCCTTGCCGGGCTCTAAAGGCCCGGCTTCGGTCTCGGCCTGGCTCTTTGCAACTTCGGCATCGGTTAGTTTTGTCTCAGTCTGCGCTTTTGAAGCTTCGGCAGTTTTCTTTGGAGTAGAACTTGAAGTCTTTATCGTCTCCAGCGCATCTAGTACGTTGACCATCCTTTTCCTTTTGGGGGTCACTGTAAGACCTTTTTGTGCCTTCAGCACTATCACTTCTGCCGAAGGGCTTGTAATTTCTAATATCTTTGTTCCTTCGACCCCTATATTATTGGCCTTTGGCTCAGCTAATTTGGCTGAGGATGTCTTTGGCATTGCAGCCGGCTCTTCAATCTTCTGCGTAGGCGCAGGTTCTTTGGCTTCAGTAGCCGAAGAGGTCTCACTGCCAAATTCGGGCACTATGGCCGGTTCAATATATCGCGGCCGGTGAGTAAGAACCTTCACCTTTTTCCTCTTCGGCGCGGGCTCGCTTGGAGCAGCTGAAGCAACATCTTTCCCAGAAGTTGCACTCTTTCTCTTCTGCCCCCGTGGCGGGTAGCGGTAATTAGGGTACATGAACCCAATAGCATCAAAAACTCTATTTAGCCTTTTCTTTTTCTGGCTTCCGAAGGCCGCAGATAATGCATTATCCTCCGTTTTGGAGTACGGCCCAAGAAGTTCATCACTTGTAGCTTCGATGCACGTCAGCCAGTCATCGTCTGGTTCAATAAATTGGTCTCCAAATCTGAAGGTATACTTCAGTCGAACCAAACCACTTTCATTGGGATTGTTGTTGGTTTCTTTTGGCATCTCCCAGTTGACTACCAATGGCCATATCCTGTAGGCCACGTGCTCTTGGACTAAGTCCCGTGTCCCAATGAAAGAACAAGTTATGCCAAAGGCCCTTTGGCATCCTTCGGCTGCTTCATCAATCTCTACCTTCGGTTTCCGAAGGCCAAAGCGGGACCAGATGGGGCGCATAATGATTTCTTTAATATCTTCTCTCGCTTTTAAATCATTCTTCACATAGAACCATTCTTTCATCCAGTCTCCGGGCCATTTTTTCTGAAATGTTGGCACTAGGAAACTTGAGCCTAAGCGAGCAACGAAGCTATAGCAACCAAAATTGTTATGATACTATTCCTTACCCCCGGCCTTCGTCTCATACGAAAGATCGTGCATGCTGCAGAAACATTTTGCACTTGGCTCTAAACCTTGACTCCTCACAGCCCCTACGAAGATTCCCATTCTTATGATGGCTTCGGGAGTAATCTGGTGAAGAAAAATTTGGTATATCTTTAAAACTTCAAACACAAAACTGCTTAGGGGGAATCGAAGCCCAGCCTTGAAGAAGCTTCGATAGATTACGACTTCATTCTCTTCAGGAGCAGGAGCAGTCCTGTCTCCGTTGTCAGCCCTCATGATGGATATGTCTCGAAAATACCTTCCTCTCATGTTATCAAGATGACTTTGCCTGATAGTTGATTTTCCGAAGACTGTGTGACTTGGTCGCCACGACCAATCTTCGGAGTCTTTGCCCCCACTTTCCACATCATAACTATCGCTGACATCGGTATCTTCAGATAAGCCTTCTAGAATTTCTTTTGTAATCTTTTCTGTATTGGTCTTTGCAATTGACTCGATGAATCCAGCGTTTTTTTCCTTAAGAAGCTTCTCCTCCTCGCTCAGCTTCGTTTCAGCAACAGCTTTCTTATCTTGAGACATCTTCTCTTCGGAAATGGTGAAAATGTGCTCTTAAAACCGAAGCTTAGAAAATCTAAAAAACCAAGCAAGTGTTGGTAGGCAAGAGCTAAAAATTGAGCAAGCGGAGCAGATGGCAAAAAGCGTACCAAATGAGCTCGTGGTGTGCTCTTATTTATACGCCTAGTGCGTTGCAGGGTGGAGGGCCCCGCTTGTCATTGACTGTTGCTATTCTAGCAAAGGGAAGGTGGTTTTTCGGACCTTCAGCTTAGGGCCTTCGTCCATATCGCAATCTGAATTTATTATTCTAACAAATTAATATTGCGAGGGGCTACTGTTGGGGGCCTTCGGCTTCCGAAGGTCCTCAAAAACATGATTTAACAATGTTTCTGGAGTATCATACATAAATAGGTACCTTCGGGCTTGGATCAGAACCACAGTGTGAAGAAGCACAAAGAATACGAAGGTTGGCGCAGAGCCGAAGCTGTGTGCAGGAGAGCTTCGGCATGATATCAGAAAAGGAAACCGACTTAAAAAGGAAAAGGCTATTCAGACCTCGATGGGTTACTATAGATCCATTAGCATATGTAAAGGGCATGGGTGTAATTTTACATGGGCTGTGTCCCGTGCCTATAAATAGATGAACAGTGCTCCCGTACTGTTCACGCTGACTTGGCATTTGCTTTTGCGTCACGCTTGTACTCTTACCTTCTTTCAAGCCGAAGGTACATTTGTAATTTGATATCATTTCTATTTTTCCATAATAATAAAATAGAAATGAGTTAATAATAATACATTATTGTTTATGTTGTCTTTTATATTTCATATGATTCCTTCTTCATTTTTGTATGTTATGCTGATGAAGGTATGTCATTCATAACCTTCGTCCAGAAATCATTATATCCCAAGGGAAATAATGCTTCGAAGGACGAAGGATTCTAACATTTAACATTTTCTATGTTGCCTTGTTCTTAACTCATAGCATTTGAGAACAAGCCCCCAACAGCATGTCCTTGGGTAGCTCCAAAGCAGGCTTTGACGATGATGAAGCCCTCATAACTTCGGAGATGGGCATGGTATCTTGGCGTGCCTTCTAAGAGGTAGGTGTGATTAGTTTTGCAGTGGTACGAATCCTAGCCATTTGAGTGGACTAGAAATTGTCTAAGATGACTTCGCTGAAGCCGACTTCCAAAGCAACAATGGATGGGAAGCTTCGGAGGCACATAAAATTTTGGTAGCAGGTAGTTGAGGGCAGTAAATGTGATTCGTACCCACCCTCTTGGCTATTTTTATAATAAGAAATGTGCGCGAAGCGGCGCGAGTTGCCAAGAAGGTTCCCACGCATCACCTTCAACTTCTTCCAGTCTGTTTAACTTCTAGATCAATTGTTTTTATTGAATCATTCTATCTTCTCCCTAACGAGCTTTGGGATGGTGTTTTTCGGACCTTCGGCATAAGGCCTAGAGGGGGGTGAATAGGCAAAACCTGAAATTTATAACTTAAACACACACTACAAGCCGGGGATTAGCATTAGAATTAAATTCAAGTCAGAGAGAGAGGGAAAACAAATCAACCAAAAAATAAGGCGAGTGAACATGATGATTTGTTTTACCGAGGTTCAGTTCCAAAGAACCTAGTCCTCGTTAAGGAGGTCACAAAGGCCGGGTCTATTTTAACCCTTTCCCTCACTCAAATGGTCACTTAGACCGAGTGAGCCTTCTTCCTTAATCTCACGGGTCACTAAGACCCCGCAAGGACCACCACACACTTAGTGTCTCTTGCCTCGCTTACAAAGCACTTGAGAGTAAGAGAAAGAAAAGAAAAAAGGTCAAGCCAAGCAACAAGAGCAACAAAGAACACAAGAAAATCCTCTCTCAAGTTCCTAATGAAATTGAGTTGATTTGGAGGCTTTGGAGAGGATCCAATCTATTTGATGTGCCTTGGAGTGGAGTCTTTTGCTCTTGTATTGAATGCAATGTTTGTAATGCTTGGATGGTTATGAATGAGGTGGTTGGGGGGTATTTATAGCCTCCAACCACTTCCATAGCCGTTGGGGAGGCTGCTGGCGATGGGCGCACCGGACAGTCCGGTGCGCCACCGGACAGGTAATGTGCACTGTCCGGTGCGCCGCCACGTCACCCAACCGTTAGGGTTCTAGAGCAGTTGACCACTGGTGCCTTTGTCTTCTTGTGGCACCGGACAGTCTGGTGGCGCACCGGACAGTCCGGTGCCCCTCTGACTCGCTGCTCTGACTTCTGCGTTTCACTATGCTGCTGTCAGAGTCGACCGTTGCACGCTGGATAGCCATTGCGTGCTGGCTCATCGGACAGTCCGGTGGCACACCGGGCAGTCCGGTGAATTATAGCGGAGCACGCCTGCTTCTTTCCCGAGAGTGGCTAGTTGACCCCTATACGGTCCTGGGGCACCGAACACTGTCCGGTGGCAAACCGGACAGTCCGGTGCACCAGTCCACAACACACTTAAGTCCTTTTGCTCCTTTTCAATTGAGTCCCTAACATGAATATTTTATTGGTTTGTGTTGAACCTTATGCACCTGTAATACATGAATTCTAGACAAACTAGTTAGTCCATGTGTTTGTGTTGACGATCAACCACCAAAATTAATTATAGGAAAAGTTTAACCCTATTTCCCTTTCATGATCTAAGCACGTTAAAAAGAAACGAACTCATCCCACAAGGGGCTACTGTTAGGGGACTACCTTCGCCGAAAGTCCTCAAATAACTATTGTTTTAGAGTGAACAAATGTGTTTCAGGTACAACACTAAATAACAGATGAAGCTAAGCCTCATTCGAAGAGCTACCAATAATAGCCAAAGCAGCGCAAGGGAAAACTCTTTGTTCAGTACGCACAGTTAGAAAGGATAAAACTCAAAGTTACAAGCTTCGGCACGAAGAGGCTTTCACGCGGCGAAGGCCAAGACTTGTACAACAAAGAAAGGAGAAAATACAATGTTACCCTGATGTCATTTGTAAATAACATATGTAAAACCTTGAGGGGCATGATTATAATTTTGTACGAAGGCGATTCGTCTTACCTATAAATAGATGAATAGTGCCATGTATAGACCTACCTTTCGATGGCCATAGCTTCGAGTTTCTTAGCCTTCGAAGAAGCTTTGTGCCACCTTGCGTTAAGGAGTCGGAGGTATGCATGTAAACTCATTCGATTTAAAGTAAGATGGAATATAATATGCTAGGCACACGAGATGAGTTTCATATTGTGCTCTACATTCTTGTTTCATTTTATATTGTTTCATTCACATCTATTTAAAGACCTTCATCCTTCGCACTAACACTTCAAAGAAGTGTTAAATCAAAGGACGAAGGCCCACATATTTTACTTGTGTTGCCTTGATTTTCGATACCTTCAGCGGATTTAAATCAAGTATCAACACTGAGACATGGGCTTCTTTTAGTATGGTCTCCTAGAGACTGTCTATTTCAAGAACACATATCCTATTTTGGAACCAGATTGTACCTTGTTCATCTTCCGTGAAGTCTGGACCTCTGCCATTAGGTCTCTGATTTCTTGAATCTTGGCATCATCAACCAATCCTTTTCATATATCTTGCTCCAACGTAGGTTCCATTTCTATAGTAAATCCTTCGATATGAGCACTATCCCTAGGTTGTGTCTATCAAACTCCTCTTTTAACTTGTTGGACATCGGGGTAGCCCCACTGTATGAACTTGGCCTTTTCGACTCAAGGCATCCGCAAACAAATTTGCCTTGCCAGGGTAATAATGAATCTCCAAGTCATAATCTTTGATGAATTCCAACCAACGGTGCTACCTAAGGTTAGGTCTTTCTGGGTAAAGATATACTTCAAGCTCTTATGGTCTGTATAGATCTGGCATTTGGTCCCCATTAGATAATGTCTCCAAATCTTAAGGGTGTGCAAGACTGCATCAAGTTCCAGGTCATGTGTGGTGTAGTTCAACTCGTCCTTCAACTAGCGATATGTGTAGGCTATGACATGTCCTTCTTACAAAAGAACACATCCCAATCCTTGATGAGACGCATCACAGTACACATCAAAACCTTTATATAGGTCTGGCATGATTAATACTAGGGGTGACATCAATCTCAACTTTAGATGATTGAAACTATCTTGGCAGGCAAGAGTCCATTTAAATTCCTTCTCTTTCTCTAACAAGGTCATCAGTTTCACTATTTTGGAAAACCCCTCGATAAAGTGTCAATAATATTCTGCGAGTCCTAGAAAACTCCTGATTTCTGTAACCAAGTGAGGTATCTTCCACTTCATTATTTCTGACACATTGGCTAGATCTACTGTGATTTTTCCATTGGAGATAATATGCCCAAGAAAAGGTATTTCATCCAACCAGAACTCACACTTGCTGAATTTGGCATAGAGCTAGGTATCCCTCAGCTTCTGCAATACTAGCCTTAGGTGTTCCTCATGTTCTCAGTAATCCTTGGAATAAATCAGAATATTATCGATGAATAACACAACAAACTTATCAATGTATTCCATGAACACCTTATTCATTATATTCATGAAGTAGGTTGGTGAATTAGTCAAGCCGAACGACATGATCGTGAACTCATATAGTTCATATCGCGTATAGAAGGTCGTTTTTGGAATATCAGAAGGCCTACTCTTCATCTGATAATAACTTGATCTCAAGTCAATCTTGGAAAAGACTCTAGCACCTCTCATCTCGTCAACAGATCCTTAATTCTGGGTAAGGGGTATTTATTTTTTATGGTTACATCATTGAGAGACCGGTAATCTACACACATTCTTTGGAAACCATCTTTCTTTTGCACAAATAAGACCAGAGCTCCCCAAGATAAGGAACTACGATGAATAAATCCCATATCCTGCAACTCTTTCAACTATTTCTTAAGTTCTTTTAATTCTTCTATCGACATTCTATAAGCCCTTTTGGATATAGGGGCAGTGCTAGGTATAAGGTCTATAATGAAATCCACATCCCAATCTGGTGGCATACCAGGTAACTCTTTTGGAAAGATATCTGGGAAATCCCTAATTAATCGGATATGGTTGCCACAAATTTTCCTTTTAGCTAGTAGACAGCAAATTTAGCGGATGGGGATAAGGTGACTGCGACTTCAAATCTATCTCCGTCTAGACTAGTGAGCTCTACAGTTCGTCTGGCACAATGTATAACCGCATTGCACTTTTTCAACCATGTCATACCAAGGATCAAATCTATGCTACTTTCTTCTAGTACTATTGGTATGGCCTAAAAAATTTCTTCCCAAAATTGTTATGTCTATTTGGTGGCATAGAAAATTTGCTTCGATTTGTCCCTTAGGTGTGACAACTACCATGGGTTTGCACATATTTATAAGGGGTAGATCTTGCGAATTAACATAACGAGTAGAGATAAACAAATGTGAAACTCCCGAGTCAAACAATATAAATGCTAGTATGGAATTAATAAAAAATGTACCAATGACGATGTCAGAACCATCAGCAGTAGCATCAACATTGATCTGATTAACTCTACCAAGAGTAAAGTTCCGCAGGCCGTGGTTTTCGGATGGAGCCAGATTCCCACCACTAGCAGGTCGGTTCGACCTGTTAGGATTACTACCATGAGTTGGAGTGTTGTTTGCATTCCTCTTAGGACAAGTATTAATGTAGTGCCCAACCTCGCCACACTTGAAACATGCATTGTTTGTAGTGGTGTTCTAGCCAGCAGGTCTCGCTAGGGTGCCAACAGGGGCAGCCTAACAAGGGCGTGGTGTCTGTGGTGTGGCCTATGGTGACGCTGAACAAGGCGTTGGTATGACTGATGCCCTCCTCCTGAACAAGCTGGGGTACCCTGAGGCTAAGTGTAACGAGGGCGACTGCTGCTGCCTTCCTGTCCCTGGGTGATAGCCTTTCTTTTCATCTCGCCTGACTGAACATGTTTGTATTTAAGGGCTATGGCCTTTTCCAGAAGTTTCTGGAAAGGTGGGAATGAGTGAGACATCAACTGTTATTGGAGTGGCCCGATGAGTCCTTCCAAGAACAATTCTTGCTTCTTTTCATCTTCAATCTTTGTTAAACCGGGAGGAATGTGGTAGTTTTTGAAGTTGGTTGAGAATTCTGCCCAAGTGATTGTGTCAGCGACAACATGTGCTACACAATAAGCATCCAACCAATCCACAACAGGGCCAGTGAGGCGACCCGATGCATACATGACTTTCTCCCTATCAGTGCATTGAGCAATAATAAGCATCTTTTCCATAGATTTCAGCTAGTCGTCAGCTTGAAGTGGATCTAGGGAGCTGGAAAAGGTGGGTGGTTTGTGGCTCATGAACTCACGATGTTTCTCTAGGTGGTGGTTGGTGTGGGTGATGCTGGTTGTTATTGAGCTGAGCTTGCATGTTGTCCATGGTATTGGCCATCTGTTGCAGTAGGTGGGTTCGTGCAACGAAGAAAGCTTTCGACCTGGTGGGTGGAGGATTTGGGGGATTCATATGTGACTCTGAATTAATTATTGTCCTTCTTCGACGGATGCATGCAGGCTGATCAACACCTCCTCCTATCCTGGTATTGACCATCTAGGTTAGGGATATAAGGTAAGATAGATTTGCTCAGTTAGGTATGGGACACACGTCTTTTAGGTTGAGCTCTTTTGGGTCACAATAGCTCAGTTGGGTAAAGCACTCCTACCTATCATTACTACACTACATCTATGTTGGTACATGCCAGAATGTACCCACTGTACTAGGTGTTTATTGTGGATATAATCCCACAAATATTTCAATCAATCAAAGAAGCGAATCAAACAGTTTATCATAAGAACAAACAGTCAAGTGCATATATACCGACAAAATATATTTTTTCTAGGATTAGATCTCTGATCTCTTAAAGAGTAATAGGTATAGGATTTCAAGGTGTGAAATCATTTTTGTCTTTAGAATAGGAATGGTGAGAGTAATCAGAGTAAAGTAGCAAAAGAGGAGACATGATCAAGCAAAGTGTGGAAAGAATCAGAGTAATGAGGCAAGTAGGAAGGGGTTTGTCCAATTTTATCTAGGTTATGTTCTATAGTCAACATTGCTCTGAAACCACTTCTGTCACACCCGAATTTAAGGGCAAACCCGGGTGCGTCTCATATGTGCGCTAGAATCAAATCCACACACACAATGACTCAGTGTATAGAGACAAATGTCATAACCTTTATTACATAACGAGAATGTCTTACAAAATAGCTGATGGTATAATAAAATAAACTAAGATACTATCTCCATGGTGCCATAGTTGACTCAGAGACAACGCCTAGATCTCATCGAGCTCATCGTAGTAGTCCTCCTTGGGTGGTACCTGCTCTTCACTTGGTGTGATTATAGCAAGAGTGAGCTCTCATACGGTCACCACTCAACAAGTGTGGGAATAATGTGCATGAGCTCACTTACGGTGGGGGCTCATGTGTAGTGTAATGCTTACCAAGGAAGAAAATGGTTAAGGCTAAGCATTGCTTTTAATAAGTTGGTCAAAATTTTATTAGCAATTATTAAGTATAATTATATATCAACCCAATTGTATAATTGATCATAGTGATGAATAAATCCCAAATTACAATGCAAATGACAGGTTTAAGTTTCCATAAATTACTCATATGAGGGTCCGAGCCACTCATGACCGTGAGCATGACTGATATACTAGTTTTACACTCAGCAGAGGTTGCACATCTTTACCCACAAGCCATGTTACCCATTTTGCCAAGGGTAGCACTACGAGGGCTTTCCAAAGTTCCACTAGCGAGAAAGAACCTGCTACGGAATCAGGCAAGAGAGGGCAATATAGGAATCCCTCGCCTGAAAAGCTATCACAGATAGATCAACCTGAGAACCTCCCTATACTGGCAGCTCCCCACACCCCGCTTGCCCTTTCATGAAAGGATTAACTCATACTAGCTTTCCTAATTACTTGGCCAAGGGCATCCCATACCACCCTTGTGGTAGCACTATTTTCTCGGGTGGTCTCTCCATGTTCTAATTAACCAAAAAAATTTTATCATCAATAATAAATAATTCCATTGACAATAATAAAACATGATTCATATATAGCATATCACTCAAAACTAGGTAGAGCAATAGCAAGACTACCCAATGATTCGTTTGTTTGCAAGGTGTAGGGTAAACAAACTAGGTAACCTATTAGGTTCCATCAAGTTAACCTAAGCATGCCACGATGATTATCATGAATATTATTAGATCAAAGAAAGTGATCAAGGAAACAACTTGCTTTCTGCGAGCTCCTGCTCAAATCTTCGACTTGCGGAGCTTTGGGTTCCTCGCTCACTTGCACGTCTACTCACGACAATACAAATAAACAATATAGATACAAAATTATCATCACACCAAACATGAGAACAAATTACACAATATTATTCTATGCGTCAAAACGAGATCGCAGGTTCGAGAAACCACTAAAATCGGAGTAACAATGAAGAAGTTATGGATTTTCTAAGTTACTAGTTTTATTTGTATACTAAAGATCTATTTTTAGAGTTTTATTTATATAACTGAGCTCAAAAGTACTATGGATTCCATTCTCTAAGAGTACAAGGTGCTCTGCATAAAGTTTAGGACCTGCCTGTAATTTCTTTTCAACTGATCTGGACGGCGGGTTAGTTTCTACGCTCCCCGGAGTCTCTTGAGGAAAACGAGCACGATGAAGGGGTACGCGTGCACAGGAGCCGCACAATCCAAATCTGGCGGTCCAAATTAGATCCTACACGTTATGAAACAGTACCCAATCTCCGCCCACTGATCCCGATCTAATGACTTAGGTTTTATTACCGCGAGACCTATCCTCAGCCACACACTAATCGATCAACGATCTGGATCACTTCTACCGAAATGGTATCAGTTGTTCTAATCTGGGCGCCCATTCGTAGATCAATAGCCACGGAGCCAACCTATCTCCCACAGTGATTCGGGTGGCGGCGCTACGCTCCTTGCGATGGCAGACTCGTCGAAGTCACATGTTCATGCCCCTCGATGCCATATTTCTTGATCTGAAACATGCTACACGATGGTATAACTATGGTGAATTCGAAAAAAGGACATCATCGGCGGTGACGATGTGGAGAAGCAAGCCCACGACGAGGGGCAGATTCCACGATCGCGGCGAAGTCTGGCATGCAATCTCTAATGACCCAACCACCCTCGCGCCCCAGACTTCACAGCACACTTTCCCCGAACATGGCGAAGATCCCTAGGTAGCTACCACGATTGGATTGGCCGTGCGTGCGAAGATCACCGGCGGCAGCCCCGTCGACTCAATTCCCTCCGCTCGCCCTCTCACATGCCTGCTTCGCACCCCCTCTATTCGATCCACTCGACGTTCGCGTCTGAAGGGCAACAACCTCAGCTTTATAGGCGGCAAAGAGCGCTGCCAGTTGTCATCTGTCTAGCGTGGATCGCGGCGGAGTCGGTTGCGCCCGAAATTGGTTGGAGAAAATCCACAGTTTCTGTCCGACAGGCCCACCTGGCGGTGATTGAAGCGGATGCGAAATGCGCCGTTTGAAGTAGAGGGTGCTGACACCTTGGCCCGCGACGTCAGTGCAAGGGCGGTCATGCGCGGGTGAAGGGACGCTGCCCGATGGGGCAGATTGTCAGTGCCGCGAGGTGAGTGGGTTGGGGCGCGCGCGAGTCAGTGGGCCAGACGCGTAGATTTGGGCTCAGCGGTTTCTTATATTTTTTTCCTTTTCCTTTCCTATTTTCTTTTGTTGTTTTCTATTTCATTTTCAAATCCCACTTTAAATTCCAAGTTTACATTTATGTTTTCAGCAAATAAAACGCAACAAACATAAATACCAGCATGGGATGCACATTATTTTATATTTATTTAATTTTTACTTGTTTAAATCAAGCCTTCCAATTATTTGAGATGCTTAAAATAAATAACATCACATGATTACTATGTCACAAGGACTATTTTGTTTCTCCAAGTTTTTGGGCACTGCAGTCTTTGGGGAAGTTTGTGCTGGTTTAAGACATATGGCACTCCTAGAACCATTACCACCAGTAGGTATGAGTTAATTCATCTCGAGCATGAGATTTAAGCAGACTAGAATTTCATTGAAAATCCCAACTTTGTTTGATGATTTATGATCTATATTTTCAAAGGGTTAACATTGTAAAGTCCAAACATTAAAAACACTCTTGAATTTTCTCTGTTAATCCATGAAGTTTTGATCGAGTGGCACTGCTGCATAGGGTGAGCCGTGAGCGGCGCTACCGTCCCCTGACATCGCCATCGCCGCTCTATCTCTACTATTCTATAAGGACGCAACGAGAGCGTCCACCACTGCTTCACCACGGCTCTGCCCGACATCGCAGCTGAAAGGGAAATATGATCAAACCTTTTCCTATATGAATTTTGGTGGTTGAATTGCCCAACACAAACAATTGGACTAACTAGTTTGCTCTAGATTATGAGTTCTACAGGTGCCAAAGGTTCACAACAAACCAATACAAGTCAAAAGACAGGGTTCAAAACTAAGGAGCAAAATATACCGAAGGCAGCCCTGGTCTGGCACACCGGACTGTCCGGTGTGCCACCGGACAGTGTCCGGTGCACCAGGGTGGATCAAATCAAACTTGCCAGCTTCGGAATTTGGGAGGCCGCTCCGCTATAATTCACCGGACTGTCCGGTGTAACACCAGACTGTCCGGTGTGCCAGCAGAGCAACGGCTACTTCGCGCCAACGGTCGTCTGCAAAGAACATTAAATGCGCTACAGTGCGTGCCTGCGCACGCAGAAGTCAGAGCAGGTGCCAGAAGGTGCACCGGATAGTGTACAGGACCTGTCCGGTGCACCACCGGACTGTCCGGTGGCTCCAATTGTCAGAGCTCCAACGGTCAGAACCCAGCGGCCTGGTGACGTGGCTGGCGCACCGGACAGTGTCTGGTGGCGCACCGGACTGTCCGGTGCTCCATACGACAGAAGCCTTCACCAACGGCCATATTGGTGGTTGGGGCTATAAATACCCCCCAACCACCACTCTTCAAGGCATCAAAGCATTCACTACACCTCATTCAATACAAGAGCAATACACAACACTCTAAGACACAAATCAAAGCCTCCGATCGAATCAAAGTCCTCAATCCAACTCTAGTTTTTAGGACTTGTGAGGAGATCGACTTGTGTTCTTTTGTTGCTCTTGTTGCTTGGTTGGCTTTCTTCTTTCTCTCATTCTTACTCTTAAAACCTTGTAAGCGAAGCAAGAGACACCAATTGTGTGGTGGTCCTTGCGGGGTCTAAGTGACCTGGGAAATCAAGGAAGGAAGCTCACTCGGTCTAAGTGACCGTTTGAGAGAGGGAAAGGGTTGAAAGAGACCCGATCTTTGTGACCACCTCAACGGGGAGTAGGTTTGCAAGAACCGAACCTCGGTAAAACAAATCACCGCGTCTCACTCCTTATTTGCTTGTGATTTGTTTTCACCCTCTCTTTCGGACTCGATTATATTTCTAATGCTAACCCCGGCTTGTAGTTGTGCTTAAATTTATAATTTTCAGATTCCGCCTATTCACCCCCCCCCCCTCTAGGCGACTTTCAATTGGTATCAAAGCTCGGTGCTTCATTAGAGCCTAACCGCTCGAAGTGATGTCGGGAGAACACACCAAGAAGGAGATGGTGACTGGCGAGAAGCCCGCCACAAGCCACGGGAAGGCTCCATCGGGAGAGTCCCGCAACAAGAAGGAGGAATCACCTCCTCACAAGTCGCATCGGAGTGGTGAGAAGAAAAAGAAGATGAAGAAGGTGGTCTACTACGAGACCGACTCTTCATCGCCATCCACCTCCGGCTCCGACGCGCTGTCTGTAACTTCTAAGCGCCATGAGCGCAAGAAGTTTAGTAAGATTCCCCTACGCTACCCTCGTATTTCAAAACGTACTCCATTACTCTCCGTTCCATTAGGCAAACCACTGGTTTTTGACGGTGAAGATTATAACATGTGGAGTGATAAAATGTGGCATCACCTAACCTCACTCCACACTAGTATTTGGGACATTGTTGAGTTTGGTGTACAGGTACCATCCGTAGGGGATGAGGACTATGATTCCGATGAAGTTGCCTAAATCCGGCACTTCAACTCACAAGCCACCACAATACTCCTCGCCTCTCTAAGTCGAGAGGAGTATAACAAGGTGCAAGGGTTGAAGAGCGCCAAGGAAATTTGGGACGTGCTCAAGACCGTGCACGAAGGAGACGAGGTGACCAAGATCACCAAGAGGGAGACGATCGAGGGGGAGCTCGGTCGTTTCATGCTCAACCAAGGAGAAGACCCGCAAGCCATGTACAACCGGCTAAAGACCTTGGTAAATCAAGTGCGCAACCTCGGGAGCACCAAGTGGGATGACCATGAGATGGTTAAGGTTATTCTTAGACCACTCGTATTTCTTAATCCTACTCAAGTTCAATTAATTCGTGGTGCTCCAAGATAAAAACTAATGTCTCCCGAGGAAGTGATAGGCAAATTTGTGAGCTTTGAATTGATGATCAAAGGCTCCAAGAAGATCAGCTCCAAGAAGATCATCGAGCAAGGCGCCTCGTCCTCCGTACCCGAAGCACAACCCGTTGCATTCAAGGCAACAGAGGAGAAGAAAGAAGACTCTACACCGAGTAGGGTCCCTATCGACGCCTCCAAGCTCGACAATGAGGAGATGGCGCTCATCATCAAGAGCTTCCACCAAATCCTCAAGCAAAGGAAGGGGAAAGATTACAAGCCCCGTTCTAAGAAGGTTTGCTACAAATGTGGTAAGCCCGGTTACTTTATCGCTAAATGTCCATTGTCTAGTGATAGTGACAGGGATAACGACAAGAGGGGGAAGAAGAAAAATAAGAAGAGGTATTACAAGAAGAAGGGCGGCGATGCCCATGTTTGCCGGGAGTGGGACTCCGACGAGAGCTCCACCGACTCCTCCGACGACGAGGACGCCGCCAACATCGCCGTCAACAAGGGACTTCTCTTCCCCAATGTCGGCCACAAGTGCCTCATGGCAAAGGACGGCAAGAAGAAGAAGGTAAAATCAAGATCCTCCACTAAATATGCAACATCTAGTGATGAGGCTAATTCTAGTAATGATGAGGATAATTTGTTTACTCTTTTTGCCAATCTTAACATGCAACAAAAAGAGAAATTGAATGAATTGATTGGTGCTATTCATGAGAAGGATGAACTCTTGGATAGCCAAGAGGACTTCCTTATTAAGGAAAATAAAAAGCATGTTAAGACTAAATATGCTTATGCTCAGGAGGTAGAGAAAAATGAAAAATTAACTAGTGAGCTAAGTAATTGCCATGACATTATCTCCAACCTTAGAATTGAGAATGCTAATTTGATTACTAAGGTTGAGAAGTCAAATATTTGTGATAATTCAATTGTCAATCTTAGAAATGATAATGCTAGTTTAATTGCTATGATTGATAAATTGAATGTCTCTCTTGCTAGCCTTAGGAATGACAATGAAAAATTAATTGCTAAGGCTAAAGACTTAGATGTTTGCAATGTTTCCATTTCCAATCTTAGAGATGAGAATGCTATTTTACATGCTAAGATTGTTGAATTAAATGATTGCAAACCCTCTACATCTACTGTTGAGCATGTTTCTATTTGCACTAGATGTAGAGATGTTAATGTAGATGCTATTCATGATCACCTTGCTTTAATTAAACAACAAAATGATCATATAGCTACATTGACTGCTAAAATCAATGAGTATGACTTGGAAAATGAGAAATTTAAATTTGCTAGAAGTATGCTCTATAGTGGGAGACGCCCTAGCATTAAGGATGGCATTGGCTTCCAACAGGGAGACAATGTCAAGCTTAATGCCCCTCCTAAAAGATTGTCTAATTTTGTTAAGGGCAAGGCTCCCATGCCTCAGGATAATGAGGGTTACATTTTATACCCTGCTGGTTATCCTGAGTATAAGATTAGGAGAATTCATTCTAGGAAGTCTCACTCTGGCTCTCATCATGCTTTTATGTATAAGAGTGAGGCATCTAGTTCTAGGCAATCAACCCATGCTAAATTGCCTAAGAAGAAAACTCCTAGAGCATCAAATGATCATAATGTTTCATCAAAAACTTTTGATGCTTCTTATGTGCTTACTAACAAATCAGGCAAAATAGTTGCCAAATATGTTGGGGGCAAACACAAGGGGTCAAAGACTTGTGTTTGGGTACCCAAAGTTCTTGTATCTAATGTCAAAGGACCCAAAATTGTTTGGGTACATAAAATCAAGAACTAAATTTGTTTTGTAGGTTTATGCATCCGGGGGCACAAGTTGGATCATCGACAGCGGGTGCACAAACCACATGACTGAAAGCTCTCTTGTGAGTTTTGGTGTTTGGATGACAACTCAATTAAAGGACTAACAAGTGTACTAAGTGTTGAACAGGTGCTTAAGGTAAAGCTTACAAGGTTCAACACAAGTGAACAAATGTGATTGTCCAAGAACTGGATTATGGATACATAATGGACATCACAAGTAAGATGGACATTGCATAAAGTGAGACTCGGGTGCGAAGCTCGGAGACAACTGATCAAACCAAGGACGGAGGCAAGAGAAGCTTCGAGGTACCAAGTGCACGGGAGAAGGTCAAGGAGGCTGAGGAACCCAAAGCCAAGGGTGAAGAAGAAGGCTTGCAAAGTCAAGGGTGATCGAGTTGAGAAGAGCTATAGCACATCAAGGATCACTACATAAGGACATGACTTACAACCAATGAGGTAACAGCTACTGTTATGTGGTGTAAGTCATAAGGCTCAAGACCAAGCTCTAAGAAAGAGATTAAAGTCACTAGAAGGAGAACAAGTGTCAAAACAAGAACTGGAAGCAGCCCAAAAGAGCTAAGTTCACCTTAATCTTTAGTTTGGGTTGTTCCTATGTTTGGAGATGTTCTATGTGACCTTTGCAGGATGTTGGAACTAAGAAATGTCAATCTAGATCAAGTCAAGCCGACTTGATGATTTATGAGTCCAACATCAAAGCTCAAGCATGAGAAGTACTGTGGATGTAATAATTAAGAGAAGGTATGTTTCTAGACTTAGTACATTGGTTTTAGTGTACTAATATACTTGTCTAAGTGTTGGAAACAGAAAGAAGAAGAAGAGAGAAGAGGAGAAAGTGACTTGGCTGTGTGCAGCCAAGACTCTGCTCAGTCTGGAGCACCGGACTGTCCGGTGTGCACCGGACAGTGTCCGGTGCGCCAGGCTGGCTCGGCTCGAACTGGCCGCTCTCGGGAATTCGCCGACGGCGTACGGCTAAAATTCACCGGACTGTCCGGTGTGCACCGGACTGTCCGGTGAGCCAACGGTCGGCCAGGGCCAACGGTCGGCCGCGCAATCCGCGCGAGACACGTGGCCGAGCCAACGGTCGGAAGACGGCACCGGACTGTCCGGTGTGCACCGGACTGTCCGGTGCGCCAACGGCTCCCAGATCTCCAGCGGTCTGCAACGGTCGGAAGTGTCAGATATGGAAACAAATCGGGCACTGGACACTGTCCGGTGTGCACCGGACTGTCCGGTGCCCCCGACGACAGAAGGCAAGGATAGCCTTCCGGATTTGCTCTCAACGGCTCCTAGCTGCCTTGGGGCTATAAAAGGAGCCCCTAGGCGCATGGAGGAGTGAAATAAGGACAGCCAACAAGTGTAGACTTCATTGGAATCAATTCTCGCTCTCCCTCTTGTGTGTAACTCTATAGTTTGTGTAGAAGGCACAGCTATAAGCCTTTAGAGAGAGGAGCAGTGCTGCTAAGAGCTAGAGCAAGATCTTGAGCATATCGTTACTCTGCCGGAGTGCTGCCAAGAAGTTTGTAAGCAGCCGCGGTTCTGTTGTAACCCCACTCAATAGTGAAAGGCTCTATCTGTCATACTGACAGATCTGAGCAAACGGAGGAAGGAGTTGAAATAGACTCCAAGCCCAGGTGTGGCTAACTCCAACGAGGACTAGGCAAGCATTTCAGGCTTGGCCGAACCTCGGGATAAATCCTTGCGTCGGTGTGCTCTGTTCTGTATTGTACTTTGCTCTCTGTCTTGCTCGCTTATATATCTGCACTTCACTACTTACTTGTGGTACTAGCTTTCCTTGAAGTGCAGGATATTCGTAAGACAGGAACTTCAATTCCACTGCAACCTACTCGAAGGGTTCTTCACTCCACTGCGATCTTATCTTCGAGTAGAGTAAGAATTAAGTTTTAAAGTGATAATTTTTATTCGCCTATTCACCCCCCCCCTCTAGGCGACATCCAGATCCTGTTCCCGGGCCAAAGGGAACTTTCAATTGGTATCAGAGCTAGGCCTCTCCAGTGTGGGCTTAGCCGTCCGGAGATAACGATGTCGTCACAAGAGGTAACTGTAGAACTTCTTTTAGGCGATGGCTCTAATTATAAATCTTGGTCTGTCTCTATTTATAATGCTTTCATGAGTGTTGATCCTAATTTAAGACAGATCCTTAGGAGAAGTATTTTTCCATCTGATATTAGTAAAAATCCCTCTAATGATGAACTAAGATGTTTTTCTCTCAATCACCGTGCTTACAGCATCTTAGTTGATTCTCTTTCTAGAGGTGCTTATTTTGCCATCATGAGTAGTGGTAATGATTTAATTGTTGATGCTCATGATTTATGGAATAGAATTAAAGTAAAATATTTTGTGGCAAATTGTACTACTTCTACTCCCTATATTGCTTGTAATACTAACCATTCAAAGGGAGAAGAACAAGAACGATGGCATCCAAACGATGAATCCACCTCACCGACAGGTTTGTCTTCCACTAGTTATAAATGTCTTATTGCTAACAATGATAGTGGAGACGAAAGCGATGATGAGGAGGAATATGAGGATGATAGCGAGGATGAGTCTTCATCACCACTAGGTACATTTTCCTGTATTGCTTCCACTAATAATAATGACAGGGAAAATGATACCAATAATGTGGAAGAAGAGGAGATTCGCCGTTTCTACATCCATCTCAACAAAGAGGACAAAGCTCTTTTGGTTAAGTTGTTGAGAAGGAACAAGGAACAAGGCGAGACGCTTCTCAGGCTAGAGGAGACCCTCATCAAAACCAACAACAGCCTGGAGAAGATGACCAAAGAACATGAGGAGCTAAAGTGCTCTCATGACGATTTGGTCCAACGGTATGAATCTATTTTATTTGAGCAAAGAAATAATGATGATGTTTTATCCTGTGTTGCTCAACTTAAAATGGAAAACGCCATGCTTAAGAGTCAAGTAGAAATTCTAAATTTAGAAAAACTTGCTCTAGGTGAAGAGTATGATATGTTGTCATATTCTCATAATGAATTAGTTGATGACCATATCATGCTTAATGTTGCTCATGAGGTTGTAATTGCGAACTTAAAGTCATGTGAACCTCATTCCCGCACGTGTGCGCATTTGAATTGTATATCACCATGTGCTAACTCCTGTTGCTCAAGAGAAAGCAAATTTTTGAATGAGCATCAAGCTGCAGGATCAAAAGAAAGGAACAAGAAAGCAAAGCAACTAAGGAGAAGACGCATTGCTCAACCTCCTCAAGATATCCACGGACGCGTGGTGAAGAAGCTTGAGACGGGAGAAACCGCAGCAAGTGTTAAACTCCATAAGAAGGATGTTCCTAAAGCAATAAATGAAGAAATCAACATGAACAAGGAAAAAGGTAAAAATTCAATTAGTCATGTTGTTTGCACTGATCATCTCTCTATGTCATCCAAGAGCAAAAAGGGAAGAGGAAAAAGGAGGTGCTTCAAGTGCAAGGAATTAGGTCACTTCATTGCGTCTTGTCCACACAAAGACAAGGATGAAGGAATGAGGAGATGCTTTGGATGCAACGATAAGGACCATATGATCACTTCATGTCCGCTCATGAAGAATCAAAGACGTGCACCCTCCAAGATGACCCTCACTAAGCAAAAAGACAAACAACAAGTGTCAAGTCAGGTTGAGCGACGCTTCTGCTACAAGTGTGGTGAGCAGGGTCATCTATCCAAGGTATGTTATAAAGGTAAGATTCCTAAGCAAGTGAATTTGTGTCAATCTTATTCGAGTAGGAGACCCATATCATACACTTGTGCTAGATCTATAACGAGATCACCTAGAACTAGCACAAAGGCAATTTGGGTACCAAAGGCACATTTAGATGATCATTATGGACCCATCCCAAGGTGGGTACCAAACTGTGCTAACTAGACCATGCAGGTGCCTTGAGATGGACTGGAGACCATGGGAGAGCTTAAGACGGTTATCTAAAACTCTATGCTTAAGCTATTAAGTGTTTTGGTGTTTATTGACCCAAGGTTGAACTATTGTGAAACACTAATCCCATGTTCATCTCAAGTGAAATAAGGTGTGTAGGTCCTGAATCATTATTGGTGAATCAAGTAAAGGACCTTGATGAGAATCTAAAACCTGCTCTCCAAAGGACGGTACCCGTGTATTTTAAGTACATCATTACAATTTAGTATTGCTCTTAAGTTGGCTTGATGTGCTACCTGTCCTTAGAGTAGTTATGCTTTATGATTACCTGTGTTAAATGAATCATAATGATGTTTGCTTAATCATGACTGGTGTTATATAGGGTATATCTTTTGAATCATTCATGGGTAGCTCTTTCATTTGTTATATCCACATGATTAACTCTCTTGGTGTATATGGATAAACCTGCAACTTTTGTAAATCATGCTATGTGCAATTATAACATTTCGTTTAGTCCATGCTCACATAATTACCCTAGTCTGGTACTGTGTGAATATCAAATCCATGTCGTGCCCTGTTGAGCTATGAGGTGCGTAAGCAAAAGGAGTCCTGAATTGGTGATAACAAGGGCTCTCATAAAGGCAACGGTATGGAAAATGGAGCTATGAAATTTCATTTAAGATTCTTGAAATTCCATTCAGTGTGATCATAGCTATGTTCTTGTCTTTCAATTAGTAATATCTTAGCTTAGGTAATTTATGCCTTTAAAATGTTGTTTCTTTTGTGCACCTAAGAAACCTTCTTAATTATGGCATGCTTAGACATTACGCTTTATATACATGATAGTGTTGATCTTCAATTGGTATATGCAATGATAGTTGAGTATGAAGCATGTCCAAATTGCGGAAATGTTAGACTTTCTGTTAGTATTCAAATGGCTTAGGTGCTCCTAAGGCATGCAGTGTTGAATTTAGTCAACCTTTCATTTAGCCTTCAATTGGTGTTAAGTGGTTTTTCAATTGATATTCAAACTGGCATTCTTGTGTGATGAAAATGATAGAGTATGCCTTGTCCAAAGTATGTTGTGATCCCCTCTAGTTCTGAGGAAGCTAGAATGTGCAAAGTGCAAGTCATTCAAATACTTGATGCACAACTTGAGGGGGAGCACACATAACTTGTATCTTTTGAGACTAACTGTTTCTTGAGCCATCTTGTACAGTCTCAAGGTGGAAAAGAGAAGATGAGCATGAAATGGAACAATCAGGACTTGGGTACCTCTGTAAGTCAAGTAATTGGTATCTTAAGTCATGAGTAATTGTATATTTTTAGATTGCTCATGCTCTATAATATCTGGTGATAATAGATGTTTTTTCTTAAATATCATGGAGCCATGATGAACTTGCAATTGGTATCTTTCAATTGGTAGCTGTAATAGTTTGCTTCATTTTGATAATCATTAGAATAGAAGTTTCTTCTTGTGCCCAATACTATAACTTGTTCTAAGTTTGGTGTCTTAGCAACAAGGAAAGTTAGGATAAAGAATCAGGCACAAGTGTGGAGATGCTCTCGAGAGATTAACTACTTTCAAGATGGGAAGTACACTGCAACATGGTAAAGGTACAAAGGGAGTAAATCTTTTTGCATATATGTATCTTACCTAAATGTTGATAGTGCATATGTTCAATAAGTAAGGGGGAGTTTTTAGATCGTTTTTCCCCTTAACACCCTGCTGTCCCTTGACTTCATCCTATGTTCTTGCTTGAGTATGGTTTTTGGTGTTTGATGTCAAAGGGGGAGAATTTGTGTATTAAAGCTTATCTCAACCTGAGAGGAAAGCTTATCCTAAGGGGTGATGTGTCAGTTTAAGCTTTGCTAGTGTGTTATTCATATGCTTCCTGCAGTATTATATGTGTTGCATCATATGGACTAGTGCTTCCGTTGCTATGAATTAATTGGCATCTATTGTGTTCATTCTGAAATAGACAGTCATGTGGATAATGATGCATGTGGTTAATGGTGCTTTAAGATTGCTTTAAATTGGTATCTTAGTTTAAATCAGTATCTTAATGGTGAATAGTGGGAGGTTGATATTCCTGTGATATATCCACTAATTTGAACGGTGTTTAACTCTGATTATGTGCATTTGTGTGTTTGATTATGTGCATTTGTGTGTTATAGTATCATGGTTTGATTCTTGCCAATGCATACTAAAAAGTGCTAAGGTGTAGAAATGTTTTGATTTGCCTAAGTATGTGCAAATTGGCGTCTGAGGCCAAAATTATGTTTTTGAAGTAAGCACTTATTTAGGGGGAGCATTCTATAAACTTAGAATTCAAAATTTGTGCTTCAAATCTTATTCTCATGTAAGCTTTAATTGTGTTGCCATCAATCACCAAAAAGGGGGAGATTGAAAGCTCTCTTGTGAGTTTTGGTGTTTGGATGACAACTCAATTAAAGGACTAACAAGTGTACTAAGTGTTGAACAGGTGCTTAAGGTAAAGCTTACAAGGTTCAACACAAGTGAACAAATGTGATTGTCCAAGAACTGGATTATGGATACATAATGGACATCACAAGTAAGATGGACATTGCATAAAGTGAGACTCGGGTGCGAAGCTCGGAGACAACTGATCAAGCCAAGGACGGAGGCAAGAGAAGCTTCGAGGTACCAAGTGCACGGGAGAAGGTCAAGGAGGCTGAGGAACCCAAAGCCAAGGGTGAAGAAGAAGGCTTGCAAAGTCAAGGGTGATCGAGTTGAGAAGAGCTATAGCACATCAAGGATCACTACATAAGGACGTGACTTACAACCAATGAGGTAACAGCTACTGTTATGTGGTGTAAGTCATAAGGCTCAAGACCAAGCTCTAAGAAAGAGATTAAAGTCACTAGAAGGAGAACAAGTGTCAAAACAAGAACTGGAAGCAGCCCAAAAGAGCTAAGTTCACCTTAATCTTTAGTTTGGGTTGTTCCTATGTTTGGAGATGTTCTATGTGACCTTTGCAGGATGTTGGAACTAAGAAATGTCAATCTAGATCAAGTCAAGCCGACTTGATGATTTATGAGTCCAACATCAAAGCTCAAGCATGAGAAGTACTGTGGATGTAATAATTAAGAGAAGGTATGTTTCTAGACTTAGTACATTGGTTTTAGTGTACTAATATACTTGTCTAAGTGTTGGAAACAGAAAGAAGAAGAAGAGAGAAGAGGAGAAAGTGACTTGGCTGTGTGCAGCCAAGACTCTGCTCAGTCTGGAGCACCGGACTGTCCGGTGTGCACCGGACAGTGTCCGGTGCGCCAGGCTGGCTCGGCTCGAACTGGCCGCTCTCGGGAATTCGCCGACGGTGTACGGCTAAAATTCACCGGACTGTCCGGTGTGCACCGGACTGTCCGGTGAGCCAACGGTCGGCCAGGGCCAACGGTCGGCCGCGCAATCCGCGCGAGACACGTGGCCGAGCCAACGGTCGGAAGACGGCACCGGACTGTCCGGTGTGCACCGGACTGTCCGGTGCGCCAACGGCTCCCAGATCTCCAGCGGTCTGCAACGGTCGGAAGTGTCAGATATGGAAACAAATCGGGCACCGGACACTGTCCGGTGTGCACCGGACTGTCCGGTGCCCCCGACGACAGAAGGCAAGGATAGCCTTCCGGATTTGCTCTCAACGGCTCCTAGCTGCCTTGGGGCTATAAAAGGAGCCCCTAGGCGCATGGAGGAGTGAAATAAGGACAGCCAACAAGTGTAGACTTCATTGGAATCAATTCTCGCTCTCCCTCTTGTGTGTAACTCTATAGTTTGTGTAGAAGGCACAGCTATAAGCCTTTAGAGAGAGGAGCAGTGCTGCTAAGAGCTAGAGCAAGATCTTGAGCATATCGTTACTCTGCCGGAGTGCTGCCAAGAAGTTTGTAAGCAGCCGCGGTTCTGTTGTAACCCCACTCAATAGTGAAAGGCTCTATCTGTCATACTGACAGATCTGAGCAAACGGAGGAAGGAGTTGAAATAGACTCCAAGCCCAGGTGTGGCTAACTCCAACGAGGACTAGGCAAGCATTTCAGGCTTGGCCGAACCTCGGGATAAATCCTTGCGTCGGTGTGCTCTGTTCTGTATTGTACTTTGCTCTCTGTCTTGCTCGCTTATATATCTGCACTTCACTACTTACTTGTGGTACTAGCTTTCCTTGAAGTGCAGGATATTCGTAAGACAGGAACTTCAATTCCACTGCAACCTACTCGAAGGGTTCTTCACTCCACTGCGATCTTATCTTCGAGTAGAGTAAGAATTAAGTTTTAAAGTGATAATTTTTATTCGCCTATTCACCCCCCCCCCCTCTAGGCGACATCCAGATCCTGTTCCCGGGCCAAAGGGAACTTTCAATGACTGGGGAGAAAAAGATGTTCTCCTCCTATGAGAAAAACCAAGATCCCCAACGAGCTATCACATTCGGGGATGGAAATCAAGGTTTGGTCAAAGGATTGGGTAAAATTGCTATATCACCTGACCACTCTATTTCCAATGTTTTTCTTGTAGATTCTTTAGATTACAACTTGCTTTCAGTTTCACAATTATGTAAAATGGGTTACAACTGTCTTTTTACGGATGTAGGTGTTATTGTCTTTAGAAGAAGTGATGATTCAGTAGCTTTTAAGGGAGTGTTAGAGGGTCAGCTATACTTAGTTGATTTCAATAGAGCTGAACTCGACACTTGCTTAATTGCTAAGACTAACATGGGTTGGCTCTGGCATCGCCGACTAGCCCATGTTGGGATGAAGAATCTTAACAAGCTTCTAAAGGGAGAACACATTTTGGGACTAACAAATGTTCATTTTGAGAAAGACAGGATTTGTAGCGTATGCCAAGCAGGGAAGCAAGTTGGTGTTCATCATCCACACAAGAACATCATGACTACTGACAGGCCACTCGAGCTACTCCATATGGATTTATTCGGACCGATAGCTTACATAAGCATCAGCGGGAGTAAGTACTGTCTAGTTATTGTGGATGATTATTCTCGCTTCACTTGGGTATTCTTTTTGCAGGAAAAATCTCAAACCCAAGAGACTTTGAAGGGATTCTTGAGACGGGCTCAAAATGAGTTCGACTTGAGGATCAAGAAGATAAGAAGCGACAACGGAACGGAGTTCAAGAACTCACAAATAGAAGGCTTTCTTGAGGAGGAGGGCATCAAGCATGAGTTCTCTTCTCCTTACACGCCACAACAAAATGGTGTAGTGGAGAGGAAGAATAGAACTCTATTGGACATGGCAAGGACCATGCTTGATAAGTACAAGACTTCGGATCGGTTTTGGGCCGAGGCGGTCAACACCGCTTGCTACGCCATCAACCGATTGTATCTACACCAAATCCTCAAGAAGACATCATATGAACTCCTCACCGGTAAAAAGCCCAATGTTTCATATTTTAGAGTCTTTGGTAGCAAATGCTTTATTCTTGTTAAAATAGGTAGAAAATCTAAATTTGCTCCTAAGGCTGTAGAAGGCTTTTTACTTGGTTATGATTCAAACACAAGGGCATATAGAGTCTTTAACAAGTCCACTGGACAAGTTGAAGTTTCTTGTGACATTGTGTTTGATGAGACTAATGGCTCTCAAGTAGAGCAAGTTGATCTTGATGAATTAGATGATGAAGAGGCTCCATGCATCGCGCTAAGGAACATGTCCATTGGGGATGTGTGTCCTAAGGAACCCGAAGAGCCTCCACAAGCACAAGATCAACCATCTTTCTCCATGCAAGTATCTCCACCAACTCAAGATGAGGATGAGGCTCAAGACGATGAAGGAGAAGATCAAGAAGATGAGCCACCTCAAGAGGACGGCAATGATCAATGGGGAGATGCCAATGATCAAGACAAGGAGGATGAACAAGATCAAAGGCCGCCACACCCAAGAGTCCACCAAGCAATCCAACGAGAGCACCCCGTGAACACCATCCTAGGAGACATTCATAAGGGGGTAACCACTCAATCTCGTGTTGCTCATTTTTGTGAACATTACTCTTTTGTTTCCTCCATTGAGCCACAC
Organism: Zea luxurians; assembly: GCA_029449295.1. NCBI lineage: Eukaryota > Viridiplantae > Streptophyta > Magnoliopsida > Poales > Poaceae > Zea > Zea luxurians. The sequence goes on from JAOPSE010000380.1 coordinate 514,466, forward strand.
AGGGTAGAGGAAGCACTTCGAGATTCGGATTGGGTGTTGGCAATGCAAGAGGAGCTCAATAACTTCACGAGGAATGATGTATGGCATTTAGCTCCACGTCCTAACAAAAATGTTGTAGGAACCAAGTGGGTCTTCCGCAACAAACAAGATGAACATGGTGTGGTGACAAGGAACAAAGCACGACTTGTGGCCAAATGGTATTCACAAGTCGAAGGTTTGGATTTTGGTGAAACCTATGCACCCGTAGCTAGGCTTGAATCAATTCGTATATTACTTGCCTATGCTACTTACCATGGCTTTAAGCTCTACCAAATGGACGTGAAGAGTGCCTTCCTCAATGGACCAATCAAGGAAGAGGTCTATGTTGAGCAACCTCCCGGCTTTGAAGATAGTGAGTACCCTAACCATGTCTATAAACTCTCTAAGGCGCTTTATGGGCTCAAGCAAGCCCTAAGAGCATGGTATGAATGCCTAAGAGATTTTCTTATCACTAATGGCTTCAAAGTCGGCAAGGCTGATCCTACTCTCTTTACTAAGACAATTGAGAATGATTTGTTTGTATGCCAAATTTATGTTGATGATATCATATTTGGGTCTACTAACAAATCTATTTGTGAAGAGTTTAGTAGGATCATGTTTCAAAAATTCGAGATGTCAATGATGGGGGAGTTGAAGTATTTTCTAGGATTTCAAGTGAAGCAACTCCAAGAGAGCACCTTCATTTGCCAAACGAAATACATTCAAGATATACTCACCAAGTTTGGAATGAAGGATGCCAAGCCCATCAAGACACCCATGAGAACCAATGGGCATCTCGACCTCGACACGGGAGGTAAATCCGTAGATCAAAAGGTATACCGGTCGATGATAGGTTCTTTACTCTATTTATGTGCCTCTCGACCGGATATTATGCTTTCTGTATGCATGTGTGCAAGATTTCAAGCCGATCCTAAGGAAGTTCACCTTAGGGCCGTAAAGAGAATCTTGAGATATTTAGTTCAAACACCTAAGTTTGGCCTTTGGTACCCCAAGGGATCCTCCTTTGATTTATTAGGATATTCTGATGTTGATTGGGCAGGGTGTAAGATTGATAGGAAGAGCACATTAGGGACTTGTCAGTTTCTAGGGAGATCCCTGGTGTCTTGGGCTTCAAAGAAACAAAACTCAGTAGCTCTTTCTACCGCTGAAGCCGAGTACATTGCCGCTGCCCATTGTTGCGCGCAATTGCTTTGGATGAGGCAAACCCTTAGGGACTATGGCTACAAATTTAGCAAAGTCCCTCTCCTATGTGATAATGAGAGTGCAATCCGCATGGCGGATAATCCCGTTGAACACAGCCGCACTAAGCACATAGCCATTCAGTATCACTTTCTGAGAGATCACCAACAAAAGGGGGATATCGAGATAGCCTATATAAACACCAAAGATCAATTGGCCGATATCTTTACCAAGCCTTTAGATGAGCAATCCTTTACCAAACTTAGGAATGAGCTAAATATTCTTGATTCTAGGAATTTTGATTGATTCTTTGCACACATAGCTCATTATATACCTTTGATTATATCTCTTTTATGTCTATGACTAATGTGTTTTTAAGTGTATTCTCATGCTTAGTCATAGAATTGAAAGGGAAACAGAGTATTCGGCAAAGAAGGAGCTTCCACTCAACTCCATCAATATTTACCAGTATTCCGCATCATTCTCCACTTTGGTATAATCTTCACTCATATTCTTTTATTTGCCACTGAGAAGAAAGTAAAAAGGGCTTATATTTCACTCGTAAGTATCCGTTTTTGGCGATTCATGCCAAAGGGGGAGAAAGTATGAGCCCAAAGCAAAAGGACTGCACCACCACCGAATTTTAAAAATGAAGTTTTTTAAATTGATATCTTATTGTGTTCAAAAGGGGGAGAAAGTAGTATCTTCAAAACTTGCAAAACCCTCTTGAACACTAAGAGGAGAATTTTATTTAGGGGGAGTTTTGTTTAAGTCAAAGAAAAAGCATTTCAAACAGGGGGAGAAAATTTCAAATCTTGAAAATGCTTCTTTCAATCTTATTCATGTACCTTTGACTATTTGCAAAATGTTTTGAAAAGAATTTTTAAAAAGGATTTGCAAAAACAAAACCCGTGGTGCAAATGTGGTCCAAAATTTTAAATAAGAAGAAAACCATCCATGCACATCTATTGAAATAATTTTATTGGTTTCAATTCTAAGCAACCTTTGCACTTACCTTATGCAAACTAGTTCCATTCAGCACTTATATATTTGCTTTGGTTTGTGTTGGCATCAATCACCAAAAGGGGGAGATTGAAAGGGAAATAGGATCAAACCTTTTCCTATATGATTTTTGGTGGTTGAATTGCCCAACACAAACAATTGGACTAACTAGTTTGCTCTAGATAATGAGTTCTACAGGTGCCAAAGGTTCACAACAAACCAATACAAGTCAAAAGATAGGGTTCAAAACTAAGGAGCAAAATATACCAAGGCAGCCCTGGTCTAGCGCACTGGACTGTCCGGTGTGCCACCGGACAGTGTCCAGTGCACCAGGGTGGATCAAATCAAACTTGCCAGCTTCGGGAATTTGGGAGGCCGCTCCGCTATAATTCACTGGACTGTCCGGTGTAACACCGGACTGTCCAGTGTGCCAGTGGAGCAACGGCTACTTCGCGCCAACGGTCGTCTGCAGAGAACATTAAATGTGCTACAGTGCACGCCTGCGCGCGTAGAAGTCAGAGCACGCGCTAGAAGGCCCACTGGACAGTCTACAGGACCTGTCCGGTGCACCACCGGACTGTCTGGTGGCCCCAATTGTCAGAGCTCCAACGGTCGGAACCCAGCGGCCTGGTGATGTGGCTGGCGCACCGGATAGTGTCCGGTGGCGCACCGGACTGTCCGGTGTGCCATACAACAAAAGCCTTCACCAACAGCCATATTGGTGGTTGGGGCTATAAATACCCTCCAACCACCACTCTTCAAGGCATCCAAGCATTCACTACACCTCATTCAATACAAGAGCAATACACAACACTCCAAGACACAAATGAAAGCCTCCGATCGAATCAAAGTCCCCAATCCAACTCTAGTTTTTAGGACTTGTGAGGAGATCGACTTGTGTTCTTTTGTTGCTCTTGTTGCTTGGTTGGCTTTCTTCTTTCTCTCATGCTTACTCTCAAAACCTTGTAAGCGAAGCAAGAGACACCAATTGTGTGGTGGTCCTTGCGGGGTCTAAGTGACCCGAGAAATCAAGGAAGGAAGCTCACTCGGTCTAAGTGACCGTTTGAGAGAGGGAAAGGGTTGAAAGAGACCCGGTCTTTGTGACCACCTCAACGGGGAGTAGGTTTGCAAGAACCGAACCTCGGTAAAACAAATCACCGCGTCTCACTCCTTATTTGCTTGTGATTTGTTTTCGCCCTCTCTTTCGGACTCGATTATATTTCTAACGCTAACCCCGGCTTGTAGTTATGCTTAAATTTATAATTTTCAGATTTCACCTATTCACCCCCCCTCTAGGCGACTTTTAGCAGCAATCCCCCCCGCCCCAGCTCTCCTCTCCCTGCGCTGAGGCCGCAATCCCTGCCGCCCCAGCTCTCCTCGCCCCTAGATTTTTCCCGCGGCCGTAATCCCTGCCGCCCCGCTCTCCTCGCCCCCAGATCGCCGCCTCCACTATCACTGAGATACCATACCAAGCAGCTGGAGCAGACCAAGATGTCGCTCGAGGAGGCCAAGCTGGACATGGCCAAGCAGCAGCACGTGAGCAAGAGCCTCGCGTCCGCCCGGCGTGGTGGCGTGCTGGAGCAGAGAAGCATTAGGGACCTCATGTTCGGCGGCGCGAACGAGGAGATCATGGTGCTGCGCGCGGAGCTCCGGGCAGCGGTGCAGGGTGAGGAGAGGAGACACAAGGTGCTGGACGACCTCTCCGCTGCGCCTCGCCCCCAGATCTTGCACGCGGCCGTAATCCTTGTCGCCCCTAGATCGCCGCCTCCACTATCGCTGATATACCAGACCAAGCAGCTGGAGCAGACCAAGATGTCGCTCGAGGAGGCCAAGCTAGAGATGGCCACGCTGTAGCAGCAGCAGGCGAGCAAGAGCCTCGCGTCCGCCCAGCGCGGCAACGTGCTGGAGCAGAGGAGCGTCAGGGACCTCATGTTCGGTGGCGCGGACGAGGAGATCATGATCCTGCGCGTGGAGCTCCGGGCGGCGGTGCAGGGCGAGGAGCCGCAAGGCGCTGGACGATCTCTCCTCCACGCTCTCGGACGTGACCATGGAGGCCAGGCAGGTCAAGGCCTGGCTATCCGAGGCATAGGCCAAGCTGGAGGCCGCCATGCCAAGGCCGTCCGGCTACACGCGATGCTGTGTGCCATGTCCGACGAGCGCGACCGCTACAGGCTCGAGGCCGACGAGTGTGTGGCGGCCTAGGGCGACAAGGAGCACGTGCTCCTCGACTGCGTGCGCGCGTCCGAGGGCGATGCGAGCCGGGCGCGGCAGGAGAACACCAGGCTGGTCGAGTCGCAGCGCGTCGTCCGCGATGAGAACGCGCGTCTGCGGGACATCCTCAAGCAGGCCATGGCCGAGGCTAGCACCGCCAAGGGCTCGCTCGAGCTTGCTAGGACCGAGAACGTGCGCCTCAGCGCCGCCGTCACCGACAAGGATGGCACGCTGCAGAGCCTCTGCCAGGAGTACGAGTGCGTTAGAGTCAGCGAGGCCACGACGCAAGGTAGCCTCAGGGAGCTCAACAGCCTCCTCGCCACCACCACGACGGTGTGCAGCACCCCCTTGTCCGCCAAGATCGCCCCCGCGCCGGGCTACGGCCTCGAACAACGTCTTCCGAATGGCAGCAGCAAGAAGGGAACGCCACAGTCGCAGCGGTGGATGCTGGACAAGCCACGGACGCCGAGCAGCCAGAGGACGTACTCGATCGGCGCAGGGAGAGGAGAGCCAAGGCGGGAGATTGCTGCGATGTCGGGCGGAGGCGCGGTGAAGCCGTGGTGGACACCCTCGTTGCGTCCTTATAGAGTAGTAGATCTGGGAGAACTCCCTGCGGACGGCGGCGAGGAGGTCATCGACGTAGAGGAGGTGGAGTATCTTGTGGTATACGGCGACGAAGACAAGGCCGAGGTCATTATGGAAGGTCCACTTGAGGGCGTAATTGTCCTAGGAGAAGCTGCCGTCGGCGGATCGCTCCTTGAGGAGAAAGGAGCGGATGAGGGCGTCGATGGGGGAGCCCTTGAGGGCTGCGGCGCCGAGCGCCCGGCAGGACGACCACAGGATGAGGTCGCCCCGGGTGAAGATGAGCAACTCCTCCAGCATGGTGGCGACCCTACCTCTACCTGTGGATCCGACTGATGAATCATCATCAATTTCATATCATATCGTATATAGTATGAATGGATTAGCCGATCAGGATCTAATCCAATTAGAACGAACAAGTCCCAATTGTAATTGATAAGGGGTATTGCCCCTGGATCTAGACAGGAGAGCGATCGAGCAGCAACGCCAAGCCTACAGCTACAACGGGGGAATTTGACTAAATTCGGAAGCGCACCCATGCTGGAGGATCTGCGGCGCGTGGTGGCCGGGCCGCGAATCTCGAATACCCCGCGACCGCGCCGCAGATTGCCGCCCCGGCTCTCCATGTAAGGCACGTCCATGACATCAATGAGTTTGCAATTTATTGTGATATTCTTAGCATCAATGAGTATCTGTTTGAGTTGTAAGACTTTGTGATATTTTCTGAAGATTTGTATAAGTTTGTAATTTATTTTGATAGTCTTAGCATTTAAATGATGCAATTGACATGACATTATTAAAATCAAGTATAAAAATCTGCATGGTATGACGATTATAATGTAGTGGTGAAACAACTAGATTAAAAGAACAAAATTTATGTTTGGTTAGGATCACAAATGGATTATAAAATATTTTCTCATAACAGTATAACACACATTCGCATATAAGTTATCTTAGTATTATATATGTTTCCGTTGCAACGCACGGGCACTCGCCTAGTTTAGAAAGGTTTTTGATTTGTCTTTTCTTAGACTTTTTAGTTTAAGTTTCGTTTGTTTTGTTAACTTGATTTTTTTAAGAATCTGTTTGTTGGGGGCTTGTTCTCAAATGCTATGAATTAAGAACAAGGCAACATAAAATGTTAAAGGTTAATATCCTTCGTCTTCTGAAGCATTATTTCCCATAGGATATAATGATCTTCATACGAAGGTAATGAAGGACATACCTTCATCATAACATCGCATGTTAATGAAAGAAGAATTATATGAAACATAAAAGACAACATGAATAATGATATGACATTGCTAACATATTTATTATTATCGTGAATAAACAGAAACAATATTGTATTACATTTGTACCTTCAGCTTGACAGAAGGCAAAAGTCCAAGCGTGACGCACGATTGAATACAAGTCAACGTGAACAGTACGGGGATACTGTTCATCTATTTATAGGCACAGGACGCAGCCTGTGAAAAATTATAGTTATGCCCTTTGCATTCACTATTGACTTATAGAAAAATCTATGAGGACTAGATAGCCTTTTCCCTTTTAAGTCGGTTCCTCTTCCCGCGATTGAGCTGAAGCTTCCTTTCGCATGGCTTCGGAGCAACAGCAACCTTCGTCACGATCATGCCCTTCTCATCGTATATGCTTTTAATCCTGAATCTGAAGGTACTTGTCTATAAACCATACTTGGAAGACATTGTTAAATTACGTTTTTGAGGACCTTCGGAGGACAAAGGCCCCCAACAGTAGCCCCTCGCAGTATTAATTTGTTTAGGGTAACAAATTCAGACTGCGACATGGATGAAGGCCTTAAGCCGAAGGTCCAAAAAACACCTTCCCTTTGCTAGAATAGCAACAGTCAATGACAGGCGGGACCCTCCAGTCTGGGATGTTCCGAGCGTATAAATAAGAACTTGCAGCAACCGCTTTTGGTACACTACTTGTGCCATTTGCTTTATTTTCTCAATTTCATAGCTCCTACTTATTGACGCTTGCTAGTTTTTCAAGCTTCCTCAGCTTCGGTTTGAAAGATACATTTTTGCCATTTCTGAAGAGTAATGTCTCAAGACAAGAAGGCCGTTGCGGACACGAAGCTGACTGAAGAGGAGAAGCTTTTTGAAGAGAAGAAGGCTGCAAATCCTTACATAGCTGGGTTTATCGAGTCAATGGCAAAAACAAACACAGAAAAGATTACTATGGAAATATTGGAGGGCCTGTCTGAGGATACTAGTGACAGCGATAGCTATGATGCAGAAAGTGGTGGCGAAGATTCTGAGGATCGACCCTGGAGGCCTAGCCATACAATTTTCGGAAAATCTTCCATTAAGCAAAGTCACCTCTAAAACATGAGGGGAAGATACTTTCGAGATATGTCTATTGTGAGAATTGGTGGAGACAACAAAGTCCCTGCCCCTGAGGAAGACGAAGTAGTGATTTACCGAAGCTTCTTCAAGGCTGGGCTTCAGTTTCCATTGAGCAGGTTTGTAGTCGAAGTGCTGAAAATTTATCAGATTTACCTTCATCAGATAACCCCCGAAGCTGTTATTAGAATGGGGATTTTTGTTTGGGCGGTGAGAAGCCAGGGACTGGAGCCCAGCGCAAAATGCTTTTGCAGTATGCACGAGCTTGTGTACGAGACAAAGGCCATGGGCAAAGAACAATATCATAAGAATTTTGGCTGCTACGGATTTGCCGCCCGCCCAAATGCAAGCTACCCGGTGCCAACATACCAGAAAAAGTGGCTCGGGGCCTGGATGGAGGAATGGTTTTATGTGAAAAATGACTTGAAGGCAAGAGAAGATATTAAGGAAGTTATTATGCGCCCTATTTAGTCCCGCTTCAGCCTCCGAGGGCCGAAGGTTGAAATTGACGAAGCCGTCGAAGCATGTCAAAAGGCATTTGGTATTGTCTGCTTCTTTATTGGTATGAGAGATTTGGTATAAGAGCACATAGCATACAGAGTATGGCCGCTTATAGAGAGCTAGGAAATGCCGAAGGAAACCGTCACCAAATCTAGTGAAGGTGAACTGGTCCGGTTAAAGTACACATTCAGATACGGGGATAAATTCGATGAACCGAACGATGAGTGGCTAAAATGCATTGAAGTTACCAGTGATGAGCTGCTTGGATCGTATTCTAAGGTGGAAGATAATGCACTATCTACAGCCTTCGGAGGCCAGGGAAAGAAGAGATTGAACAGAGTTTTTGACGCTATTGGCTTTGTTTACTCGGACTACCGTTATCCACTGCGACGCCAGGGAAAGAAGAGGAAACCTGCTGCTTCGGCCACTCTAGATGAGCCTACACTGAAGGGCAAAAAATTGAAGGTCCTTACTGAAAGTGCATTCATCCCTTTTGTGAGTTTTGGTGATTTGGATAACAACACATTTAAAGGTCTAACAAGTTTGCTAAGTGTTGAACAGGAAATTCAGTATGATGAACATACTTGACATAGTGAATAATGATCAGTGAACAAGGTTCAACACAAGGTCAAATAACCAGTGAGACAATGCAAATGGATATAATATGGTCTCTATATTGGTTTGAATATATGGACATGTCCTGAGAAATCACTATGCATAAATATGATCAGAATAGAGGATAAAGTGATTAAGAGGACTGGTTAAGCCAAAGTGGATAAGATATGAGGAATCGTGAATTGGCTTGACCATATTACTACCAGTCCATATATGCTTCTATGAGAATCAAACTAGAGCTTGATTGGTTTTAACAATTATATCTAAAAGACATTCAAGCAAGGTTCACAATATTGAAGAAATGATTCTCTCATTGGATGCTCAATATGATGTGACTCAAGAATGGCTTGATAGGGTGAAGATAGCAAGGAAAGGGCTTCGAGGAACTAAGCGAAGGTGAAGGCCAAGCGACGGCTTGTGGACCGAGGTACCATGGCTAAGGTGAAGAAGAGAGTACTTGCACTAAGTCGATGAACTAATCAGCTATGAAGAGTTATAACATGTTGATGCATCAGTACGGTGACTTGAAGCCATGATTTGAACTCACATATGGTGATATGGTACAAGTCACAGGGTTTGATTTATGTTTGCTTCAAAAGGTGAGACAAAGATGTTTGTGATCCTTATGAAGCAACGCCATGGAGAAATCACACATGAGACACCAATGACTCAAGGAGTTTACTTAATTATATTTTATTTAACTTGAGTATAGGAATCGTCGTACTATAAAGAGGGCTCCAAAAAGAAGGTTGGTGTTTTGCCAAAGCTCAAGCCTCTATATTCAAAAGCTATTTTTTGAAAACCAAAAATCTCTTTAAAATTCTATGGTTGACCATGGTTAGGTTTGAGAAACCTAGAGTGTTCTTGTTGAAAAGCAGCTGAACTTCTTCAACTGCAGCTGAGCTTTTCAGCTGAGCTGAACTTCAGCTGAGTTGAGCTTCTTCAGCTGCAGCTGAGCTGAACTTCAGCTGAGTTGAGCTTCTTCAGCTGCAGCTGAGCTTTTCAGCTGAGCTGAACTTCAGCTGAGTTGAGCTTCTTCAGCTGCAGCTGAGCTGAACTTCAGCTGAGTTGAACTTTCTCAACTCCAGCTGAACTTCAACTTCAACTGGGGTCCAGGCAGGTTCAACCGGGGTCCAGGGCAAGTTCAACCGGGGTCCAGAGAGGTTCAACCGGGGTCCAAGAAAAGTTCAGCCGGGGTTTTTTTCCCGGACCTCACTGGTCAATACCGGTTGAACCGGCCCTAGGGGCGGTTCAACCGGTGTCAGGACCTGTTTTTGCAGCCTGACTTGCAGTCTGCCAGTCTGACTGGCAGACTGTCTGTCAGCCTGCCCCAGGCGGTTGAACCGGTCTTAGGGGCGGTTCAACCGGTCTTGGTCAACTTTGACCAGTCTGCGGTCAGTCTGCGCGTCAGTCTGCCAGTCAGACTGGCAGACAGGCTGCCAGGCCTGCCAGGGGCGGTTCAACCGCCCTAGGGGGCGGTTCAACCGGTCTCAGGCAGCAAAATCGGCCCCAACGGCTAGTTTTGAGCTCCACCTATATATACTCACTCCTACCTCTCACCCCACAGTAGTGAGCACGATTTGAACTCCATTTCTAACCCAAGAAACACCTCCCTCTCTCTCTCACACATCTCTTGCCTCTCCCATTTCAAATCTTTGGAGAGAAATCTTTGAGTGAGCTTGAGAGCTGCGGTTTTGTGCTTCATCTCTAAATCTCTCTTGCTCTTCTTCTTCATTCGAGCTTTGGTACTACATCGAGTTCTTTGTGGATTCATTACTCTTGGAGCTTCTAGCTCCTAGACGACTAGGTGTCTTTTGTGAGTCTCCAAATCTTGTGGAAGACCACAAGAAAGTTTGTATTACCCGCTCGTTTGAGCAAAGATTAGTGTGTGAGCTTGACCTTTGTGGTCGGCAAAGGGAGGATTAGGGTTGAAAGAGACCCGGCTCTTTGTGGGCGCCTCAACGAGGAAGTAGGGCACCTTGGTGGTGTGACCGAACCTCGGGATAAATCTTGTGTCTCTTGTGTTCTTGCTCATTGTGTTTGTTTGTGTTCTTCGTTCTCTCACCATCCCGCGAAAGAATTGTTTATATCTTTTTGGTGTGTGGATTTTGAGAAGTGCCCTTCTCAGATCTACTACTTTGAACCCTGTGGATCATTTAGAACATCTCATTTCCAAAGTTAACTGGGTGAATTTTGAGATCAATTCAGTTTTACCCAGTTTGCTTCTAGTTTTTGTTGAAAAAGTTTTAACTTGCCTATTCACCCCCCCTCTAGGCAACTTTCAATTGGTATCAGAGCCTAATCCTCGTTCTAACGCTTAACCGCGTGAGGAAAGATCATGTCGGGGGGACTAAGAAACGAAAGTGCTTCTAAGCTTGAAAAAGTTGAGGTTGCCTCGACTTCATCTTATGTTGCAGATGTTGATCCTAGGGCAATAGATCTTGCCATGAGAATCGCCGAAAGGATGTTCCTCAAAATGAAGGAAGATGAGGCGAAGAACAAAATTGAAGAAGAAAATGATCGATGGAGACCAAACGACGAATCCACCTCTTCACAAGGTTCGTCTTTCAAATCCACTTCTCATATGTGCTTTATTGCTAATGGGAGTGACAGTGAAAGCGAAAGTGAGGATGAGGAGGAGCAAGAAAGTGATAGTGAAGATGAGGATGATCTTCAACAATTCTTCGCTCAGCTAAGCAAGAAACATCGGATGAGCTTGCTCAAACTCATGAAAAGAGCGGAAGAACAAAAAGAAATGCTTCATAAGCAAGAAGACTTCCTCATCAGAAAAATCGAAGATTTAGAAAAGTTGACCAAAGAGCATGAGAAGCTAAAGTGCTCTCATGATGATTTGGTCCAAAGGTATGAAGACATTTCAATTGAGCAAATTAAAGCCGTTCATCATTCATCATATATTGCTCAATTAGAAAATAAAAATGCTATGCTCAAGAACACAATAGAAAAGATAAATATTGAAAATGTAGCTTTGCAAGAAAAACATGATATGCTTATGTACTCTCATAATAAATTTATGGATTCACATATCATGTTAGAAATGGCTCATGAGGTTGTGTTAACTAATTTGAAATCATACCAACCTCACATATGCACATGTACTCAAATAGAAACTATATTATCATGTGCTAACAAATGTTGCTCTCAAGAAAGCCAATCTTCCATTGAGCTAGAATTTTCAGGAACAAGTAATGTTTCCTATGCAAAAGAAAACAATGAGCTCAAGGAAGAAAATGAGAGGCTAAGAAGGAGCTTGATTCAATTGAAGGGAAAGTGTCATGCTCAACCTTCTCAAGATAACCGTGATAACATGGTGAAGAAGCTTGAAAAGGGGACAATCGTAGCATGCACAAACCCCCTTCAAAAGAATGCTAAGTTCCCTAAGAAAGGCATGAGCAAACATCAAGAGAAGAAAGCCAAAGCTCATGACAAGTGCCTCAACCATGCCTCCACATGCTCCACACAAGGTAACAAACAAGCCACTCTTCCAAATAAGAGAAGATGCACTAGAAAGTGTTATCAATGTCATGAGAAGGGACATGAGATTAAGTCATGTCCTTACATAAAAGATAGTGGCTTAACTTTAGAAAGAAAGAGGCTTACTAACCATGTAGCAAACAAGAAGCAAGGCAAGAAGGAGTCTTGCAAAATTAAAAATCAGATTTGCTACACTTGCCGAAGAAAGGGACACCTATGCAAGGATTGTCCCATGAGTAAGTATCCTAAGCCTACCATGTCAATTCATTCATATTCGCTTAGGAGACCCAAAAATGACATTTGTGCTAGAAAGGTAATTAGTTCACCTAAAACTAGCACAAAGGCCATTTGGGTGCCTAAGTACTTGTTAGCTAACCTTGGTGGACCCATCCAAAGATGGGTACCAAAATGTACTTGATAAGTTTTGCAGGTACCCACAGATGATATGAAGCTTTGGGGTGCTTGAGCGGTTTAACTCAATCCTTATCTCAAGCTATCAATCTTACATTGACTATTCTTTTAAGATAGGCCCAAAGATGAATTGAGTTGTTATATCACTAACTTCATATTCATCTCTAGCAAGAACTTGTGTTGTAGGGAATAAGGATTAACCTTTGTGGGAATCAAGCAAAAGGCCTACAACCAAGTGATATCCAAAGGATGGTAACAATTAATTCTTAAGTGCACATTGCTTTTAATTGGTATATTCCTTTGTGTCTTTAGTAGCCACATAGGAAAAATGAAGCACTTGAGAATGAACTTAAAAGATTTTACCTTGCTTTGGAAAGGATCTAATTATATGGTAGATTGTAAGTTTATATTTTTATATTATGACAATCTACATGCTTTAGATTGGTTGTATGTATCTTGTGGCATATTTCAAGTTAATCATCATATTATTGCCATGACCTAGACATAAAGAGTATTATCCCACGTTCTTAAATGAATAGAGTGCTAAGTAAGAAATTCAAATTCTTAAAGCACTTATCAAAAGGGGAATTCTCTATATGACTAGAGTTGTGAGACTAATGTTTTTATCTGAGTGATTTATATAGTTTCACAACATGAGAATGTGTTTCCCAAATGGAGTGTGACATTCAACGTTCAAAGAAGATCTAATCAATACTATGTGATGTATTCATTCTTGTTTAAATTGGTTTTGAGTCTTCTACATTAATCACTCTTCATGTTATAAATTAAACTTGCCCTATAAACTTAATTAAACAATCATGCTACTTTTATCTTGTTTCAATTGATGTTATGCATGATGCCTGTAAGGGTAATTTAGTTCATATTATGAGGTTTCCTTAATTTAGTAACCTTCTTGTCATTCATATAATAGAGGTTGCTAAATAGGAAACTATTGCTTGTGTTTCTAATGCAATCTCTTTTAAGCTATTTCATGGAAATTCATAAGTAGAGATTGTGCTCTTTCATTTGGTAAAATCACAAGCATTAAAGGTTAATCTTCACCTAAAAGAAAGATTAGGAATGCTCAAGGCAAAGGTATGGAACTAATTGTTTCATTTGGTATGTGATCAATAATAGTTCCTTTCAAGTGGCATTCTTTCAATTGGTAATAATCTATTTTATGGAAAGAAATGTCAATATGAAGGATAAATTCCTTTTGGCTTAAATTTGTAAATTGGTGCATATTGTTAATTCACTCCTCCATGTGCATTAACTTCAAAGGAATTTAATTTATGCCTTTATGCCTCATAAACGATGATTTGTTTGCCATTCATATATAGATATCATCATTCATTAAATATTTCCTTGTACTACTAATACCTCTTTTCAAAGTGTTTTATCGACTAGTTTTAAAAGGAAAAGAGATAACAAAGAAGGAAGTCTCTACAAATGATGAAAAGAAGAATACTAAGGTGACACCACCACAGATAGTAAGATCTGTCAAATTGGTATAACAAATGGTACGTTCTATATGGTGGTAAGTATTCTTAGGCATAAGTTATTTCATTGCAAATTTGTCATGCCTTGATCATGGTATTTAATGTACTCCTCATGAGACTCTTAACTGAATTGAAAGTGCATGTGGTAAGTCATTCAAATACTTGATGCACATATCTAGTGGGAGAACATTATATATCTTGTGTCGTAGAGAATAAGTTTCCCTTGAGTAAGCTATACTAAGACAATCCAAAATGGTAAATTTGTATCTCATTCATAATGGATTGTAATCTTTGTTTGTTTAATAGCTACTCTTGATGCAGTTTAAAATTCCCTTATAGTTAAATCTAAAAGTGCATAAGAATTTTTTTTGTTGATATTCATCTCATACATATGCACTAACATGGATTTGATTTTTAAACTGTAAAAGGTACAATTAGTGATCCATACTCTCTAAATTTTGGAAACCCATATTTTGATATCTTAGAAATCTACTTCAATCAGTATCCATACGCTTCACATTGAATTGGATCACTAAGTTGTAAATTTCATGCATAACTTGTCTTCATGATATGAATGCTTGTGTGACTAACCTTGATAAGCTAGGTGCAACCAAGAACAAGCTAGGTTCATCATCAAGAAGGCAACACAATGATGTATCAAGAAAAGGAGAAAAGGCTCCTATTCTTAACTCTAGTTTTTATCTGTGTGATTAAATATTGACTTGAAACCATGTAAGATGGTTGTCAAGTATATTTGGGTGCCTGCACAAAGAGAAAGGTCACAATAAGGATTGTGTGGGTACTCAAGGCTCTTCCTACTAATCTCAAAGGACCCAATTCAAATTGGGTACCAAGATATGAAGCTTAAACTTGTTTTGCAGGATCACTCCTTCAATGGATCAAGTTGGGTGCTCGATAATGAATGTATAAATCATATTTAGAGATAGTAGCAAGGGTGGTAACAACTGAATCTCAAGTGCATATTATTTTTAAATCTTATCTCTTTTGTGACTTGTGTAGCCACTAAGGAAAAAGAAGCACTTGAGGATATACATCAATTGTTGATTATGAAATAAAGGTCTAATTGGAAGATGAATGAATATTATCATATGGTGCACAATCCAAAATTATGTGACGTATTCTCTATCTAGTTAATTTGGATTTGATTCTTCTTTATTAGACACTCACCATAATATGGATTAAGTCAGCCCTTTAGACTTCATTGAACAACCATGCATATTATTCATGTCATTTAAAATATATTATGCATGAGGGCTCAAGGGAAATTTAGTCCATATTATGAGGTTTCTCTATTTTAGCAACATGCTTGTCTTCCACATATAAAAGGGTTGCTAAATAAGAAACTAGTGCTTGTGCTACTAATTCCATCTCTTGTGTTGAGTTTATCCATAGAAAATCTATGTTAAGAGATGGTGCTTGTTTTAAATTGGATAAATCACAAGCTTAAAGGATATTATTCAACTAAAGTAAGAAGAAGTTGATCAGAGGCCAAGGTATGAAAACTTCTTCTCCTTCAGTTGTTTTAGTATTCTATCCTTAGTGGGATGTACCATAGTATAGGTTAAATTCCTTGCAATATAAAATGTTCAATAGTGCATATAACTTTGAGATCAACTATATGTGTGCACTAATTTAAAGGAACTAAATCTATCCTTTTGGGTTTCAAGAATGATGATTCATTCTCCATCCACATATAAGGATTATCATTTGTGAAACCCTCCCTTGTGTTTCTAATGCTCTCTTCTCTAAGTGTTTCAATAAGGTCCTTCCAAGTGCTTTCAAGATGCATTCAAAATCTACGGATATAAGAGTCTTGGTTGTTTCAATCATTGAGTTTCAATGGGTCTCATATCAAGTATGATCGAATCAAGAAAAGATGAAAGAAGTTCAAGATCACTTGGTTGGATGAAATCGTAAAGAGAAAAGAGATCACAATGATTCAAGAAGGGAGTTATATATTTTTTTGTCAACCAAATAATGAAGATGTAGTGACATATTTATATGATATCCTTCATTATGAGGTTTGAGGTTCATATTAGCATGATTTACCCTTCAGGATTTCAATTGATATACTTTCAATTCTTAAATCTTCAATTGGTTTAATTTTCATCATCTATATAAAGCATGTTATGTTAAGCCAAGATATAGTACAAACATCTTCTTTAACCTCACATTGTTAATGGGCATAAGTGTACTTTGTGTACTCTTGCATGCACAAATTGAGGGAGAGTTTAGCCTATATCTTGTGAGACTAATGATTTCTTTCAAGTTCATGTTGTGTAGTCTCACACCTTGGTGAAAGAAGAACATCAAATGAGGATGAGTGGTTCCAAGGAAATGATCAAATAATTACCACATGTCACCCCATGGATTAGTTCTTTTGGGAAACGATATGTATTCTCTAGCATGATTTCAATTGTTGCAAATTTATTATGCCCTGGCCAAGATATATGATGAACCCCTCTAAGAATCTTAATTGAATCAAGTGCATGTTACAAGTAATTCGAGTACTTGATGCACACATTTAGGGGGAACTCATTCTATATCTTGTGTCCTTAAAGACTAACATTTTCTTTTAGTGAATTTGTGTAGTTCTTTGAAGAGAATGAGTTTCTCTTGATCGTTTAAAGAGGATAAGTTTCTCTTTGAAATGTCAAGCCTATCAAAAGCAAGAAGATGGAAATTCATGATTATAATGGAGACCATGTGGCATAGAACAAAGGTGTGTCACTCCATGAACTATTGTATTACATTTTTTATTTCTAGGCTCTTACATGCTAGTGTGTGCATGTATATGCAATATCTTAAGTCACACCATAAGGTTACACTTGTGGTGACGATTAAAGAATCTCTAGATATTTGATTAATACCTCTTGTGGTGATGTCATAAGTTAGTCTTAAGTCATCTTAGTGAGGTGTGAGTCAAACATGCTAACTTTTTGGCTTAAAATGTTGCATATCATGTCTATTAGTATACTTGTTGAGTATCAGTAATTCCTTCAATTGGTGCAATTTCATATTTTCATACTTTATTTGTACCAAGGTTCAAATTGTAGGACTTAATCCCCTGGCCTCACAAGTCCAAGTGCATAAGCTAAACAAGTATTCATCACTTGTATGCACACATTTAGGGGGAGAATAGTCTATAATTTGAATCTTTGAGACTAACTTCATTTCCAAGTCTATTATGTGTGTAGTCTCGAATTAGAAAGGAATCTTCGGACAAAGACAATCGCTTCCACTGCAAATTTTGATGGGTATCAAAGATTCTTTGCTCCAATAAATGTATCTTCTATACATCTCATAAGAGAATGAGCTTCTCTTGTATATGCTACTCCAACATCATCTAAAATTGGTAAATATGTATCACATCTTTTTGGATTACAAATATCTGAAGTAGCATAGCTTATAGATTCTCCTGTCTAGAACTTAATTGATTAAATAGTGCACATGTTTCTTATGTTGCATGATTATGTTCAATTGATACTCCTTTTATGCCAATGGTACTTTAAGTTGCAAATAAGTAATCTCAACAGGTATCAATTGAATTCATATATATGTGTGCACTAAAACTTGAGGAGAACTTAGTGTAATATGCAATTAGTGATCTGATTATCTATCAAATTGTATCAATTGGTGGTTTTCAATTGATATTTTTTGTACATGATCACTAGTTGTATAATTCATACTTGTGCAATTTTCATGTTACCTCTTGTTGTGTTAAGAAAATGCTAGGTGACATCTAGACTCTGGGTATCAAGTTTCACCTTCAATTTAGTATGACAATCTTCATTTGATATCTTGGACTTATGTCACAACTATACCAACAAGAGCGTGCAAATGAATTCTAAATCCAACACAAGTTTGGAACCCCCCCTTGAAAAGGTAAAACAAAGGTACATCACTTCATGCCACTTCTACATTACTTTTTTTGTCATCTAAGGATCCTTTTCATGATAGTGTGTTCACATCTTGCTTAAATCATAATTTGTACCCTTTATATTCTTTGTATCCTTTTTGGAGATTTATGACAAAGGGGGAGAAATTGTGCATTAAAGCTTACCTTTAGTCTTACCTTTAGTCTTATGTAACTAAGTGTAAAAAGACTTTTGAAAAAGGGGAGAAATAATTAACAAAAGGGGGAATCATAAGAAAAACATAAGATGTAGAAAATTGATGAGTGCATACTATGTCATGAGCATCACATTTATTTTATGACACACTGCACCCCATGAATAGTATGATATAAGTTGTCTTCACTCTTTGACCCAAATATGTGCTTTTGGCATTTGAAGTACAAAATTGGCATTTTCTGAAATGCACATATTTAGGGGGAGAAATTATATCATAGGATTCAAAATCTTATTTATCAAATCTTATGTAAGCTTTAAATGTGTTGTCATCAATCACCAAAAAGGGGGAGATTGAAAGTGCATTCATCCCTTTTGTGAGTTTTGGTGATTTGGATAACAACACATTTAAAGGTCTAACAAGTTTGCTAAGTGTTGAACAGGAAATTCAGTATGATGAACATACTTGACATAGTGAATAATGATCAGTGAACAAGGTTCAACACAAGGTCAAATAACCAGTGAGACAATGCAAATGGATATAATATGGTCTCTATATTGGTTTGAATATATGGACATGTCCTGAGAAATCACTATGCATAAATATGATCAGAATAGAGGATAAAGTGATTAAGAGGACTGGTTAAGCCAAAGTGGATAAGATATGAGGAATCGTGAATTGGCTTGACCATATTACTACCAGTCCATATATGCTTCTATGAGAATCAAACTAGAGCTTGATTGGTTTTAACAGTTATATCTAAAAGACATTCAAGCAAGGTTCACAATATTGAAGAAATGATTCTCTCAATGGATGCTCAATATGATGTGACTCAAGAATGGCTTGATAGGGTGAAGATAGCAAGGAAAGGGCTTCGAGGAACTAAGCGAAGGTGAAGGCCAAGCGACGGCTTGTGGACCGAGGTACCATGGCTAAGGTGAAGAAGAGAGTACTTGCACTAAGTCGATGAACTAATCAGCTATGAAGAGTTATAACATGTTGATGCATCAGTACGGTGACTTGAAGCCATGATTTGAACTCACATATGGTGATATGGTACAAGTCACAGGGTTTGATTTATGTTTGCTTCAAAAGGTGAGACAAAGATGTTTGTGATCCTTATGAAGCAACGCCATGGAGAAATCACACATGAGACACCAATGACTCAAGGAGTTTACTTAATTATATTTTATTTAACTTGAGTATAGGAATCGTCGTACTATAAAGAGGGATCCAAAAAGAAGGTTGGTGTTTTGCCAAAGCTCGAGCCTCTATATTCAAAAGCTATTTTTTGAAAACCAAAAATCTCTTTAAAATTCTATGGTTGACCATGGTTAGGTTTGAGAAACCTAGAGTGTTCTTGTTGAAAAGCAGCTGAACTTCTTCAACTGCAGCTGAGCTTTTCAGCTGAGCTGAACTTCAGCTGAGTTGAGCTTCTTCAGCTGCAGCTGAGCTGAACTTCAGCTGAGTTGAGCTTCTTCAGCTGCAGCTGAGCTTTTCAGCTGAGCTGAACTTCAGCTGAGTTGAGCTTCTTCAGCTGCAGCTGAGCTGAACTTCAGCTGAGTTGAACTTTCTCAACTCCAGCTGAACTTCAACTTCAACTGGGGTCCAGGCAGGTTCAACCGGGGTCCAGGGCAAGTTCAACCGGGGTCCAGAGAGGTTCAACCGGGGTCCAAGAAAAGTTCAGCCGGGGTTTTTTTCCCGGACCTCACTGGTCAATACCGGTTGAACCGGCCCTAGGGGCGGTTCAACCGGTGTCAGGACCTGTTTTTGCAGCCTGACTTGCAGTCTGCCAGTCTGACTGGCAGACTGTCTGTCAGCCTGCCCCAGGCGGTTGAACCGGTCTTAGGGGCGGTTCAACCGGTCTTGGTCAACTTTGACCAGTCTGCGGTCAGTCTGCGCGTCAGTCTGCCAGTCAGACTGGCAGACAGGCTGCCAGGCCTGCCAGGGGCGGTTCAACCGCCCTAGGGGGCGGTTCAACCGGTCTCAGGCAGCAAAATCGGCCCCAACGGCTAGTTTTGAGCTCCACCTATATATACTCACTCCTACCTCTCACCCCACAGTAGTGAGCACGATTTGAACTCCATTTCTAACCCAAGAAACACCTCCCTCTCTCTCTCACACATCTCTTGCCTCTCCCATTTCAAATCTTTGGAGAGAAATCTTTGAGTGAGCTTGAGAGCTGCGGTTTTGTGCTTCATCTCTAAATCTCTCTTGCTCTTCTTCTTCATTCGAGCTTTGGTACTACATCGAGTTCTTTGTGGATTCATTACTCTTGGAGCTTCTAGCTCCTAGATGACTAGGTGTCTTTTGTGAGTCTCCAAATCTTGTGGAAGACCACAAGAAAGTTTGTATTACCCGCTCGTTTGAGCAAAGATTAGTGTGTGAGCTTGACCTTTGTGGTCGGCAAAGGGAGGATTAGGGTTGAAAGAGACCCGGCTCTTTGTGGGCGCCTCAACGAGGAAGTAGGGCACCTTGGTGGTGTGACCGAACCTCGGGATAAATCTTGTGTCTCTTGTGTTCTTGCTCATTGTGTTTGTTTGTGTTCTTCGTTCTCTCACCATCCCGCGAAAGAATTGTTTATATCTTTTTGGTGTGTGGATTTTGAGAAGTGCCCTTCTCAGATCTACTACTTTGAACCCTGTGGATCATTTAGAACATCTCATTTCCAAAGTTAACTGGGTGAATTTTGAGATCAATTCAGTTTTACCCAGTTTGCTTCTAGTTTTTGTTGAAAAAGTTTTAACTTGCCTATTCACCCCCCCCCTCTAGGCAACTTTCACTTACCCACTGGCCACGCTATATTGAGCCGGCCGTGGTGCCTGAGTTTGGCAGGGAAGCTTCTTCAGCTACTGAATCAGGAAAAGCTGCTCCCCCACGCAAAGGACTGAAGAACCAACTACAAAGCCAAAGCTACCTTCAGCTGAGCTAGTTGAGACGAAGACTGATAAGGGTAAAGCTAAAGAACCAAATATTGGAGAAACAAAAGCGTTAGAAATTTTAAGCCCTTCGACAGAGGTAACAGTGCCAAAGGCATAAAAAAGTTCTACCGCGACTCCCAAGAGGAGAAGGATGGCAAGCGTACTAGATGTGCTAGAAACAGTGAAGACTTTGAACTCAACTCCTTCGAGGAGAATTGACAAAGCTTCGAAAACGCAAACTGAAGTTGAAACAGAGCAGGCCGAAATTGAAATTGCAGTAGCTCAAGCTGGTATCGAAGCTGGGCCTTCAGAGCCCGGTGAGAAAAAGTCTACAGAAATTGAAGAAAAAGCCACAGAGCAAATTTCGCCTGAAAAGGTTGCCACTCCTGCTCCCGAAGCTTTAAAAGAGAGCATTGATTATATTATTCGCCATGCCTCGGGAAAGAGACTTTCTAGAGAAGAAGAACGAGAAGCTCAACATTATGCCCAAAGATTAAAATACCCAAAGGGGGCATTAGTGTTTAATGGTAGTGGGGGAGGAAGACTTTTTATACTGTCTTCTGGATAGTAAGGAGATATCCGTCTGTCAGGAGATGGGGAGAAGCTTCAGATTTCCGAAGCTAGAAGAAGGTCTTTCAGTATTATCAAAGGATGAATTAGCTGATAGTTTAGCACACAATAGCATAAAGGTATAAAGGCGAATTTTGTATTTTAAAACAAATTGTTTCATTTGCTTATACTTGATCTCGTTCTCCTTTTGCAGGGCCTAATCCTTAGCAATGCCCTTAGAGCACAGAAAAACGCTGAAGATGAAGGGCATACAATGGCCTTGAACAACCTTCGTTCAGAGGTGATTGAACTAAGGAACGAAGGCCTTGAAAAAGACAAGATATTAATTTCATTGGTAAACAAAGTAAAAGAAGATGAAGTTAGTTTCAAAGCTCAAGCCGAGGTCCAAAAGAATGAGATCGAAGACCTTCGGAAACAATTAGCAGAGGCCAAAGAGAAATGTGTTGTCGCAGAAGCTGACCGAGAGGCCAGTGAATATTGGAAAAACTATTTAGAAAAAACAGTTGAAGAACTTCGCACATCCAAGGAAAGATGTTTTGAAAAATCTTTGGGATGCATGAAGAAAATAAAGGATAGCTTCGCCAACGTGGGTGCCTTTTCAAACGTAGATAACTTCATATGAGGCGACCCTGAGGGTGTAATCGAGTGGATCAGCGGAGAAGCTAAAGCTTTTGAGGAAATCTTAAGTGATCGTGGGGACGTCTATGCGTTCTCTGGTGCAAGAGGAATTTCAGCTGTCTTGGAGAAGGCGGGTTGTAACCATGTTAAAACCTTGGCCCAGGCTAAAGCTGCCCTCTCCGTGGATGACACGAAGGACCCCTCGGCCGAAGCAAGTTTTCTTGGTGGAAAATTTTTCACTGACATCTGGGAGAATGGTGGCCGAGAAATGGCCCACGAGATAATGAAAAAGAGCGAAAAAGACATTCATGATGCTCGAGAAGCAGCAAAAGAAGCTGAGAAAGCTGCAGAACAAGAGAGACGGATAGGTATTGTTTAACTGGTTTAAGCTTCATCGTTTGCTTTCGTGGCTTCGAACTAATTGATTCTTTCTTTCGCAGCTGAATTATCTCCTCCACCGGAGCCATTTGACCCCCTGGCTGACCCGGAGACGAAGAAAGAAATAGAAATTATCAACATAGCCGAATCTATTGTTGACGAAGTCGTCAACAAGTTACTTAACGAAGTTGCAGAAAAAGTTCTGAAGGAAGAGGACTAGTTGTTGTAAAAACGTTCTTAGGTGGAATGTAACATTTGTTGAACTGAGTCTGTAATATTTGATACGTATGGTTTTGAATCTAATATGTAAACTATGTTGCAATTCACTTCTTTGCGATGCATGAAACTTTTTACATACATACCGTTTTTGAGCCTTCGGCGAAAAAACACCTTCCCTTCTTTTCATGCTTCGTAAAGAAGAATACTTATATTTCGTGAGAGTATCCATACTTTGTAAAGAGCATCCAAGCTTCGTAAAAATATCAATGCTTCGAAAACAATATATCTCTTCTTCCACATCAGAGCTGATGAAGTTATAATTCTCAGTTTACTTTGTGCCTTAGCACCTTTTCACTTTTGTAAAACATTCTCCGAAGATCGACTTCGTTTCCCATTCGTGTGTTATGATGTATGATGTGATGCTATGCGATATGATGCAATGATATGATGCGAAGAATGATGCTAATGCCGAAGACACACGCCCACACTAGAACACAATCTCTACGTCCCCTTAGGAACGATCAAAATCTCTTTGTCGTTTATTTTTCGGCTGTATTTTTGCGTTGATTTTTCGCGCTTCGCCTTATATTTCGGCGGTATTTTCGCGTTGACTTTTCGCGCTTCGCCTTATATTTCGGCGGTATTTGGCTCTGCATTCCCTTAGGAACGACTTTTGAGCAGAAAACTTACTCTGCGCTCCCTTGGGAACGACTTTTTAAGCTTCGGCAAGACTTTCGTTGCGCTCCCTTAGGAACGATTTTCTGAAGCTTTGGCAATTTTCAGGCTTCGTAAATTTGTGAAGAAGATATATTTCATTTTAACAGAAGCGAAATCATTACAAAGAATTAAAACTAGACTTGCATTACTTGTCCATTATTAAAAAAACAAAATGGCGTAGAGTTAAAAAGTGCTTCAGAGGGTAGGATATCTCTCAATAGATGTGCTTTGACTCCGGCACAGTACTGTTAACTATGCGAGCTTCGGATTCCTCCCTGAAATCCCTCTGTTGCTGAGTGTGTTGGCTCCCTTTTGGCTGCTGACACCGTGAATAAGTAGGCTATAGAAGGGGCGGAGGTGGAAGCTGTAGCCAAGGAGCCTGTGGCTGACTAGCCGAAGCAACAGAAGCTGCAGAGTGATTACCCACATATTCTGGTATGTAAGGTGAATGGCACGAAGCAGTGTGCAAGACCTGCTTCGGCTGATTCTGTCGAGCTTCGGCTTCTGCAATCTCCTTCTGCTTTTGGATGGTGATTTGGCACATTCTTGTGGTATGGCCCTTGTCCTCACCACAGAATAAGCAGTAGATCTTTCTAGACTTATCCCCATATCTTCCTCCGAAGCCCTTGGCACCTCTGCCTCTTGGAGCTGGCGGCCAGAAAGAGCTTTGTTGCTGCCCCGAAGATTGTGAGGTATACTGTGGCCTCTACAGCTGACCTCCTTTGTCATCATTCTGAGTGTTGTGAATTGACCTGACGTGCCTCGGATGAATTCTTCCTCCGAAGCCCCTGGTCATTTCAGAGAATCTGTAAGTTTCTTCCCTTCTTTGGCGGAAGTCATTATCAGCTCGGATGTACTCATCCATTTTCTGAAGCAGCTTCTCCAGAGTCTGCGGGGGCTTCCTAGCGAAGTACTGAGCCGTAGGTCCCGGCCGAAGACCCTTAATCATGGCCTCAATGACAATCTCATTGGGCACTATAGGCGCTTGTGCCCTTAGTCTCAAGAACCTTCGTACGTATGCTTGAAGGTATTCTTCGTGATCTTGCGTATATTGGAACAAAGCTTGAGCTGTGACCGGCTTTGTTTGGAAGCCTTGGAAGCTGGTGACCAACATGTCCTTAAGCTTCTGCCACGATGTGATTGTCCCTGGCCGAAGAGAAGAATATCATGTTTGAGCTACATTCCGGACCGCCATGACGAAGGACTTCGCCATAACTGCGGTATTGCCTCCATACGAAGATATAGTTGCTTCGTAGCTCATGAGAAACTATTTTAGATCTGAATGCACATCATACATGAGAAGCTGGGGTGGCTTGTACGATGGGGGCCATGGAGTAGCCTGCAGTTCTGCTGCCAAGGGAGAAGCATCATCAAAGGTAAAGGTATCATGATTAAAATTATCATACCATCCATCTTCGTTGAATAGGCCTTCCTGGCGAAGCTCCCTGTGCTGGGGCCTTCGGTTTTGTTCGTCTTGAACTAGATGGCACACTTCTTCAGTAGCTTCGTCAATCTGTCTTTGAAGGTCAGCCAGTCGCGCCATCTTCTTCTTTCTTTGTACTTGCTGATGAATGATCTCCATATCTCTGATCTCTTGGTCCAACTCCTCATCCTGGAGTGTTGGACTGGTGACCTTCCTTTTCTGGCTTCGGGCCTCTCAAAGAGAGAGAGTCTCCTGGTTCGGATCCAGCGGCTGCAATGCAGCAGCCCCTAGCGTTGAAGCTTTCTTCGGCGGCATGGCACAGGTCAGTGCTTGCTGAAGGTGGTCGAAAAGGGTTCACCAGAGGTGGACGCCAATGTTGGGGGCTTGTTCTCAAATGCTATGAATTAAGAACAAGGCAACATAAAATGTTAAAGGTTAATATCCTTCGTCTTCCGAAGCATTATTTCCCATAGGATATAATGATCTTCATACGAAGGTAATGAAGGACATACCTTCATTGTAACATCGCATGTTAATGAAAGAAGAATTATATGAAACATAAAAGACAACATGAATAATGATATGACATTGCTAACATATTTATTATTATCGTGAATAAATAGAAACAATATTATATTACATTTGTACCTTCGGCTTGATAGAAGGCAAAAGTCCAAGCGTAACACACGAGTGAATACAAGTCAACGTGAACAGTATGGGGATACTGTTCATCTATTTATAGGCACAGGACGCAGCCTATGAAAAATTACAGTTATGCCCTTTACATTCACTATTGACTTATAGAAAAATCTATAAGGACTAGATAGTCTTTTCCCTTTTAAGTCAGTTCCTCTTCCCGCGATTGAGCCGAAGCTTCCTTTCGCATAGCTTCGGAGCAACAACAACCTTCTTCACGATCATGCCCTTCTCATCGTATATGCTTTTAATCCTGAATCCGAAGGTACCTTCTATAAACCATACTTGGAAGACATTGTTAAATTACGTTTTTGAGGACCTTCGGAGGACGAAGGCCCGCAACACTGTTCAAGGCATACCACCATCAATTCGTATACGTGTTCTTGAATTTGAAATTGTCCGTAAAGTTTTGGTTAGAGCCGAACTACTGAAAAATAAGTTTTGGTTATACCACCATCAAGATTAGTACATTTTTTTATTAGTTCACATTCACCACCTCTATTTGCCTATTTGATCAATCCCTTCACAAGGAGCCGATACCAAAGAAGCAACAAAATGGTACCAAAGAAGCAATAAAATATAGTCTGTGTCATCTCCACGTTCATTTTGACAAGCGAGAGAAAAACAGTTTCCATAAACATTTGACAGGTGGGAGAAAATTAGTTTCTACAACCTACAAAGATTTGCAGAATATCAGAGCTAGAACTGTAGGTCTACAGCTGCTCATCCCACGAGAACTTCAGGCGAACTAGCCAAGCCTGACTGGTAAACTGAATTGACAGGCTACTTATCTGAGCTAGTACTTTATAACACTGATAAAAAAGAAAATGTCTGCAACTCTAGCATCGCAGAGAACTGCAAGTTTTCATAGCCGGAACATAATGTGAACATTTTAGCAGGCCCCGAAGATGTTTTAACAAGAGCTGTCAGATGTATTATATTATATCCCTGAGACGTTTTGTCTGGCCCAGATTTGGGATGATCAGTAAGTTCTTTATCAGAACAGCGAGGATCTGCAAATATTCAGCATAACAGAAAACTATATCCCTGAAACTTGTCTGACTAACCAAATCGAAGAAAACAGGAAATATTATATACAGGAAGCTTGAATAGCATGTGGATTATACAAAGAAACCCCCACCTCCATCTAGACCATTTTCACCTGCAACCACCTAATATACCATGTAAAAAGCTGACTGGATTCCTGGAAGAACCAGCAGATGTCTGAAACTCTGAATTCAGAAAAGCGAAAGGGCATAGTTTTGCACTTTTAACTGAATCAACCTGCAAGCCGACATATCTCTCTCTATATATAATTCAACCAAGCAGTTTCCTAATCCACATGTTGCTATGAACAGCAAAAGCATGACACAGAATGCAGGGTAAAGGAGGGGGCGTAAATACATTTCATGTCGTTCATCCTTTCAATTTTTGCCCCATCAATTCATTACTATGAGAGCCACCCAGAATAGACGAATATCAAGAGTGTGGTAGTTGTTGCCTGCACTTCCTCAGTAACAAACAGCTTCAAGTGATGATCCACCAGGATTACCAAGTCTATTCGGACATCTCATCCACCAAAATTGTCTGCAATAATACAGGCTGCTTACAGCAAAGAAGGGAAACCATGTCTTGAAGCAATAATTTGCGCAAAAACATAAGTACCTACCCTAGTGACTTGAACTGAAAAAACATTATACATGTAATTAAACACCTCCTAGAACAGAGCCACATAGATGACGTCTGTGTGTTCTCATTCTACATGAGTTTACTAAGTTTGTTATAAAGCCTGATGAACATGTTACCTTTAAAAAACAAAGAATGCATCTCCATGTATATACAATAAATGACAACAAAGGAAAAAAACATCCATGTTTATAAATTAATACAATATATTAGAGCCGATACTGATATCAGGACTAACCTGGTCGCAAACTGGGCAAGTATCTTTTCGCTCCATCCATTCAAGAATGCAGCAAAGATGGAAATGGTGCTCACATTTAGTTACAGAGCGGGGATTTTCTTCATCGTATTCTGGTGAATAATAAATAACATTGTTACTTGAGTGTTCTGGTTCAACACAACAATATAAGATATAACTTACTCTCTCCGTTCTAAATTATAAGTCATTTTGACTTTTTTTATTACATCAATTTTGCTATGTATCTAGACATAACATATGTCAAAGCTGCTTATAATTTGGAACAAAGGGAGTAGATGTTACCATTCAATGCAGCTGCTGAGGCTAATCAGAGTACATATGTACATCAGCAACTAAAGTCAGCAAGATACCAAAAGAAACACAATAATTTTGAAACATAATAGCAACAATCAATTTACATGACGTGGGCTTCTATGGAATTTTAATATCTCTTTAATGCACACTATATCAGCTTGGCTCCAACAGTGTGTTTCTGCAGATTAGTGAATTGCTTAAAGGCTATCTTGGTGCAATCCATAACACGAATGAAGGACACACTGTAGCAACATCTACTGGCATCGACACAATTACAAGTTTAGACTATCTCCAGCTTACCCTCTATATCCATATTCAAACTCCACTCTGCGAACAATGCAGTCTACAGTACAAAATAGTGCAAAATAATGTTTTGGATGACCATATGGGTGAACTGTTGGACACGGTCAGCAGGCATGAACAAAGAATAGCAAAAGCATGTACATTCAGAACCATACACAACCAAATAAAGATGGATTCAACGAATATAAAGTTAATAACCAATCAACCAAGCTTCACTGTATTATGAGAATGTCCAACACATCTTAACTACTTGTGTCTTCCCAACAGTTTTGGCACACTGTAGTGTTGTACTAGCATCTGCTAGTCTTGGGCGTGTTACTCCTAGATAAACTGAATCAAGCTTTGTTCAATGATGGAGAAATGCAATTTGTCATAGTAAGGCTATCTCCAACAGCTTACTCATCCCTATCTCTCATTTTGATCTCCACTCTGTAAACAGTACAGTCTATAGTATAAAACAATATTTTGCATGATTATATGCACGATCTGTTGGCCATAGCCTAACAAAGCTCAAAGGGATTTAATAGTGATGTGATTGTAAGGGCTTAGACCATATGGAATTCCCCCACCCTATAATTTTTTTTCTCGAACACGCACGAGAACTACATATCATTATATTAAGAAGAGAAAAAATAAGGTCTAAAGTAGACCAAATACAAGGCGCCTATAGAGGGAGCCCAAAAAGGGGTGAGAAAAAAGGGTGGAAGAGAATTCACCAGGCCATAGTTAAGGCCATAATCCTCTAAGGGCAGTTGCCCTAGCTAAACACCATAAGTTAGCCTCATCTTGAATATTCTGCAGGATTATGTTGATGTTTGGGGAAGTATCATCAAACACATAGGCATTTCTGTGTTTCCAAATCTGCCAAGCTACCCAACTTACAATGGAATTGAAGCATTTTTTTCCTTTGATTTAGGCACCCCATTTTCAGCCTCTCACCACCATTCCCACAACACAACAGCATCAAGCCTGCGAGCCAGGTATTGCAGCCCCACCTGCTCAAGATTCTAAACCAAATGTCCCTTGCAAAAACACAAGACACCAAGATGTGTTGAACTTTCTCATCATGTTGGTCACAAAGGGGGCATCTTTTCGGGTGGTCCATTCCTCTTTGAGCAAGTCGATCAGCCATCCTACCCATCCAACATCGATTGAGAGAGGCCAGCCATAAGAAGAATTTACAGCGTAGAGGTGCTCAAGTCTTCCATATTCTACAAATTGCACATCAAGTTGAGACTTTGGGGTCTTTGTTGGAGCCAAAAAGCTCCAATTCCTGGGCCTAGATTGTGATGACAGCTAGTTGTATAGTCTAGGCCTCTAGCTGAGTTGGTTAGATGGTCTGAGTAGCACTCCTTAGGTCCTAAGTTCGAATCCCAATGGGATCGAATTTCAAGCCGAGGTTAAAAAAGGTCACTGGCTGGTTCCCCTAGTCGTGTGCACACGAGATGGACTGACCTATGGGGGCGGATACTTGTGTAGGGGTTGGGAGGGCTCAAAGCACAATAAAGATCTGGCCTATAGAGGCCTAACCCTCATGTTGCACAAGGGAACAGATTTCGTGACCTTTCTGACCTTTCTCTATTGGGGTTCCGATTGAGCTTCTTCTTAATATAATACAGTGGGGGCGGTCTTTCCCCTACCGGCTTAGTTTTTAATTGGGTCTTTATCCTATTTGCTTGGGAGATCTTTTTCTCAGTGTTGTAACCCTTCTAATCTCCTAGTGGAGTTAGAATGGTTGTTCGTAAGAGTCATGCGGGGACAATTTCCTTCTGATTTCTTTAATATAAGATACGCAGCTCTCCTGCTCATTTGAGGAAAAGAATAACCTATCAACCTAATCTAATAAAATTTGCAGTGATCAAGGAAACACAACCTTCAAGGCAGATAGGACAAACATCTTCCTCCTCAGCCTTATCTTCAGTGAAAATTTTCTTACATGACTCATCCACCTTCAAAGACTCCTGATCATTTATGGACTCTTGTTGGTCATCAGTTTTGCTCTTAGTGTCTGGCTTCTCCAAACCTACATAGAATTTCCAAAACCTAAGATCAACCATTAAGACAATAACAAGTTAATAATTGTCGCTCATATAACTTCTAGTCAATTATTTACCAGGGGTAGTTGGGACTGCCAAAACAACATCATAAGGCAAGGGTGCAGGTGGTGCTCGATATGTGTCAGGTGTGGAAGTATCCAGATTTGTGTCTACTGCAACAATTGAAGATGGTGGAGATGATCCATCAAAAGCTGAAGACAACGGCTCATGCTCCTCAAGATTTTGTTGACGCTGAATAATAAGACAAGAAAAAAAATAAATTACAAGCAAGGTAATTAATAGTTTGAAAGGCTCATGAATACATGAAGCTCTATCAAGGTTAACTTAAGTATGAATTATGGGACTAGAAAATTTTGCAATTATTAAACTAAACAGCCCAAATGCACATTGTGTAAATAAGTTCTAATGGTACTTCATAAAGGATTGTCAGGAATTAAAAAAGCAGTAGCAGCCACCTTTTAGTCCCAAACTAGTTGGGGTAAGCCACAGTTGAAACCCAACAGAAGTTACAAATCAAGGTTTAGGCATATGAATAGTTGTTTTCCATTTGCTTTTATTCAAGGTTAAATATTTAGATATATTCCATTCTTTTAAGTATCCTTTTATTGTCTCTTTTCATGTCAACTTCGGCCTTCCCATGTCTTTCTGTCCGTTACTATCATGCATTAGGGTCCCATTCCCACTGGTGCCTCTAGAGGTCTTTGTTGGACATATACGAACCATCTCAATCGGTCTTAGACAAGCTTTTCTCCAAAGTGCTATGTTATCTCTATCCTATCATGTATATCATTATTATATACTAAATTCCTTCTTGTATGGCCATAAATACAAGCAACATATGTATTTTCACAGCACTTATCTATTGAAACATGATATCTTTTTATAGGCCAACATTCTGAATCATACAACATAGCAGGTTTAATCATCGTCCTAGAAAACTTGCATTTTAGCTTCTATGATACCCTTGTCACATAGAACGTCATATGCTTAGCACCACCTCCTCTACCCTGCTTTAATTCTATAACTAACATTTTCATCAATAACCTCATCTCTCTATATGATTGATTTTAAATAATGAAAGGTATCCTTCCTGGACACTACTTGACCTTCCAAAGAAACATCTTCTTCCTCATATGTAGTAGTGCTGAAGTCACATCTCATGTGTCCAGTTTTAGTTCTACTAAGTCTAAAACCTTTAGACTCTAGTCTCCAGTCATAACTTTAGTTTTTTATTTACTCCTGCCCGAATTTTATCAACTAGCACTAATCGTCCACAAAAAGCATACACCAGGGGATATACCTTTGTATGTATCTTGTGACCTCATCCATCACCAAGAGAAAAAGGTAAGGTCTCAAAATTGACCCTTAATGTAGTCTTATTCTAATTGAGAAGTCATGAATGCCCCCATAAATTGTTTGAACACTTCCTTAATGAGTCCAATTCACTTCGTTGAAACTTTATGTTTGTCCAAACCCTATCACATAACATTTATTAGTATTTTTTCATAACCTTCTCGGAGTCAATGAAAACCGTGTGTAGATCCTTCTTCTGCTCCCTATACTGCTCCATAACTTATCTTATTAAGAAAATGGCTTCTATGGTTGACCTTCCAGACATGAAACCAAATTAGTTCATAGAGAATCTTGTTATTCCTCTCAGACGATACTTGATAATTATCTCCCAAAGCTTCATAGTGTGGCTCATCAATTTAAATCCATAATAATTGGTAAAACTTTGATTATATCTCTTATTCTTGTATATTAGAACCAATATACTTTTCCACTCTTCAGACATCTTGTTCGACAGGAATATATAGTTGAACAACTTAGTTAGCCATGCCATTGCTATGTCCCCAACAGGGGCGATTCTAGGGGATCGTAGAGGGGGGCAATGCCCCCCTAATCCTCCCCAAATTCTATAGGAGCTACTTAGTTAATTATCATGTAAACAATGTAAAATATCTACTAACAGCCCCCCACAATCTGATTTGTCCCCCTCAATCTTAAATCCCGGCTTCGCCCCTGGTCCCCAAGGCATCTCCATGCCTCAATTGGGATACCATCACGGCTCATCGCCTTACCCCCTTTTATCCTTTTCAATGTCCATCTAACCACAGATTCTTAGATCCTATGCACAAAGCGTCCATCAAAAGAGTCATCCAACTGAAAGGTTGTGTCCTCATTCTTCCCACTGAACAATTTTTCAAAATACTCCCGCCATCTATGTCGAATCACATTCTCCTTCATCAAGAGTTGCTATGTTTCACCCTTAATACACTTAACTTGATTGAAGTCCCTTATCTTTCTCTCACAGACCCTATCCATCCTATGTATGTCTTTCTCTCATTCCTTTTGTGCTTAATCTTTGGTAAAATCCTTGTACAGAACATCAGCATCCGCATATTATTAGCATTAGGAGATATAGATATTTACATGCCAGAAAATAACAAAAGTAGAGCTGTATAAGTTTTTTTAAAAAAAATCTATTGGTCACATGTCTCATAAAATAATTGATTGACCCTGAACAAAACATATGATAAACATCTTGCACATTTCAGTTGTGAAGAGTACAATAACAGATTGCCTATTTTAGTTTTGACAGTATAGTACATTTTCTTTATGCTATTTGGTAACTATGGATTATGTCACAAAAGGAAGACAGTAACATTGATGTAGAAAAGAAAGAGAGTTTACGTACATATATATCAATTGGTGCTCTAACTGCTTCAGATGTTCTCGACGAACAGCAACAACAGCCACCCATTATATACTAACTTAAAAACTTAGTGGCAATTCTCAAGATGCTATTTGAAATTAAAACTCCATCTCCCACAGTCCTATAAAGAAACAAAATATATTGACAGAAGAAAGAGGGAAATCATATAACAAAACAGCAAATACAGCATGTGGTAAACACCCAACAATTGCACCAGCATAAGGTTGTGTATGGCTTAGTAAACTGCAACTATGGGCACTTAATGTTGCCAGACTATTCTCAATAGTTACTCTAATGGCACTCAACAGCTATTGTTCAAAAAGAATTATCATTTACCAACAAAAAAACTCCTTCAATTAGTACTTGACATTTTCTAGTAACATCACGAAGCAGAAACTTGACTGGGAAGCAGAAAGTCCAATTTAATCAGATGGGTACATATACAGCTATTACTTTTATTAGAGACTACCTAGAGAGATAACAACACCATTAGGAGCAGAAACCACAGCATCATGTACTGAGCTCTCATAACAAGCAGCACATAGGCAAGCAAAATCATACTGCAGAGGCCGCCAATTTTTGGGTTATGCGACTCTTCTCCACCTAAGAAACCAGCCTGGACACACTTCAGTAAAGTGGACATACATGAGCACACTAGGTCCTTTAAGGTCTCATATTGAAAGAAGCGCTCAATTTAACTTCTATATGCATGCAATGACACAAGTATGATTCGATGTCATAACTTTAAAGTATACATGCCACCTAGGATTTGCTAAGCATTGGGTGGAATTTTAAAGACAAATGGCTTCAAAGTTCACAAGGAGTTCAGTATAGCACAGAGCATCAAAGTTTTCACCTTACAAATTTGTTTCTAGTACTTTTTTCATCACATTTCCAGGGTAAGGAAAAAATTATATTAAGTAACAAGCAGATTGGTGCTGCAAACGTCCCCACTAAAAATTGAGAAACCACCACATTTTGTGCCATCCACCGTATGAGTAGTATAGGCTCAAGTTTATCTGATATAGATAAACATTAATATTTCAGAAGAACTAATCCAACTTTAGGGCTAATTCAATTTTAGGACTAATTATTATATTTCTGCCAAATTGTCAACAAAAGTTATACAGGATATACAGATAGATATAAAATACAATGAATGGCACAAGCAGCCAGTACAATCCAAAGGTAGTGTCAATCAACTTGATTTGTCCTATACTAGATAAGATTAAATTTGTCTTTCATTTATCAACAGCACGTTGGGATGTCAGTGAGAAGGAAACAATATCAGGTTCTCTGCAGGATAGTCAAGTCTAACTAAATAGTATGTAACACAACTCTAATAAGAAATCGAAAAACACAGGCGCCAAGAAGCAGGTATAAGAAACGAGCACAATTGTTGAAACAGCTCAACTGAACCTTGCCAAAAAAAACACGCACGGGCGCAACTGGCATGGGGGCACATGGTTTTCAGCGGAATATGTGCGACTTAAGCTGCACCCACACCTGACTTAGGCAGCAGCAAGAACAGTAAGAGCCATAAAATTAACCAGGTCGGCACGAAGCACGCAACTCCAGAACGGAGCAGCTGGACGAACGGAGACGAAGATGAGTTTGGGTTTTTGATAGGGGAACAGCACCACCTATTAGAACTGGGCGAAGAAATGAAGAATACATCCGAGCAAACTGGGCTGCTTACCACCAACATGAGATGGGGGAAGGAAGCAACCAATCCGATCGCCCGCTCCGCTCGATTGAGACAGGGTCGGCGCTGCGGCGGCGGGTGTAGTATCCGGCGGAGAGACAGTTTAAGGCAGCCGAGATGGTGCTCTGCTTGCTCGTCGTAGCGATGGTGTCTCGTGGAAGTCGAAATCCCTGGGGAGGACTGAGGAGAGCTAGTGGACTCGGATTCTGCTGAACAGAATTCCCGAAGACCTTCCTTTTTCTTGAGATACTCGAGAGTCGAGACGACGAAATATTTCTACAGAGGCAATAAATAAAAATTTTCTAGTGCCACGTGGTATAATATATTTGAAATTCGAAACATGAAAGTAATCATGTGATATTTTTTTATCCCCATCCTGTGGAGGACTCCAAATGTGTTTGGTTCATTGGTTAGACCTAAAAAAGGATGGAAGGGGTAGCCAAATAGCCACATTTTAGTGTTTGGATGAGAGTCACGCGGGATCGAGGTGAACACCGAATCAATTTTTAGTGGCACATGATCTCAAAAAATCGAGGAGACGGTGGTACCCTGTCTCATCCTACTTTGACATCAAACCAAACACATAGCAAAACTCGCATGGAAGACTTAGTCCCCTCCTATTCCCGCTCATGTAATAATTATTGGATCTCATTCCACCAAAGATGTATTAAGTCATGATAAATAAAATTAAATTTTAATAATAACCAACTTTTAGCACAAATTTATACTAACTAATAAATTGCATTGTATGCATAGAGTACAATATTGTTCGGCTAACATAAGTATAGACAATACAAAACAAAAAACATCACAAGTTCTAGTGATGTATTTAATGGGCTTGTTTGGTTGTATGAGAGAGGATTGAGAAGTATAATCCCTTGCTGGTCAATATTACTAGCAAAAGACTATATGTCCTGTTGGGGGCCTTCGTCCTCCGAAGGTCCTCAAAAACACATCTAACTATTGGTTGCTAGCATGTCCTTAAGTGTTGCAGGTGCTTTAATGTTGAGTACCTTTGGAACTGGGTAGGGATAAAGACAAAGATGTTAGCTTCGTCATAACAGCACATGGAAACGAAGGTGGACAAAGCAGGGAGAAGATGTCCACATAATCTCGTGGCCAAGATGTTAGAAGACAATATTGCCCTCGCATCATTTGTAAATCATATGTATAAGCCTTGCGAGCATATTTGTAATTCCATACGAAGCTGTACTTTCCCCTATAAATAGATGAACAGTGCTCTGCATAAAGTACCTTTTGGAGGGCTGGATAATTGCCTTGTGTAATTCACTCTCTAAACACCTTCATAAAACCGAAGGTAAGGCTGTAAATTCTTTATGTACAAAGAAAGAAACAAAGTATCGGAACAACTGAGATGAGTTAATAAGTTTAACTTCTTTTGCATCTCTTATGTGTTCGTCTTTGCATTGCGCATAATTCATTTGACTAAATCTCAACCTTTGTCCCCAAAGGGAATATATTGAAGGGATAATTGTTTGGGGACGAAGGTTAACCATCTTTTTTGACATTGTGTTACCTTGTTTTTAATTGTATTTAGCAACTGAGAACAAGTGACCAACATTGGCGCCCACCTCCAATGAACTCATTGACGACCACGTTCGCCATGCCGCGTGAAGAAGACAACAGTGCCTGGTACTGTCCTCGCACTCTTGGACACCGATCAAGACGGGATTCTCTTAAGAGAGGCTCGAAGCCAGAAAAGGAAAGTTGTCATCCCAACTCCACAAGATGATGAACTGGATCAGGAAATCAGCAACCTTGAAGGTATCCACCAATAGGTGGAGAAAAGAAGAGAAAAAATGCTTTGGTTGTCTGAGTTGTATAAGAATATTAACAAAGCAGCTGAAGAGATGTGAAACATCGAGCATGATACTGAGCACCAAGAGTATCGGCAACACCAAAGAGACCTTCGGCAGGAAGGCCCCAACCGCGAAGACATGTGGTACGAATCTCTTAACCACAACAATATTGCTTTTGATGATGCTTCTCCTTTAGCTATAGAGCTACAGGCTGTACCATGGCCACAATCGTACAAGCCACCTCAGTTGCCCATGTACGATGGTCACTCTAATCCAAAGTAGTTCCTTATGAGTTACGAAGCGACAATATCATCTTATGGAGGCAACATGGTCGTCATGGTTAAGTCCTTCGTCATGGCAGTAAGGAGTGTTGCTCGAACTTGGTACTCCTCTCTTCGACCAGGGACAATAACATCTTGGCAGAAATTGAAAGATATGTTGATCACAAGCATCCAATGGTTTCAGACAAAGCCAATAACTGCTCAGGCCCTATTCCAGTGCACACAAGACCATGAGGAATATCTGCAAGCTTACGTCCGAAGGTTCTTACGGCTCCGAGCTCAAGCACCAATAGTTCCGAATGAGATCATCATTGAGGCCATGATCAAGGGGCTTCAGCCGAGACTAGCGGCACAATATTTTGCTAGGAAACCCCCTCAAACACTTGAGAAACTCTTGCAGAAAATGGATGAATACATTAGATCAGACAATGATTTTAGGCAGAGGAAGGAAGAAGCCTTTAGATACTCTAAAATGACTAGGGACTTCGGTGGATGATTCAATCCAAGGCATGCCAGGACCATTCACAATCCAAGCCAAGGCGAAGACAAAAGCAATCACACTTAAGGACAACAAAATCATGCCCAATCAACATGAACTCAGCAGAGTTCCTTCAGACCGCCAGCTCCAAGAGGTGGAAGAGGAGGAAGAAGCTTTGGGGGGAGATACAATTCTCAATCGAGAAGGCTATTTTGCTTATTCTGTGAAGAGAATAAGGGGCACACAACAAGAACCTGTCAAGTCACAATCCAAAAGTAGAAGGAAATTGCTGAAGCCGAAGCAAGACAGAATCAACCGAAGCAGGTTCTTCATACTGCTTCATATTATTCTCCATACATCCTAGAGTATGTCCACAACCAACAGTCAATCGCAGAACCTTCAGCTTTAGTTGCTTCGGCAAGCCATTCTTCGGCTAGATGGGTCCTGCCCCTACCACCTATGATAGCATTAACTTCGTCATACAATCATCAACATCCAAGGTAATTTCAGGACCAATCACAATGCGATACGAGAGAACAGTCCGAAGCACGAACATTAAACAGTATTGTTCTAGAATCCAAACATATCTACTGAAGTGCCTGAGGGGCTGGATCAAATATCTGAAGCTATCTTCAAAAATCTATTGTAATTTTAGTTTCCTTTCCTTTAAATTTACCCCAATATACTTTAAGAAGGTATATTCTTCGACACTTTGTGATAAATCTGATGTTACACCATCGAGAGTAATAAAAGTGCTGAAAAACTCCAAAGTCGTTCCTACGGGGATGCAGAGCTCAAAATACCACCTAGTAAAGATGAAGAAGCTCCAAAGTCGTTCCTACGGGGATATATAGCTGAAAATACCACCTAGTAAGGTGAAGAAGCTTCAAAGTCGTTCATAAGGGGATGCAGAGCTCAAATAAAACACCTAGTAAAGATGTACAAGACTCCAA
Source organism: Zea luxurians (assembly GCA_029449295.1). NCBI lineage: Eukaryota > Viridiplantae > Streptophyta > Magnoliopsida > Poales > Poaceae > Zea > Zea luxurians. The sequence continues at coordinate 552,549 of JAOPSE010000380.1, forward strand.
AGTCATTCCTACAGGGATGCATAGTTTTACTACAATGTTTTTTCTCTTTTCCTCATCACCATCTTGCACCAAGCATTATGCATCATATCATCATGCATCACATTTATCTTGCATCAAGTATCAAATGAGAATAAGGGGAGTTGCTCCCTTCATGTGTAGATGAAAAAGAATTCTGAAGGAGCTTATTAAAGAACAAAAGAGATCAAATCTTTTGACTTCATACATGATTTTTTTGTGAAATTATATAATGGAAGTAGAAAGGCAAAGAAGGGGACAATGCTTCAGCTTCAGCAGCCGTATTTTCTAAAGATATTACAAGACCTTCGACCGAAGAAATTTTTTCTTTACGAAGCGTGAAAAGATGGGAAGGTGTTCTTTCACCTTCGGGTCAAAACGGTACGTATACTTATTTCACGCTATATAAAGAAATATCATACACACTATAAACATATAGAATACAATTCACATAATTCTTTTTATATAGAACAAGCACATATTCAAATGTTTTACAAACTTCTCAAGATCGAAGTTAGGAAAAAGTTTTCTACAAAAATTCTCAGTCCTCCTTCAGAACTTTCTCCACTGCTTCGTTTAGCATTGTTTCAACAGCTTCGTCTATCGCTCCATGCGCCACCTTGAATTCAACAAGAATTTCTTTCAACGCTGGAATATTTTCGGCATTGTATGGTTCTGGTAGTGGAGGAAGTTCTTCTTTGCAAGAAATCATGTTGTTATGAATTACGAAGATGACCAATTACGAAGCCAAAATTCAACAGCAAATAACATATACCTATGTGTGTTTCTAACTGGGCAGCTCCTTCAGCTTTCTTGGCTTCTTACGTAGCCCGATGAGTCTGAAAAGTCAAAAAAGTAATTTGATCACCAAAAACTAAACTAAAAATTCGAATAATAAGAATTTAGTATCCAAAATGAACACTTCTTCACTCTGTTTGATAGCTTCGTCTGCTATCTCTCTTCCACATTAATTAAGCTAGACTTTAGAATAGAACCTTCCTGCCAAGGCAATGGCTTCAGCAGAGGGTTCCGTTATATCATTAGCTGAGATTACGAAGTCTGGTTGAATTACAATCTTCGCGTGTTCAAAGCCAGCCTTTTCAAGCAAAGATACTACCCCTCGAGCTCCCACAGATGCGTAATAATCTCCTCAGACAATAAGGACTTCATCAAAGGCCTCAATTTTGCCTTCTATCCATTTTATGGCTCCTTTGGCATTGTCATAGACAAAATTTCCATCATTCGAGAAAGCTCCAATATTGGAGAACATACTCTTCAGTTTCCCACAACCGTGGTGTCGGGGACCATAATTAGGGGTACCCCCAAGACTCCTAATCTCAGCTGGTAACCCCCATCAGCACAAAGCTGCAAAGGCCTGATGGGCGCAATTAAGGTCAAGGCTCAGTCCACTCAAGGGACACGATCTCGCCTCGCCCGAGCCCAGCCTCGGGCAAAGGCAGCCGACCCCGGAGGATTCATGTCTCGCCCGAGGGCCTCCTCAAGCAACGGACACACCTTCGGCTCGCCCGAGGCCCAGTCTTCGCAGAGAAGCAACCTTGCCCAGATCACCACGCCAACCGACCGTATCGCAGGAGCATTTAATGCAAGGATCGCCTGACATCTTATCCTGACGCACTCTTCAGTCGACAGAGCCGAAGTGACCGCAGTCACTTCGCCGCTCCACTAACCGACCTGACAAGAAAACAGCGTCGCCTGCCTCGCTCCGACTGCCGTGCCACTCGCCAGAGTGAGGTCGACAGAAGCTAAGTCCAGCCTCGGGCAACATAGGAAGCTCTGCCTCGCCCGACCCCAGGGCTCGGCCCCCGTCTCGGCCTCAGAAGATGGACTTCGCCTCACCCGACCCCAGGGCTCGGACTCGGCCTCGGCCTCGGCCCCGGAAGACGACGAACTCCGCCTCGCCCGACCCCAGGGCTCGGACTCGGCCTCGGCTCCGGAAGATGACGAACTCCGCCTCGCCCGACCCCAGGGCTCGGACTCAGCCTCGGCTCCGGAAGACGATAGACTCCGCCTCGCCCGACCCCAGGGCTCGGACTCAACCTCGACCTCGGAGGAATCACCACCTCGCCCAAACTCGGGTTCGGACCAGCCACGTCGCCAGGGGGGCCATCATTACCCTACCCCTAGCTAGCTCAGGCTACGGGGAACAAGACCGGCGTCCCATCTGGCTCGCCCCAGTAAACAAATAATGATGACACCCCGCACGCTCCATGACGGCGGCAGCTCCCAGCCCCTTATGTCAGCAAGGAGACGTCATCGTGGACCCGACAGCCCCAACAGCTGTACTTCCGCAGAGCTCTAGCGCTCCTCCGACGGCCACGACATCATATGAACAGGATGCCAAAACCTCTCCGACTGCCATGATGGCATGTACTTAGGGCTCTAGCTCCTCTCTGCTAGACACGTTAGCACACTGCTACACCCCCCATTGTACACCTGGGCCCTCTCCTTACGTCTATAAAAGGAAGGTCCAGGGCTCTCGTACGGGGAGGTTGGCCACGCGAGAGAACGGGCCGGCGCATAAGGATCTCGCTCTCTCTCTCTCTCACTCCTGCGCGAACGCTTGTAACCCCCTACTGCAAGCGCATCCAGCTGCCCTAGGCGCAGGACAACACGAAGGCCGCGGTTTCCCCTCGCTGTTCTCCCCTCTTTGTGTCCCGTCTCGCGCCGACCCATCTGGGCTGGGGCACGCAACGACAATTTACTCGTCGGTCCAGGGACCCCCCGGGGTCGAAACGCCGACAGTTGGCGCGCCAGGTAGGGGCCTACTGTGTGTTGACGAACAGCTTCCCGTCAAGCTGCAGATGGGTAGTCCCCAGCAACCTTTCCAACCCGGGACGACACTCCGTTTCGGGAGTCTCGAGTTCATGTCTCTCGACGGCAGCTACGACATGGTACTCCTTCTTCCGCCGCGCGACGACGACAATGGCGGCCGTCAGCCCGCCCGCCGGCAGCGGAATCGACGACGTCTTCCCCACGTGGCGGAAGAGCAATATTCAGTTCTGTCTTGTCGCCTCCCCCGCCGACGGAGGAGGAGGCGTGGCAGGCATGGCCAAGTAGAGGGCGACACCTCGTTGGCTGTCGAGCGAGACGACGGCGCCGGCGCCCCAGCGAGGGACACGCCGGGTGTTGACCTCGCGTCGGAGACGAAGACGAGCGTCATTTCCCCGCAACACACCAACATCGAGCTGACGGATGACGCCAGCACGCTCGCGAAGGGCTTGCTGGGCGTCGCCCTCGTACCTGAGACAATGGTGCAGTCCGCCCCTGACGCGACTTCGTCACCACCCGTCGATCAAGAGGTACCATCCGTTTCTCATCCCATGCCTTTCAGATTTAGCTTCGATCCACCAAGCGACCCCGCTTCGGTGGAGGCTTTCGCAAAGGCATGTCCAAACCCTCCGGGGTACCATGTGTGGTCATCTTGGGACAGACTGACGGTCGTCTCGACCTACGGGCCCTCGGGTTCCGAGGAAGATGACGAGCCCGACTCTGGTTGGGATTTCTCCATGCTTGGTAACCCCAGTACCGTGCGGAACTTCATGACCGCATGTGACTACTGCCTCTCCGATTGTTCCGATGGTAGCCACAGCCTCGGCGACGAGGACTGTGGCCCAAGTCGCGAATGTTTCCACGTCGATCTAGGGGGTCTCGGCGAAGGTAACCATCTTGGTATGCCGGAGAACGGCGATCCCCCTAGGCCTGCGCCTCGCGTTGACATCCTTCAGGAGCTAGCTGTGGTCCCAGTCCCTGCGGGGGGTTAGGACGCACAGCTCGAGCAAATCCGCGAGATGCAGGCCAGGCTCGACGAGGAGGCAGGAACACTTGCGCAGCCTCGGCTGAACCTCGGACAGGAGTGGGCAGGCCGAGCTCCGGCCGGAGAAGCGCATCATCTGGCCCAGGGTGTCCAGCACTGCATCGCCGACGATACCAGGCCAAGGCTGCCCCCGGTTTCCAGTGGGGTCGGCCAGAACCTGGCTGCAGCTACGATACTACTCCGAGTGATGCCGGAACCCTCCACCACCGAGGGGCGGTGTATCCAGGGAGAGCTCAAGAACCTCTTGGAAGATGTCGCGGTCCGACGGGCCGAAAGCTCTGCCTCCCGAAGGCAGGGGTACCCCCCGGAGCATCGCGCCGCGACTTCCGGATTCGTGCGAGAAGCCTCGGTCCACACCGGGCGCACGCGCAACACGGCGCCTGCGGCCCTGGGTCGCCTCGGCAACGAGCACCACCACCGCAATCGTCGAGCCCACCTCGACGAAAGGGTGCACCGAGGCTACCACCCCAGGCGCGGGGGACGCTACGACAGCGGGGAGGATCAGAGCCCCTCGCCCGAACCACCCGGTCCACAGGCTTTCAGCCGGGCCATACGACGGGCGTCGTTCCCGACCCGGTTCCGAACCCCGACTACCATCACAAAGTACTCGGGGGAGACGAGACCGGAACTGTGGCTCGCGGACTACCGACTGGCCTGCCAGCTGGGTGGAACGGACGATGACAACCTCATCATCCGCAACCTCCCCCTGTTCCTCTCCGACACCGCTCGAGCCTGGCTGGAGCATCTGCCTCCGGGGCAGATCTCCAACTGGGACGACCTGGTCCAAGCCTTCGCCGGCAACTTCCAAGGCACGTACGTGCGCCCTGGGAACTCCTGGGATCTCCGAAGCTGCCGCCAGCAGCCGGGAGAGTCTCTCTGGGACTACATCCGGCGATTCTCGAAGCAGCGCACCGAGCTGCCCAACATCACTGATTCCGACGTCATCGGCGCGTTCCTCGCCGGCACCACTTGTCGCGACCTGGTGAGCAAACTGGGTCGCAAGACCCCCACCAGGGCGAGCAAGATGATGGACATCGCCACCAAGTTCGCCTCTGGCCAGGAGGCGGTTGAGGCCATCTTCCAGAAGGACAAGCAGCCCCAGGGCCGCCAGCTGGAAGACGACCCCGAGCCGTCCGCTCGGCGCGACACCAAGAAGAAGAACAAGAAGAAGTCGCAAGCGAAACGCGACGCCACCGACGCAGACCTTGTCGCCGCCGCTGAGTACAAGAACCCTCGGAAACCTCCTGGAGGTGCCAATCTCTTTGACAAGATGCTCAAGGAGCCGTGCCTCTATCATTAGGGGCCCATCAAGCACACCCTTGAAGAGTGCGTCATGCTTCGGCGCCACTTTCACAAGGCCGGGCCACCGGCGGAAGGTGGCAGGGCCCACAACAATGACAAGAAGGAGGACCACAAGGCAAAGGAGTTTCCCGAGGTCCACAACTGCTTCATGATCTACGGTGGGCAAGTGGCGAACGCCTTGGCTCGGCACCGCAAGCAAGAGCGTCGGGAGGTCTGCTCAGTAAAGGTGGCGGCGCTAGTCTACATAGACTGGTCCGACAAGCCCATCACCTTCGACCAGGGCGACCACCCCGACCGCGTGCCGAGCCCGGGGAAATATTCGCTCGTTGTCGACTCCGTCATCGGCAACGTCAGGCTCACCAAGGTCCTCATGGACGGAGGCAGCAGCCTCAACATCATCTATGCCGAGACCCTCGGGCTCTTGCAGATCGATCTGTCCTCGATCCGGGCAGGCGCGATGCCTTTTCACGGGATCATCCCCGGGAAACGCGTCCAACCCCTCGGACAACTCGATCTGCCCGTCTGCTTTGGGACTCCCTCCAACTTCCGAAGGGAAACCCTCACGTTCGAGGTGGTCGGGTTCCGAGGCACCTACCACGCAGTGCTGGGGAGGCCATGTTACGCCAAGTTCATGGTCGTCCCCAACTACACCTACCTCAAGCTCAAGATGTTGGGCCCCAACGGGGTCATCACCGTTGGCCCCACGTACCGACACGCGTACGAATGCGACGTGGAGTGCGTGGAGTACGCCGAGGCCCTCGCCGAATCTGAGGCCCTCATCGCTGACATGGAAAGCCTCCCCAAGGAGGTTCCAGACGTGAAGCGCCACGCCGGCAACTTCGAACCAGCAAAGGCGGTTAAATCCGTCCCTCTCGACCCCAGCAACGACACCTCCAAGCAGATCCGGATCGGCTCCGAGCTCGACCCCAAATAGGAAGCAGTGCTCGTCGACTTTCTCCGCGCGAACGCCGAGGTTTTTGCGTGGAGTCCCTCGGACATGCCGGGCATACCGAGGGAAGTCACCGAGCACTCACTGGATATCTGAGCTGGAGCCCGACCCGTGAAGCAGCCTCTGCGCCGATTCGACGAAGAAAAGCGCAGAGCCATAGGCGAGGAGATCCACAAGCTGATGGCCGCTGGGTTCATCAAAGAGGTATTCCATCCCGAATGGCTTGCCAACCCTGTGCTTGTGAGAAAGAAAGGAGGGAAATGGCGGATGTGTGTAGACTACACTGGTCTAAACAAAGCATGTCCGAAGGTTCCCTACCCTCTGCCTCGTATCGATCAAATCATGGATTCCACTGCTGGGTGCGAAACCCTGTCGTTCCTCGATGCCTACTCAGGGTATCACCAAATCAGGATGAAAGAGTCCGACCAGCTCGCGACTTCTTTCATCACACCTTTTGGCATGTACTGCTACGTTACTATGCCATTTGGTTTGAGGAATGCGGGTGCGACGTACCAAAGGTGCATGAACCACGTGTTCGGAGAGCACATTGGTCGAACGGTCGAGGCTTACGTCGATGACATCGTAGTCAAGACGAGGAGAGCCTCCGACCTCCTCTCCGACCTTGAAACGACATTCAAGTGTCTCAAGGCGAAAGGCGTGAAACTCAACCCCGAGAAGTGCATCTTCGGAGTCCCCTGAGGCATGCTCTTGGGGTTCATCGTCTCCGAGCGGGGCATCGAGGCCAACCCAGAAAAAATCACGGTCATCACCAACATGGGGCCCATCAAGGACTTGAAAGGTGTACAGAGGGTCATGGGATGCCTTGCGGCTCTGAGCCGCTTCATCTCGCGCCTCGGCAAAAGAGGCCTACCTCTGTACCGCCTCTTAAGAAAGACCGAGTGCTTCACTTGGACCCCCGAGGCCGAGGAAGCCCTCGGGAACCTGAAGGCGCTCCTTACGAACGCACCCGTCCTGGTGCCCCCCCGCTGCCGGAGAAGCCCTCTTGATCTACGTCGCCGCTACCACTTAGGTGGTCAGCGCCGCGATCGTGGTCGAGAGACGAGAAGAAGGGCATGCATTGCCCGTCCAGAGACCGGTCTACTTCATTAGTGAGGTACTGTCCAAGACCAAGATCCGCTACCCACAAATTCAGAAGCTACTGTACGCGGTAATTCTGACGCGGCGAAAGTTGCGACACTACTTCGAGTCTCATCCGGTAACTGTGGTGTCATCCTTCCCCCTCGGGGAGATCATCCAGTGCTGAGAGGCCTCGGGTAGGATTGCAAAGTGGGCGGTGGAAATCATGGGCGATACAATCTCATTCGCCCCTCGGAAGGCCATCAAGTCCCAAGTCTTGGCAGACTTTGTGGCTGAATGGGTCGACACCCAGCTTCCGGCAGCTCCGATCCAACCAAAACTCTGGACCATGTTTTTCGATGGGTCGCTGATGAAAACAGGGGCAGGCGCGGGCCTGCTCTTCATCTCGCCCCTCGGGAAGCACCTCCGCTACGTACTGCGCCTCCACTTCCCGGCATCCAACAACATGGCTGAGTACGAGGCTCTGGTCAACGTGTTGCGCATTGCCATCGAGCTAGGGGTCCGATGCCTCGACGCTCGTGGTGACTTGCAGCTTGTCATCGACCAAGCCATGAAGAACTCCCACTGTCGCGACCTGAAGATGGAAGCCTACTGCGACGAGGTTCGGCGCCTGGAAGACAAGTTCTACGGGCTCGAGGTCAACCACGTCGCCCGACGGTACAACGAGACTGCGGACGAGCTGGCGAAGATAGCTTCGGGGCGGACAACGCTTCCCCCGGACGTCTTTTCCCGAGACCTACATCAACCCTCGGTCAAGACCAGCAACACGACTGAGCCCGAGGCACCCTCGGCTCAGCCTGAGGCGCCCTCGGCCCAACCCGAGGCACCCTTGGCCCCCGAGGGTGAGGCACTGCGCGTCGAGGGAGAGCGGAATGAGGTCCCGCCTGATCGAGACTGGCAGACCCCGTACCTGCAATATCTCCACCGAGGAGAGCTGCCCCTCGACCGAGCCGATGCTCGGCGACTGGCGCGCCGTGCCTAGTCATTTATCTTGCTGGGTGACGGGAAGGAGCTCTACCACCGCAGCCCCTCCGGCATCCTCTAGCGATGCATATCCATCGCTGAAGGCCAGGAACTCTTACAAGAAATACACTCGGGGGCTTGCAGTCACCACGCAGCGCCTCAAGCCCTTGTTGGAAATGCTTTCCGACAAGGTTTCTACTGGCCGACCGCGGTGGCCGATGCCACTAGAATTGTCCGCACCTGCCAAGGGTGTCAGTTCTACGCAAGGCAGACGCACCTACCCGCTCAGGCTCTGCAAACAATACCCATCACCTGGTCGTTTGTGGTGTGGGGTCTGGACCTTGTCGGTCCCTTGCAGAAGGCACCCGGGGGCTACACGCACCTACTGGTTGCCATCGACAAATTCTCCAAGTGGATCGAGGTCCGACCCCTAAACAGCATCAGGTCCGAACAGGCGGTGGCGTTCTTCACCAACATCATCCATCGCTTCGGGGTCTCGAACTCCATCATCACCGACAACAACACCCAGTTCACCGGCAGAAAGTTCCTGGACTTCTGCGAGGATCACCACATCCGGGTGGACTGGGCCGCCGTGGCTCACCCCATGACGAATGGGCAGGTAGAGCGTGCCAACGGCATGATTCTGCAAGGACTCAAGCTGAGGATCTACAACGACCTCCACAAGTTCGGCAGGCGATGGATGAAGGAACTCCCCTTGGTGGTCTGGAGCCTGAGGACGACGCTAAGTCGAGCCACGAGCTTCACACCGTTCTTTCTAGTCTATGGGGTCGAGGCCATCTTGCCCACAGACTTAGAGTACGGTTCCCCAAGGACGAGGGCCTACGACGACCGACGCAACCAGACCAGCCGAGAAGACTCACTGGACCAGCTGGAAGAGGCTCGGGACATGGCCTTACTACACTCGGCGTGGTATCAGCAGTCCCTGCGACGCTACCACGCCCGAGGGGTTCGGTCCCGAGACCTCCAAGTGGGCGACTTGGTGCTTCGACTATGACAAGACGCCCGAGGGCGGCACAAGCTCACGCCTCCCTGGGAAGGGCCATTCATCATCGCCAAGGTTTTGAAACCCGGGACATACAAGCTGGCCAACAGTCAAGGCGAGGTCTACAGCAACGCTTGGAACATCCGACAGCTACGTCGCTTCAACCCTTAAGATGTTTTCAAGCCGTTCATATACCTCGTTTATATATGAAGTCTAACCATCAAGGAAGGGTCGGCCTTGCCTCAGTAAAGCCCGACCCTCCCTCGGGGGCTAGAAGGGGCAAACCCCCTCTGCGTCACCATTTTCCTCGAAAAAAGTCTTTCGGCAAGTGCATTTTTCGTGTTTTTCGACTACTTCGATGGTGGGATCCTGAAAACGACGGAGTACACGTAAGCAGGCAAGGCTGACCGAGCCGAGGGACTCCTACGCCTCCGGGATACGGATACCTCGCTCATCACCTTCTGTGATAAGTAACTCGCGCTTGGATAAACGGTTCCGCTGACCGAACAAGTCTTAACGCTCGAAGACTCTTCTGCCGAAACGATTTTTCGTGCCATCTCGACCATGTCGACAAAAGAATCCTACGGACGAGTAAGGGTACACGTAGGCGGCAAGGTCGACCGAGCCGAGGGACTCCTACGCCTCCGGGATACGGATACCTCACTCATCACCTTCCATGAGAAGTAACTCTCGCTCGGATGAATGATTCTGCCGCCGACAAGCTAGTCTTGATACTCGAAACAAGGGGAAAAGAAACGCAACTTTACAACATGACGACAGTATGTTTGGGCCTCAACGGCCGCAAAAAACATATGCATACTACAGGCGAACCAATGCTGCAGGCTCAGATGTCGATGGAGAGGGAGCAGCAGCACCCTCAGCGTCAACTCCACCTTCGGCGAAGTCCGACCGAGCCTCGGACGGCAACACGGGCGGAGGATCTCCGCACCGAAGGACGACGTCAGCACCACGCCCGAGCCATCGCCGCCAGGGTCTCCTCCAGGAACCCGGCCCGAGCAGACGGCTCGGCCGGCCGCCCCGAAGCCTTAGCCAGCTGTCCCTCGAGGACACCAGCCCGGCTCGTGGCCTCGGCAACTCGACTTCGGCATTGGTCCCGGCCAAGCCCCGGCCGACGAAGCTTCCCTTTTCGAGCCAACTCCGCCGCTGTCCACGCTGACACCGCTGCCCTCGGCCCCGGCTCACCGCAGAGCAGCCGAGGGTTTCTTTAACTAAACATGAGAAGCCTCGGGCGCAAGGCCGACCGAGCCAAGGGATTCCTACGCCTCCGGGATACAGATACCTCACTTGTCACCTTCCGCACAGAGCAACTCACATTTGGTTAAGCGGTTCGGCTAGCCGACAGGCTAGTCTCAGTGCTCGAAAATGAGGGAAAAAACATGGTATTACACCCAAAAATACCTACATGTTCAGGCCTCGACAGCCACAATGAACAAACATTGGCACTTAAGGTGCCATTACAAACAGAACTCCGGTTCCACCCCCGCAGGTACGAACAACCCCCCAAGTTGGAGGGCTTGCGGGGCGACAAAACCCCTGGTGGCTCGCCGACGCCCGCTCCGGCAGCAGCGGCAACAACCTCCGTCCCGGGCGGCAAGACAGCTGTAGCAACGGCTTCCGGGCGGACGCTGCGGCGGAAAGGCTTTCGCCCACGAAGGACGAGAACCAGCCATTCAAGCCAGGGGGACGGAGGTCCAGGGGTGCAGGCGGAGTTGGCGGTCTCGTCAGCAGAGAAACCTTCTCCGGCTGCTGCCACCTCAACACTGCACCAGCAGGCGGCTGCCGCCTCAAAGCGCACCGGCGGGTCCTCGCTCCCGCCCTCGCCGAGGCCGCCCCAGAACATCAGCGCCACCCTCGCGGCACACGACGTGCTGGGCAACCCTCTGGCGCGGCTGTCGGCGTGAGGAAGACCTAGACATGGCCGGCCCATACGCGGCGCGACCATTGCCCGGATAGAGGACGGAATGCTGCACCCTGGCTGGGCAGCAGCAGTTCGCCTTCCCCGGCATGGCTGGAGGATGCCTTTTTTCCCCAAACGCCGGGGGAAGAAAAGGGTTATCGGCCCACACGGAGGCAACCCCCCACTCGGTGCACCCCTCCGCCTCAGCTCGGATGACAAAAATCCTTGAAGCTGAGGGTGGGGCGGAGGCCGCAGCCCGGCTCGCTTCCCTCCACCAAACTGCCCATTGGTGGGGGAATGCAGCCGGGCTGCACGACAAAAATCCTTGAAGCCGAGCGATGGCTGAAAGGTACTAACTTCCGCGAAGTTGCGTCCCTCCAACAACAGCAAGACGAAAGCGACGCGAGCGCTCCCCATCCGGGGGTTTGGAAGGTGGAAGGACACGACGCATGAGGAAAGTGCGAAGACATGGTTGCCGTCCAAGGGGGTCACCCTCCTTTTTAAAGGCGACTCTCCCCACTTGCGTCCTCAGCCGTCGCGGACTGAGTCTTCTCCAACACGCTCTAAGGTCCTCCCCCTACGACACGGGGCTGGGTCCCACGCGTCATGCAAGCTGCCCCAGGACAGAAGGAGCCAAACCGCCCCGCGCGGAGCACACAACGGCTCAGCGGTTACAAGCATTCCTCCACTATCACCCGGACCAGCGGGAGAAAAAGCGGACCACCATCCAGGCGGCATGCAACCGCACCAAGAGGGCGCACCCTTCCGACTTCGCCGCGCCCAGCATGGAGGCCCAGGCCCACACGTCATGTAACCGGCGCGCCGGTTACTACGTGCGAGAAACTGCACCACCACTCGCGCCAGTCTCGTGCCTCCTCGACTGCGGAACCGGTGTCGCAACTCAAGGCAACCCTGCGCACGGCCCAGCAGTGCCAACCAGACACGCTGGTCACGGGTCAGTCAGCCGTGGGAGAAGGCGCGACGGTCGATACGGCCAAAAATGGGCCGACAGTAATGGCGATGGCAGGCGGGCGGAAGCAGCAATCAAATCATTTGCAGGCTCACGTCCCCTCCTGGAACAGCGAGAGAACCCTCTCCCACGGCGTGAAGACGACGCGCCCGTGATCCGTTCCTCGAACGGCTCGCGCACGCACAACGGCTGCCCCGCGAACCACTCGTCCCGTCGCATTAACTCTGCGGCAGGGCAGGCGGCACCTTTGGCAGGCAAAGCGGGCGACGCTTCACCTCCGCCATAATGACCGCGTCAAAAAGGTACGCCACGACGTTCGATTTCGTATCCTTTTCCACTTCCTCTTTCTCTCTCTTGCCACAGGGACCGGGAAAGGGGATACTTCGAAAGGGATCCTTCTCCACGAAGGAAACGGGCCTCGAGCCCCCCTACTGATTAGAGGTTCGAAGGCTGGCCCCTCGGAAGGATTCGACAGCCGCCTCAGAGCACTCGGGCTCGGCGCCCACTACTGGTCAGAGGTTCGAAGGCTGGCCCCTCGGAAGGGTTCAACAGCCGCCTCAGGCCACTCGGGCTCCGCGCCCACTACTGATCAGGGGTTCGTAGGCTGGCCCCCGAAGGGTTCGACAGCCGCCTCAGAGCACGCAGAGCGAGGGATGACCCTGGGTACGTTCGATACATAACCAAGGCTCGGGCTACGCTCCCGAGGTACCCTAGGACATTTCCGAGACTAGCGGGAGCGATTTTCGTAACGGAATCCCACCAGAGGGAGGCATCGAGCCCTCGGACCCCATCAAAAGGGGACCGGGTCCGGCGAATCACCCGCAGGTACTTTTGGAGCGCACCTCCGGGCCACTAGCCGACCCCTAACGAATGGGGCACGGGCGTCCACTCGGATTACCCGCTAGCAACTCACTGGAGACACCATGTTTGGCGCCCTCCGAGGGCAGCATGGCGCTTCCCCCCCCCCTCCTTGCGGAAAGGCGACACAGGGGCGTATGAAAAAAAGCCAAGTTTGTCCTTGACCGTCCTCTCGCTCTGTGCGAAGGCTCAGGGGCTGCTCTCGCGAACCCGGCTCCGGCCAAGCCGTTGACAGCGTCAACATACCAGCCCGAGAACTTGGGACTCGACTATGCACCCGGGCTACGACCAGCTCGCATGAGGGAACAACCAAACTGGCCAAGCCATCACGAAAGGCACTAAGACCTCGAAGGAGTCAAAACACTCCTCTGAGGCCTCGGGGGCTACACCCGGCGGGTGCGCTCGCGCGCACCCACCGGAACAAAATGCAACCGAGAAAGGCCGGTCCCCTTGCAAAAAAGTGCGACAAAAGCCTCCCAGCGAGTGCCAACACTCCCTTCGAGGCTCGGGGGCTACTGTCGGGGACCATAATTAGGGGTACCCCCAAGACTCCTAATCTCACCTGGTAACCCCCATCAGCACAAAGCTGCAAAGGCCTGATGGGCGCGATTAAGGTCAAGGCTCAGTCCACTCAAGGGACACGATCTCGCCTCGCCCGAGCCCAGCCTCGGGCAAAGGCAGCCGACCCCGGAGGATTCACGTCTCGCCCGAGGGCCCCTCAAGCAACGGACACACCTTCGGCTCGCCCGAGGCCCAGTCTTCACAGAGAAGCAACCTTGGCCAGATCGCCACGCCAACCGACCGTATCGCAGTAGCATTTAATGCAAGGATCGCCTGACATCTTATCCTGACGCGCTCTTCAGTCGATAGAGCCGAAGTGACCGCAGTCACTTCGCCGCTCCACTGACCGACCTGACAAGAAAACAGCACCGCCTGCCCCGCTCCGACTGCCGTGCCACTCGCCAGAGTGAGGTCGACAGCGGCTAAGTCCAGCCTTGGGCAACATAGGAAGCTCTGCCTCGCCCGACCCCAGGGCCCGGCCCCCGTCTTGGCCTCGGAAGATGGACTTCGCCTCGCCCGACCCTAGGGCTCGGACTCGGCCTCGGCCCCGGAAGACGACGAACTCCGCCTCGCCCGACCCCAGGGCTCGGACTCGAGCTCGGCTCCGGAAGACGACGAACTCCGCCTCGCCCGACCCTAGGGCTCGGACTCGGCCTCGGCTCCGGAAGATGATGGACTCCGCCTCGCCCGACCCCAGGGCTCGGACTCAACCTCGACCTCGGAGGAATTGCCACCTCGCCCAAACTCGGGTTCAGACCAGCCACGTCGCCAGGGGGGCCATCATTACCCTACCCCTAGCTAGCTCAGGCTACGGGGAACAAGACCGACGTCCCATCTGGCTCGCCCCAGTAAACAAATAATGATGACACCCCGCACGCTCCATGACGGCGGCAGCTCCCAGCCCCTTATGTCAGCAAGGAGACGTCAGCGTGGACCCGACAGCCCTGACAGCTGTACTTCCGTAGAGCTCCAGCGCTCCTCCGACGGCCACGACATCATATGAACAGGATGCCAAAACCTCTCCGACTGCCACGATGGCATGTATTTAGGGCTCTAGCTCCTCTCTGCTAGACACGTTAGCACACTTCTACACCCCCCATTGTACACCTGGGCCCTCTCCTTACGTCTATAAAAGGAAGGTCCAGGGCTCTCGTACGGGGAGATTGGCCGTGCGGGAGAACGGGCCGGCGCATAAGGCTCTCGCTCTCTCTCTCTCTCTCTCTCTCTCACTCCCGCGCGAACGCTTGTAACCCCCAACTGCAAGCGCATCCAGCCGCCCTAGGCGCAGGACAACACGAAGGCTGCGGTTTCCCCTCGCTGTTCTCCCCCCTTTGTGTCCCATCTCACGCCGACCCATCTAGGCTGGGGCACGCAGCGACAATTTACTCGTCGGTCCAGGGACCCCCCGGGGTCGAAACGCCGACACGTGGGCAGCAACAGAAAAGCATTGTTCTTTCGAAGTCCGAAGCTCGTCAACATTCCTCTAAACTTTGTCACGCTCCGTTTCGACTATCTCGTGTTTCTCTTTTTTTAAATTCAAAGTTTTTGCTCAATTCACCAAGTTTTCCTCTAATCTTAGCACTTCAGTCTTGTGTAGCTCCACTTGGGCTGACAGTGCAGATTCAAGATCGGTAATGCGCTTCACATCAGTTTTCTTCTCTTCTTCTAGCCTTGAAATTCTTGAGCTTCCTTCGGAAAATTTTGCCAATTCACCAACATGTCCTCAGTCATCTTCAATCTCCATGCCACTAAATAAGTTCTAAGTGTATAGGAAATAGGACAGGATGAAGAAAAGGAATATATAATCTTTCTCATTGTCGCTTGCCTCCTTGATGACAGGTGTTTCCATAATTTAATCACCAAGAATTGGTTCCGTTCCTATCCACTAATAAGAGTGTTGGTGACTTGTTCTCAAGTGCTTCGAATTAAGAACAAGGCAACACGAAATGTTAAAGGTTAAAACCCTTCGTCCTTCGAAGCATTATTTCCCTTAGGATATAATGATCTTCAGACGAAGGTCATGAAGGACGAACCTTCATCATTACAGTGTATAATAATAAAAGAAGAAGCGTATGAAGTATAAAAGATAAATGAATAATCATATAACATTATTAATATATATATATTCTTTCTATTGTCATGGATAAACAGAGATAACATTGAATTACATTCGTACCTTCAGCTTAACAGAAGGTAGAAATCCAAGCGTGACGCACGAGCGAATACAAGTTAGCGTGAACAGTATGGGAGTACTGTTCATCTATTTATAGGCACAGGACACAGCCTACATAAAATTACATTCATACCCTTCATATTTATTATTGACTTAATAACAATCTGCTGAGGACTAGATAGCCTTTTCCTCCTAAAGTCGGTTCCTCTTTCTACTACTAAGCCAAAGCTTCCTTGCGCGCAGCTTCGGCACTGGTTCAACCTTCGTTCCGATCCTGCCTTGCATATTGTGTACAGCTTCATACCAAGTCCGAAGGTTCTTGTACATATATTATGCTTGGGAAACATTGTTAGTCATGTTTTTGGAGGACCTTCGGAAGACGAAGGCCCCCAACAGTAGCCCCTCGCAGTGTTAATTTGTTATAATAACGAATTTAGACTGCGACATGAACGGAGGCCTTAAGCCAAAGGTCTGAAAAAACACCTTCCCTTTGCTAAAATAGCAACAATCAATGATAGACGGGGTCCTCCAAGTTGCAGCGTGCTAGGCGTATAAATATGAACTCACACTGGCATCATTTGATACACTATTTCTACCATTTGCATTATTTTTCTCAAACTTTTAACTCTTGCTTACTAGCTCTCACTAGATTTTCAAGCTTCTTGAGCTTCGGTTTAAAGTCGAGTTTTCACCATGTCTGAGGAAAAAATAACCAAGGAAAAAAAGGTTGTTGCAGAGACGAAGCTGACTGAAGAGACAAAGTTGTTTGAGAAGAAGGCTATGGATCCTTATATTGCTGGATTTATTGAATCGATGGCTAAGACAAACACAGAGAATATTGCTAAAGAGATATTGGAAGGTTTATCTGAAGATACTGGTGACAACGATAGCTATGATGTAGAAAGTGGAGACGAAGATTCTGAAGACGGGCCCTGGCGGCCAAGCCATACCATCTTCGGGAAATCGACTATTAAACAGAGTCACATTGACGCTATGAGAGGAAGATACTTCCGCGACATGACTATTGTGAGGGTTGGAGGGGACAGCACTGCTCCTGCTCCTGAAGCAAATGAGGTGGTTATCTACCGAAGCTTTTTGAAAGCAGGGCTTCGGTTTCCATTGAGCAAGTTCTTGGTTGAAGTGCTAAAAATATTTCAAATTTTTCTTCATCAACTTATGCCTGAAGCTATAATTAGGATGAGTTTGTTTGTCTGGGCTATGAGAAGCCAAGGGTTGGAACCCAGTGCAAAAAGATTTTGCAGCATGCACAAGCTTCTGTACGAGACAAAGGCCACCGGGAAAGAGCAGTATCACAACAACTTTGGCTGTTACGGATTCGTTGCTCGATCCAATGCAAGCCATCCAGTTCCTACATTTCGAAAGAGATGGCCTGGAGCCTGGATGGAAGAGTGGTTTCATGTTAAGAATGATTTAATTAAAAGGGAAGATATTAAAGAGATCATTCAACGCCCTATCTGGTCTCGCTTCGGCCTTCGAAGGCCGAAGGTGGAAATCGATCAGAATTACGAAGCTTGCCAGAAGGCTTTTAGCAAGGTCTGTGCCTTCATTGGCATAAGGGATATTGTTCAAGAGCACATAGCGTACAGAGTATGGCCACTTGTGGAAAACTGGGATATGCCGAAGGAAAGTACTGCTGAATCAACTGAAGGTGGGTTAATTCGACTAAAATATACTTTCAGGTTCAGAGACCGGTTTGATGAGCCAAATGATGATTGGCTAAAAAGTATTGAGGCTATCAGCGATGAACTACTTGGAACATATAGCAATGCCGAAGATAATGCTCTGTTCGCAGCCTTCGGAGGTCGGGGGAAGAAAAGACTGAACAGAGTTTTTGATGCGATCGGCTTTATATACCCCGATTACCGCTACCCACTGTGGGGACAGGAGAAAAAGAGGAAGATTGCTGCTTCGGACATCCCAATTGAGCTTGCGCCGAAGAGCAAAAAGATGAAGGTTTTGACCCACCGGCCGCGTTACATTGAACCGGTCGTGGTCCCTGACTTTGACGCAGGGTCTTCTTCAGCAGTCGAAGCAACACAGACTGCTCCGATTGCACAGAGCACCGTAGAACCAACTATAATGCTAAAGACGCATACAATTGAAACAATCAAAGATAAGGTTGAAAAGGCTGAAGAGCCGAAAGTTGAAGAAATAGAAATGTCAAAAATTCTGAGCCCTCCGACAGAGGCAAGTCTGCCAAAGGCGCAAAAAACTTTTGCGATGACCCCCAAGAGGAGAAGGACGACCAATGTGCTAGATGTTGTACTGGAGACTACAAAGGCGCTGAGCCCTGCTCCTACGAAGAAAATTATTCAAGCTGAAGCCAAATCACAGGCCGAAGCTGAAACTGGGCAAGCAGAAGCTGAAGCTACTCAATCTCAAGCTGAAGTCGAAATTGGGCCTTCAGTGCCCATTGAGACGGAGCCTGTCGTGTCTGAAGAAAAATCGGCAGAACAAATTGCTCCTGAAAAAATTGGGGCCTTTGCTTCCGAAGCTTTGAATGAAAATATTAACTATATCATTCGATACGCTTCGGGGAAGAAGCTGTCCGAAGAAGAAATTCTGGAAGCCAAGCACTATGCTCGAAGTTTGAAATATCCGAAAGGAGCCTTGGTTTTTAACAGGAGTAATGAAGATGATTTCTTATACTGTCTCCCGGACAACAAAGAAATATCCGTTGGTCGGGAGATAGGTAAAAGCATGGGATTCCCGAAGCTGGAAGACGGTCTTTCACTTTTATCGAAGGATGAACTTGCTGACAGTCTAGCATACAATAGCATAAAGGTATACAAATTAACTTTGAATTTGAAAATGAGGTATTTCATTTGTCATACTCAATTCTTTCCTCCTCTTGCAGGGCTTGATTCTTAGCAATGCCCTTAGGACACAGAAAAATATTGAAGACGAAGGCTATACAATGGCTCTGAACAACCTTCGTTCAGAGGTGATTGAATTGAGAAACGAAGGTCTTGAAAAGACAAAATCTTAATTTCTCTAGTTAACAAAGTGAAAGAAGATGAAGCTAGTTTCAAAGCTCAAGCCGAAGCCCAAAAGATTGAAATTGAAGACCTTCGGAGGCAACTGGCCGAAGCTAAGGAAAAATGCGCACTCGCAGAAGCTAACCAAGAAATCAGCGAATATTGGAAAAATCATTTAGAGAAAAATGTTGAAGAACTTCGCACATCCAAGGAAAGGTGCTTTAAAAAATTATTGGAATGTGTGAAGAAAATAAAAACTAGCTTCGCCAAAGTGGGTGCCTATTCTGCCGAAGAAAACTTCATACAAGGCGACCTCGAAGGCGTTATCGAATGGATAAGTGGAGAGGCTGAGGCCTTCGAAGAAATTTTAAGTGATCGCGGGGATGTTTGCGCGTTTTCCGGTGCGCGGGAGATTTTAGCCATCTTGGAGAAGGCGGGATGCGACCATGTTAAGACCATGGCCCAGGCCGAAGCTGCCTTCTTCATAAATGATATGAAGGATCCTTCAGCTGAAGCAACCTTGATGGGCGAGAAATTCTATAATGATATCTGGGTGAATGGTGGCCGAGAGATGGCCCATGAAATTATAAAGAAGAGTGAAAAGACACCCACGACGCCCGGGTAGAAGCAAAGCGAGCTGAAGAAGCTGCAGAGCGTGAAAGACGTATAGGTATTATATCTTGATTACTCAGCTTCGTTATTTTCTTTAAGGCTTTGAACTTATGTGTTTATCTATTTCAGCTGAACTATTCCCGCCACCGGAGCCGTATGATCCCCTTGCTGATCCAGAGATGAAGTCATTGGATATCATAAGCACAGCTGAATCCATTATTGACGAAGTCGTTAATAAATTATTGAACGAAATTGCTAAAAAGTCCTTAAATAGGAATAGATTTTATTGCAATATTCATTTTGAGAGGCCTGATGTGTAAAACAACTGAAGGAAGACTAGATCTTTTTTGTAACAAATCTATGTAATGTCTGAGACATGTAATATTGAAACAAGTATGTAAATTATTTGTAATTTATTTCTTTGCGATGCATGAAACTTACGCACATACCATTTTTGAGCCTTCGGCGAGAAAACACCTTCCCTTCTTTTCATGCTTCATAAAGACAAAAATCCATGCTTCGTAAAGAAAGATATCCTTGCTTTGTAAAGAGAAATCCCTTCTTGTAACAGGTCTGATAAAATTGTATTTTCTGAAGCTTACTTTGTGCCTTAACACATTTTCATTTTGACGAAGCACTCTCCGAAGATGAGCTCCGTATTCGATTCTTGTGTATGTTGATGCGATATGATGCATGATGTATGATATGACATGATGACATGATGCGAAAATGATGGGAATGCCGAAGACACATAGCTACACGCCCACACACAAAATCTCTGCATCCCCTTGGGAATGACTTTGGAATCTCTGCCGTTTATTTTTCGGCTTTACCGTTTATTTTTTGGTATAAGTTCTGCATCCCCTTAGAAACGTCTTTTGAACTTCTTCGCCTTCTATTTTGGCGGTATAAGTTCTGCATCCCCTTAGAAACGACTTTTGAACTTCTTCGCCTTATATTTTGGCGGTATTTAGCTCTGCATTCCCTTTGGAACGACTTTTGAGCAGAAAACTTACGCTGCGCTCCCTTAGGAACGACTTTTTGTAGTTTCGGCAATTTTAGCTCTGTGTTTCCTTAGGAACGTCTTTTAAGGATAAAATTTACGCTGCACTCTCTTAGGAACGACTTTTTGTAGCTTCATAGCTTTTGAACTTCGTAAATCTGTGAAGAAGATATATTTCATTCTGATAGAAATAAAATCATCACAAGAAATTAAAAACTAAATTTACATTACTTGTCCCTTATTAGAAAGAAAAATGGCATAGAACATAAAAGGATTTTAGAGGCAGGATATCACTCAGTATATGTGCTTTGACTCTGGCACAGTACTATTGACTGTACGAGCTTCAGATTCCTCTCTGAATTCACGTTGCTGTTGGGAGTGCTGGCTCCCTTCTGGCTGCTGGCTTCGGGAATAAGTAGGTTGCAGTGGTGGTGGCGGTGGGAGTTGAGGCCAAGAAGCCTGTGAATGGCTTGCCGAAGCAATAGAAGCTACAGAATGATGGCCCACATATTCTGGTATGTAGGGAGAGTGGCACGAAGCAGTGTGCAAGACCTGCTTCGGCTCATTCTGTCGTGGTTCAGCTTCAGCGATCTCCTTTTGCTTCAGAATAGTGATTTGGCACATTCTTGTAGTATGGCCCTTGTCCTCACCACATAATAAGCAATAGATTTTCCTGGGCTGATCCCCATATCTTCCTCCGAAGCCCCTGCTGCCTCTGCCCCTTGGAGCTGGTGGCCTGAAGGAGCATTGCTGCTGTCCTGAAGACTGTGAGGTGTGCTGTGGTCTCTGAAGCTAGCTTCCTTTGTCATCATTCTGACTGGAGCTATGGATTGATCTAACATGCCTAGGGTGGATTCTTCCTCCGAAGCCCCTAGTCATCTCAGAGAATCTGTAAGCTTCTTCCCTTCTTTGGTGGAAGTCGTTGTCCGCCTGGATATACTCATCCATTTTCTGAAGCAACTTCTCCAGGGTCTGAGGGGGTTTCCTGGCAAAGTATTGGGTCGTAGGCCCTGGCCGAAGACCCTTGATCATTGCCTCAATGACAATCTCATTGGGTACGATGGGTGCTTGTGCTCTGAGTCACAAAAACCTTCGGACATACGCCTGAAGGTATTCCTCATGGTCTTGTGTGCACTGGAACAAGGCCTGAGCTGTGACTGGCTTTGTTTGAAAGCCTTGAAAACTGGTGAGCAGCATGTCCTTTAGCTTTTGCCATGACGTGATCGTCCCTGGCCGAAGAGAAGAGTACCATGTCTGAGCCACGCTTCGGACTACCATGATAAAAGATTTTGCCATGACTGCAGTGTTACCTCCGTATGAAGATATAGTTGCTTTGTAGCTCATCAGAAACTGCTTCAGATCTGAGTGCCCATCATACATGGGGAGCTAGGGTGGTTTGTATGATGGGGGCCATGCTATAGCCTGCAATTCTGCTGATAGAGAAGAATAATCATCGAAAGCAAAATTTCCATGATGGAAATCTTCATACCAATCATCATCGCTGTAGCAATTGTCTTGACGAAGCTCTCTCTGTGGAGGTCACGGTCCTGGTCATCTTGAGTGAGATGACACATTTCCTCAGCAGCTTCATCAATCTTCCTTTGTAATTCGGAGAGGCAAAGCATCTTCTCCTTCTTTCTCTGGACCTGCTGATTAATAGCTTTGAGGTCCCTTATCTCCTGATCAAGCTCGTCCTCTTGGGGGTTGGACTTGTAGCCTTCCTCTTTTGAGTTCGGGCTTCGCGTAACTTGTCTTGGTTGACGTCTAGTGGCTGCAGTGCAGCCCCTAGCCCTGAAGCTTTCTTCGGCGGCATGACGAAGGTCACAGCTTGCCGAAGGTGGTCGAATGAGTTCACGGAGGTGGGCGCCAATGTTGGTGACTTGTTCTCAAGTGCTTCGAATGAAGAACAAGGCAACACGAAATGTTAAAGGTTAAAACCCTTCGTCCTTCGAAGCATTATTTCCCTTAGGATATAATGATCTTCAGACGAAGGTCATGAAAGACGAACCTTCATCATTACAATGTATAATAATAAAAGAAGAAGCGTATGAAGTATAAAAGATAACATGAATAATCATATAACATTATTAATATATATTCTTTCTATTGTCATGGATAAACAGAGACAACAATGAATTACATTCGTACCTTCGGCTTAACAGAAGGTATAAATCCAAGCATGACGCACGAGCGAATACAAGTTAGCGTGAACAGTACGGGAGTATTGTTCATCTATTTATAGGCACAAGACGCAGCCTGCGTAAAATTACATTCTATTGGGGGCCTTCGGCTTCCGAAGGTCCTCAAAAACATGATTTAACAATGTTTCTGGAAGTATAATGCATGAACAGGTACCTTCGGAGTTGAGCTGAAACCACAGCGTGAAGAAGCATAAGAAGGAGTGCGAAGGATAGCACGAAGCCGAAGCTGTGCGCAGGAGAGCTTCGGCATGATAGCAGAAAAGGAAAACTGACTTAAAGATGAAAAGGCTATTTAGACCTCGATGGATTACTATAGAGTTATTAGCAAATGTAAAGGGCATGAGTGTAATTTTACATGGGCTGCGTCCCGTGCCTATAAATAGATGAACAGTAACCCCGTACTGTTCAGGCGGACTAGGCATTGATCCTTGCGTCACGCTGGTACTTTAACCTTCTTTCAAGTCGAAGGTACACTTGTAATTTGATATTATTTCTATTTTTCCATAGTAATAAAATATAAATGAGATAATAATAATAATATATGGCTATTTATATTATCTTTTATGTTTTATGTGATTCTTTCTTCATCTCTATATGTTATGTTGATGAAGGTATGTTCTTCATTACCTTCGTCCGAAAGTCATTATATCCTAAGGGAAATAATGCTTCGAAGGACGAAGGGCTTTAACGTTTAACGTTTTCTATGTTGCCTTGTTCTTAACTCATAGTACTTGAGAACAAGTCCCCAACATTGGCGCCCACCTCTGGTGAACCCTTTTTCGACCACCTTCGGCAAGCATCGACCTTCGTCATGCCGCCAAAGAAAGCTTCGGCAACAGGGGTTGCCGCTCTGCAGCCGCTGGACCCGAACCAGGAGACCCTTTCTCTTCGGGAGGCCCGAAGCCAGAAGAGAAAGGCCACTAGTCCAACACCACAAGAGGATGAGTTGGACCAAGAAATCAGGAATATGGAGATGCTTCATCAGCAGGTACAGAAGAAGAAGAAGATGGCTCGGTTAGCTGACCTGCAAAGGCAGATTGACGAAGCTACCAAAGAAGTGCGTCATCTTGCTCAAGATGAGCAGAACCAAAGACCCCACCACAGAGAGCTGCACCAAGAGGGCTTCTTCAACGAGGATGACTAGTATGAGGATTTCCATCATGGAAATTTTGCTTTTGATGATGCTTCTCCTCTGTCAGCAGAACTGCTAGCTACGCACTGGCCCCCGTCTTACAAACCACCCAAGCTCCCCATGTATGACGAACACTCAGATCCGAAGCAGTTTCTGATGAGCTACGAAGCAACTATATCTTTGTATGGTGGCAACACTGCAGTCATGGCGAAATCCTTCGTCATGGCAGTCAAAAATGTTGCACAAACTTGGTACTCCTCTCTTCGGCCAGGAACAATCACATCATGGCAGAAGCTGAAGGACATGCTGGTCACCAGTTTTCAAGGGTTTCAGATGAAGCCGGTTACCGCTCAAGCCTTGTTCCAGTGCATGCAAGATCAAGAGGAATATCTCCAGGCGTATGTCCGAAGGTTCTTGCGTCTGAGGGCACAAGCGCCAACAGTGTCCTATGAAATTGTCATTGAGGCCATGATTAAGGGGCTTCGGCCAGGACCTTCAGCCCAATACTTCGCCAGGAAACCCCCTCAAACCCTGGAGAAACTGCTTCAGAAGATGGATGGATACATCCGCGTTGACAATGATTTTCGACAGAGAAGGGAGGAAGCTTACAGGTTCTCCGAAATGGCCAGGGGCTTCGGAGGGAGAATCCACCCTAGGCACGTCAGATCAATTCATTCCACTCAGAATGACGACAGGGGAAGTCAACAACAGAGGCCGCAATATTCTTCCCAGGCTTTGGGGCAGCAACAGAGCTATCCTCGGCCCCCAGCTCCAAGGGGCAGAGGCGCTAGGGGCTTCAGAGGAAGGTTTGGGGATCAGCCCAGGAAAATTTATTGTCTATTCTGCGGTGAGGACAAGGGCCACACTACCAGGATGTGCCACATCACCATCCAGAAACAGAAAGAGATAGCAGAAGCTGTAGCCCAACAGAGCCAGCCGAAGCAAGTCATGCATACTGCTTCGTACCACTCACCGTACATTCCAGAGTATGTGGGTAACTATCCTGCAGCCTCTGTTGCTTCGACAAGCCAACCTTAGGCATCTTGGCAACAACCTCCACCTCCACCACCATTGCAACGAGGCCAGCAGCCAGAAGGGAGCTAGCACACTCATCAGCAACGAGACTTCAGAGAGGAGTCCGAAGCTCGCACAGTCAACAGTACTGTGCCAGAATCGAAGCACATCTACTAGAAGATATCCTACTTCTGAAATAGTTCTGGCATTCGTTATCATTTTTCTTTTTTAATAGAGAACAATCGTTAAAAGCCTAAGTTTTTCCTGTCGTTTTCAATTCCTTGAAATAGCTTCGTTTTGGCCATAGTGGAAATGTATCTCTTTTACAAACTCACGAAGTCCAAAAAGTTGGTGAAGCACGAAAGTTGCTCTCAAGAGAGCGCGGGGTTCACAATCACATTACAAGTTTTGCCGAAGCAATAGAAAGTCGTTCTAAGGAACGCAGCATAAGTTTCCTGAAGCAACAAAAAGTCGTTCCTAAGGGGGCGCAGTGTAAGTTTTCTGCTCAAAAGTCATTCCAAAGGGAATGCAGAGCTTACAGCGAAAAATAAACGCTGATTCCGCCGAAGTAAAAGGCGAAGCGCGAAAAGTCAATCGCGAATACCGTTGAAGTAAACGGCGAAGAAGCTCCTAAGGGAGGCTTACAGCGAAAAGTCAGCGATGATACACCGAAAAATAAGCGGTGAAGCCGAAAAATAAACGACAAAAAGATTGTGTGCTTTACTGAGGGAATGTGTGTGTATCTTCGGCACAAATACCATTTTGCATAGCATAACATCATTACATCATTTTGCATAGCATAACATCATACATCATATTGCATCAATGGCGCAAGAAGGGGATTCAATGTTGATCTTCGGAGATTGTTTCGAAGAAGCAGTGCCAAGGCACAAAATAAGTATTGAAGAAGTATAGCTTCGTCAAACTCTAAAATGAAAAGGAGATCTATTGCTTACGAAGCATAATGATTTTACGAAGATTGGATGTTTTTATGAAATATGGATATTCTTCACAACCCATGAAAAGAAGGGAAGGTGTTTTTTTCGCCAAAGGCTCAAAAACAGTATGTACGTAGAGTTTCATGCATCATAAAGAATTCAGTTACAAGCAGCTTAAATATTACATTCAAAATTATAAAAATATTACGCACTTTGTTCAGCAAATGTTACATTCCAAATGTTTTTTTACAATAAAAGCTATTCTTCTTTTAAAACTGCTTCCATAGCCTCGTTTAGCAGTCGATTAACAGCTTCGTCCAAAATAACTTCGGCCACTTTAGTGATTTCATCTTCTTTCTCTACTTCTGGGTTGGCCATCGACTCGAAGGGCTCTAGAGGAGGAGATAGTTCAGCTGCGATATAAAACGTAAATAAGTCCGAAGTCGCAAAATTAGTAAATAAAGTTAAAAAGTTATTAAGCATTACCTATCCGCCTCTCAAGTTCCGCCGCTTTCTCAGCCGCCTTCGTCGCTTCTTTTGAATCATGGGAATCTTTTTCGCTCTTTTTTATCATCTCGTGCGCCATCCCTCGGCCGCCATTCTCCCAGATGTCAGTAAAGAATTTTCCGCCAATTAAGCTTGCTTCGGCCGAGGGATCTTTTGTATCTTCAATAGATAAAGTTGCTTCGGCTTGAGCCAAAGCTTTCACGTGGTCGCACCCTGACTTCTCTATAATAGCTGCGATTCCCCTGGCACCCGAGAAAGCACAAATATCCCCGCGACCACTCAAAACTTCCTCAAAAGCTTCAGCTTCGTTGCTGATCCAATCAATTGGGCCTTCAGGATCACCCCTTACGAAGTCGTCTTCGTTAGAGAATGCGCCAACATTAGCGAAGCTAGTTTTTATTTTCTTAACACACTCTATAGACTTTTCATAGCACCTCTCCTTGGATGCACGAAGTTCATCAACTATTTTTTGTAAGTGGTTCCTCCAATATACACTAATATCTCGATCAGCCTCTGCAAGACCACATTTTTCTTTAGCTTCGAATAGCTGTTTCCGAAGATCTTCGATTTCGTATTTCTGAGCTTCAGCTTGGGCTTTGGAAGCAACTTCGTCTTCTTTTATTTTGTTCAACAATGAGTTTAATATTTTATATTTTCAAGACCTTCGTTCCTTAGTTCAATTACTTCGGAACGAAGGTTGTTTAAGGCTATGGTATACCCTTCATCTTCAGCACTTTTTTGCGCCCTGTGGGCGTTGCTAAGGATAAGGCCCTACAAAAAATGCGGTATTGAGTGTAAGCAAATGGAAAATTTTGTTTTTAAATACAAAAATCTCATTTTCTCACCTTTAAACTATTGTATGCTAAGCTGTCGACCAACTCATCTTTTGATAACACCGAGAGCCCATCTTCTAGTGTCGGGAACCCGAAGCTCTTGCCCATCTCTCGGCAGACAGAAATCTCTTTGCTGTCTGGGAGACAATACAAGAAGTCTTCTTCCCCGCTGCCGTTGAATACCAGTGCCCCCTTTGGATATTTCAATCTTTGAGCATAGAATTGAGCCTCTCGCTTTTCTTTCTCAGATAATCTTTTTCCCGAAGCATATTGTATAATATAATCAGGAGCCTCAGATGACGCTTCGGGAATAGGAATGGCGGTTTTTCCAGTTAGAATTACTTCTGCAGCTTCTTTCTCCGTCTTTTCTCCGATTTCTAAGGATTTCTCCTTGGCGGGCTCTGAAGGCCTAGCTTCGGTCTCGACTTGAATCTTGGCAGCTTCGGCCTCAATTTGTGTTTCCGAAGCTTCGGTAGCTTTCTTCGGAGTAGAGCTTGAAGATTTTATTGTTTCTAGCACATCTAATACGTTGACCATTCTCTTCCTCTTGGGAGTCGTTGAAAGATCCTTTTGTGCCTTCAGCATTGTCACCTCTGCCGAAGGACTTATTACTTCTAATATCCTCGTTTTCTCAACCTTCATCTCTTCAATGTTAATGGCCTTCGGCTCATCTAATTTGGCTGATGATGCCTTTGGCGATACAGACGATTCTTCAATTTTCCGCGTAATCGCAGGTTTCTTGCCTTCGGTCACCGAAGAGGTCTCACCGCCAAATTCGGGCACGGTGGCAGGTTCAATATAGCGCGGTCGATGAGTAAGGACCTTCACCCTTTTCCTCTTCGGCACAGGCTCGCTCGGAGCGGCTGAAACATCATCTCTCCCGGAACCTCCACTTTTTCTTTTTTGCCCCCGGGGCGGGTAACGGTAGTCAGGATACATGAACCCAAGAGCATCAAAAACTCTGTTTAATCTCTTCTTTTTCCGGTTCTCGAAGGTCGCAGATAATGTGTTATCTTCTGCTCTGGAGTACAACCCAAGCAGATCATCGCTTGTAGCTTCGACGCTTTTCAGCCAGTCGTCGTCTGGCTCGATAAACTGGTCTCTAAACCTGAAGGTATATTTTAGTCGAACCAAACCACCTTCGTGGGGATTGCTGATGGATTCTTTTGGCATCTCCCAGTTGGCTACCAATGGCCATATTCTGTAGGCCACGTGCTCTTGAACTAAGTCCCTTGTCCCGATGAAAGAGTAGACTAAGCCGAAGGCCTTGCGACATTCTTCGGCCGCTTCGTCAATTTCTACCTTCGATTTTCGGAGCCCGAAGCGTTGCCAGATAGGACGCATGATTATCTCTTTAATGTCTTCTCGTGCCTTTAAATCATTTTTTACATAGAACCATTCTTTCGTCCAGTCTCTGGGCCATCTCTTCCGAAAAGTCGGTACTGGGGAGCTTGAGCCAGAACGGGCAATGAAGCTATAGCAGCC
The DNA here is from genome assembly GCA_029449295.1 of Zea luxurians. Lineage (NCBI taxonomy): Eukaryota > Viridiplantae > Streptophyta > Magnoliopsida > Poales > Poaceae > Zea > Zea luxurians. The sequence continues at coordinate 580,918 of JAOPSE010000380.1, forward strand.
GAAATTGTTATGATACTGTTCTTTACCCCAGAGCTTCATCTCATATAACAGTTCATGCATACTGCAGAAACTTTTTGCATTTGGCTCCAAACCCTGACTCCTTACAGCCCATACGAAGATTCCCATTCTTATAATGGCTTCGGGGGTAATCTGATGAAGGTAAATCTGGAATATCTTCAAAACCTCGACTACGAAGCTGCTCAGAGGAAGCCGAAGCCCAGCCTTGAAAAAACTTCGGAAGATCGCGACTTCATTCTCCTCTGGAGTAGGACAAGTCTTCTCTCCGTCGTCAGCCCTCGCAATAGACATATCCCAAAAGTATCTCCCCCTCATGTTGTCAAGATGGCTTTGTTTAATAGTTGATTTTCCAAAAACTGCATGGCTCAGACGCCAGGGTCGATCTTCGGAGTCTTCCCCGCTGCTTTCCACATCATAGCTGTCACTATCACCAGTGTCTTCAGATAAACCCTCCAAAATTTCCCTAGTAATCTTCTCTGCATTTGTCTTTGCTATTGATTCAATAAAGCCAAGATTCATCTCCTCAGAAAGGCTCAGCTTCGATTCAGCGACAGCTTTTTTATCTTCAGACATCTTCGAAAATGCTGAGAAAGTGCTCTCAAAGCCGAAGCTTAAAAATTTAAAAAAGCCAAGCAAGTGTTGGTACGCAAGAGCTAAAAATTGAGTAAGCAAGAGCAGATAGCAAGAAAGCGTGCTAAATGAGCTCGTGGTGTGCTCTTATTTATACGCCTGGTGCATTGCATGCTGGAGGGCCCGCTTGTTAGTGGTTGTTGCTATTCTAGCAAAGGGAAGGTGTTTTTTCGGACCTTCGGCTCAGGGCCTTCGTCCTTGTCGCAATCTGAATTTATCATTCTAACAAATTAATATTGCGAGGGGCTACTGTTGGGGGCCTTCGGCTTCCGAAGGTCCTCAAAAACATGATTTAACAATGTTTCTGGAAGTATAATGCATGAACAGGTACCTTCAGACTTGAGTTGAAACCACAGCGTGAAGAAGCACAAGAAGGAGTACGAAGGATAGCGCGAAGCCGAAGCTGTGCGCACGAGAGCTTCGGCATGATAGCAGAAAAGGAAAACCGACTTAAAGATGAAAAGGCTATTTAGACCTCGATGGATTACTATAGAGTTATTAGCAAATGTAAAGGGCATGAGTGTAATTTTACATGGGCTGCGTCCCGTGCCTATAAATAGATGAACAGTAACCCCGTACTGTTCAGGCGGACTAGGCATTGATCCTTGCGTCACGCTGGTACTTTTACCTTCTTTCAAGTCGAAGGTACACTTGTAATTTGATATTATTTCTATTTTTCCATAGTAATAAAATAGAAATGAGATAATAATAATATATGGCTGTTTATATTATCTTTTATGTTTTATGTGATTCTTTCTTCATCTCTATATGTTATGTTGATGAAGGTATGTTCTTCATTATCTTCGTCCGAAAGTCATTATATCCTAAGGGAAATAATGCTTCGAAGGACGAAGGGCTTTAACGTTTAACGTTTTCTGTGTTGCCTTGTTCTTAACTCATAGTACTTGAGAACAAGTCCCCAACACATTCATACCCTTCATATTTATTATTTACTTAATAACAATCTGCTGAGGACTAGATAGCCTTTTCCTCCTAAAGTTGGTTCCTCTTTCTGCTACTGAGCCGAAGCTTCCTTGCGCGCAGCTTCGGCACAGGTTCAACCTTCGTTCCGATCCTGCCTTGCATATTGTGTACAGCTTCATACCGAGTCTGAAGGTTCCTGTACATATATTATGCTTGGGAAACATTGTTAGTCATGTTTTTTGAGGATCTTTGGAAGATGAAGGCCCCCAACAAAGAGCTTGTTTGGATCTTAGGTGCCAAATAGAGAGCTAAAGTTTAGCACAGAGGTAGTGTTTGGATGCAAGTGCTAAAGTTTATTTAGCACATAAATATAGAAAGACATCCATACCCCTAACTAATGCGGGGTGGGGAGGGAGAGTGTTGAGTGAGGAGGATAGGAGATGTCTTTTCCTCACCCTAGACTAGTTTAGCTCATTTTAGCCTGACTTTGAGGAGCTAAACTGCTAAAGGGTGATAAAGTTTAGCGCTTCACTTTTAGCATTCTTGTTTGAATCTCTAAGTGCTAAAGTTTATATAAAAGTCTAATGCTAAATTTTAGCACCATATCCAAACATGCCCTAAAGAGAAACGATGATCGAGGTCTATTCACATCTCTAGCGTAAACCCAGGCTGGTGCACTCTATTTTGGCAGGTGTTCGGTTCTAGGGACTAAATAAATTATATATGTTTGAATTGCTATTACGAGTATTAAATATAGTCTAATTATAAAAGTAATTATATAGCTAAAGACTAAAAGATAGGATAAATCAATTAAGTGTAACTAATGTATGATTAGCAAATGTTTACAGTAGCATCATGTAATTGAATCGTTAACTAATTAGGTGTAGTAGATATATTTATCTTATCGTTTAATCCTCACCTATATAGTTAATTTTATACTTAGATTATATTTAATACCTGTAGCTAGCATCCAAATATTTGATACTACATGGATTAATGTTAAGTAAGAGCAAACAACGTTCGGTGCCTTATTGTATGTATGCATGCATGCGTTAATCGGCCATATAGAGAAAATATTACATTTCAATATATATACTAAATCTGAAAGTTCTTTTTTTAGATTACACCGTTCGAACGAGCGCATTTATTTTAAGGCAATTAGAGTATGTATCGGTACTTAACATTGGCCTCTCAACCTATATTGAGGACCGAATGCTTCGCATCACTGTCAGAGTTGTGGGATTGCTACAAACATGCATCCGAGTCTCCCGTTTGGTCTTTGCATGCACGCGCGGATCTGACTGACTGCCATTTATTTAGAAGACGAAGTCACTTGGTGGATACGAGGTGACCAACACTATATATATTTGCAACAGTGTGTGTGTGCCCGTCATCGATCACACTCCACCACACGCCTAGCTTCTCTTTCCAAAAGCATGGCGTTCACTGCCCTCTCATTGCTATACCACCTCTCGATCACTATATCGCTTGTCCTAGCTCGTGGCATTATCATAGCCGGTGTTGTTGACATAGCTCCACGTCCCACTCCTCTACCTCTTCCTCCGCAACCACTTCTTGCACCCTCTCCGGCTCCTCGTCCTCCAGGTCTTGGGGCCCCTACTCGCACTCCTCCCCTTCCTCTTCCTCTTCCTTCCCCTAGGCCACCACGCACTCCGCCTACAACGACTCCTCTTCCACGTCCATGGTTGGGGGCACCTTCTCCTGCCCGTGTTCCTCGTCCTCCACGGCTCGGAGCACCCCCTCGTACTCATGTTCTTCCGTCTCCTCGAGTAGGTGCTCCATCTCCTGCACCTCCTCCTGTTCGTCCTCCACAGTTGGGAGCTCCCCTTCCTACCCCTGTTGCTCCTACTCCTCAGTTGGGGGATCCCTCTAGAGGTCCTATTCTTCCTAGACCGCCTCTCAAGGGTGTTCCACCTTCTACTCCTCCACTTGTGGCACCACGGTTAGGGGCACCCCTCCCATCCCCTCCTGTTCCTTCGGCTCGTGCTCCTGTAGTACCTCCTCCCCGTCGGAAGGGCACTCCACCTCCTCCACCACAGTTTAGGGTACCTATTCGATCTCCTGTTATTCCTCCTCCTCAGAAGGGCATTCCACCTGCCACTCCTCCAATTCCCGCACCACGATTAGGGTTACCTCTTCCATCTCCTCCTGTTCAGCAGCCCCCTCGGACTCCTATTCTACCACCCTCTCGAAAGGGTGCTCCACCCTCTAGCCCTCCGCTTTCTCCACCAAAGTTGGGAGCACCACTTCCATCTCCACTTCTTCCTCCGCCTCGACTAGGAGCTCCCCCTCGCACTCCTATTCGTGCTCCTCCTCCTCAAGTTGCTGCCGTACTTCCTAGTCCTCGTAGCCCTCCTCCGCGTTTGGGTGCACCTCTTCCAACTCCTCTTCTACCTCCTCAGTATGCGGCCGCTCCTCCTCCTCCTCCGTCTCCATCTCCACCTATGGTGGTGCCTAGTGGACCTAAGGTGCCAGCCTTGCTCGCGTTTGGAGATTCAATCGTGGACACAGGAAACAACAACTACCTGGCGACCGTTGTGAAGGCCAACTTCCCGCCGTACGGCAGGGAGTACCCTAACCACAAGGCTACCGGCAGGTTCTCCGACGGCAAGATCACCGTGGACTTTCTAGGTACGGTCGGTGCCGATGGGTTTTGTTTTTGTTTTTCTATATATCTCAGTCTTTTAATTATCTCTCTATACATTTGTTTCTTTCTGCAGCGTCTGCGCTTGGGTTGAAGGAGACGCTCCCGCCATACCTGAACAAGAGCCTCACTCTGGAGGACCTTAAGACCGGCGTCAGCTTCGCGTCGGCGGGGAGCGGCTACAACAACGCCACGTGCCGGACGTCGGTGAGACTTCGATGTCGACATCGATGGAGATGTGTAAAGTGGTGGTGCTATACATTAATACATGTATATATATGTTGTCTGCATGCATGCAGTCGACCATGACGATCGAGCGGCAGCTGCAGTTGTTCTCCGAGTACAAGGCGAAGGTGGGGGGCATCCACGAGAGGGCCCTCTTCGTGGTCTGCTCCGGCAGCAACGACATTGTGGAGCACTTCACCCTCGCCGACGGTATGACCTCGCCGGAGTACGCCGACATGATGGCCCGCAGGGCCATCGGCTTGGTCGAGGTCGGTGTGTATGTTATTATTATTCTGTGCATATATAGCACGTACACGATTAAGAGCAAGCAAGCATGCATGCAATATGCAGGCGCTGATCGGCCAAGGCGCGCGGCAGATCGCGCTGACCGGGGCGCCGCCGGTGGGGTGCGTGCCCTCGCAGCGGCGCATCGCCGGCGGGGTTCGGATGCAGTGCGCCACGGACCGCAACCAGCTGGCGCTCTTGTTCAACCGGAAGCTGAGCCTGGAGGTGGCCAAGCTATCCGGGAAGTACCGCGGCGTCAACATCTTCTACGTCGACCTCTACTCCGTCCTCGCCGACGTGGTCCAGCGCTACCAGGCTCTCGGGTTCAAGGACGGCAAGGACGCCTGCTGCGGCTACGTCGGCCTGGCGGTGGGCCCGCTGTGCAACATCGGCAGCCGTACCTGCCCGGACCCCTCCAAGTACGTGTTCTGGGACAGCTACCACCCCACCGAGAGGGCGTACAAGCTCATGATGGACGACTTCCTCACAAGATACATGAGATACATACACTAGCTAGCTAGCTAGTCGATCCGCCATGTTAATTTTGCGTTTTAATTATAGCTTGTTGCTAGCCGCTCGCTTTATATTTTCTTACCATATATACTTAGGTTCTTTAATTTAGCGAATAAGTATGTAATCGAATCGCGCATCATATGAAGTTCTGTTGTATGGGTTTTCCCCTTAATGTACTGCTTAATTTGCTCCCAACAAAATTGGATGGTTAGCGACCGTTTGGCATACACTACCGGAATCAATCGCTTTGCCGAGTGCCTGAAGCACTCGGCGAAGCGTTCAAAACACTCGGCAAAAGCTTTGCCGAGTGTTACACTCGGCAAAGAAGGCTCGGTGAACAGTGCATCGGCAAAGCCTTCTTTGCCGAGAGCTTTTTATCGGGCACTCGGCAAAGATCTTTGCCGAGTGCAATTCGGCACTCGGCAAAGAAAAGCAGCCGTTACGGCGTCGAGTGACGGAGACGGCGGCTTTGCCGAGTGTCCCACCTGACACTCGGCAAAGAAGTTAGTTTTGCCGAGTGTCTTCCGTGCAGCACTCGGCAAAGAATCCATCTTTGCCGAGTGCCACATGGGACACTCGGCAAAGAACCCGCCAGGGAGGGTCCCCATGTCAGGTTCTTTGCCGAGTGTCCCGTGTGGCACTCGGCAAAGCCGACCTCTTTGCCGAGTGCCAGGGACGCAACACTCGGCAAAGAACCTAAGCCGGTGCCCAGGTCTGTGCTCTTTGCCGAGTGTTATGACCTTGACACTCGGCAAAGAGGCTCTTTGCCGAGTGTTACACTCGGCAAAGTGACCAGTATATACCTTTTTTATTTGTTTTTTGTATTCCATCCACACAAACAGAAGATATCACATATATATCACATATATACATCACACATATCATCACATACATAAATAGCCAACACAAACATAAAACCGTCACCACAAACATAAATATCCACCACAAACATAAGTGTTCAACATAAGTATCAAACACAAACATAAGTCTCTAACGTCGCAAGCTCTCACATAAGTATCAAACACAGACATAAGTATTATACACAAGTACAGAAGTCTAAAGCAATGAAAACACAACACTCATGGAGGTGGGCGGCTTGACCGGGGCTGCGTTGGGCTGAACCCTTCCGGAGGATTGTTGGATGCCTCCCCAGATTGGCCTTGCACAGAGAAGAGATTGCATGTGTTATACCAGATGCATTACAAACATCTAACTACAATTTTGATACTCACAGGAGTGTGGAAGAGAGCAGGGTCAACTGGAGGGAACAATGGAGGTGGCGGAGCGATGCCCTGTGCGGCGCCAAGGCTCTGCATGTACTGGAACATCTCCGCCATCCTCTGTTGATCTGCCCGGCGGGCCTCCCGCTCCGCCTCCCGCTCCGCCATCATCCTCGCCTCCATCTCGCGACGTTCCCTCCTCTCTTCTTCTAGTTGGGTCTGTAATATTACAAGCCAACGTTATAGTAACTCAAAGAGTAAGTATATAACTCAAGGAAGGACGAGTTACACTAACCTCGAGTGCCTGTATGCGATGCTGTGAGCTGTCGTGCCGAGGTCGTATGACTGGACTCGAGCCCGTGCTCCTTGCTCTCACCTGAGACAGAGTGGGAGTGGAGGACGAGTCGATTGCCCCGTCGGCAATCCAGTACCGCCCATGTCTCTTGCCTCCTCCGACCCTCATGAGCACATCGGTGTCGATCGGCTGGGTGCTCGGATCATAGTCTGGGCCATGGACCTCCTGCGCCATGGCGGTGTAGTCATGGAGGCGGCTGTAGACGGCGGGGTTGGTGTAGGCCTCGGGCCCGTCATCCGGGTTGTAGGTGACGTCGGACGTCGCCTTACCCTTATGGGCCATAGCATAGGCCGAGAAGGTGGAGCAAGGCCTTCCACCATGTGACGCCGACTGCAACGAAAACCAACGAGATAGTTAGAAATAATATCTAACTTAGTGCTATATATCTAAATAAAAAAGGTGGCGTACCCATGCTTCGGCATATTGGCCCAGGCTCCGGCTGCCTTGGTGGTGGGAGGGGCCTTGCATCATCAAACGCCGTTCCCGGCTAGCTGTGTGCGCCTCGTCCCACTCAGCCGAACACCACCTATCCACCATCTGCTCCCAGCACAGAGGATGTGCGACGCACCAATGTGGAATCATCTGCAAAGTAAACACGTAAAGTGCATATCAGAAGATAAAATAAAATTCATGTATCGAGTACTGGTACCAAACATGCATGACTTTACCTGCAGGTACTGCTCCCTGGTCAACGACATGGTTCGGGCTTGAGTTTTGGTCACCTTCTCCCCAAGGACGGAGCCGTGGTAGGTGATGATGGCCTGGATGCGGGCCTCATAGTGCATGTCCACGACGAGCTTCTTACAGCTCGTGGTGGCCACCACATCCGCCCTAGCCTCGTATCCAGCATCGCATCTGAAGAAATCCTGCATACAAAAACGATGTATCCATACATTATTTCAAGAATTTGCAACGAATGCGACATATTTTACATTATACTAAGACTTACCCACAGCTCTTGCTTCACCCGCTCCGCCTTGTTATTGAATTCCCTGCCGTCCCGGTCTACTGCATCGGGGGCGACGGCGTAGTGGTCAAAGGTGAAGGCTGGGCCCGTCACTCCGGCGTACTCCACAAGTCCAGGGAAGTGTTCCCTGCACAGCAGGCCGAGGATGCCATTGGGGGGGGGCGACGATGACCCCCAGCATAATCCAAAACCGTCCAAGACCTGTCCAAGTGATAAATAAAAAGTATTAGTTTATATTATGATTTTGAACACATAATATGAACAAGAATGAAGAACATAAAGTTACATACCTCTCCCCTTCCGGCCGAATCAGCGGTCGTCTGTCCCGAAGTATGGGACGCTGAGGGAGACTCGCGGGGCCTCGCAGGTAGATGCTCCTCGAACTAGAGCCGCCTGAACCTGAGGCGTCCTGCTGCTGGTCGTCGTCGTCCTGCTGCTGGCCGTCGTCGTCCTGAGGCGCCGCCTGCTGCTGCGCTGCCTGCTCTGCCTCGTCCTATTGCGCTGCCTGCTGTGCATCATCCGCCATCCTACTCCTCCTCCCCCTCCTCCTCCTCAGGAAACCGCCCACCATATTTGTCCAACAACCTGCAATTAAGAGTAAACAAATAAGCACATATAAAAAGATGTATTTAAAAACAGGTGCGAAATAAAAAGTCATATAGCATTACATCGATTAAAAATAATCTTCATATGTGTCGGGGTTAGCCGGATCATAACTCTCATCATCACTATCAAGCATTTCAATCTCCACACCATCGGAAGAAGCAAGTTCGTCAGTAATGTCATTGCCTTCAAGGATTACTAAGTCATTATCATTTTGCACCTCATCCTCCTCCTCATCAACAACCATTTCAATATCTACGTCCATTCCGATAGCTTCGGTTAAGTCTATCTCAAATCGCCCTTCTAGCCCATCTTCTTGGAAGAACTCTCCATCATATGTGTCCGGGTCTAAGTTGTAATCTTCATCGTTAGGAACAGGTAACCTCCCGTGCGGCGATACCTTATACACAACATCCCAACCCTTAAGATGTTCTTTCGTTTGACACGCATATGGGAGATAATACACTTGTGTGGCCTGTTGGGCAACGATATAGACATCGTCTCCTGCTAAGGTGGAATCCTATCGAATTTCGACTATCCCAAGATTAGAATGTGTCCGTCTCGTCACTTGAGGGTCAAACCAATGACATTTGAATATCACTGGAGTAAGAGGTTTGGAACCATAAAAATTGAGTTCATATATTTCTTCAATTCTTCCATAATACTCGACCTCGTCAAGCCCGGGCGTAAAGACTCCAGAACACGTGGTTTTTCGATTGGGCCGACTTTGGTCGTAGCTTGTTGTGCGAAAACGGTATCCATTGATGTCATACCCAGAAAATTTCCTGACCCTATAGGCAAAGCCATTGGCTACTTGTCTCAACTCGGCACTCATAGACGGCTCTCTTTGGCCCTGCAAGTTCAAACACGCTAGATTGTTATATTATTCGCACGTAAGAGCAACTTGGAATAACAAACTAAGCACGTACCTTATGTTTAAACCAGGAAATGAAATCGGGCAATCCATTTCCCGCACCCTTTCTAAGAAGGGTATCATATTCCTGTGGAGTTGGGTCCCTTGATCGACGCCAGAATTCATGAAGAAATTGCTCCATGTATGGCGTCACCTCTTCAAGGTTGGTCAATACATATAGCATGATATGGCGCCACTCTTCATGTCTCAGGGTCTTGATGGTCGAACCACTCGCGCTTCCGAGTTGCCCTCGAAAAATGCTGAGGTTCGATTCATTGCCGCCATCATTGTAACGAGGGGGTGGATTATGCACGCTCGGCAGTTTGTCACCATAGTAAGTTGTTGTGAAGTTTGACACCTCCTCCAGTATGTATGCCTCTGCAATGGAAGCCTCGATTTTGCATTTATTTCTACATTTCTTTCGGATACTCTTTAGACATCTCTCGATTGGATAGCACCAACGTCCCTGCACGGGCCCCCCCATTCGTGCCTCATATGGGAGATGAATAATCAAATGCTGCATCGGATTGAAGAAGCCGGGTGGAAAGATCTTCTCCAGCTTACACAGTAACACGGGTGCCATCCTTTCCAAGTCTGCAATCATGGTCCGAGCTAACTCTTTTGCACAAAGCTGGCGAAAGAAATAGCTCAACTCTGCAAGCGCTAGCCAGACATGCTCAGGGACATAGCCTCGAACCATCGCCGGAAGAATTCGTTCAATCCATATGTGGAAGTCATGACTCTTCATCCCTAAGACTCGCAGAGTAGATAAGTTCACCCCCCTACTAAGGTTAGCTGCATACCCATCAGGGAACATTAACATCTTGATCCACTGTAGTACTTCCTTCCTCTGGGCCCTGCTCAGGACGAAATCGGCCTTAGGCCTTCTCCATGTCTTACCACCACTAGGCGGCTTCATCTCTTGGTTTGGTCTATCACATAACTCTGCCAGATCCACTCTTGCCTTTACGTTATCCTTTGACTTATCAGGAATCTCCATAATTGTCGCCCAAAGTGCCTCGGCGACATTCTTTTCAGTGTGCATCACGTCAATGTTGTGTGGAAGGAGCAGGTCATCATAATAGGGGAGCCGAGTCAAGCCCGACTTATGTGTCCACATATGTTGCTCACCATATCCCACAAAACCACCTTCTGGGTTGGCCACGAGACCATCTATCTGTTCGCGAACTTCGGCACCAGTCATCATTGCAGGTGGGCGGTCTGTCACCACGACACCTTTCGTAAAGTTCTTGATGTCTTGTCGGAATGCATGGTCAGGAGGGAGAAATTGTCGATGTTTATCGAATGACGAATATTTGCCACCCTTCTTCAACCAAATGAACCTAAGAGCTTCCTTGCAAACTGGGCATGGGAACTTACCGTGAACACACCAGGCGCAAAATAGCCCATACGCCGGAAAGTCATGCATGGAGTACTGGTACCAAACATGCATTTTGAAGTTTGTCTTCGTAGCTCGGTCGTACGTCCATACCCCTTCCTCCCAAGCATGGACCAATTCATCAATCAAAGGCTCCATGTACACGCCCATTTTATTCCCCGGGTGTCCAGGAATTATCAACGACACGAATATGTTCTGTCTTTGAAAGCATACGCCGGGGGGGAGATTGATGGGGATAACGAACACGGGCCAACATGTGTATGGGGCAGTGGTCATTCCATAGGGATTGAACCCATCTGTGGCCAGCGCAACACGAACATGTCGAGCCTCTTTGGCTTTCTCATGGTGAATGGCATCAAAGTGGGTCCATGCTTCACCATCGGATGCGTGAACCATCTTGTCAGGATTGTATCGTTTGCCTTTTTTGTGCCATGTCATCTGTTTCGCGGATTCCTCTGTCATGTATAGACGCTGGATCCTCGGTATGAACGGAAGGTGGCGTAGGATTGTCACGGGGATGTCGAGCTGCTTCTTCTGTCCATCACCAGAGTCTACCTCCATGAACCTAGACGATTTACACTTCGGACAGTACTTTGCCTCAGTGTGTTCTTTCCTAAATAGGACGCAGCCCTTCGGACAAGCATGTATCTGCTCATACGTCATCTTGAGTGCACGAAGGAGTTTCTGTGCCTCGTACATGCTCTTTGGCAGAACGTGATCCTCCGGAAGCAGGCTGCCAATAACTGTCAACAAACCATCGAAGGCGTCTCGACTCATGCTATACTGCGACTTCAACGCCATTATACGCCCAATGGCATCCAGTTGAGAAACCTTTGTCTTGCCGTGAAGGGGTTTCTGTGCCGCGTCAAACATGTCGTAGAATGCCTTTGCGGTCGCCTCTGGCTCGTCCTCCGTACGTCCTTCGGCGAACTGTGCCTCGTGATAGTCGTTCAACATGTCTGCTACCCCGGCATCAGCATCGTAATCCTCGACGCGTTGTCTCACCACCTCCTCTCTCGTGCGATGCGCTTCACCATGGAAGATCCACCGAGTATAGTCCGGCGTAAATCCATTCTTCCAAATATGTTCTACCATGGCCTTCTTTGGTTTTCTTTTCCGGTTGTCACATTTGCTGCACGGACAAGGGACTAGGCTAGCTCCTTTAGCAGCTTCGCCATATGCCCGTTCCACGAAAGCATCGGTCTTCCTAATCCATTCTGGGGTGACATCATTACGTCGAACGCGGCCCGTGTACATCCACTCACGGTCCTCCATCCTCTAACATATATAACCGAGTATAGTTTAATATAGACATGTAATGCATGTACACTACGTTCCTACCTTCTAATAGGTGAGGATAGGTCCTAATCCCACCCGCGGTTGCGTAGATGGAGTTAGTTTCCATGCTCTACTCCGATCCGAGATAGAATTTCGGCAGCACCTCCCCGCTGTTCTCCGGATACACGTCCTGGCAGGGAGAGTGTACTGTCCGGAGAACAACAGGGAGGTGACGCCGAAACTCTTTCTCGGACCGGAGTAGAGCATGGAAACTAACACCATCTACGCAACCGCGGGCTGTCCAAAAAACGTGGACAATTCGAAACTGATACATTTGTAGATATGCAAAGATCTGCATATCTACACCGTATCACTTTCGAACGGGAGACGCCTAACTGGGTTACGTGCTCTACGACCATGATGCGGAAATAGAGGTTATACCTAGGGTGGCGGTGGAGTCAGGCTAGTGGGGCTGTGGCGGGTCGGTGCAGTGGCGACGCGACGCGGTGCAGGCAGACCCGCAGCGGCTAGGAAGACAAGTATCTTCTCTGTAAAAAAGAAACACAAGTCTATTAATACAAAAGCCTAGCAACAGAAAATTTCGGCAGCACCTCCCCTGCACGGGGAGGTTTCAAAATCCTGCAAATAAAACTATCAGCACGATGGCTGACATCCATGCATAATTCAACGGCACGATGGCCGGCAATCCACAATACTAAAACTAATCATTTCATATAAATCATACACGTATAACATAAATCAAGTAATCACCTTAGAGGTTTCGGCACGGTCGAGACGACGGGTCGCGGGCGAGGCGCCTGGCGGGCGAGGGCACGGCGGGCGCGACTGCGGCGATCGCGAGGGCGGGCACGGCGGGCACGGCACGGCGAGCGCGGGCCTGGGCGGGGCGACCGCGGCGTGGGCGTGGGCGTGGCGGCGTGGGCGTGGGCGCGGCGGCGTGGGCGAGCGAGGGCACGGGCGCGACGGCGTCGCGGCGGCGCGGTGGGCGCGGTGGGGTCGCGGCGGTCGTGGGCGGCGCGCGGGCGCACGGCGAGCGCGGGCGGCGTGGGCGGCGCGCGGGCACGCGGCGAGCGGGCGGCGTGGGCGCGCGGCGAGCGCGCGGGCAAGCGGCGGCGTGGGCGAGGGCGAGCTCGAGGGCGAGGGCGACGGCGAGCTCGCGGGCGACGGCGACGGCGATACGGGCGGCGAGCTCGGGCGTACGTGGGGGCGCGGCGATACGGCGAGCTCGGGCGTGGGGGCGCGGCGGCGAGCTCGGGCATGGGGGCGAGGGCGACGGCGAGCTCGGGCGTGGGGGCGCGGCGGCGGCGATACGGGCGGCGAGGGCGCGGCGGCGGCGACGGTGAGAGAGTGAGAGAGTGAAGTGAGGAAGAAAGGGTAACTGCGTATGTATACGGTCTTTGCCGAGTGCCCGCGATCTGGCACTCGGTAAAGATTTTTTTTTAATTTTAAAGTATACTTTGCCGAGTGCCCTAGATGCGGCACTCGGCAAAGGCGCCTTTGCCGAGTGTCAACCGGGAGACACTCGGCAAAGATTCTATCCTTACGCTTTCCCGAGTGTGACCCCTTTGACACTCGGCAAAGCATTCTTTGCCGAGTGTCACCTGTTGACACTCGGCAAAGTGTATTTTCATTTTTAAAATTTTGTCTCCCAAACTTTTTGTGGTATGTTCCTACACTATGTAGACCTACATGTATCATTTGTGGACAATTATAACATAGTTTCCATAGTTAGTAGATTTAGTTCGTTTATTTGAATTTCTTCGGAAAATTCAAATTTGAACTGCAGGTCACTCGAAACTTGGAAAACCGTGCATGAAAAAATGATATCCATGTTACTTAGCATAAGTTACGACCGATTGCAGAAGCGTACCAGAAACTTCGAGCAACATGCTCACTAAACATGGCCGTGAACTTGACATCCACATGTTTAAAAATTGTATAAAACACAAACCAAGTCAGAAAATCATGAAACTTGTCCACGTGTCATGATATCATATGTACAGGCTGTGATAAAAATTTTAGAATGTTTGGAGAAAGTTGTGAGACACTATGTGTAGAAACCTAAGAGGACTACACATGAAATCATAGAGTTTCAATGTGAATCTAGAAGGTTTCTACACATAGTGTCTCACAACTTTCTCCAAATACTCTAAAATTTTTATCATAGCCTCTACATATGATATCATGACACGGGGACAAGTTTCATGATTTTCTGACTTTGTTTGTGTTTTATACAATTTTTAAACATGTGGATGCCAAGTTCACGACCATGTTTAGTGAGCATGTTGCTCGAAGTTTCCGGTACGCTTCTGAAATCGGTCGTAACTTATGCTAAGTAACATGAATATCATTTTTTCATGCACGGTTTTCCAAGTTTCGAGTGACCTGCAGTTCAAATTTGAATTTTCCGAAGAATTTCAAAAAACGAACTAAATCTACTAACGATTGAAAACTATGTTATAATTGTCCACAAATGATACATGTAGGTCTACATAGTGTAGGAACATAACACAAAAAGTTTGGGAGACAAAATCAAAAAAATAAAAATATACTTTGCCGAGTGTCTGGATAAGACACTCGGTAAATCGTCCTTTGCCGAGTGCCAGCTGCGCGGCACTCGGCAAAGAAGCATCTTTGCCGAGAGCCGACTGTTGGCACTCGGCAAAGACTGACGGCCGTCAGCTTTGGGACGGCCGCTGACGGCCCTTTGCCGAGAGCCCCCTTTGCCGAGTGTTTGACACTCGGCAAACATGGAGTTGCCGAGTGTGGAGCTGTACCGAGTGTCCTACGCTCGGTAAAGACGCTCGTTACCGAGAGCCTAGCTTTGCCGAGTGCGGCTCTCGGCAAAGCCGTCTTTGCCGAGTGCCCGAGAAAAGGCACTCGGCAAAGCGGTCGGCACTCGGCAAAGGCTCGGATTCCGGTAGTGATAGCTCTAGAAGTTTAAGATTTTCTACTCAAACACCTCAACTTTAACTCTAGAGAAGAAATCTCCAGAGTTTTTAGACTATAGTAAAAAATGAAATACCCTTATTTTCTGCTCAAAAACAGCTAAAACAAATCTAGACACGGAGTTTATAAGTATTTACTCGTCACTGATACTCATTACACAAAAAAAGTCTGTTTCTCTTCTCCTTCCCGTGCCACTTAAAAGATAAATATCAAATGAATGTGTTCATTACTTAAGCTATATATTAAGAGTAAGTCATCTATAATTTGGCCTTAGCACATATTAGATAATTAAAAGGTACCAACTGAAGACATACCAAATTCCAATAGTTACAGGAAACCTCAGTCATTTCCTAGTCCACCCCCAACACCTAGGCAGCAGGCCAAACCTCCCCACGCGTCTTAGTCAAACCTCCAGTTCAACACCCAACCCTCGCTTGGGACGCACGTTATAAATTACGTTTTTGTTTTTTTTACGCAAATAACATAAAATTTTCATAGAAATAACGTAAATATTTCATAGAGATAGCATAAAAACCCACTCACCCAATAGACCACGTTCACACATGCATGAGCAGGCATGCAGATCCTATTTTTATGATAAATCCGATAATTACGGCACATCGTGGGAGTTTCCATTATATGTGCGCAAATTTTGGATAACATTTTTGTTTCCACTACATGCGTGCAAAAATTGTATGGCTCCATAAATATAGGATCGCTGCAACAGCCATGCAGCTAGGCTCGTTAGAACAAGTTTATAATATATATTTGTCGGGGGCCATAATTAGGGGTACCCCCAAGACTCCTAATCTCAGCTGGTAACCCCCATCAGCACAAAGCTGCAAAGGCCTGATGGACGCAATTCCGGTCAAGGCTCCGTCCACTCAAGGGACACGATCTCGCCTCGCCCGAGCCCAGCCTCGGGCAGGAACAGTAGACCAAGGCAGATTCACGCCTCGCCCGAGGGTCTCCTCAAGCAACGGGCGTACATTCGACTCGCCCGAGGCCCAGCTTGGGTAGGCTTCGCGGAGAAGCAACCTTGGCCAGATCGCCTCGCCAGCCGACCGGATCGCAGGAGCATTCAATGCAAGGATCGCCTGACACCTTATCCTGACGCGCGCTCTCCAGTCGACAAGGCCGAAGTGACCGCAGTCACTTCGCCCCTCCACTGACTGACCTGACAGGAAAACAGCGTCGCCTGCGCTGCTCCGACTGCTGTGCCACCCGCCAAGGTGAGGCTGACAGCAGCCAAGTCCAGCCTCGGGCGCCATAGGAATCTCCGCCTCGCTCGACCCTAGGGCTCAGACTCAACCTCGACTCCGGAAGACGGTCTCCGCCTCGCCCGACCCCAGGGCTCAGACTCCACCTCGACCTCGAAAGACGGTCTCCGCCTCGCCCGACCCCAGGGCTCGAACTCAACCTCGACCTCGGACGACGGTCTCCGCCTCGCCCGACCCCAGGGCTCGGACTCAACCTCGACCTCAGACGACGGTCTCCGCCTCGCCCGACCCCAGGGCTTGGACTCGACCTCGACCTCAGACGACGGTCTCCGCCTCGCCCGACCCCCGGGCTCGGACTCAGCCTCGACCTCGGAGGAATCACCGCCTCGCCCGACCTTGGCCTCGGACCGACCACATCGCAGGGGGGTACATCATTACCCTACCCCTAGCTAGCCTAGGCTACGAGGAACAAGACCGGCGTCCCATCTGGCTCGCCCCGGTAAAACAAGTAATGATGGCACCCCGCGTGCTCCATGACGACGACGGTTCTTAGCCCCCTACGGAAGCAAGGAGACGTCAGCAAGGATCCGACAGCCCCGACAGTTGTGCTTCTACAGGGCTCAAGCGCTCCTCCGACGGCCACGACGCCACATGAACAGGGCTCCAACACCTCTCCGACAGCCACATCGGCATGTACATAGGGCTCTGGCTCCCCTCTGCTAGACACGTTAGCACACTGCTACACCTCCCGTTGTACATCTGGACCCTCTCCTTACGTCTATAAAAGGAAGGTCCAGGGCCCTCATACGAGAAGGTGGCCACGCGGAAGAACGGGCTGACGCGCAGTCTCACGCCCCCTCTCTCTCTCTCCCTCGCGAACGCTTGTAACCCCCTACTGCAAGCGCATCCGCCCTGGGCACAGGACAACACGAGGCCGCGATTTCCCCTCACTGGTTTTCCCCCCTTGTGCTCCGTCTCGCGCCGACCCATCTGGCTGGGACACGCAGCGACAATTTACTCGTCGGTCCAGGGACCCCCGGGTCGAAACGCCAACAGTTGGCGCGCCAGGTAGGGGCCTGCTGCGTGTTGACGAACAGCTTCCCGTCAAGCTCCAGATGGGTAGCATCCAGCAACCTCTCCAACCCGGGAGGGTTCTCCGTTTCGGGAGTCTTGAGTTCATGTCCCTCGACGGCGGCTACGACATGATACTCCTTCCTCCGCCGTGCGACAACGACAATGGCGGCCGTCAGCCCGCCCGTCGGCGGCGGAATCGACGACGTCTTCCCCGTGTGGCGGAAGAACAGCATCCGAGTCTGTCCCGTCACCTTCCCCGTCGATGGGGAAGGAGGCGGGGCAATCATGGTCAAGCAGGAGGCGGCACCTCGTCGGCTGTCGAGCGAGTCGACGACGCCGGCGCCCCAGCGGGGGACACATCGGGCGTTGACCTCGCGTCTGAGACAAAGATGAGCGTCGTTTCCCCGCGACACGCCAACCCCGAGCAGACGGACGACGCCAGCACGCTCGCGAAGGACTTGCTGGGCGTTAGCCTCGTACCTGAGATAACGGTGCAGTCTGTCCCCGACGCGACTTCGTCACCATCCGTCGATCAAGTGGTACCGTCCGTTTCCCATCCTGTGCCTTTTAGATTCAGTTTCGACCCACCAAGCAACCCCGCTTCGGTGGACGCTTTCATAAAGGCATATCCAAACCTTCCGGGGTATCATATGTGGTCAACCTGGGACCGATTGACGGCCGTCTCGACCTACGGGCCCCCGGGTTCCGAGGAAGATGACGAGCCCGACTATGGATGGGATTTCTCCGGGCTCGGGAACTTCAGTGCCATGCGGGACTTCATGACCGTATGTGACTACTGCATCTCCGATTGCTCCGATGATAGCCTTAGCCTCGGCGACGAGGACTGTGGCCCAAGTCGTGAATGTTTCCACGTCGATCTAGGGGGTCTCGACGAAGGCAACCACCTTGGTATGCCGGAGGACGGCGATCCCCCTAGGCCTGCGCCTCGCGTTGACATCCTTCGGGAGCTAGCTGTGGTCCCAGTCCCTGCGGAGGGTTAGGACACACAGCTCGAGAAAATCCGTGAGATGCAGGCCAGGCTCGATGAGGAAGCAGGACAACTTGTGCAGCTCCAGCAAAATATCGGGCAGGAGTGGGCAGGCCAAGCACCGGCCGGAGAAGCGCGTCATCTGGCCCAGGACGTCCAGCACCGCATCACCGACAATGCCAGGACAAGGCCACCCCCGGCTTCCAGTGGGGTCGGCCAGAACCTGGCTGCAGCAATACTACTCCGAGCGATGCCGGAACCATCCACCACCGAGGGGCGGCATATCTAGGGAGAGCTCAAGAATCTCTTGGAGGATGCCGCGGTCCGACGGGTCGAAAGCTCTGCCTCCCAAAGGCAGGGATACCCCCCGGAGCATCGCGCCGCGACTTCCCGATTCATGCGGGAAGCCTCGGTCCACACCGGGCGCACGCGGGACACAGCGCCTGCGGCCCCAGGCCGCCTCAGCAACAAGCACCATCGCCACGACCGTCAAGTCCACCTCGACGAGAAGGTGCGCCGAGGCTACCACCCCATGCGTGGGGGATGCTACGATAGCGAGGAGGATCGGAGCCCCTCGCCCGAACCACCCGGTCTGCAAGCTTTCAGCCGGGCCATACGACGGGCGCCGTTCCCGACCCGGTTCCGAATCCCGACTACCATCACCAAGTACTCGGGGGAGACAAGGCCGGAACTGTGGCTCGCGGACTACCGGCTGGCTTGCCAGCTGGGTGGGACGGACGATGACAACCTCATCATCCGCAACCTCCCCCTGTTCTTCTCCGACACCGCTCGAGCCTGGCTGGAGCATCTACCACCTACGCAGATCTCCAACTGGGACGACCTAGTCAAAGCCTTCGCCGGAAACTTCCAGGGCACATATGTGCGCCCTGGGAACTCCTGGGACCTCTGAAGCTGCCGCCAGCAGCCGGGAGAATCCCTGCGGGACTACATCCGGCGATTCTCGAAGCAGCGCATCGAACTGCCCAACATCACCGACTCGGATGTCATCGACGCGTTCCTCGCCGGCACCACTTGCCGCGACCTGGTGAGCAAGCTGGGTCGCAAGACTCCCACCAGGGCGAGCGAGCTGATGGACATTGCCACCAAGTTCGCCTCTGGCCAGGAGGCGGTCGAGGCCATCTTCCGGAAGGACAAGCAGCCTCAGGGGCGCCAGCCGGATGACGTCCCCGAGGCGTCCGCTCAGCGCGGCGCGAAGAAGAAGGGCAAGAAGAAGTCGCAAGTGAAACGCGACGCCGCCGATGCAGACCTTGTCGCCGCCGCCGAGCACAAGAACCCTCAGAAGCCTCCTGGAGGCGCCAACTTTTTTGACAAGATGCTCAAAGAGTCGTGCCCCTATCATCAGGGTCCCGTCAAGCACACCCTTGAGGAGTGCGTCATGCTTCGGCGCCACTTCCACAAGGTCGGGCCACCGACGGAAGGTGACAGAGCCCCCGACAACGACAAGAAGGAAGCCCACAAGACAGAGGAGTTCCCCGAGGTCCATGACTGCTTCATGATCTACGGTGGGCGGGTGGCGAACGCCTCGGCTAGGCACCGCAAGCAGGAGCGCCGAGAGGTCTGCTCGGTAAAGGTGGCGGCGCCAGTCTACCTAGACTGGTCCGACAAGCCCATCACCTTCGACCAAGACGACCACCCCGACCGCGTGCCGAGCCTAGGGAAGTACCCACTCGTTGTTGATCCCATCATCGGCAACGTCAGGCTTACCAAGGTCCTCATAGACGGAGGCAGCAGCCTCAACATCATCTACGCCGAGACCCTCGGGCTCTTACAGATCGATCTGTCCATGATCCGGGTCGGCGCGACGCCCTTTCATGGGATCATTCCTGGGAAGCGCGTCCAGCCCCTTGGACAACTCGATCTGCCCGTCTGCTTCGGGACTCCCTCCAACTTCTGAAAGGAAACCCTCACATTCGAGGTGGTCGGGTTCCGAGGAACCTACCACGCAGTGCTGGGGAGACCATGCTATGCCAAGTTCATGGCCGTCCCCAACTACACCTACCTCAAGCTCAAGATGCTGGGCCCCAACGGGGTCATCACCGTCGGCCCCACGTACCGACACGCGTACGAATGCGACGTGGAGTGTGTGGAGTACGCTGAGGCCCTCGCTGAATCTGAGGCCCTCATCGCCGACCTGGAAAACCTCTCCAAGGAGGTGCTAGATGCAAAGCGCCACGCCGGCAACTTCGAACCAACAGAGGCAGTTAAGTCCGTCCCTCTCGACCCCAGCAACGACGCCTCCAAGCAAGTACGGATCGGCTCCGAGCTCGACCCCAAATAGGAAGCAGTGCTCGTCGACTTTCTCCGCGCAAACGCCGAGGTTTTTGCGTGGAGTCCCTCGGACATGCCTGGCATACCGAGGGATGTCGCCGAGCACTCGCTGGATATCCGAGCTGGAGCCCGACCCGTGAAGCAGCCTCTGCACCGATTCGACGAAGAAAAGCGCAGAGCCATAAGCGAGGAGATCCATAAGCTGATGGCTGCAGGGTTCATCAAAGAGGTATTCCATCCCGAATGGCTAGCCAACCCTGTGCTTGTGAGAAAGAAAGGTGGGAAATGGCGGATGTGTGTAGACTACACTGGTCTAAACAAAGCATGTCCGAAGGTTCCCTACCCTCTGCCTTGCATCGATCAAATCGTGGATTCCACTGCTGGGTGTGAAACCCTATCATTCCTTGATGCCTACTCAGGGTATCACCAAATCAGGATGAAAGAGTCCGACCAGCTCGCGACTTCTTTCATCACACCCTTTGGCATGTACTGCTATATTACTATGCCATTCGGTTTAAGGAATGCAGGCGCGACATACCAAAGGTGCATGAACCACGTGTTCGGACAGCACATTGGCCGAACGGTCGAGGCTTACGTCAATGACATCGTAGTCAAGATGAGGAAAGCTTCCGACCTCCTCTCCGACCTTGGAACGACATTCAAGTGTCTCAAAGCGAAAGGCGTAAAGCTCAATCCCGAGAAGTGTGTCTTTGGAGTCCCCTGAGGCATGCTCCTGGGGTTCATCGTCTCCGAGCGGGGCATCGAGGCCAACCCGGAGAAAATCGTGGCCATCACCAACATGGGGCCTATCAAGGACTTGAAAGGAGTACAGAGGGTCATGGGATTCCTTGCGGCTCTGAGCCGCTTCATCTCGCGCCTCGACGAAAGAGGCATGCCCCTGTATCACCTCTTGAGGAAGACCGAGCGCTTCACTTGGACCCCCCGAGGCCGAGGAAGCCCTCGGGAACTTGAAGGCGCTCCTTACAAGCGCGCCCATCCTGGTGCCCCCGCTGCCGGAGAAGCCCCCTTGATCTACATCGCCGCTACCACTCAGATGGTCAGTGCCGCGATCGTGGTCGAGAGACGAGAAGAAGGGCACGCATTGCCCGTCCAGAGGCCGGTCTACTTCATCAGTGAGGTACTGTCCGAGACCAAAATCCGCTACCCGCAAATTCAGAAGCTACTGTACGTGGTAATTCTGACACGGCGAAAGTTGTGACACTACTTCGAGTCTCATCCGGTGACTGTGGTGTCATCCTTCCCCCTGGGGGAGATCATCCAGTGCCGAGAGGCCTCGGGTAGGATTGCAAAGTGGGCGGTGGAGATCATGGGCGAGACAATCTCGTTCGCCCCTTGGAAGGCCATCAAGTCCCAAGTCTTGGCAGACTTTGTGGCTGAATGGGTCGACACCCAGCTTCCAACAGCTCCAATCCAACCGGAACTCTAGACCATGTTTTTCGACGGGTCGCTGATGAAAACAGGAGCAGGCACGGGCCTGCGCTTCATCTCAACCCTCGGGAAACACCTCCGCTACGTGCTGCGCCTCCATTTCCCGGCGTCCAACAACGTGGCCGAGTACGAGGCTCTGGTTAACGGGTTGCGCATCGCCATCGAGCTAGGGGTCTGGCACCTCGATGCTCGTGGCGACTCGCAGCTTGTCATCGACCAAGTCATGAAGAACTCCCACTGCCGCGACCCGAAGATGGAAGCCTACTGCGATGAGGTTCGGCGCCTGGAGGACAAGTTCTACGGGCTCGAGCTCAACCACGTCGCTCGACGATACAACGAGACTCCAGACGAGTTGTCTAAGATAGCCTCAGGGCGGACAACGTTTCCTCCGGACGTCTTCTCCCGAGACCTACATCAACCCTCCGTCAAGACCGACGACACGCTCGAGCCCGAGAGGGCCTCGGCTCTGCCCGAGGCGCCCTCGGCTCGGCCCGAGGCGCCCTTAGCTCAGCCCGAGGCAGCCTCGGCCCCCGAGGGTGAGGCACTGCGCGTCGAGGAAAAGCGGAATGGGGCCACGCCTAATCGAAACTGGCAGACCCCATACCTGCAATATCTCCACCGAGGAGAGCTACCCCTCGACAGAGCCGAAGCTCGGTGACTGGCACGACGTGCCAAGTCGTTCGTCTTGCTGGGTGACGAAAAGGAGCTCTACCACCACAGCCCCTCAGGCATCCTCCAGCGATGCATATCCATCGCCGAAGGTCAGGAGTTATTGCAAGAAATACACTTGGGGGCTTGCGGTCACCACGCAGCACCTCGGGCCCTCGTTGGAAACGCCTTCCGACAGGGTTTCTACTGGCCAACCGCGGTGGCCGACGCCACTAGGATGTACGCACCTGCCAAGGGTGTCAATTCTATGCAAGGCAGGCGCACCTGCCCGCTCAGGCCTTGCAAACAATACCCATCACCTGGCCGTTTGCTGTGTGGGGTCTGGACCTCGTCGGTCCCTTGCAGAAGGCACTCGGGGGCTTCACGCACCTGCTGGTCGCCATCGACAAATTCTCCAAGTGGACCGAGGTCCGACCCCTAAACAGCATTAGGTCCGAACAGGCGGTGGCGTTCTTCACCAACATCATCCATCGCTTCGGGGTCCTGAACTCCATCATCACCGACAACGTCACCTAGTTCACTGGCAGAAAGTTCCTAGACTTCTGCGAGGACCACCACATCTGGGTGGACTGGGCCGCCGTAGCTCACCCCATGATGAATGGGCAGGTAGAGCGTGCCAACGGCATGATTCTGCAAGGACTCAAGCCGAGGATCTACAACGACCTCAACAAGTTCGGCAGGCGATGGATGAAGGAACTCCCCTCAGTGGTCTGGAGTCTGAGGACGACGCCAAGCCAAGCCACGGGTTTCACGCCGTTCTTTCTAGTCTATGGGGCCGAGGCTATCTTGCCCACAGACTTAGAATACGGTTCCCCGAGGACAAGAGCGTACGACGACCGGAGCAACCGGACCAGCCGAGAAGACTCATTGGACCAGCTGGAAGAGGCTCGGGACATGGCCTTACTACACTTGGCGCGATATCAGCAGTCCCTACGACGCTACCACGCCCGAGGGGTTCGGTCCCGAGACCTCCAGGTGGGCGACTTGGTGCTTTGGCTACGACAAGACGCCCGAGGGCGCCACAAGCTCACGCCTCCCTGGGAAGGGCCGTTCATCATCGCCAAGATTCTGAAGCCCGAAACATACAAGCTGGCCAACAGTCGAGGCGAGGTCTACAGCAACGCTTGGAACATCCGTCAGCTACGTCGCTTCTACCCTTAAGATGTTTTCAAGTCATTCATATACCTCGTTCACATACACAAATAAAGTCTAACCATCAAGGAAGGGTCAACCTTGCCTCGGCAAAGCCCGACCCTCCCTCGGGGGCTAGAAGGGGGGAACCCCCTCTGCGTCAAAATTTTCCTCGGAAAAAGTCTTCCTTCCAGAAAATATTTCGTGCTTTTCGACTACTTCGATAGTGGAATCCTGAAAACGACGGAGTACACGTAAGCGGCAAGGCCGACCGGGCCGAGGGACTCCTACGCCTCTGGGATACAGATACCTCACTCATCACCTTCTGCGATAAGTAACTCACGCTCGGATAAGTGATTCTGCTGTTCGAACAAGTCTTAGCGCTCGAAAATTTTTCGGCCGAAACGATTTTTCGTGCCATCTCGACTATATCGATAACAGAATCCTATGGACGAGTAAGAGTACACGTAAGCGGCAAGGCCAACCGAGCCGAGGGACTCCTACGCCCCCGGGATACGGATACCTCACTCATCACCTTCTGCAATAAGTAACTCTCGCTCGGATAAACGATTCTGTTACCGACGAACAAGTCCTGATACTCGAAACAAGGGGAAAAGAAACGTAGCTTTACAACATGATGGCAGTATGTTTGGGCCTCGGCGGCCGCAAAAAACATACGCACACTACAGACAAACTATTCCTGCAGGTTCAGACGTTAGTAGGGGGAGCAGCAGCACCCTCGGCATCAACTCCACCTTCGGCGGAATCCGGCCCGGCCTCGGACGGCGTCACGATCGAAGGATCTCCACCTCGAAGGAAGATGTCAGCACCGCGCCTGAGCCATCATCGCCAGGGTCTCCTCCAGGAACTCGGCCCAAGCAGACGACCAGACCGGCCGCTCCGTAGCCTCAGCCAGCTGTCCCCCGAGGACACCAGCCCGGCTCATGGCCTCGGCAGCCCGACTCCAGGGTTGGTCCCGCCAGTGGACGACCTGGCCAGGTCCCAGCCGCCACTACTACGCATCATCGGCCTGGGAAGTCCCCTACTCCTGGGCCGACGAAGTTTCTTCTCCAGCTGACTCTGCCTCTGTCCATGCTGACACCGCTGCCTCCGGCTTCGGCTCATCGCAGAGCAGCCGGGGGTTCCTCCACTAAGCAAGAGAAGCCTTGAGCGGCAAGGCCGACCGAGCCGAGGGACTCCTACGCCTCCGGGATACGGATACCTCACTCGTCACCTTCCGCACAGGGCAACTCACACTTGGTTAAGCGGTCCAGCTAGCCGACAGGCGAGTCCTGGTGCTCGAAATAAGGAAGAAACACGACTTTACGCCCAAATACACAGATGTTCAGGCCCCGACAGCCGCAATGAACATACGCCGGCACTCAAGATGCCATTACAAACGGGACTCTGGTTCCGTTCCCGCGGGTGTGAACAACCTCCACACCAGGAGGCCCGCGGGACGATGAACTCCAGGCGGCTCACCACCACCCACTCCTGCAGCAGCGACAACGACCTCCGCTCCAGGCGGCCAAACAGCAGCAGCGATGACCTCAGGCCAGACGCTGCTGCGACAAGGCCCTCGCCCACGTCCCCACTCGAGGGGCGAGGACAAGCTATTAAAGCCAAGGAGACGGAGGCCCGGAGCATGGATGGCGCCGACGATCTCGTCGGCGACGAGGACTTCTCCGGCTGCCACCACCAACACCGCACCAGCGGGTGCCGGCCGCCCCAAAGCGCACCGGCAGGTCCTCACTCTCGTCCTCGCCATGAAAACGAGAATGGGACCGTCCCAGAACACAAGTACCGCACTCATGGCATATGGCGTGTTGTGAGACCCCCCGGTGCGGCTGGCCACCGTCGCCCGGACAGAGGACGGAATGCTGCACCCTGGCTGGGCAGCAGCAGTTCGCCTTCCCCGGCATGGCTGGAGGACGCCTCCTCCGCAGAGCTGGAGGATGGTTTCCACCCCCAGAAGCTGGAGGAGGAAGCGGGACGTCAGCTCACGCGGAGGCAACCCCCCTCTCGGTGCGCTCCTCCGCCTCAGCCCGGATGACGAAAATCCTTGAAGCTGAGGGCGGGGCGGAGGCCGCAGCCCGGCTGGCTTCTCTCCACCAAACTGCCCATTGGTGGGGGAATGCAGCCGGGCTGCATGACGAAAATCCTTGAAGCCGAGCAATGGCTGAAAGGTACCAACCTCCACAAGGTTGCGCTCCTTCCACAACGAGACAAAGACAACACGGGCGCTCCCCATCCGGGGGCTCGGAAGGCGGAAGGACGCGACGCATGAGGAAAGTGCGAAGGCATGGCTACCACCCAGGAGGTCGATCCCTTTAAAGGCGACTCTCCCCGCTCGCGTCCTCAGCCGTCGCGGACTAAGTCTTCACCAACACGCTCCAAGGTCCTCCCCTTACGACACGAGGGCTGGGTCCCACACGACATGCAAGCTGGCCCAGGACAGAAGAAGCCAAACCGCCGCGCGCGGAGCGTGTAACCGCCCAGCGGTTACAAGCATTCCTCCGTCTTCGCCCAAACCAGCGGGTGAAAGGGCAGACCGCCATGCAGGCGGCATACAACTACACCGAGGGGGCACACCCTTTCGACTTCGACGCGTCCAGCACGGAGGTCCAGGCCCACACGTCATGTAACCGGCGCGCCGGTTACTACGTACAAAAAACTGCAGTGCCACTAGCGCCGGCGATGTGCCTTCTCGACTGTAGAACCCGTGCCGCAATTCGAGGCAACCCTGCGCGTGGACCAATAGTGCCAACCAGGCACGCCGGTCATGGGTCAGTCAGCCGCAGGAGAAGGCGCGACGGTCGATATGGCCAAAAGTAGGCC
This sequence comes from Zea luxurians, assembly GCA_029449295.1. Classification (NCBI taxonomy): domain Eukaryota; kingdom Viridiplantae; phylum Streptophyta; class Magnoliopsida; order Poales; family Poaceae; genus Zea; species Zea luxurians. The sequence goes on from JAOPSE010000380.1 coordinate 607,541, forward strand.
GGCGGTAATGGCGGCGGCAGGCGAGCGGAAGTAGCAGTCAAATCGTCTGCAGGCTCACGTCCCCTCCTGGAGCGGCAGGAGAGCCCTCTCCCACTTCGTGAAGACGACGCGCCCGTGTTCCGTTCCTCGAACGGCTCGCGCATGCACAACGGCAGCCCCGCGAACCACTCGTCCCGTCGCATTAACTCTGCGGCAGGGCAGGCGACACCTTTGGCAGGCGAAGCGGGCGACGCTTCACCTCCGCATAATGACTGCGTCAAAAAAGGTGCGCCACGTCGTTCAATTTCGTATCCTTTTCTTCTTCCCCTTTCTCTCTCTTGCTATAGGGACCGGGAAAGGGGGATACTCCGAAAGGGATCCTTCTCCGCGAAGGAAGCGGGCCCCGAGCCCTCCTACTGATCAGAGGTTCGAAGGCTGGCCTCTCAGAAGGGTTCGACAGCCGCCTCAGAGCACTCGGGCTCCGTGCCCACTACTGGTCAGAGGTTCGAAGGCTGGCCCCTCGGAAGGGTTTGACAGCCGCCTCAGGCCACTCAGGCTCCGCGCCCACTACTGATCAGGGGTTCGAAGGCTGGCCCCCCGAAGGGTTCGACAGCCGCCTTAGAGCACGCAGAGTGAGGGATGACTCTGGGTACGTTCGATACATAACCAAGACTCGAGCTACGCTCCCGAGGTACCCTAGGACATTTCTGAGACCAGCAGGAGCGATTATGTAATGGAATCCCATCAGAGGGAGGCATCGAGCCCTCGGACCCTATCGAACGGGATCGGGTCCGGCAAATCACCTGCAGGTACTTTTGGAGCGCGCCTCTGGGCCACTAGCCGACCCTTATCGAACGGGGCACTGGCGTCCACTCGGATCACCCGTTAGCAACTCACCGGAGACACCATGTTCGGCGCCTCCGAGGGCAACATGGCGCTTCCCCCCCTCCTCCTTGCGGAAAGGCGACGAAGGGGCGTATGAAAAAAGCCGAGTCAGTCCTTGACCGTCCTCTCGCCTTGTGCAGAGGCTCGGGGGCTGCTCTCGCAAACCCAGCTCCGGCCAACCCGTTGACACCGTCAACATACCAGCCCGAGAACTCGGAACCTGACTATGCACCCGGGCAACGACCAGTTCGCATGAGGGAACAACCAGGCCGGCCGAGGCATCACGAAAGGCACTAAGACCTCGAAGGAGTCAAACCACTCCTCCGAGGCCTCGGGGGCTACACCTGGCGGGTGCGCTCGCGCGCACCCACCGGAACAAAATGCAACCGAGAAAGGCCGGTCCCCTTGCAAAAAAGTGCGACAAAGCCTCCAAGCGAGTACCCACACTCCCTTTGAGGCTCGGGGGCTACTATCGGGGACCATAATTAGGGGTACCCCCAAGACTCCAAATCTCAGCTGGTAACCCCCATCAGCACAAAGCTGCAAAGGCCTGATGGGCGCAATTCCGGTCAAGGCTCCGTCCGCTCAAGGGACACGATCTCGCCTCGCCCGAGCCCAGCCTCGGGCAGGAACAGTAGACCAAGGTAGATTCACGCCTCGCCCGAGGGTCTCCTCAAGCAACGGGCGCACCTTCGACTCGCCCGAGGCCCAGCTCGGGCAGGCTTCGTGGAGAAGCAACCTTGGCCAGATCGCCTCGCCAGCCGACCGGATCACAGGAGCATTCAATGCAAGGATCGCCTGACACCTTATCCTAATGCGCGCTCTCCAGTCGATAAGGCCGAAGTGACCGCAGTCACTTCGCCCCTCCACTGACTGACCTGACAGGAAAACAGCGTCGCCTGCGCTGCTCCGACTGTTGTGCCACCCGCCAGGGTGAGGCTGACAGCAGCCAAGTCTAGCCTCGGGCGCCATAGGAATCTCCGCCTCGCCCGACCCTAGGGCTCGGACTCAACCTCGACTCCGGAAGACAGTCTTCGCCTCGCCCGACCCCAGGGCTCGGACTCCACCTCGACCTCGGAAGACGGTCTCCGTCTTGCCCGACCCCAGGGCTCGAACTCAACCTCGACCTCGAACGACGGTCTCCGCCTTGCCCGACCCCAGAGCTTGGACTCTACCTCGACCTCGGACGACGGTCTCCGCCTCGCCCGACCCCAGGGCTTAGACTCGACCTCGACCTCGGACGACGGTCTCTGCCTCGCCCGACCCCCGGGCTCAGACTCAGCCTCGACCTTGGAGGAATCACCGCCTCGCCTGACCTTGGCCTCGGACCGACCAAGTCGCAGGGGGTACATCATTACCCTACCCCTAGCTAGCCCAGGCTACGGGGAACAAGACCGGCGTCCCATCAGGCTCGCCCCGGTAAAACAAGTAATGATGGCACCCTACATGCTCCATGACGACGGCGGTTCTCAGCCCCCTACGGAAGCAAGGAGACGTCAGCAAGGATCCGACAGCCCCGACAGCTGTGCTTCTACAGGGCTCAAGCGCTCCTCCGATGGCCACGACGCCACATGAACAGGCTCCAACACCTCTCCGACAGCCACATCGGCATGTACATAGGGCTCTGGCTCCCCTCTGCTAGACACGTTAGCACACTGCTACACCCCTTGTTGTACACCTGGACCCTCTCCTTACGTCTATAAAAGGAAGGTCCAGGGCCCTCATACGAGAAGGTGGCCGCGCAGGAGAATGGGCTGACGCGCAGTCTCACGCCCCCTCTCTCTCTCTCCCTCGCGAACGCTTGTAACCCCCTACTGCAAGCGCATCCGCCCTGGGTGCAGGACAACATGAGGCCGTGGTTTCCCCTCACTGGTTTCCCCCCCTTGTGCTCCGTCTCGCGCCGACCCATCTGGGCTGGGACACGCAGCGACAATTTACTCGTCGGTCCAGGGACCCCCCGGGGTCGAAACGCCGACAATATTGATACTAATTATGCTACACGGTATACTTATTTATACAATTCAGTACACTGCGTAAAAATCTGTCTCCAACTGCTGCGCAAAAATTTAGGATGACTGGATTGTGCGATGAAAGGAAATGGATTGGCATGCATGAAAATAAAGTATCTTATTTAAAGCTTTATTTCCTTCATAAATATAGGATCACTACAACAACCATGCAGCTAGGCTCGTTAGAACTAGTTTATGAGATATACTGATACTAATTATGTTGTACGGTATAGATATTTATGCAATGTGGTACACTATGTAAAATGTGATTCGCTGGTGGATGCATATCAATGTTTGAGCGTAAAACCTCGTAGTTATGAGCCTAAATAACGAGCCAATGTTAGAAAGGTTGATAACTCTATCGCCTTATATTCAGGATCCTATTTTTATGGCAGATCTGAAAAATATGGGAGTCGTATGCATGCGGTTTCTATTTCTATGCAAATTCAAAATTATGGCAGATCGTGTGAGTTTACATTGCATGCACAAAAAATTTAGATGATATTTTTGTTTCCACTGCACGCACGTAAAAAATTAGATGACATGAGTCACGTAGATCTTAAATGCTTATACAAAGTCTCATAAATACTTACAACATGTAACATAATTGATAAAAAACCTAATGTCGCTCCAACTAACAGCCCCATGAGAATTAGGGACAGTTTTATTGCAGACGTAAAAATCTGGTAGTTACAAACATAAGTGATTTGATTTTATTTTTTATAGTAATTACGAATAACATAAATCAAGGAATTTCCTTTTCAATGTGTACGCAACAAATATGGCATCTAGTAAATTGATGTACGAACTCAGTGTTCAAGCATAAAATCCTTCAGTTTTAGTACAAATAGTGCATGTGGTAGGCATAAAACACAATAATCGAAGTCATAACATGGATTGAAGGAGGTAGTCGCCGAAGGCGCCGTCGAGGACACAAAATTTGAGGGAGGTCGTCACTTGGGGCGCTCAAACTGCGCCGGATCAGAGGATGTCACGCACAACCATCACCACGCACAACTCGAGCCTTTCGTGGATGCCGCTTGATCCTCGTGCCTCGTGCGGCGCTGTCGCTGCTCGCACGTCGGGGGGCACCACCGTCGTTCGTGGGTTAGGGTGTGTCGCCGTTGCTCGGGCTTAGGGGTGCATCGTCGTCGCTCACCCGCCTCGGGAGCGCTATCACCGCTTGCCCGCTCGCCTTGGGAGTGTCATCGCCGCTCGCCCACCCCAAAACCCCGCAATCGCTCTCCCTACGGGTCGGGGACCGCTGCCACCACGCCTCCAAATCTAGGAACCATGTAACACCTCAAAATCTCATTTTAACAATTATGTAAAAATTTCCAAAGATTTTGAGTTAGAATATTTTTTCTTTCAAAACTTTTGAAGTCACGTCTCCTAAAATGAATGTTTTATAATAAAGATTCAATAAAAGGGATTCTTATATAAATTATCCTTTGTTGAAGTTGATAAGTATTATATAAGGATAAATATTAGAGCACCGTTTAATCGATACTATACAATCAAAAAAATATTTTTCTAAAAATAGTTATGTGGAGCAATATGTCCAAAAGTAATTACTTGTGTAGGGTAATAAACAAATAAATAAAGTAAAATGAATAATGTATCACATGTTGATTTTTATTTTGCTCTTTATTTTGAATATTAAATATGAAACCGGAGTCAAATTTGAATTTGAAAATCTCAAAATAAAAAGAAATAGAAATAGAGAAAAAAGGGACAGAAACTGTTGGGCCGAACAAATCCTTTTCAGCCCAGTTCCATATTCGCGCCCCTGTAGCCCACGCGGCCATCCGAAGCCACGCCCGCATACTCACCCTCGGCCTGCCTCTGGCAAGAGGACCCACGTGCCAGTCTTTGTTCTCCATCTTCAACCGCGCGCGCCTGTGCCACTTCCTGGTGGTACCGACCTATCGGTGGCTCCTGTATGCGCGGTCAGGCCTGGTGACTGCCGGTGGCCCTCTCTGCCAGGTCGTTCGTCCTCAAACAGAACACGTGAACTCTGTAACAACCCCAGGCGAACGCTGCAATCTCCGATGATGATCTCTGCGCACACAGTTCGGAAGATCAGGGCAATTCCGGGCTTCTGTATCGGACTTTGCTGCTTGGCTATAAAACCTAGGCCATGATCTCTTCCATATCGTCTTCATTAACCACCGTTGTGCGCCATGGTGGGGCATGAACGGATCTACCGCTGGGGGGTCATAGTCGACGGCGTGCCACCGCTCGGTCTCTGGCGATTGTTCGGGGAGCTTCGCCGGGATGTAGTGGAGGCTTCCGTAAACTCGTACTAGGGAATTCGTAGCTCAGGTCCCTGGAATTCCTTGCCGTCACACGGTCGGAGAGTTTCCCTGCTGCTTTAACCTTCGGTAATAATGCCTCTCTCGAGTTATGTATTACCTCCGCTTCCTTTTTCGCCCAGTGGTGACCGATGGGGAGCTCGGACTTTGATGGGTGCTTTCCATCAATGCCGCCGTCGTGGCCTGCTTGGTCACCAGGTCCGTGCCGCCGTCTGGTAGGGTTATGAGGGAGAAGACGATATCAGGCAACATGAGCCATCGGATCCATGATGAAGGGTGGGGCGATCTTGACCGTGGGATCTTGATCGTGGGGCCGTTCGCTCAGAAGGAGTTCGGGTCGTTGAGATTTGATCCAATGGGTAGTGTTCGACCAGCCTTCATAAAATCGGAACCATCCGATTGGGATCCCACGGCGTGCTCAGCATACCTGTTTGTGAAAGCTGTGATCTGATCCTGACCATCGAATTCTAATCGTATTGCCTGAAATGGCTCATACCTCTTCACCGATTGGATTTTTTAAAAGAACCCCTAGAAACTCGATGAATTAACCCACGATCCACCCTGTGTATATCATAGTTAATCTATGCCCTCGGATTTCACAAATAAGCCCCTGGCCTTTTGTTTATTCATGCGCTCAGTCCGGAAGCCTAGGAAATTCAGGAAAATAATTTAGAAAAAGGTTTTTTGTATAAAAATATATCCAGAACTTATTTAATTCATAGAAACTCCATTTTAACTCCTTTTTAATCCTTTTCAGTTGCAATAATTTTGTTTTAATATTGTCTATCACCTATTACCTTTGTTTAGCCATGAAACTTGAATTAAAATTATTCATTTGAATTAATCTATTCTAGGTGCTAAATAACTCAGAAATTCATAACCCAATAACGGTAACTCCGTTTTGATCCATTCTAGTTGCATTAGTCTCACAACAATATTTATTATCATCTGGTAATTTTGTTTTGTCATGAAATATAGGTTAAAATGTTGCACTTAGTCTATTCTATATTTAACCACATGGATCTTTGGAAAACCATAGCTTCTTAGCCATAACTCCGATTATAGTGGTTCTCGAACCTGCGATCTCGTAGCGACGCGTAGATCATTATTATGCAATTTATTCTTATGTTTGATGTGATGTTAATTTTGCCTATACCATGTTTGCCTGTATTGCTACGTTTAGCAGTGAGGTCATGAGTCACCTGAAGAGCAAGTTGGTACATGGAATCTCAAGTCCCAGGCAAGTTGTGCCCTTGATCACTTCTTTTTACCCAATCATGTTCTGATTAATCATAATGATCTGCATAGGTTAATTTTGATGGGACTCAATAGGTTACCCTAGTTTGACTATCTTTATACCTTGTTCACCACTTAATTCTTGGGTAGTACCTGCTATTGCTTTATGTGGTTTTGGGTATAGAGATACATATTATTCATGATTATATTTTGTTATCAGTTGTTATTTATTGTTCATGATAAGATCATTATGTTAATTGGAACATGGATAACCACTCAGGAAAACAGTGCTACCACAAGGGTTTAATGGGACGCCCTTGGCTGACTAACTAGGAAAGCTAGTGGAGGACTACCTTACCCGAAAGGGGCAAGGGCAGTAGGGGAGTGGTCAGTGTAGGGAGGTCATCGGGTTGATTTTGCTGCGATGGCGGTCAAACGAGGGATTCCTGCATTGGAGCTTCCTATAAACTGTAGCGGGTTTTCTGAAGCTAGTGGAACTTTGTAAAGGCCTCGTAGTGTTACTCTGCCTCGCCTCCTCGGTAGAGGTGTATGGGATTGGCCGTCTCTTGGCAGATGGGTAACATGACTTGTGGGTAAAGATGTGCAACCTCTGCAGAGTGTAAAACTGGTATACTAGTCGTGCTCACGGTCATGAGCAGTTCGGACACTCACATAATTAATTTATGGAACTAAATTCAATTTGTCATATGCATTGCATCGCAGGTGATGTTATTACTTTTGTTCTACTACTTAATTGGGTTGGTATTTACTTATACTTAGTAATTGCTAATAAAATTTTGACCAACTTTAAAAGCAATGCTCAGCTTCAACCATCCTCTTTGGTAAGCCTTATACTTCACGTGAGCTCCAACCTTTGGCGAGTTCATACACATTATTTCCCACAACTTGTTGAGCTATGATCGTATGTGAGCTCAATCTTGCTGTCTCACACCCCCCCATAGGTCAAGAACAGGTACCGCAGGATGAGGCGCTTGGAGAATGCTGTGACGAGTTCACGAGAGGTCTAGGCCGTCGTCTCCCAGTCAACTTTGGGTTGCTGGACCGTTGTCTCCTTATAATGTAATTTATTTTGTATAGAACTCCTATTATATAGTAAAGATGTGACATTCGATCCTATGCCATGATTCATCATATGTGTGAGACTTGGTCCCAGCACACCTGGTGATTATGTTTGCGCCCGGGCTTTGGATCCCTAAAATCCGGGTGTGACAGAAGTGGTATTAGAGGAATGTTGACTATAGGACGAAACCTAGATAGAACTGAACAACCCATACTTACTTACCTTTGCTACTCTAATTCTTTCTAAACTTTTCTTAATCTTTTCTCATCTATTTCCGCTTTACTCTGATTATTCTTACCTTTTTCCTTCTAAAGACAAACTTGGATTTCACACTTTGAAATCATGTGCCTAAAGTGACTTTTAGGAATAGGAGACCTACTCTTAGGAACAAAAAAAACTATTTTTGTAGGTATTTATGTGCTTCAATGTTTGTTCTTATGATACTTGTTTGATTTGGATCTTTGATTGAGTGTGATGAGTTGTGGAGTAATGTCCACAATTACATCTACATATACGTATAGGCATAAAAATAAATAAACAACATAGATTATCCCCCACTAAAATATATTAAGCCTAATAGATCCATCTTATCTTAAAAGATTCCCTCTTATTTTAATAGATCCATCTTACCATAAAAGACCCTCTCTTGCCTTAATAGATTCATCTTATCTTGAAAAGATTTTATCTTATCCTAATAGATCTAACTGACCTCAAAAGATTCTACCTTATCCTTATGGATTCATCTTGCCCTAATAAGCATATTTATCCCACACTAGTGTAACCACCATGATCTAATCCAAAGTAATTAGATATTGTCTAGTCTAATCTGGTGATACCAATCTAATCTATATCCCATCTAATCTAATATGATCCAATCTAAAGTGAGTTACTTAACAAGATTAGTTAATACTAGTGAAATAGATTAGACCTTACTCCTATAAATAGGTGTTAACTTAAATTGGTGCCCTATACCAACTCGACCTTATACAACTACCTTAATCACCCGATAGCTGCATAATCCCTCTATTCTAACCTAACAGAGATTCTGATCTACCTACACCATATGGTCCATATTATCTCAAAAGATTCTAACATATCCTAATAATATTCATCCTACCCTAGTAGATCTATCTAATCTAAACTAGTCTAATCTAATCATATCCAATCTACTCTAGATTCTATCTAATCTAATGTGATCCACTTAAACGGATTAGTGTTACTAGTAGAAGAAATTGGGCCCTACTAGCTAGGTATTAACTTAACTTAGCACGTTAGACTAACTCAACCATGAGCAGAATAGATAACCCAACCAATAGAGTCATGATGGATTGCATAATCTGTTTATCCTCACCTAACATTAAACAAACTTTTGACCTACATCATGTAGTCTATCTCATCCATATCTATCTTAACCATATTCCCCAAACTCCGATGACATACAATAACCTCGAATCAATGAAACCAAGACCGGAGAAGAAAAGATCGACATCGACAAGAAAGGATATAACAGTCAAAGCAAATCTCGAAATGAAGCAAGACTTAAACATTTCGGATGAAGTCTTTCCTTTCCCTACTCTCTTACCCAAACATATCCATGCTTTAAAGACATCTGTTATCCTACATATTGGGTGGCTAGATATCTATACTCTCCTGATCACCCATTAAGGATTATTATAAAAGTGGACTCTTAATTTTGAACTAGTGGGAAACTATAAGCTAATTTATATACCAATCTCTCTATATCCCTTTTCATACAAATCTCGGGGACAAGATTATTTTTAAGGGGTAGGATTTGTAACACCTCAAAATCTCATTTTGAGAATTATGTAAAAATTTCCAAAGATTTTGAGTTAGAATATTTTTTTCTTTCAAAACTTTTGAAGTCACATCTCCTAAAATGAATGTTTTATAATAAAGATTCAATAAAAGGGATTCTTATATAAATTATCCTTTGTTGAAGTTGATAAGTATTATATAAGGATAAATATTAGAGCATCGTTTAAGTGAGACTATACAATCAAAAAAATATTTTTCTAAAAATAGTTATGTGGAGCAATATGTCCAAAAGTAATTACTTGTGTAGGGTAATAAACAAATAAATAAAGTAAAATGAATAATGCATCACATGTTGATTTTTTATTGTGCTCTTTATTTTGAATATTAAATATGAAATCGGAGTCAAATTTGAATTTGAAAATCTCAAAATAAAAAGAAATAGAAATAGAGAAAAAAGGGATAGAAACTGTTGGGCCGAACAAATCCTTTTCGGCCCAGTTCCATATTCGCGCCCGCGCCCCTGTATCCCACGCGGCCATCCGAAGCCACTCCCGCATACTCACCCTCGGCCTGCCTCTGGCAAGAGGACCCACGTGCCAGTCTCTGTTCTCCATCTTCAACCGTGCGCGCCTGTGCCACTTCTTAGTGGTACCGGCCTATCGGTGGCACCCGTATGCGCGGTCAGGCCTGGTGACTGCCGGTGGGCCCTCTCTGCCAGGTTGTTTGTCCTCAAATAGAACGTGCGAACTCCATAACAACCCCAGGCGAATGCCGCAATCTCCAATGATGATCTCTGCGCGCACAGTTCGGAAGATCAGGGCAATTCCGGGCTTCTGTATTGGACTTCGCCGCTTGGCTATAAAACCTGGGCCATGATCTCTTCCATACCGTCTTCATTAACCACCGTTTTGCGCCATGGCGGGGCATGAACGAATCCGTCACTAGGGGGTCATAGTCGACGGCGTGCCACCGCTCGGTCTCTGGCGATTGTTCGGGGAGCTTCGCTGGGATGCAGTGGAGGCTTCCATAAACTCGTACTGGGGAATTCGTAGCTCAGGTCCCTGGAATTCCTTGCCGTCGCACGATCGGAGAGTTTCCCTGCTGCTTTAACCTCTGCAGAGTGTAAAACTGGTATACTAGTCGTGCTCACGGTCATGAGCAGTTCGGACACACATGATTAATTTATGGAACTAAATTCAATTTCTCATATGCATTGCATCGCAGGTGATGTTATTACTTTTGTTCTACTACTTAATTGGGTTGGTATTTATTTATACTTAATAATTGCTAATAAAATTTTGACCAACTTTAAAAGCAATGCTCAGCTTCAACCATCCTCTTCGGTAAGCCTTACACTTCACGTGAGCTCCCACCTTTGGTGAATTCATGCACATTATTCCCCACAACTTGTTGAGCTATGATCGTATGTGAGCTCACTCTTGTTGTCTCACACCCCCCCCCCCCACATGTCAAGATTAGGTACCGCAGGATGAGGCGCTTGGAGGATGTTGTGACGAGTTTACGAGAGGTCTAGGCCATCGTCTCCCAGTAAACTTTGGGTTGCTGGACCGTTGTCTCCTTATAATGTAATTTATTTTGTATAGAACTCCTATTATATAGTAAAGATGTGACATTCGATCCTATGCCATGATTCATCATATGTGTGAGACTTGGTCCCAGCACACCTGGTGATTATGTTCGTGCCCGGGCATTGGATCCCTAAAATCCGGGTGTGACAAACCACCGTTGTGACTCCCTACGGATCGAGGAACCATCACTGTTGCGCGTCCAGACCGGGGACCGCCGCCGCCGCAACCACTGCCCCAGAGGTCCGCCACCGCGCGCTCTCGGGAAACCGCTGCTGTCACGCACACGTTGGGGTGGGCGCCATCGCTCATGCATTAGGGTGGGCATCAAAGAATAAACCCTACCGCTCTGGGGCTTTGTTTAAAGACGTCTAGACTTGGTGTGGTAGAATCGGACGACATAGTTGGGCCAGGGCTTCCTCTAGTTATTAGAAGCCTAAGGCTATATATATATATATATATGTATATATATATATATATATATATCAAAAGAGTTATGTGTTGTTCTCCAACACATTTTAAATCATGTTGATTTTCTCTAAGAATAAAGAGCAAAACCGAGCAATCCTACCATATGATATATCCTAGTATATGCATGCCAAGAATTTATGAGATGCATAGAAAATTTAGGTATAAAAGAAAACTAGATGGCAATAGTAAATGCGACAATGTAAAAATTCTTATACCGATTGAAAAAAGTATAGTTACCTAATATAGGTAAGCAATTTGGATCCATAGTGGTCACTAAACCACTTAGCAATAACTTGATCCAATATGATAGGTACACCACATGATATGCATCCCAATCTTACCAAATCTCCAAATTTCCCAAAGTCCATTGGACTTATCACTTTCCTCTCAGGGTCTAAACCTTTTTGGTACTTTTGATGGTAGAAATAATCTCCTTTGGCACCTAAATTTGTTTTGCCCCTCGTCAATGTCGTCATCATCATCCTACTGCATGCTGGGAGAGGGCTCCAGCGGCAACCCCTCCCTCGCTTACGCCCTATGGTGCTTCTCCAATGTGTCGTGGGCCACCCTCTTTTGATGGGCCTGCTTCTTGTCTGCATCTTTCTTCTTCTTCTCGGTAGCCAACCAACGCGTTGTCCGGCTAGTAGTGTCCTCTAGGACCAAAGGCCGAGCCATTCAGTAACCCCACAGCATCTGCGAAAGGGAGGAGGGGGGTGAGAGGCAGAAGAAAAGGGAAGCAAGAACGAAGAGGAAATTAGAAAACTCACCAGGGACACGTAGCCTTGGTCAGGGCGCATAGGGACGATGGCGGTGTAGTCTACCTCCCCCACCGTCCCCTTCACCTGCTGGAGGAGCTCGTTGGTGGAGAGGGCAGCCAAGGCCATCCAGGATCTCCACGGAGGCCTCGGGCGTCATCTCGTCTAGGCGGAGCCGACGCTTGGTCAGCGGTAGCACCCTCCTTCGATGGAAGGCGGTGATGACTCTGACCGCGGTAAGCCCACGATTCCAAAGCCTCCGTAGGGCATCCAGCAACGGCTGCAGGTGGGCCTAGAGCTCCAGAGGAGCGCCTGCCGCCAGTGTTCTGCCGCCGTAAAGACGACACGTTGTGTATACGCCGACAGTCACTCGTCGTCGTTGCGGAGGTAGAACCACCAACCCTGCCACCATTTATTCGACGAGGTGAGGGTGGCAGGGATGTACAACTGCGCCCGGTCCGAGCATAGCAGAAGTGTGCAGCCGCCGGCCCGCACTGTGTGGCACATCTTCTTCATGTCGGTGGAGAGGGAGAATTGCTCCACCAAGAACAGGTGAAGCCATAGGTCCCAATGGGGCTCGATGCCTAGGAACCCCCTCATAGACGGCGGCGAAGATGGCCGCCTGAGCGATGGAGTTAGGGTTGACGTTGTGGAGCTCCACCCCATAGTAGCACGGGAGCGCCTGCCTGAAGCGGCTCACCGGCACTCCGAAACACCTCTCATGGAAGGGGTGAAGCTCACCACATAGCCTATGGGCGGAGCCAGCTCCAGCTCATCGCTCGGTGCAATCCACTCCAACTGTGGCACATAGGAGCGGGGGCAGAACAGCCCGGCGTCCACCAACACCTGCAGGTCGTCGTCGATGACGGGGGAGATTGGCCACAGGTCGCGGGGAGGGAGCACATTCACTTTCTCGGCCATCGGGGCTAGGGAAGAAGATGAGAGGAGAGCGCAGGAGCCTTTTGTGGCTAAGGGAGAAGGCGGCTAGGGCAGGAAGACGAGAGCAGAAGGTAAAGAACCGAAGAGCCCATCTCGGGCAAATTTATAGGGGCAGGCGGAGTCACCGAGTCTTAGGCCGAGCCACCCTGAGACAAAACCCAGAGCAGGCTGGGACGCTTCAAATTCCCCGCGCACGCATGCAGCAACAGTCGGCCTGCGGGCCAGCACATCTCATCGCATTTAATTCTCACCCTTCCTGTCGGCTGACGTCAGACAGCAAGTGTCGCTTCGCATTACGCATCAAAAGGTGCGCCTCTCTCTCTCTCTCCCTTTTTTCCATTTCCTTGTAGATAACGGGAAGAAGGTGCCTCCCACCTCGGGCATCCTTCCTCGAGAAGGAAAGGAAAAAAGCAATGTATTGTTTAGGGGTTCGAAGGTTAAGCCCTCGACAGGGTTTGGGAAACTGCCTCATGACATGTGGGCTCCAAGCTTGTTATTGATCAGGGGTTCGAAGGTTGGCCCCTCGGAAGGGCTTCATAACCACCTCAAAGCATAGAGTCAAGGATGACTATGGGTATGTCTGTACACGGCCAAGGCTCGGGCTACAATCCCGAGGTACCCTAAGACATATCCGAGACCCCCAGGAGCGATTAGTGACGGTGTCCCATCATAGGGAGGCATCGAGCCCTCGGACCCCATCAAACGGGTTCGGGACCAGGCGAATCACCTACATGTACTTTTGGGGCATGTCTCCGTACTGCTAGTCAACTCCTATCGAATGGAGCTCGGACCCCCACTCAGATTACCCGATAACAGCTCACTGGAGACGTCATGCTCGTTGCCCATCGAGGGTAGCGTGGCGCTTTCCCCTTCTTTCTCCTTGTGGAGAGGCGATGAAGAGGTGTATAAACCAAAAAGTCAAGGCACCTCTAGATCGTCCTCTCGCCCCATGCAGAGGCTCGAGGGCTGCCCTTGCACCTATGCTGCGGCAGACTTATTGAAAGCTCCAGCAACCCGATGTAGATTCTCGAGGGCTCCTTTCACACCCAGGCTACGACCAGGTATCGGATGAAGTCAACCATACTTGTAGGGGAAAGAACTAAGACCCCAAAGGAGTCAACCACTCCTTCGTGGCCTCAGGGACTACACTCATCGGAAACAATACCATCACTCCTTAGAAAGATAGCGCACCCACACAAAGAGCAGAAGATCCTCCAAACAAGTGCCAAAACACTTCTTTGGAAGGCTTGGGGGCTACTGTCGGGTACGATAATTAGGGGTACCCTGATTATCGCCATAAAAAGCGCTTAACACCCTAAGGACACCATCAAGGTACGTCCCCAAAGTCCAAGGATCAAGAACTCCGCCTTGCCCAAGGTCCCCCTCAGGGGGTCTTCCAAAACCTCCGCCTCGCCTGAGCCCGATCTCGGACAGGGCGTAAGCTCGGGAGACTCTTCGTCTCGTCCGAGGTCCCCTCATCCTGGGATAGCTATGTTCGCCTCGTCCGAGCCTGCCTCAGGTGATATGGACAAGGTTTGTGGATAGGAACAGTTGAAGGTCGCTAGGGGACAGCCGCATTCAATGTGCATACCTACCCATGCAGCGCTGCAGGCGTACAGTGGCAATGAAATTGCGATCTTGTAAAAGATTCACTGCCATGATTACACATATGTAATTGTATGCACACGCCACCTGCACTCCCCTAACGGGATGCGTAATACGATAGGACCGCAGACTAGCCCTCGGACACAAACTCCGTCCTGCCCGACGATGAGCCCGACCTCGTGTGGACATCTGCCTTGCCCGAGCCCGACCTCGTCTACCTGCTCTCCCGCAAATCTTGTAGGAAGCCATTCCGTCAACTGTGGCACATGGTAGGGAAGGCTCGATTATGACCTTGGGTAGACTTCCACCTCACCCGAGCTCGGCTCTGCCCTCGATATCCATGAAGGAGGACACCCCCAACGTCATTGGGCACAGTGAGACTAACACACTTCTTAAAAAGCTTTTTCCCGTACCTAACCCTATGTCAACCACTACGGTATGGGCAACCCCTCCCTAGAGGGCACAAGAACGTGGCCCAGCCCTTGGCTTTGGCCTCGGCTCTCAGCAAAAAACAAGCAGGCACAAGTCAACAACAAAGTACAAGACCATGCCACCTATAGGGTACGCAAGACGTCCGCTCACAAGTATGCTGCCTACTTCTGTCCTCTAGGAAGTCGTATTGAGCCTATAAATAGGATAGTCTATGGCCTCCCAAGGGACATACGGTGGATAGATGATCAGTCTTCTCCTCCACCCGGTATTGGCACTTGCCTCAATCATCTTATGGGACTTGGGACCTTCCCCTCTCCTATCGTGTTTGTAACCCCTACTTTGAGCACTTTGGTGCGAGTAATATAAGCCCCATCCCTCCTCTACTGGAAGTAGGGCCTTTCATAGCCCGAACTAGGATAAACCACTTGTGTCAACTCGCATCACCATCTGGGTCTGGGCATGCGACGCTATTAGAATGGATCCAATTCTATTGAGTCTGACCCATAGTGATCATTTCTCTTTAGCAAAGAATGACCTTGGTTACAAAGGATTGAACAACCGAGATCCATTTACTTATGATTCCTAGTTGACATTGCTAATAGGGATCTAATGAATTATGAGTTTAATAGATTCTCTTTAGCAGAAAGACGTATATTCCTTGCCCATTATTAGACAATCACTTATTCCCAAACCTCATGTGGGGCTAATCGTTTTCATTTACCATCTCATGGAAAACCCTTTTCGTTCCGCTTAGCCCTATCGGGTATTTTAGTGATAGGTTCTATAGGAATTGGACTATCCTATTTGGTCAAATACCTAACAAAAAATTCTTATTTTCCTTTCACTAAGGTACGAGGGCTTCTTAGCACCTTTTCATTCTTTCATATACTAGGGGGTTTTACTTGGAAAAGACAATGTTCCATACTAAAGGGTTCGGGTCCATAACCACGAGTTCCAATGCACTAGATCTTGTAGCACTTAGGTATCTAGCTTTCTAGTAACAATAAGTAGTTGTTTACATGGTAGCTGGTTGGATCGACAGACCAGAGAAAAGAGATTCTGGGTCATCCCCATGAGCTGATACAGCTCTTGTTTGGATCGCCTTCTGGACAGCTAACTAAAGAAAGGATTATCGGGATTAATTCCAATTGTGGGTTGAGAAAGATGGCAAGCTTGTTACTCAAAATGGAGATACCCTATTCTAGGAATGAAAGGGTTCATCACCCCGGAATGAGGTAAAGGGCTACCCCTTGACCGAGTGAAGGTGAGCCTAGATCCTAAAATTGATGGATCCCTGTAGAACTGCAAGGTACCCATTCTAACCATGAAGGGTAAAGGAGCCAAGCAAGCTATCAAGCTGATACACCACTTGGTTATCTTCTTTAAAATCATCTCTCATTCCTGCATTCTTAGCTAACTCGGCTTTTTAGTCAAATCGCTAAGGGTAAGCTGCTTTCAGGCTAACTTGTAAGCCACGACTTAGTATAGTATAGTATAGTATAGTATAGTATAGTATAGTATAGTATAGTATAGTATAGTATAGTATAGTATAGTATAGTATAGTATAGTATAGTATAGTATAGTATAGTATAGTATAGTATAGTATAGTACTACGAGGATTCTGGCGGGGAAATGCGCAGCGGGAAAAGGGACAAATGTTCTTTCCAATGAAGAAGGCCGCTAAGGTTGGCTTTCTTTCCTCCATCATTAATGATGTTTTTAGCTTCTAAATTAAATCTGAGGAAGGGAATAGCTCTTGTTCATTAGCTCTTGTAAGAAAGAGGGTAGTAACCACATAGCAATAAGCATCTCCTTACTAGGCGGTCTAGTTCACATAGACAGTGCTTACTTAAGATGGATCAATTGACCTGTCTTGGTTTTCTAACAATTGCTTACTCCGTTGCCTTCGATTTGTGAGCCAAGTGTATTCTATTTGTATGTATTTGCAAAATGCATATGTCTCTAATTACTTCTTCTTAGGTTGCTGGAGTTGGGTCAGTCGGCTCCATACATCCAACAGATGAATGGCTAACTCATACCGCCTCGACAAGGAATGGCTTGCTCTTTCCTAAAGCTGAGGGGATGAGCCATTCCTCTCAAAAGGGGGGCTTGCTCCTTCCTTCCTACATATTGGTTGGCTCGTTCATCTACTCGCTGGATTGGAGACCTATTGTTTGGAGGGTTTTAGTATACATGTATGTACGTCTTTGCTTTCCTTTTTAATGCTGCATGTGATTCAGCCACAGTAAGAGCCGCTACCCTCATCTTTATTATTCTTATTTCAAATAAAAACGAAGTCTTTGAACGTAGAGCAGAAGGGAGGGTTATTAACGCTGCTAATAAAACAGTTGAAAAGACATCGAGTTTCCAATCGCTGAGTTGATGTGAAATGATCAATGATTAGACTAAACAAAGCCGTTTTAGTAGAGCACTAACATGCGGCAGACCTATTTATAGAAAAAGATATAGTTTCTATTTGTCCAGGGGGCAACAAGAAAGGTCACGGGTAAAGCACTATAAGGTTCCATTTTGGATTGTCTGGTAGGGATATTGGCTACGAGACCTACTATGAAAATCTGGATACCAGAAAAACGAGCGAAATCACTGACTCACTCCTAGGAAGCTTCCAAAGTTTTTAGTACAGGGTCTAAGAATAGCAAATGGGAAGTTCTCCTCACACTCACTCCTCTCATTTATATCCTTATTCATCCCACGTAAGCTACCATCTATCTTAAAAGCTACTGCTGTGATATTCATTTTCTAATTAATTTAAAAACTAGGTAGACAATTTACGCACTTTTCAATGAAGAGTGGATGATCTGCCAGCTCTCGTGGAAAGATGTCAAAGTTCTTGTGAACCTCCAATTTTGCAGTGGGATGAGATAAAGCAGTCCAAAGGTCCACCGGAATTTCATCTAAACTCCGTGTCGTGGTGCACATTAGCATAATACATTCCACTTTGAAAGAGCTTTATACTTATACACAGACGGAAAAAAGAAGAGGGAGACGGTTGGATTTGGTCTTGTTGTCTGTTGTTCTTTTCTCTATCCTTATACAGAAAGTGTTGGATGACTACTGGTTGTCCACGGATCCGAAAATCGACACCTTCCGTTTCCGTTTGACTTTCGTGAACTATGTTATGACTTGTGTAAACTGCATTGTCATGTTAATTCTATTGCACCCAAACACAGCGGTCACCACGTCACGTGGCACACATGCCACCTTTTCGATTTTCTTTCTTGAGTTTTTACTTTAAATCGTTATGTGTGCTAGCGAATTTTCATCTCTACCTTCGGCTCCATTATAACTTCTACGAACTACATTTTTGTTAGTTCTATTCTATTGCACTGAAACACATCCAACGATCACCAAGATGTTGTTTGGTTCGGCAACAGCAGTGGTAACGGTGATGGAAATTAGTTTGCCTGGTATCTGTTACCGTGAACGGATACCGATTTCTGTTTGGTCCAGTGCGGGATGCGAAGGGGCAGACCAGAGTTGGCTAACGGCCAGAGAGCAGCGCTAATGATTTTGTATTAGTCAGTATTGCATCCCGTCGCAATCGTTTATGGTAGTATAACCAAATATAAAGCAACGGTAATAGATCACCCTGTGAACTGATTACTGGACTAAATCACCAAACCAAACAGCATCCAAGTGCCTTAAAAGGTGTTTGTTTGAAAAATCAATCTATTCTAGATGAGATAGTACATCATAAATTCATTCCACAAATTTAATGAAATAAACTCATTCCTCGTAATATTACTAGTTATTAGACTATAAGAAATAAAATGGTGATTAATTAACCCATTCCTCAAACTAAACACAACCATTTTGTGTACAGCTAAGTGCAAGATGTTTGTAAATACTCCCTCTATTTTAAATTGTAAATTATTTTTAACATTATTTTTACTTGCACCTAGATATAGAAGCTACATCTAGATATATGATAAAAAATTATATCAAAAATATAACAGCACTTATAATTTAGAATGGAAGGAGTGCTTTATAGCAACAGCAAACTTTGACGATCTACAATCCAACCATGATTTTTTACTAGATACAACCAAACCATGCTGATAAAGAACTTGCGACATACAATATAGTCTTCAGTTTCAGCACTCAGAATTATGACCAGCAGGCAAAAGTCCAATGAAAACCTGTTAACCTTTTGGCACGCTACCAGTAGTACAGGAGCACGAGCACTAAACGAGGGAATGTGCTAACAAAGTTGAAGATACGAATGTTGTGAGTTCTCGTTCCAGAGGAACTTCCGGACAAGCATACGGCCAGACGAAAGACGATGAGCAAAATGGCTCTGCATCATGTGACAAAACGTAGCGGTTGCTGCTTACGTACCAAGGCCTGGTGCTTCTGCCCCGCAATATGGAACTCGTAAACTTTTTGGCTGTTCACTACAACATTGCACACTTGGCAGATTTTTACTTCGCCCTGCGCTGCTCCAGCCTCAAGGACTCGCCTCTTCTTCACCTCCAGATCTTCCCGGGTTGCTGCTGAGCTGCTCTTCTTCTTCGGCTGTACAGAGGGCACCACACAGTTGGATACAGCAACAGGTGGCATACTTGGACCGATGACATTGCTTGGGGGCTTTATAATTGGTTTACGGGTGATTGAGTCTTGTAATTTCTCCAAATTTTTCTTGTGCTTCTTCCCCTGCTTATGGATCAGGAGAACTTCTAGTGTATCACACTGAATCTTGCACACCTCACATGGTGCTGGTTGCACAGTCTTCGGCTTTTTCTTCATTTGTTTCCTCAAGACATATTTCGGCACAGGATACCCAAAATGAGCATTCCACTGGGCATGGTGCAAGCCTGGGGCTGCAGCTGGTTGTGTTATTCCATTGGAGGCTCTGGCAACTGCTGCCTACAGAAAGATTGTTTGTACCTGGTTAATGACAAGGATCAAGACAGAAGAAACCATGTAACCAGTACATGGCATTAAGTATAACCAATCTAAACAGTACAATTGTACACATGACGTGGTTTACATGCAGTTGTACAACATATATCACAAGGTGACCAAACAGTAATAAATACAAATAAAATCAGGGAACAAAATGAGGTTGTAGAACTCGTGAAGGTCATAGAGCTTCATGCACAGAAAATTGAAACAAACTTACTGGTAAAAATCAATAACAGGGATGGGGAATTAAAAGTGGCAAATCCTTTTCTACAATAATAGCTACGTATAAGCACTACAGTGCATACAGTGCTAATCCCTTCCGTGTGATACATGCATAGCAAATCAGGGAAAGTGTGAAAAGACAACAAGTGAAACAGATCAGTACAATCTACTGCACAATTTATCTTGGGTAAACAAACTGAAGCTATACTGAGACCAACATGCTAGGATAAAGCAAAATGAACTTAGAATGTTCCTTTGGCTACAAGGAGACAAGTATGTATTGCAATGTTTCCAATACTTTACTTAATTTTTTGCATACAATTTAAAGTTGAAATGTTGAATTGATTCCCTTCAGTCACATTTTCTTATTGAGAACAACATCCTGCAGCCCTATCCTCTCTAGGAGAAACCACACAGTTCGTGAGAAACATGCGGTACATAAGCAGATGTTGCACGGTCTCCTCTTCTTGATCACATAAAGGGCAGTGTTCAGGATGTTGTAGACCTCGGCAAGCCAATCTGTCCGCTGTCCAGCAGTGATTCAGGACAGCCAGCCAAATGAAGAACTTGCATGGAGGTGGGGCCCAAGTCTTCCAAATATCTTGCCATGGCTCAAATTCAATAACCCCAACAAAGAAACAGTGATAGGCAGACTTGATTGAGAACACACCTGTAGAAGAAGGTATCCAAATGTGTTGACCTTCCACTCCAGGAAGGAGAGTCTATTTATCACTTGTTTCCTGTGTCCTCGCGAGGCAATTTTGGTATCTTCTTCTCCAACGTGTCGGCCCGTCTGCCCTTTCCCCCGGGATGGAAGATATCAATTTTGAAGCTTGGTGGGGTGGATCGGCTGAGGTTATTCCTAAGGACTTCAGAGATGGCTTTAACTCCTTGGTGATCCTCGGGGCTTGGACTATCTGGAGACACCGCAATGATTGTGTTTTTAATGGTGTTCAGCCTTCTATAGCTGGATTGCTTACCTCAGCCAATGATGAGTTCAATATGTGGTGTTTTGCGGGGGCCAAAGGCTTGACCCGTCTTTCGAGCCTAGCTTTTGTGTTCAACCTCGGCTAGGAGGAGGTTATACCTCTTGTTATTTATGTGTGTGTGAGTGGTGTTAGGTCATTGTAAATAACTAAATACCATCCTTCTTCTAATGAAATGATACGCAGCTCTCCTGCGTGTTCGAGAAAAATAAAGCACCACACCTGCAAGGATATTCCATAGCTGCAAATATTCCATCAGTGCTGCAGCAGTCAGACCCCCCTGGATGTCCCTCGACCAGGCATTATTATCCAAAGCATCCCGAACAGTACTCCCTTTGATAGCTCTCTTTGACACATGATTGTATAAGGATGGAGCAAGGTCATGCAGGGACTTTCCATGGGGCCATTTATCACTCAGAAAGAGTGTTCTGGTGCCATCACCTACCACAGAGGAAACTGAAATGCGGAACATGGCCATTGAGTTGTGGTGGACCTGTATATCTATGGAAGCCCAAGGTCGATCAGGTTTTGTCTTTCTTAGCCATAGCCATCTCATTCCTAGAGCCCAGCTCATAGTTTCAAGATCCAAGATCCTGTCAGCTCTCCTGGAATGGCTGAAGGGCATTCTGAAGACAGAGCACGGGAGACAACGATGGAAGGGCCACAAGACAGGATGATGGGCCGACGCACTAGGAAGCCCAGCTCCAGAATTTCTGGGTGCTGAATGGATTCGTTAAGGCCCGTGTTGAATAGTGGTTGTAATAGAATAAATAGGAGAGTGGGAGGAAAAGACATTCAGTTTTGGAAATAACAGAATACCAAAGCTCACGCTCAATCCTCCTTCGTCTCTTCTTGTCTGTAATCTCCGTTCAGTGTTCTTCCTCTAGTAAGAACCCTGACGATTGGTATCAGATTGGTGGTCCTGGCGACGACGCTGCACTACACCAGGCGCTCAAAGATGGCAGGTGCTTCTGACCCAGCCGTCGCAGCGGCGATTGCAGCCCAGTCCAAATCGATTGAGTCCCAATCGAAGACGCTGGCTACGCAATCCAAGTTGCTGCAGCAGCTGTGCGACCGGCTCGAATCGACCGACAAGCGCTGGCAACAGTTGGAGTCTATGGTGGCTAAGAACACCGAAGACGTCGCATCCCTAGCCTCAAAGTTTGAAGGAGTGGAGGGTGTGCTTCCTCGCGCCGATCTTGGAAGGGATCTCTGGGCACAGCTCGACGCCCAGGTAGCAGAGCTGCAGGCGGTGGCGCTCGACCGCATCGACGCCGTTGCAGCCAACGCTACTGCCCAAGTGGCGACGCTGGAGAACGCCACATCTGTCCACGAGGCGTAGCGACCTCGGATGGAAGGATCCATAGAAGCTATCAAATCTTCGGTCGATGATGTGAAGACAGAGCTCCTCAAGGTCTCCCGGTTGATGGAGCGCAATATGGTTGAGGAACAGGCGCCCCGTGCCGGAATCCTTGGTCAGTATGAGTCGGCGACGAAGCGCCCAACTGCTACCACGTCTTACGCCGACGGCCCAGAGCGGCACCACGTTCGTCCTCAACCTTGGGAGTTTGGTTGGGGATTCCCTCCCCGCCATCTCCCGAACAATGGTACGCATAAGTCTGCTCAGTTTCCTTGCCCTCAGTTTCAGTTTCAGTCGCGCGATGGGTTTGGGGGTCATAATTCTTTTCTGGACCAACAACATATACATCCTGGCTTCTACCATCAGGACCAGGGGTCCTTGCTTAGTAAGGCATTAGGCAATTTGCCGAAGATGCACGTTCCATCGTTTGATGGCGAAAACCCCAAGTTATGGCAGTCTCGCTGTGAGGCGTATTTTCGTATGTATGAAGTCGACTATACTGTTTGGGTCCAGGTAGCTACCATGCAGTTTTTGGGTCCAACAGCAAGGTGGTTGCAATCAGTGCAACACCAGATCCACCACATGTCGTGGGAGGGGTTCTGTGCTTTGATCCAGGAGACATTTGCAAAAAACCAACACCAGTCGTTGCTTCGACAGTTGTTTCACATCAGGCAGACTAGTTCAGTGGCGGTGTATATTGATGAGTTTTCCCAATTAGTGGATCATCTTAATGCCTATCAGTACATGTCTGACCCCTTATATTACACGATGAAATTTGTTGACGGACTTAGAGATGACATTAAGGCGGTAGTCATGCTTCAGCGCCCCAAAGATTTCGATACTGCCGCTGTTTTGGCTCAATTGCAGGAAGAGGCGGGAGAGCTAATGCGGAAGCGCGACCACCGCAGAGGACCTACAAGTTTCACACCTTCTTCATTTGGTTCGACAGTTCAGTCTCAACAACCAACAGCCAAAGATTATAAATCTTCTTATCCAGGAAAGTTGGACGACAAGAAGTCGGTGGCTCCATCTACAAGTGCCTCCAATGAGAATCATGGGCTCTCCACCTCCACCTCCACCTCCACCCTCACCCCCACCTCCCTCCCTCGCCCCACCCCCCCTTGGCCCCAACTCTCCCACCTCCACCCACCACCACTGCCTCTCGCCGGCCTCCACCCCGGAACCGGCGACCAATCCCAAAAATCCCCTTGGTGTCCTTCTTGGTCGACAGTCCGTCGCTCCACACGTGGGCCGCCTAAAGGCTCAACGCTGGAGTGATACTAGCCCGGTTTCATCATCTGGTGATTCCTGGCTGGAACCTCAGTCCTATAAGGAGGCTCTGTTAGCTCATCCCTCTCCTCCCCCGGCGCCAAGAGTGAAGCCTGTCAACTCTGCGAAGGTGGTGGCTGATACCCATCCTGTGGTGCAATGTCGGCGGGCTGGTCCTCGGCATGTCGACGACGGTTGGCAAGTGGTGCGAAGTAGGAGGAGGAAATTTCGCGGTGTTCAACTCCCTCGTCGAGAGCCCCCGGTGGCTCTCCGAGGACGGTGTTTTAACTGCTTCTCCTCCGGCCACCTGGCTGCTGTCTGCCGTCGACCCACGCGCTGTTTCCAGTGCCTCAAGCTCGGACATCAGGCTGCCAGGTGCCCAGTTCGGCTAGAAGTGCAAAGGAAGAAGACTGTGGAGCAGCGATTGGAAAAGCAACAAACAAAGGCCTCTGTGTGGCAGCGCCTTTCGGTGCAGCGAGAAGTCTCGTCAGTGGCCCCGACGCGGGTTGATTCCTGTAGGCGTCGCTCGGTGTGGGTCAGGATCAGCAAACCTGAGGCTGCTGCGATGAAGGAAGACCCCCCTAGGTTGGCTGATGATGGGGAGTCACATAGAAGCCTCCGCTACAAACGAAAGAGAAGACGGTCCAAGCATGGAAAAGGATCATCCAAGTCTGTGGTCGCCCCTGGCCAGGCGTTATCGGCCTCGTCAGATGATGCGGTTCCTCCGTCGAATTGCCAGACCCCCGTTCTGAGGGCAGGTGTTCATGGTGAGAGGAACTGGGGGGCATCTTCTTCCTGTACCCTTGAATTCAATGATGATATGGCTCGTGAAGAAGCAAATCTCAGGAGGGCTCTCTTTGTTACAATCGTGGGAACCAGGCCAGTCGTGAAGGGTCCTGAGGTTCTTGAGGAAGTTGCTCACAGTTTTAACGTCAAGATTGAGGATATGAAGATTCACCAAACCAAGCCAGAAGATTTTCTTCTGTTTCTACCTGACGAAGATACTGCTTCAAGAGTGCTTAATGGCGGCAAGATTCTAAGAGGACCTCGATTCAGCCTGATATTCAAGCGGTGGACGAGATGCGCACACGCTTCATCTTCGATCATGTCAGGGCTGGTAGACTTGGAAATCAAAGGGATCCCAGAACATGCTTGGTCACTTTCTACGGCCAAGAGTATACTGATTGATTCCTGTTTGATTGCTGAAGTGCACCCTGACACTCTGCACAAGCTAGATTTATCTTCGTTTGTTGTCAGAGTGTGGTGCTTTAATCCGGAGAAACTCCAACGAGATTCGGTTCTTCACATTATTGAGCCTGGGTTACAGATGTTTGAGAAAAGATGCCTCACATACAAGATTCAAGTTAGAGTGTTGCATGCTGGTTCAAGCATCTCTCCGGCGGACCCCACTTCATCCGTGGCCGGCGATAAACCCCCAGGGGATGAAGACGATAATGGAGCTCAGGACCCCCATCCTCGACGTCCGGATGGCTCTCAGGTCCAGCGGAGGCCGTTACATCTTCGATTGGGCCCACAGTCGTCCTTGGACCGCGGCAACGAGGCGTCTGTGCAGTCATGCGCCTCGAGGGAAAAGACTGGAGATTTTGGGAGGGATCTGCATTTAATACTGAGCACTGAAGTGTCTCCGGCGTCCGAGGTGAGGACGCTGCACCTTCGCCTGGGCCCGCAGCCGTCCTTGGGTCGCGACATCGAGGCGCCTACGCCGCCATATGCCTCGCGGGAGAGAACTGGAGATACTATGCGCGATATGCATTTACTGCACCTGACGTCCGAGGAGTCCCTTCAAGCTGAGGCGCGACCCGAGGCGTCTCTTCTCATTGATGGCGCACCTTCACCTGGTTTTGAAGCGACGGGACAAGTATTGATGAAGATGATAAACAGTCCCCTAGGCAACTACTTTGCGGTGCATGAAACTGGCGGGGTGGCTGGTGCGTCTCTGTCAGTTTCTTCCCGCCTTGAGATTTATGGACAATTAAGGACTCTCAGGCCGGATCCGGCCCGGTGCCTGGTTGGGCCGCTAGAGACATCTGGGACCGCTCCTGTCTCGCCCCGTGAGCCGGTTGGGCCGCTGGAGACATGCACTTCATTGCCTGTCTCGCCCCAACTGTGCTCTGGGCCGCTGAAGACAAACGCCCCCATGATAGTCTCGCCCCAACTCGTTTCTGGATTCCCTGAGACAACAGTTCCAAGTGTTGGCTGGCCTCTACAGATGTTGGGAATGGCTGGGAGGATGGCAGTAACAGTCCAACACAACGAAGCAACGAAAGCTCTCAAGGTCTATTTTCGCAAAAGAACTAAGGCACATCTTCTCCAAATCAGTCAGAATGAGGGGACAGTGGACAGCTTAATTCAGACAAACATCACCTTACACTCGGCCTCGAGAACTATGATCCAGCCTATATCAGAGAAGGAAGATTTCCTCAGAAAAATCAGTAAAGCAGTTGATAAAATACTGCCGACTCCAAGGCAAGTTATGACTACCTCACCAGCCCCACATCCTTCTCGGGTGGCTGCTCCTAGGCGCAGCCGTCGTATTGCGGGGGCTGGGGTTGAGTTTAATATGCAAGATTGGGGCAACAGGTCTACTAAGAAGGCTATGAGAGCATTGCATATCTTCGCTGAAGATGAAGGTACTACACAGGAGGCAATAGACGCTTATGCAAAGATTTTCAAGCAACCTTTGTCCCATAATCAGGTAGAGGCTTTGGCAGCCCTCTTTGGTTGGACCCCTCCACCTGGCCTGGTTTATTAGGTTTCTGGCCTTCTGGTGTATTCAGTAGTGTTTTTATCTGTTCTCAATGGATCCTGGAAAACTTTTAATTTGGAATGTGAGGGGGCTGAACTCCTCTGTTAGGCAGGACTCAATAAAAGAGTTGGTGGACTCCTCCCTGGTCGATGTGGTATGCTTTCAAGAAACAAAAATGCAGAACATCACTAGGAGAAATATTTTGTCCATGTTGGGAGCTGATTTCTCTGATTTTGTGTACCTTCCATCTGTGGGGGCAAGTGGTGGCATTTTGATTGCTTGGAGGAGACACATTGGTCACACAGGACAAATAAAAATTCATAATCACAGTATTTCGGTTCAGTTTTGTAGGGCAGAAGGGCAGGCCTGGTGGCTCACTTGTGTGTATGGACCTCAGGGAGAGGGGGAAAAAATTCAGTTCCTCCAGGAACTTAAAGACATCAGAAATGCATGTGATGGTCCTTGGATGGTGGCTGGGGATTTTAATCTCATCTACTGCTCTGCTGACAAGAACAATTCCAATATTAATAGGGCAATGATGGGTCGTTTTCGTCAAACAATCAATGACATTGCTCTTAAGGAAATTCCATTACATGGGCGAAAGTACACATGGTCCAACCAGCAAGCAAATCCTGTTTTAGTTAAACTGGATAGAGTGTTCTGCTCCGTGCCTTGGGAGCAATGTTTCCCAAATGTCCTCCTCCAGAGCATGGCATCTCATGATTCTGACCATTGTCCGCTCCTTTTGGGTCTTCAAGGGAACAAACCGGGGAAGAAACGCTTTCATTTCGAGGCTTTCTGGCCAAAATTGGAAGGTTTCCTGGAGGTGGTACAGACTGCTTGGGATTCGGTACACAATACCAGGTGTCCATTCCAAAACCTGGATTTGAAGCTCGGAGTAACAGCAAGATCTCTTCAAAGCTGGAGTGACAAACAGGTGGGCCATGTGAGATTGCAGTTAGCCTTGGCAAAAGAGCTGCTTCACAGGTTTGAGATGGCACAGGACGAAAGAGCCCTCTCGCCAGCTGAAAACTGGTTCAAGAACTGCCTCAAAAAACACTCATTGTTGCTGTCTTCTTTCAAACGTACTATGGCAAGGCTGAGATCTAGGATCACATGGTTAGGAGAAGGTGATGCGAATACAAAGTTTTTTCACATTCATGCTAGGCACCGCAAGAGGAGGAATTTTGTTGCCAAGTTAGTTGATGGCAGCCACATTCTATCTGAGCATAGTGAGAAAGCAGCAGCAGTGGACCTCTTCTACAAAAATCTTATTGGGCAGGAGGGACAGAGGGATGTAACAATTGACCTGGCAGCTCTTGGCCTCCCTAGATACAACCTGGCTGCCTTGGACTCCCCTTTTACAGAAAAGGAGGTCTTGGAAACCATCAAAGGGTTACCCTCTGACAAGGCTCCTGGGCCGGATGGATTCACTGGTCTTTTCTACAAAGTGTGCTGGAACATTGTGAAAAGTGATGTTATGGCAGTGGTATCTGCTGTCTGGAGCAGAAGATTTAGCAATTTCTGGAAACTTAACACTGCCTACATCACCATGGTGCCTAAAAAAGATGGGGCTGAGCAAGTAAAGGACTTCAGGCCAATTAGCCTTGTCCACAGCATTGCAAAACTGATTACAAAAATCCTCGCAAACCGACTAGCACCAAGACTGAATGATTTGGTTTCCCCAAATCAAAGTGCATTTATTAAGGGGCGATTCATCCAAGACAACTTCATGTTAGTACAACAGACATCTAGACTGTTTCATCAACAAAGATTATCCCGGCTACTCCTCAAACTTGACATCACCAAGGCCTTTGACTCTGTCTCCTGGCCTTTTCTAATTGAAGTCATGCAGCAGTTTGGGTTTGGACAGATCTGGAGGGACATGGTTTGTGGTCTCCTTGCTTCATCCACCACCCAAG
Source organism: Zea luxurians (assembly GCA_029449295.1). Classification (NCBI taxonomy): domain Eukaryota; kingdom Viridiplantae; phylum Streptophyta; class Magnoliopsida; order Poales; family Poaceae; genus Zea; species Zea luxurians. Next base: position 636,062 of record JAOPSE010000380.1, read on the forward strand.
TCATGCTCAACGGGTTTCCTGGACAGCAAATTCAGCATAGAAGAGGGCTTAGACAAGGGGACCCCCTTTCACCGATGCTATTCATATTGGTCATGGATGTCCTTGGACACCTATTTATAAAGGCAGAAGAGGCAGGTTTATTGCAGCAGCTAGCAGCAAGAAGACAGCTACACAGAGTCTCCATTTACGCAGATGATGTAGCCCTCTTCTTACACCCTACGGTGGATGAAATCTCCATCACTCTTGATATCTTGCAGCTATTTGGCAGTGCCTCTGGGCTGAAAAATAATGTGCAAAAATCCAATGTCTACCCCATACAGTGTTCAGAAGAAACTCTCTTGGAAGTCCAAAGTCTGCTACCGTGTGAGATCGCAGCTTTTCCTTGCAAATACTTGGGACTTCCTCTATCCTTACATAAGCTGTCCAAGCAACATTTCCAGCCGTATGTTGATAAGTTTGCTGACCAACTTCCTAATTGGAAAGCTGATTTGATGACCAGAGCAGGCAGGAGAATACTAGTGCAACATGTACTCACAGGTATGACTGTGTATCTGGCAATGGCAATTGATATACCCCACTGGGCGGTTGATGCTATAGATAAAATAAGAAAGGGGTTTCTTTGGAGAGGAAGAAAAGAAGCTAAAGGGGGACACTGTTTGGTGGCTTGGGGCAAGGTGTGTCGCCCACTTCAGCTTGGTGGACTGGGTATCTCTAGTCTACCGGAACTTGGATGGGCCCTCCGGATGCGATGGCTGTGGCTACAAAAAACCGACTCCAGAAGACCTTGGACAGGGCTTCCTATTCAGGTTCCAAGTAAAGCCAGAGCGTTCTTCAGTAAAGTCCTTGTCTCGATGGTAGGTAATGGACATAGTACCCTCTTCTGGTCTGATAACTGGTTGCAGGGTAAAAGCATCTCGATCATTGCCCCTAGCCTATTTTCCATAATCCCAAAGAGGGTAGCAAAAAGTAGAACGGTTCATGAGGCCTTGTTAAACAACAGATGGATTTATGATATTAGAGGCGGTCTTACTGTTGGAGTTCTGGCAGATTACTTTAAGCTCTGGGATTGTCTCTCTGGTTTTGAGTTGCACCCTCTCATTGAAGATAGACACATCTTTAGTATAGCCCCAGATGGAAAATATTCAGCGAAGGCAGCTTACAAGGGTCTCTTCCTGGGATCCTGTACATTTGGACACTATAAGCGGGTTTGGAAAACTTGGGCTCCATCAAAATGTCGTTTCTTCCTCTGGTTGGTGGCCCATAACAGGTGTTGGACTGCTGACAGATTAGCGAAAAGGGGACTCAATCATCCTAGCAGCTGTCCACTGTGTGATCAAGAACCTGAAACTATTAACCACCTGCTGGTCTCATGTGTGTTTGCAAGGATTTTCTGGTATAATCTGCTCAGAAAGTTCGGGTTGGATAACTTAGCTCCCCAGCCGGGCCTGATTTCCTTCCTGGAATGGTGGGAGATAGCCTCTGAATCAGTTCAGGGAATGGTCAAGAAAGGTCTGAGTTCGCTGATCTCTTTGGGGGCCTGGACGATCTGGAATCACCGCAATAGATGCGTGTTTGATGGACAGACCCCCAGTCTCCCCTCTATCCTTCGGCAGGCTGATGACGAGAGAAGACTTTGGGAATTAGCTGGGGCCAAGGGTCTCTCATTCTTGGCAGCTTCTTTGACAAATGGCTGAACCCTTCTGTTTCTATTTTAGTAGTTTTTTGAGTCTGGCTTTCTTAGACTCTTTCACTTATGTGCGGTACTGGCCTCCGTAAGGAGTTAAATGTTGTAACTCTGGTCTACTATAGACCTTTTTTTTCCTCTTCTTAATATATTTAAGGCGCAGTTCCCCTGCGCTTTCGAGAAAAAAAAGTGCCTCCAATGACACTCGTTTGACATCCTTATATGCTTATCGCAAGGCACAGGGATTATGCTATAAATGTGGACTGCAATATACCAAGGGTCATAAATGTGCTGATACAGTTCAGCTGCAAATGGTGGAAGAGCTATGGCAATTAGTGACACTGCCTGAAGAGGAGGAGACTGCATTGTCTGATGGAGAAGTTTACACCGATTGTCACTCTATTTTGCTGTCCCAGGCTGCAGTTGATGGCTCCAAGGCTCCCCGTACTATGAGATTTGTGGGGCATATTGCAGGGACTGATGTATTGGCTCTTTTAGACTCTGGCAGCTCACATTCGTTTGTCAGTTCCACTATTGCATCGACCAGGTCTGATGTTGTGCCACTAAGCGTACCTGTTAAGGTTCAGGTTGCCAATGGTTCTCAGATCTGTTGTTCATCTGAAATAGTGGATGCCTCGTGGTCCTTGGGAGGAGTATCTTTTACTTCTACTCTGAAAGTGTTACCTCTGTCTACATATGATTTGATTATTGGCATGGATTGGCTTGAGGCACATAGTCCTATGATGGTTCACTGGTTGCAGAAGTGGTTAATGATTCCATTGCAAGGTGTTTATGTTATGCTCCAAGGCGTGTCTTCTTCAGTCTTGCGGGATTCAGTAGTGCAAGTGTGCAACATGTTAGAACTGTCTGACAAGGAGCAAGTGATTTTGAACAGTTTACCTGGCGCTATAAAAGACCTGATCCAACAATTTCCTTCAGTTTTCGAGGTACCTAAAGGCATGCCTCCTACCAGGGACTGTGATCATCAAATTCCATTGTTACCTGGGGCTCGACCTGTGCAAATGAGGCCTTACAGATATGCTCCTGCGTTGAAAACAGAAATTGAAAACCAGGTAGCTGAGATGCTGCATTCAGGCATTATACAGCCAAGTAAAAGTGCTTTTTCATCTTCGGTGATACTAGTCAAAAAGAAGGATCAAACTTACAGATTTTGTGTAGATTACAGACATCTTAATGCTCTCACAGTAAAGACTAAGTTTCCAGTGCCTGTGATTGATGAGTTTTTGGATGAGTTACATGGGGCTTCTTGGTTTTCTACATTAGATTTGCGGGCTGGTTTCCATCAGATACGAATGAATCCACAGGATCAATATAAGACCGCATTCCAGACACACCACGGGCATTTTGAATTTCGAGTCATGGCTTTTGGCTTGTCTGGTGCCCCAGCTACCTTCCAAGGCGCTATGAACACTACATTGGCTCCAATATTGAGGAAGTTTGCATTGGTATTTTTTGATGATATCCTGGTATATAGTAGAACTTGGGAGGATCATCTAAATCATTTGAGTCAAGTGTTGCAGTTGCTGCTACAGGATCAATGGCATATTAAGCTATCAAAGTGTGCCTTTGCTCAACAGCAGATTGCCTATTTAGGACATGTGATCAGCAGTAAAGGAGTATCCACAGACCCTAATAAAGTTGAGGCTGTCAAATCTTGGCCTGTTCCTACCAATTCTAAGGAACTTAGAGGCTTCCTTGGTTTAGCTGGGTATTACAGGAAGTTTGTCAGACATTTTGGCATGATTGCTAAGCCCCTGACTACTCTATTGAAAAAAGGAGTATTATTTGTGTGGACTCATGACCACACTGTTGCCTTTGACACACTGAAGCAGTCCTTATGTTCAGCTCCAGTCTTGGCACTGCCCAATTTTGAAGTTCCATTCGCCATAGAAGCTGATGCCTCGGGGGTAGGGGTAGGTGCTGTGTTACTACAAGAAGGTCATCCCTTGGCCTTTGTGAGCAAAGCCCTTGGGCCCAAGAATCAAGGCTTGTCTGTGTATGAGAAGGAGTACTTGGCTATCATTTTAGCTGTTACTCAGTGGAGACAATACTTGTTACATGCTGAGTTTCTCATTTTCACTGATCATCGCAGTTTGTCCCATTTGACTGAGCAAAAGTTGCATACACCCTGGCAGCAGCGGGTGTTTTCTAAGCTTCTGGGACTTCAGTATCGTGTGGTCTACAAAAAAGGAATTGAGAATGGGGCGGCAGATGCATTGTCTCGACGTCCCCATATGGATGCAGTGTTGTTAGTCTGTCCACGGTTGTGCCCCAATGGATACTGCAGTTATCAACAGGATACAAAGGCGCAACAATTGTTGTCTGCTCTGTCTGTCACTGGAGCAGCATCTGGACCTTATACGCTGCAATCTGGTATTATTCGATACAAAGGAAGAGTATGGGTGGGAGCAGATCTGGTCTCCATAAGACAATTATCGCAGCCCTGCATGATAGTCCTTTGGGTGGGCATTCGGGCTTTCCTGTCACATACCGCCGAGTCAAACAAACATTTGCATGGACTGGTATGAAACTGGCAGTCAGAGATTATGTTGCTCAGTGCAAGGTGTGTCAGCAAGCCAAGCCTGACCGGAGTAAATACCCGGGGCTGCTACAACCTCTTCCTGTCCCACAACAGGCTTGGCAAGTGGTCAGCCTGGACTTTATCGAAGGTTTGCCTCGTTCTCGTAATGCTGATACTAATCTTGTGGTGGTCGACACCTTTTCTAAATATGCTCACTTCCTACCACTGTTACATCCATTTTCGGCCCTCAAGGTGGCTCAAGTTTATCTAGATTCAGTGTACAAGCTTCATGGTTTACCACTGTCAATCATATCAGATCGAGAGAAGATCTTTACTAGTCACTTGTGGCAAGAGCTTTTTCGGCTGTCAGGGACCACATTGAAGATGAGTTCATCATACCATCCACAAACCGATGGTCAAACAGAGCATGTAAATCAATGTCTTGAGACCTTTCTTCGCAGCTTCGTACACGCCTGTCCATCCAAATGGTTGTCATGGTTATCTACAGCCGAATATTGGTACAATTCCAGTTATCATTCTTCGTTGGGACGAACGCCCTTTGAAGTCCTTTATGGCCATCTTCCTAGGCATTTTGGAATTACTCTGAATGACACGCCTGTCTCTGGAGATCTTCAGGACTGGCTGAATGATAGAGAATTGATGGTCCGTGTTGTTCGCCAACATCTTCTCCGGGCTCAGCAACGCATCAAGGCACAGGCCGACAAGAACAGAACTGACAGAGAGTTCAACGTGGGGATTCAGTTTACCTCAAATTGCAACCTTATGTTCAGACATCTGTAGCGGCTCGTGCAAATCACAAGCTTAGTTTCAAATATTTTGGGCCATATGTGGTGCTACAGAGAATTGGTAAAGCTGCTTACAAGCTTCAGTTGCCGCCAGGTGCCACTGTCCATCCCATCTTCCACGTATCGCAACTCAAGCTTTCCAAAGGTGACAATCAGGTCAGTGCTACCTTGCCTGGTACTGATAGTTCTCTCCAAGTTCCTCTTCAAGTCATGGACCGACGGGTGATATCACGAGGAGGCAGCCCAGTGCAGCAGGTGCTTGTCAGGTGGTCACAGTCGGATGCCACATTGGATTCATGGGAAAATGAAGAAGCTCTCCGTGCAAAATTTCCTAAAGCCAACGCTTGGGGACAAGCGTTCTTTCGAGGAGGAGGGAATGTCAGCTCTCCTGGAATGGCTGAAGGGCATTCTGAAGATGGAGCAGGGGAGACAACGATGGAAGGGCCACAAGACAGGATGATGGGCCGACGCACTAGGAAGCCCAGCTCCAGAATTTCTGGTGCTGAATGGATTCGTTAAGGCCCGTGTTGAATAGTGGTTGTAATAGAATAAATAGGAGAGTGGGAGGAAAAGACATTCAGTTTTGGAAATAACAGAATACCAAAGCTCACGCTCAATCCTCCTTCTTCGTCTCTTCTTGTCTGTAATCTCCGTTCAGTGTTCTTCCTCTAGTAAGAACGCTGACAGATCCTAAGTCCATCGAGATCAAGAGGCCTTTGAACCTGTAACACCCCAGGTGTTTACCTCAAGTTAAGCATCGAATATGGACTTAAGCATGGAATGTCGGTGAGAACAACGGTCTCTATGTCCTAATCAATGTCTATCATGATTTCGATATCGTCTTCATCTTCGTCTATCTGACTATTTCAAATGTTTCATGAAGTTCGGAATTTATAATCTCACGAGACGTCGAGTTCTGTACTGGGTAAATCGCTCGAGTAAAGAAATGCAAATTTGGGAGCATTTGACTTTTATAATCCAGATCATGCATGTTACCGAGGAAATCGTGCTCAAGATTAATAATTGGGATTGTTCTCCAGTGCACTATCCTAGACAAAGAAATCAAGTGGGTTCAGATAACAGATAGGTTTTTGTCCGATTTCAACTAAATCAATGCCATCTCAAATGTTGTATCATGATAGTGCTTTGATCTGGTTCGTTTGCATCTCGCCAGATCTAAATGTTTGGGTATAAATAATTGGTAGAAATTTATCTGATTCCAGGAATATTCACCAAATCAAACAGCCTAAATATTGTAGTCCGATAAGGTTTGGGTCCAATCCATTTATGCATCCCGCCCAAACCCAAGTTCTACAACCTAGGATTATATTTATGTTTGTATTTTTTTCCCTTTTCGTTTGCAAAAATGAGAGAAAATTTTCATATTTTCTTTCCCCACCTTTGTCCTTCTCTTATCCAAACCCACTGCCTTCACCCATATCCGCACCAGGCAGCACGTATTTTTCCTCTCCTTGACATGCGAGCGTCCCTGCTCCTCCCTAAGCCATCATCTCCCGCACACACCGCAGGCTCATCTCCACGTTGCGCCTTTCCAGCGCCTCACCTCACATCGCATTGTCCTGTGCCTCACCGTGCGCTTGTCTCCTCCATCCGTCGTACCCCGGTTCCTCCTCACGCACTCATCTCCCTCACGCCGTCTGCTTGTCTTCCCATCCTCCCGTCGTCTTCTATCTTAGTGTTGTCACCGGCCGCCACGCCTCCCCTCGTCGACGAACACCACCCTCCTCACTCGGGATCGTGCGACCTCACCGTGGCCCTAGTTCGTGTCTCCATGGGCGTGCGTCGCGTGGTCACCAGCCACGCCCAGGACTTCTACTCGAACCTCGTTGTTGTCGTGCCACTCCTCTTCAACATGGTCGTGCCCTCCCTATTCGTGGTCGCCACACCACCGTAGAGTCGCCAAGCCGTCGCCGCTCCAAGCCACCAGACTCCATCGCGCCCAAGATCGAGTGTTGTCGACCTCGCCGGCCATGGTGCCCAGCTACTCGCGCCTAACAGCCGTGTTCGCAACGCTACCGTTTGTGCTGAATCACCATGCTCAACCCGAGCCGGCGTCGTGGGGCTCTGCCTCGCTAAGCCACCATCACTTGTCTTCAGTTCGCGCCTGCGCTCCTCGCTGTGTTGTGCATCGGGTGAGATTGAGGATAGAGTTGTGGGTGAAAGAGAGTTACATGAAGTTAGATGAATAAGAAAGTTGATGGAGAAAAGAGCGTAGCCCGCACAACGCCTGCTAGGTGTTCAGCGAAATGCCTAAACCATATAACTGGGAAAAAACCCAAGAACTTGGATGACGTTAACCTTGAAGACGACCCTAATCCTAACCTCAAAATTGGGGAGTCCTCTTCTCAAGGCAAAGAGTTTGCCAAAATGTCTGACCCTTCCCTTGTGCCTGCTAAAGATTTGTCAGATGAAGAGTAGAAACTGGAGAACCTTTCGGATGAGAAAGTGGATTTTGATCCAAATGAAGATGACTTGCTTAGCTCCCAAGAACTGGAAGAATTCGCTAAGGATATGGAGGAAGATCAAACTGATTTTCAATCTAAAATTGATGCAATGATCTCGATCCCCCCTAATGTTGAGATTGCTCGTGATGGGAAAAACAAAAAGACTCTGGACTTGCCTGCTAACATGGCTGATGGCGTCAGGAAAAGCTCTAGACTGGAGAAGAATGATGATGTGAAGGTGGCTGACAAAGCGATTTACAGAGCTGAAGCCAAAGATGCCTTCCTCAATAAAGGTATGTGCTCTAACTCCTTCTCCTTACTTGATTCTAATAATGATGACCTGATTGATTTAGCTAATAAACTTGGAGTTTCTTTGGGTCCCTCTGACTCTGATATGATTGATAATTTGGAGTTGATCAAAGATCTGGAACGTTCCAGAAAAATTTTGGCCTTCCAAGCTTGCAAAAAAAGTAATTCCTCAAATGTGGAGGTCCCCTCCATTGTTGATCACAAAAGTGTGGATAGTAGCATCCATAATGAGTCTGATCTGAATATTGATCAGGACTTTTATGATGTGATGGTCTTAAGAAAAGGTAGAAAGATTAAGCATCGGAAAAAACTGATTAAAAAAAAGGCTTCCCCAAAAAGTAGAGGTTCATCTACGAAAAAATGGAAGCCTGATTGTTCTGTCCTCCCTCCTGATCCGTTTTAAATCATGAGAGGCCTTATTTGGAATTGCCAGGGTTTGGGTCGCAACTCTAAATTTGATTTCCTGAGAGAAACCATTAGGGAAGAGAATATTGATTTCGTTGGTTTACAAGAAACTAAAAAAGTTCATTTTAATGACTCTCTTCTGTCCTCTCTTGCTGGTAGCAAGCTCTTTGCCTGGTTCTCCTCTCCTCCTAATGGGAGATCGGGAGGCCTGCTTGTGGGGTTTAATTCTGAGGTTTTTGATGTCAGAGAATTTGAAGCTGGTGAATTCTTGACTCGCTCCCTTGTCCTCCATAGAGAAAAAAATTTTATTTGGAATTTTGTTAATGTTTATGGGGCTGCCCAAAATGAGCAAAAATCCCGTTTCCTCAGTGAATTGTCTGCAGTGTGCTCGAGAAGTCAGGTTCCTATGCTTATTGGTGGTGATTTCAATATTATCAGAAAAGCTGAGGAAAAAAATAAACCTGGTACCCTCAGCAAGTGGAGTTTTTTGTTTAACAGCATCATTGATCATCATGGTCTTGTGGAATTTGAGTTGAAAAACAGACTATATACGTGGTCTAACAACCGTAACGATCCTACCTTTGAAAAACTTGACAGATTTTTGGCCAGTCCTGACTGGGATCTTGCTTATAATAATATTAGTGTTATTGGGTTAAATCGATCTTTTTCGGATCATGTTCCCCTTTGCCTTCAGTCTGATTCCCGGCCCATGATGCGTAAGGACTTTCGTTATGAGCTGTGCTGGAAGGTTAGGCCTGACTTTCACAATTTAGTGGAAAATGTTTGGGCTCTTCCGGTTGGTGTGTCCAATAGTCTTGATGTTTGGAAGGTGAAATTGAAACGTCTGCGTCAGAAGCTTAAGGGTTGGAACAGTAATATTGTAGGTCATTACAAAAAAGTGAAGAAAACCTTGATTGAGAAAATTGATATGTTGGATAAAGCTAGTGAGACTTCTGGCTTATCTGAGGCTGACAGATATTTGAAATTAGATTTGGAATCTAACCTCAGGAAGATTGTTAATGAGGAAAACATTAGCCTTAGACAAAAAGCGAGAGATAAATTCTTATTAGAAGGTGATGAGAATTCTAAGTATTTTCATTTGCTGGCTAAGCACAAAAAAAGGAAACTGAAAATTGTGTCTCTTTCTCACGGTGATAATGTGGCTCATGATGATCTTGGCATTAATCAGTTGGCGACTTCTTTTTACAAGGATCTCTTTGGTCCTTCTCAAGGATCGAATATTTCTTTGGCTAATTTGGACATGAAACAGCTTGAGGAGGGTGATAGAAATCTTCTTACCAGCCCTTTTTCCTTGGAAGAGATTAAAGATGTGGTGTTTGCTTTGAAACACAATAGTGCTCCGGGCCCCGATGGCTTCCCTGCTGAATTTTTTCAGGAGTTTTGGGATGTAATAAAGGGTGATTTGTTTAATCTCTTTAAAGCTTTTCATGATGGTTCTCTCAACATTGAGAGACTTAATTTTGGTATTGTCACTCTTATCCCTAAGGTCCCTGATGCGACTGATATCAAAGCTTTTCGCCCCATTTGCTTGCTTAATGTTTGCTACAAAATCATCACCAAAGTTCTTACTAATAGATTGGCCCGGTGCATTACCTCTGTGATTAGTGATCTTCAGTATGGGTTTATCAAAGGAAGATATATTATGGATGGTGTTCTTTCTTTACATGAGATTATCCACGAAGTTAAACGTAGGAAACAAAATGGGGTTATTTTCAAAGTTGATTTTGAAAAAGCTTATGACAAGGTTAACTGGAATTTCCTTCATAATATGATGCTGAAAAAAGGCTTTGGTGATAAGTGGAGTGATTGGGTTTTGAAGACTGTGAAAGGTGGTAAAGTTGCTATCCGTACTAATGATGTGGTTGGGCCCTATTTCAAAACTCATAAAGGTGTTCGCCAAGGTGATCCTTTCTCCCCTCTCCTTTTTAATGTGGCTGCTGATGGTCTTGCTTGTCTGATTCAAAAAGCCAAGGATGAAGGTATTATTAAAGGTCTTATTCCCCATATTATCCCTGGTGGCTGCTGTTGCCTTCAATATGCTGATGACACCATTTTCCTGTTTCAAGATGATTTGGAAAATGCTAGAAATTTGAAGTTTATTCTCTGCATCTTTGAACAGATTTCTGGTCTTAAAATTAACTTTCATAAAAGTGAAATTATCTGTTTGGGTAATGCCCATAATAGAGAGCATCTGTATGCTGACATCTTCACCTGTCCTCCCAGTGGTCTCCCTATGAAATATTTAGGGGTCCCTATTGATAACAAAAAACTGTGCAAATCTTTGTGGGAGCCCATAGTTGGAAAGATTGAGAACAAGTTGGGTTCCTGGCAAGGGCGGTTTCTTAGTTTGGGTGGTCGGCTTGTCTTGATTAACAGCAGCCTCACCAATGTTCCCTTATACATGCTCTCCCTGTATAAATGTCCCAAAGTTGTGCTGAAAAAAATGGATATCTTTAGGAAAAGATTATTATGGCAGGGAGGTCATGACCAGAAAAAATATCATTTGGCTGCGTGGAATTTAGTTTGCTCTCCCAAAAATATGGGTGGTCTTGGTGTTTTGGATCTGCAAAAAATGAATGAAGCTTTGCTGGCTAAATGGATTTGGAGACTAGAAAATACTAGTGGTTTGTGGCAATCCATTATTAAGAGTAAATACATCAAGAGCAAACCAATTATTTCTGTGAAGAATAGACCTTCAGATTCTCATTTCTGGAAAGGTATTCTCTCGGTTCGAGACAAATATTTTAAATATTGTAAAAAAATTATTGGTGATGGTAAGAGTTCCAGTTTTTGGAAAAACATTTGGTGTGGTAATATGAAATTTGCTGACAAGTATCCTAATTTGTTTGAGGTTGCCTACGATAAGGATATCACTGTGCATAAGGTGGTCTCTTCCAACTTTCAGATGTTGACTTTCAGGAGAAGGCTCGTTGGTACTTTAGGTGAGGCCTACAGTGATCTTATGGATCAGTGTAGCCAGGCCTTGCTTTCTGAAAATGATGATTCTTCAAGTTGGCTGTTGGGTTGCAAAGGTTATTCGGTAAAATCCTTTTACAAAATGTTAAAAAATTCCATGATCGATGTTCCTGTGAACTTTGTGTGGAAATCCAGACTTCCACACAAGATTAAAGTGTTCTTATGGTTGGTCAAAAATAATAAGATTTTGACAAAAGACAATTTGGTTAAAAGACACTGGCATGGGAATATGGATTGTATTTTTTGTGGATTATTAGAATCCATAGATCACTTATTTTTCCACTGCCCCGTGGCCAGATTTATTTGGAGAATCATCCAAATTGCTTTCAAAATGTCCTCTTCCCCCAAAAACACAGCTGACCTCTTTGGTCCCTGGATCAATGGTTTTCATAAATCTGAAAAAAATCTGATCCTTTTCGGATGTGGTGCTGTTATTTGGGCTATATGGCGCACTCGTAATGATTGCTGCTTCAATGCTAGGTTGATTGATGATCCGTTAAATGTAATTTTTTCCTGTTGTTATTGGATTGATGCTTGGTCTATTCGACAGACAAAGAAGGGAAAAAGACTGGTGGAACAAGGAAGCCGCAGAGTTCGAAAGATAGCAAGTGATATCTACAGCAAGGCCCATGGTTGGAAGCCGGTTGACAGGCGTCTACAGTGACATTTTGCAGCTGATTACGCATCTTTTGCTTCTAGTCGTGTTCAGCTTGTCTGCTTTTGGTTGATAAAAACTTGCTGTTCAGTCATGTCTGGTGACGCGAGGTCCCTGGCTGCTTTTGGGATTTGTAGATATTCAGTGATGCTTGTTAGTCTGTTGAACTTCTATCGGAATGGTGTGTGTGCCTCCAGTTGGGTTTCGGACCTCTATGTAGCTGATATTGTGGTAGGCTTATCGGCTTGTGGCTGTTGGTGATGTCGGGACTTCTGTAAAAACTGTGTTTGGTTTCTATTTCTTAATGAAATAGGGGGTTTCCCTCTTTAAAAAAAAATATAACTGGCATCGTTCTTGCGATTATCGAGTCGAATGGGTCATGGTAAGCTGATTTGTTGTTCATGTTAGTTGAATTGATTAATGGTCTGGCTATTAATCGCGATGATACTCTCGTCTGTAGCTCAGATGCGCTATGGTGGTTATGTCCAAATCCGTTGTCGTGACTGTGTGTTTTTCTATGGAGTCGTGCAGGGAATGATCCTCCTCTCTATCTTTTGTAATAATTGTGATGGTATTAAGTGCTTGTTAGAATACCGAGTTATGAGGTGATGTGGTGGAATGCTTAATTGTGGAATAGGGTATCTTGTGTGTATGGTGAGGTTTAGGGTTAATATGCAAGTTATGTGTAAGTGTTTGCTAGAACGCATTGTCTCGTGTAGTGTTATGTCGTGCTCATAAACGGAAAGTAGTCTTATATGTGGTGAAGTTTGGTTTTGAGTTGCGGATGTTGCGAGAGGTGTTTTGCTGACTATGTAGGCGATGGGTGGTGTGTAATGGAGTTAGTTTTGTGTGGGGTGCTTGTTGAGATGCCTTGTTTCATGCATTAATGTGATTGTGTTCATGAGTATGGAGTAGTCGTGTCATGTGAAACTTAGGTTTAAGATGCTTATTGTGCCAAGAGTGTTTATGTGGATATATCAGTAAACCATGATTGAAAAGATCTTATGTTTGTGGAATATGGTTCATTAGAAATGCAGTTTATGTAACTATTATTGTTTCTTTGCCCGCTTGCATTTAGCATTTAGGCACTTTTAAGTCTTTTGCTTCTAAAGTTGCAGTCGAGTAAAGTTATGTAATGTTGATGATACTCTACTTACTAAATCAAGGAGTATGATGTCCTACCTAGTTAGTGTGTTGCTAGACTTATGCGAGGTATGATTGAGATAGTGTTTCACCCGTCTAACCGATAATGATGTCATTGTTAATTGTGTAAGTGTGTTTTGTTTGATGAAATTGATGCCCTACCGTGGTAGTCATTGCATTCTCTATGTTTATTAGTCAACTAAATGTCATATATAAATATTTGTTGTTACCCAAAATAATTTGGAAGCGAGTAGAATCGATAAGTTGCTTTCAATTAAAAAGTTAGAATTGTTAGTGGAAAATGCACATAAGTACTTTAGGTATTAGGTGGTAGAGAATGCAGGTTTGGGGAACTCCAAGCTATTTGATAAAGCTGTTAGACTGTTTTGGTAATATTCCTGGATTGCCTCCTGCGTGAGGCACTTCTGTCTAGGCTAGTATAGCAACATGGTCTGTTATGGCAACTAGAGGTTCCTTCCTTAGGTAGCCAGATCTGTTGTACTGATATAGGAAAGAGGATATCTCTCTTTGGTAGGTCTGATCTGATTGGCACCAGACTGCCGCACCCTTCCCTGGTGCGTCACCTGTGATCAACAAGCGATCTTGTCGTGTGATCATTGATGGTGGGAGCTGCAACAACTTGGCTAGTGCTGACATGGTGCAGAAAATTGCGCTAACTACCAAACCACACCAGCCGCCCTACTACATCCAATGGCTTAATAGCAGCGGCAAGGAGAAGGTAAAAAGGTTGGTAAGAGTTACATTTGCAATTGGTTCTTATCATGATTCTATTGACTGTGATGTTGTGCCAATGCAAGCATGTTCCATGCTGCTAAGTAGACCATGGCAATATGGTATATACTCTTTAAATCATGGTAGGAGCAATCAATACTGTTTTATACATCATGACAAGAAAATTGTTTTAACACCTATGACACAAGAAGCCATTGTGAGAGATGAAATTGCTAGAGCTAGGAAACTAAAATGTGAGCAACCCGCTAAGATTGAAAATCAAATGGAAGCTAATAAACTTCACAAGCATAAAGAGAAAAACACCAAATCTGCACAAAGTAATAATAATGAAGTTAAACTGAAAGGATCTTGTTTTTTTGCCACCAAATCTGATCTGAAATCACTTGATCATGCTTGCTATGCCTTGGTTTGCAAAGAAACCTTATTCTCATTTGAAGAGATGCCATCTTCTTTGCCTCCTACTGTCACTAAGCTTTTGCAGGAGTTTGCTGATGTGTTCCCAGCAAAAGTGTCACCAGGGCTACCACCGATTCGAGGAATTGAACATCAAATTGACCTCATTCCAGGAGCCTCCATACCAAATCGTGCACCATACAGGACCAATCCGGAAGAGACCAAAGAGATACAAGGCCAAGTGCAAGACTTGCTGGAAAAAGGTTATGGAATTGAAGTTGATCAAGCCAAAGGTAATGCAATACACAGCTAGCCGGTTCCTACAACGGTCACGCAAGTTAGGAGCTTTCTCGGTCTCGCTGGGTTCTATCGTCGCTTCGTGAAGGACTTTAGCACCATTGCTGCCCCACTGCACGAACTCACCAAGAAGGGTGCATCATTCACCTGGGCTTCAGCACAAGAGCATTCCTTCAAGATGCTGAAAGATAAGTTAACCCACGCTCCATTACTCCAACTACCAGATTTTAATAAACGTTTGAGCTTGAATGTGATGCTAGCGGAATTGGGTTGGGCGGCATGCTGCTGCAAGAAGGGAAACCTGTTGCATATTTTAGTGAGAAGTTGAGTGGCCCTACCTTGAATTATTCAACTTATGATAAGGAATTACTTGCTCTTGTCCGAACTTTGTTTTGTCGAACACGCAGGAGAGTTGCGTATCATTGTATTAAGAAGAAAAGGGGAAAGACCCCAGAACAAACGTTACAAAGAGAAAACACACACACACGCACAGAAGAAAACCCCACCCAGCCCCAGCTGGCAGACACCCCACACACATAACAAAGAAACTACCCCACACGGCTTTGAGCTTGAAGCAATGAAAGCCCCTTAGCTCCAGCCAAGGACCACAGGAGAGCCTCCTCCCTGGCCAGCCGAACGGCCACCACCAAGCTTGGAGGGGTACCATTAAAGACAACCCCATTTCTATGCTTCCACAGCATCCAAGCACCCAGAGCAACCAAAGAGTCAAAGCCCTTTTTACTCAGCCCATCTAGCCGAGCACTATTGGAACACCACCAGAGATCAAAATCATCAATATCTTGTCCTGGAATGAAGCCCTGCAATCCATACGCCCTGAGCAAATCAAACCAGAAAAGACGTGCAAAAGAGCAGCCCACCAGCAAGTCATTGATAGACTCATCATGTTGATCACAGAGTGGGCAAAGAAGCGATTGTGTCAAGCCTCTTTTAGCCAACCTATCTGTTGTCCAACATTTGTTGTGAGCCACAAGCCACAGAAAGAACCGACATTTGCTAGGGGCCCAAGTCTTCCAAATTCGATCGGCCTGTTTGAAAAACACCGAGCCACAAAACATAGCAGCATAAGCGGATTTTGAAGAATAGTCACTGGAACTAAAAAAAACTCCAAACATGACGATCTTGCACATTGGGCTGCAGCAAGAAACCCTCCAGGATCTCAGCCAAATCCAAAAACTGCACCCAGAAAGCATAAGAAAGAGCTCCTTGAAAAACTTGCACCCAACTCAAGTTAGGCAAGGCATCCTTTACCAATCTTCTTTTGACAACCTTCCTAGGAATAGAAGCAAAGACTGCAGGGGCAAGCTCTTGAATGCAGTGCCCAAGCAGCCACTTATCAGTCCAAAAGAGGGTGTTTAAACCATTTCCCATCTCAGTATACACAGCGGATTTGAAGAGGCAAACCACTTCCTTTGGGAAATGCTGTGGAAAAACAGCCCACGGCCTCCCAGGATCTGATTTCTGCAACCAAAGCCACCTGACTCTACAAGCCCAACCAAACAATTTTAAGTTGAAAATACCTAGACCACCCAAATCTTTCGGACGAGTGACTTTACTCCAAGCCAAGTATAAGATTGAAATCAGCAGCGGATGGCTGCGGGACAAAGGATAAAGGAGGATCAAGATTGGCCAGCAAGCATCATTAAGAGGAGGTCCAAGTTCCAATGCACTGATGTTCCCAGCTCTTCCCGAAACCAGCAGCAATAAACTCACCAATGTGACCATAACTCCGTCATACGAGATCCAAAGAAGGTGATTAAGGACATGTTGGAAAGATCAGGAAGTCTACTTTCAAATGAGCTAGTCCTCACTGTCAGATTCGAAGCGAGCAAAACAGAATAGTCCAGGAGAAGTCGAGCCATCCAACCTGGGTTGTAGGCTGTGTTCCTTTAGAGCCCATTCAGGGGCGCCCCCTTTAGAGTTTCCACCCCCAAATCACTTGTCCACCTATAAATGCTACTGTAGTCCTCACCCTGAACCCCAGGTTTTGTTTTGTTGAAAGAAAGTTGCTGCTTCTTCCTTGTAAACTCGTGACTCAGTTGAGCACCTGTTTTTTTTTTCTCGAACACGCAGGAGAGCTGCGCATCAATATATTAAGAAGAAAAAGGGGAAAAATACCCCGAAACAGACAGACCCACATACAAACACAAACACACACACACACACACACACACACACACACCGAAACCACCTAGCCAGAAATAACAACTGGAAAAGGGGCAGGGACAGAGTGTTTGTCAGCTGACAAACAGCCCAACCAAACTAGACTACACCACCCGTCTTTGAGCTAGGAGGTAAGAAAAACCCTTAGCCCCAGCCAAAGACCACAAGAAAGCTTCCTCCCTGGCCAACCGGACGACCCCCATCAAATTTGGATGGGAGCCATTGAAGACAACACCATTTCTATGTTTCCACAACATCCACGCGCCTAAAGCAACCAAGGAGTCAAAACCCTTTTTACTCATTCCACCCAACCGAGCACTATTGAAGCACCACCAATGATCAAAATCATCCATATCCTGTCCTGGAAGGAAGTCCTGCAAACCATAAGGCCTAAGCAGCTCAAACCAGAAATGTCGCGCAAAGGAGCAGCCCACCAGCAGATGGTTGATAGTCTCTTCATGCTGATCACAGAGCGGGCAAAGAAGCGACTGAGTCAATCCACGTTTAGCCAATCTATCTGCTGTCCAACATTTGTTGTGAGCCACAAGCCATAGAAAAAACCGACATTTGCCAGGGGCCCAAGTCTTCCAAATTCGGTCAGCTTGCTTGAAAAGCACCGAGCCATGGAACATAGCACTGTAAGCGGATTTTGAAGAATAATCCCCAGAACTAGAAAACCTCCAAACATGACGATCTTGCACATTGGGCTGCAGCAAGGATCCTTCCAAAATCTCAGCCAAATCCAAAAACTGCCCCCAGAAAGCATAGGAAAGAGCTCCCTGAACATCTTGAACCCACCTCAAATTAGTCAATGCTTCCTTCACCGATCTACTTTTGGTAACCTTTCTAGGGATAGAGGCAAACACAGCCGGGGCAATCTCTTGGACGCAGTGCCCATGCAACCATTTATCAGTCCAAAAAAGCGTGTTTAATCCATTTCCAATTACAGTGAACACAGCAGAATTGAAAAGGCACACCACTTCCTTTGTGAAATGAAGCGGAAACGCAGCCCACGGCCTCCCTGGATCTGATTTCTGCAACCAAAGCCACCTGACTCTAAGGGCCCAACCAAACAGTTTTAAATCAAACAGACCAAGACCACCCAATTCTTTAGGACGAGTGACTTTACTCCAAGCCAAGGAACAGTGCCCTCCCTTGATTTCTTTCCTGCCTTTCCAAAGGAAAGCTCTCCTTAATCTGTCAATTGCCTTGATTGCCCAAGCAGGGAGATCCAGGGCCATAGCCAAATATACAAATCTGGAAGTCATAACCGACTGAATATAAACAGCCCGACCAGCCTTGGTCATAAGCACCGCCTTCCAGCCAGGAAGCATGACTGCAATACGATCAATGATAGATTGCAATTGAGGCCTAGAAAGACGTTTTAAGGATAACGGAAGCCCAAGATATTTGCATGGGAAATTAGACAACTGGCAAGGTAAAGATGCCTGCACTGAAGCCAGAACTTCCTCATCACAATGAATTGGGAAAACATTGCTCTTCTGAATGTTGGTCTTCAGACCCGAGGCTTCACCAAAAAGATGCAAAATCCCCTTAAATACCTCAATATCAACCACATCCGGCCGAAGGAAAACAACCACATCATCCGCATATAAAGAGATCCGGTGGTGAAGAACTCTTGAAGAAAGGGGCTGGAGGACCCCTACCTCAGAGGCACGCTGCACCATAATATTAAGAACATCCATAACCAAGACGAAAAGCATAGGAGACAATGGGTCCCCCTGACGCAAGCCCCGCCGATGATAAATGACTTCTCCCGGGCATCCATTAAGCAAAATTTGAGTCGAGGAAGAGGACAGCAAACCGCAAACTACGTTGCACCAAATCTGCCCAAAACCCAGCTTGATGAGAACTTCAATTAAAAAAGCCCAGGAAACACTATCAAAAGCCTTAGAAATATCCAATTTGACCATGACACGGGGCTGTTTTTGTTGCTGCAAAAAGCGGGCAGTGTGCTGTACCAGCATAAAATTATCTTGAATAAACCTTTTCTTGATGAAAGCAGATTGATTAGGCGAGACAATGTGCTGCAGCTTACAAGCCAACCTATTAGCCATAAGTTTAGACACCAGCTTAGCAAAACTATGAATGAGACTGATAGGTCTAAAATCTGTGACCTTGTCTGCCCCTTCCAATTTTGGAATGAGGGTGATGTAAGCAGAATTCAGGCAATTCATGTTGGCAAACTTTCTGGCCCAAACACAGGAAATTGCAGCCATGACATCAATCTTAATTATGGACCAACAGACCTTGTAAAAACGACCTGTGAACCCGTCTGGCCCTGGCGCCTTATCCAGAGGAAGACTAATGATTGTATTCCAGACCTCATCCGCCGAGAAAGGGCTGTCAAGAGCCTCTAAATCAAACGTGGGAACTCCAAGCTGTTCCAAATCAACCGCAGCCCCTCTATTGATTGCAGAACCAAGCAGATTCAAATAGAAATCCCTGAACAAGTCCGCCTTCTCCTCCTGGGTAGTGAAAACCATTCCATCCTCTGAGACAATTCTAGGGATGAAGCTCTTAGCTTTGCGATACCTCGCATGAGAATGAAATAAAGCACTATTTGCATCCCCGTCCTTCAGCCAACAAATACGAGATCGCATCCGAACCAGAGAGCGCCATAGAGACGCAAGAGCAAGACTGTGCTGTTTTAGATTATTACGCAACCAAAATTCTTCGTGAGAAAGACTTCTGCTTTCCTGAGCAATGTCGAGTTGGTGGAGCAGCTCCTTGGCGAGACCAAGCTGTGATCTAATATGACCAACCTTTTTCTCGCCCCAACCTTGAAGAGCTTTAGCTGTGGCCTTGAGCTTCTTGGAGAGAGTGAGCAACGGACAATGACAAGCAGGGACAGCAGCCCATGCATCCTCAACAGCTACCAGAAACCCATCTAATTTTGTCCAAAAAGCTTCAAAATGAAACCGTGGCTTTCCATGCACAATATCCTTAAGCCCCAGAAGAAGCGGGCAATGGTCTGAATCGAAAGAGGCCGAACTTTGCAGCAGGGCCCAAGGAAACTGATCATCCCAATCCAAGGTGCAGAAAACACGGTCCAGTTTGACAAGAGTTGGATTATGCTGCCCATTCGACCAGGTGAACTTACGCCCAACCAAAGGCAACTCCTTAAGAGCCAAGTCATCAATCCATCTCCGAAAATTATGCATCATTGGTCTATCCAGATTGGAATTATTCTTATCCTCATCTTTATAGACTAAATTAAAATCCCCAAGGACCAACCAGGGGCCAGAGCAGGAAGCACGAATATCTCTCAATTCTTGAAGAAAGGCAATTTTGTCCTGGTTGAGCTGGGGACCATACACACAAGTCAGCCACCACTCCACATCATCAACAGGATGAAAAAGAATTGACACTGAATGATCATCCACTCTAGAGACACCAGCCCAGTTTATATGATCCTTCCAAGCAACCAAAATGCCACCACTAGCACCAATCGAAGGGCGAAAGACAAAGTTGGCAAAATCTGGTCCAAGCATCCGGATAACCAAAAAACGAGAAATATCCTGCATTTTAGTTTCCTGTAAACAAACCACATCCACACCAGATGAAACGACCTCAGCCCTAACAGCATCCTGGCGAGACGAGGCATTAAGCCCCCTAACATTCCATATGAGAATTTTTGACGGATCCATATAAAACTAGCTTAAGACGACCAACAAAACCGCAACCCGAGGAAGAGAAACCTTCCTCAAAGAGTAGCCTCCACAACCAACGTCTCTTCAGGTAGAGACCACCCAAAGAGAGAGGCAAGGGCTTGGATCTGCACCTGGGAAAGAGAATTGCTGAAAATGCTACTATATTCCTCCAGCGCCTCCTGACTCAGAGAATCCCCATCCTGTATCACTCCCAGTGTCTTCATAATGGTCTTCTTGCTTTTCTTGAAAGAGGAAAGGCGTTGGTGACACTCAACCCCGATGCCAGCAACACGCCTGCTACGCCTAGGAGTAGCCACCCGCCCCCCAGGCAGTTTTTTCTTTCTAGGGGGGTTGGGGGCAGGGTTCTTCAACACAGCAACGACCTCTTTGGTAATATTGGACAAGAACTCGGACACCCTTGAGGTTGAAACATTAACAGCAGCAGCCGGTGGTTGAGACGGAGAGCTCCCCAAGGCTGTTTCCTCAACCCTCCTCGCTCCTCGGCGACGCCGAAAGTAAACTTGAATAGGTTTTGGGCGGAGGAGCAAGGGAGGGGAGGTGGCAGCCACAGGGGACTCCCTGGGAAGCAACACCTCGCAGTCAGCCACAGAGCCCAAATTTCCAGCCAGAGCACAAACCTGCTGACAGCCAATCTGATTGTGATCTTCAAGACATCCGTTCAATTGCCCATTGCCAGGGCCAGTAAGCACAGAAATCTGCCCAACCCCCTGCTGACTTCCAAACTGACAGATTTCCTCAGTAAGCACAGAAATCTGCCCAACCCCCTGCTGACTTTCAAACTGACAGATTTCCTCAGGACACTCAATCAACTGTCCACTGCCTGGGCACTCATGCACAGAGAACTGACCACCCCCTTGCAAACTGGAGCACTTGGCAGAGACAGCGCAGGAAGAAACCACTGGACCGTGACCCTGGAGCTGGGCATCAACATCAACTTCTCTGAGCTCCACGTTGCTGAATTCCACCAGCACAGCCTCATCGGTTAAGACCTTAGAACAATCATTCGTTTGATCCCCATTACCTGCTCTAGGGCCAATCCGGTCATGAACTGAACGACGCTCCGAACGCTGACCCCTAACCTGATGTCCCTGAGCAAACGCATGGGAAGGCGAGATGAGACGCCTTCTACGCGGAGAGTGACCCTCATCGTCAGGATCCTCAGAGCGAAGAACAGAATCGGAGCCATCCTGCCGGAG
Source organism: Zea luxurians (assembly GCA_029449295.1). Lineage (NCBI taxonomy): Eukaryota > Viridiplantae > Streptophyta > Magnoliopsida > Poales > Poaceae > Zea > Zea luxurians. The sequence continues at coordinate 657,583 of JAOPSE010000380.1, forward strand.
AGTGATCGAGACCGCAAAATTCACAGTGTAAACCAGCACACGTTTTTCTGCAGGATCACCCTCAACAGCAAAAGGAGGTTCTACAATCCAAAGCTCTTTAGAAGAAGGAATAGCAGAAGGGTCCAAACACCACGCGGAGCAGCGGAAAACAGCCACATCCTTCAGGTTCAAAGTATCAGGATGGACATTGTGTATCCACGCAAAAGGATTTATCAAATGATCCATAGTGCTTGTCTCCCAAGCATGTATAGGGATTCCTCGGATCTCAAGATTGATCAACACCGGGAGTAAGGCGCCCTTGGACTCCATGAGACGAGACCATTTCTTACACACCACAGAAAAAACCCCAGCTCTGAGAGTAGCCCATCTGCCAACCAGCTCCTCAACCTTATCACGATCAGGGAGGACAAGAATATAATTTGACGCTGAAACCCGCCGCAACACCAGAGAACTAGCATCCATTTCCAGCCTAGGGGCCAGCAGCTCAGCAATCTCCGAAGCCCGAACCGAAGACCGATCGCTGATCACAGTCACCATTACTGCGAATTGAAGATCATCCTCTGCTCTCGTCATTTGATGGCTCCAACCCAGGATACACGGAGGAACGTGGTGCACATGGGTACCCGAAACAGCAGTGGCCGCCATGCAGCCTGGACGATCCGAGGAAGAAGGGGCTGGGACACCTGAAGGCCTTGCTCTGGAACGACGCTTCCTAACCCTCTTTTTCTTGGGGCGGACGTCAACCGGCAGGGGAGCACTGGAGATGCAACCAGCAGCATCATTCCCACTGGCCTGCGAAGGACTATCCCCAGACGCTCCCCCTCCGGAGGAAGGCTGATGAGAGATACGTCTCCACATCTTCCCCGAAAGCTTGGACGTCGGCAACCGCTTCAGCACCGGACGGGAGGCTGGTGGGGTGATTCTCCTCCAGACCGAAGCTCTTGCCTCAGGTCGAGGAATACCGCCCCCACCGCAAGCGCCGGCCGAGACGTCCGAAGACGGGCTGATCCTCCTCCAGACCGAGCCCTTAGACTCAGGTCGAGAAGGATCACCGCACCCCGACGACGACCCGGCGGCTGAAATTCTCTGCCAGACAGGAGCACTGGCCCTCTCACACTTGTAGGAACGATGCCCAAGCTCACGGCAGCGGAAGCATCTAGTCTTCTTCAAACACTGGAAGGCGAAGTGGCCCTGGGCGAGGCAGTTAAAACATCGCCCGACGAGGTCCAACGGAACCGCCCTCAGACGTTCCAACTTCAAACGCTGCCTCTTCGAACGCCTGGATTCCACCACAGTCCAAACATCTTCGCAAGCATCCCGGGGGGCCGCCAGGCCAGGACGCGAAGACTTCACCGGACCGCACTTCTTCTTCTCCGGAGACCTCAGCGTTGGGACGGACAACACAGGATCGCCGCCTGCCACCGAAGCTAGAGCACCTGTTTTACTCGATTCAGAACCTCATTTCGTGAGTGAGAGATTCATCCTTCGGGCAAAGACTGTGTGCTGTTTGCTTGTCCACTCGTTCTTGCTTGTTCTTCGATTTGCTTGCAGGTTCGGGGTTGTTCTTGGCACAGCAAGAGCAGCAACTATCCAAATCGAGTTATCCCCAGCTTTCATCGAAAGATCGGGAACCCGTTTGACATATCACATTTGCTAGAGCTTTATATTCAGCTTCAATACCCAACCTAGACACCGTTGGCTGTTTGCGAGCACTTCAAGGTACAAGGTTGGAAGACTTCCCTATCAAATATCTTGGAATTTCAGACATTCAAAAACTGAACTGGCCCCTTTGAGTGAGATGGCTTTGGCTAAAAAAATCTGAACCAACTAAACCCTGGGCTTCTTTTCAGCTGCAGTGCAGCAAGAAGGTTAAGAAGTTGTTTGATATGACCATGGCTACTGATGCTGGGGATGGAATATCAACCCTTTTCTGGAAGGGTTAATTAGAAATATGCCACTCCAATTTTGAAAAGTTTGAAACTAGTTCATTTTCATGCCACTCCATGGCATCAAAATGAACTGGCCATCTAATTTTGCAAAAGTATAGTGGCATGTATACAATTAATCTTTTCTGGAAAGACTGGTGGCTGTCCGGGCAGCGTATGCAGGATGTTGCCCCCCTCACGTTTTTAGTCTAGTCTCTAAACGATGTGCTATTCCAGAACTGTGGTTGAAGCCCTTGTTGATCATAGACAGGTTCAAGATGTACATGGACTGCTATCCTCGGAGTTTGTTCAGGAATTCTTAGCAATATGTAGTCTCTTGGGTGAGGTTATCCTTCGTTCGGGAACCCCTGATAAGCATTTTTGGTGCATAGCTACCACAGGAATCTATTCTGCTAAGTCGACATATGAAGCTTTGTTTCAAGGCGCCACAGCAATGCCTGAATGGGAATTAATCTAGAAATCGTGGACTCCTCCCAAGTGCTCCTTCTTGTGGTTGGTTGCGCACGACCGTTGTTGGACTGCATATCGGCTGGCTCGGAAAAATCTGCCTGACACTGATCAGTGCCTGCTTTGCGATCAAGAGGAGAATATTAATCACCTCCTGAAAAGTTGTGTTTTCTCTAGGCAATTCTGGTTCATCCATCTGCAAAGGGTTGGCTTAGCTTTGCTGGCCCCGCAATGGGGGGACCAGAACTTCTTCGTGTGGTGGTCTGCGTCTTCCAGCTTGGTGGATGGTTTGGTCGAAAAGGGGCTGGACTCTCTAGTTTCCTTGGGCGCCTGGATTATATGGAGGCACCGGAATGAATGTGTCTTCAATGGTGCATCTCCAAGTCTGCCATTTGCCTTGGTTTTGGCTGGTGAAGAGCTATGGAGCTGGTCCCATGCTGGAGCTAGAGGGCTATGGATACAGACGGTTAACAAGTTTTATTAGGTTGTTTGTGTTTCTTTGTTTCTGTGTCCCTGGTCAGGCATGTTTGTCTTTCCTAGGGATGGGTGGGTGTTCGCTTGTGTATAGACTCTCTTCTATTAATACAATGATACGCAGTCCTCCTGCGTGTTCAAGAAAAAAATAATTTACTTATCCAACACCCTTAATAGAAATATAGAATGGTTTCTCCATTCAATTGCTGAGTAAGATTTATATCCTTTGCAGTTTCATATACGAACCAGAGCATTAAGAATTCATATTACACAGAAGCAAAATCAAATTATTTCTATTGGCAACATTTGGTCACCCCTGCACAGTTGTACCCACACAACGAATCTAGGAAAAATAAGGGAATGCTCCAGTTTAAACACTTCTGTTTCTAGGGAACTCAAATTGGGTTACAAAATGCCATAATTTTCCTTAGAAAAAACCGTTGTTCTCATAGTTTCTGCTAATAGATATTACCGAAGACACAAACAGTATCACTGGTCAAATTTTCACATAGGTGACCACACTAAATCATGTGATTCACGAGATAATAGCTGCAGCGCTCTATTATTTGTGTTCAAACCATGTTTGAAGAGTTCTTTTGGATGTTTTGCTATTCTGTATTTCAGAGAACATTATTATTGCACTGTCCGTTTTTAACACTATTATCTGTTTTCAGAATAACAAACTTTTGCTATTCTCTGTTTTCAGAATTGTTTGTGAAGTGAATGAAATAATAGTAAAATTGTTTGTCTAGAACTTTAGATATGGAGGAGTATCTACATGTCAGGACCTGTCAGGGCCCAAGGGGAATGCGGCAAGGAGCAGCAGCAAGGAGCGCAGGTCAACGGATAAGAATAGTTGAGATTGTCTAGGAAGGTTATCAGTTAATAGATTTTTTAGAGTTTTAAGAAGATAAGGATCTCTAGCTAGATAGGGACGGCCAGGCGGACTATTTATGTAATCAATGGATGAGAAATAAAGTAGGCAAGAATTAGAAGGGAGAAACCCTCCTCTTGCTCGGGCGTGGGCAGAGGCCCCCGGGCGGCGTTTCTACCCATCGATCCCCCTCTCCAATACCCTCTACGCATCTACTGTTCATTGGCGGGTACTGTTCACGCTGCCTCCACCAGCAGCTCCAATCCCTTACCGATCTAGCAACCATAACACTCCATGTATCGGAGTGCTTAACGCTTGTAGCATAAAATCAGGTCCAACATGGTATTGTGTTCTATGTTAGTAATAGATCTTGATTAGGATTATATAGTTAGTGGATCCAGATTGGGTATCACAAGCTTATGTTTAATTAAGTAATTATACATGGGACTCATAAAGGACTGACATGATTTCTCTTTGCTGTTATTTTTATGAAATTGTATCCATCTTAATATATTTACCAGATGTTTGCATTACATTACTTCGCTCAAAAATTTATGTGCCCGTAGCAACTCACGGGCCAGTGCCTAGTTTCATATAGTATTTGTAAGACATCCCCAATTGATGATATTAAGATTAGGGAGCAGAAAGTCCTTGATCAGCTGATGGGAGCTCGCCTTCGATGCTGTCCACACACAGCTCTGAGGCCTAGTTAACTACTTTATGGTTCTCTCTAATGGGCTGCCCTACCTTCTAAAGAGACCGGAACAAAATAGCTACATCCAAAAGATTTAAATAAAATTTAAAAATACAATTTTATACCTAATCAATTGCTCAAGAGCTAATCAGATGAAATAATCCCCTCAACGCATCACATATACTATGTATTTATCCATGAAAAAAGAGAATTGACTAGAACCTATCTATGTCATGTAAGACTCAATAAATCTAACCATGTGACGCACTTCTTTTAGATTACTTCTTGTTCAAAGTTCAAACTAGCATAGAAGACATAATTCCGAAGTTCAACAATTCACCAAATAACAATGAGATTTTATTAAACAAAATAAAGTATGGTTCTTTAATAAATGCAACAGCGTGATGCCCTTATTCTACATTACTTATCTTCCAAGCTATCCTAAGATGCAACAATTCACAAATCAAGAACTAAGATTTTTATAAAGCAAAACACTATAGAGGAACGTTGATCAAGTGATTATGCACACCATATACATTGGTTCCATAAAAGACCGATTTACATAGCTTGGCCCCTCCTACATTTGTCATCAAGCTCCGACAGTGTTAATAAGGCAAACCCTGTTGATTGGTTATGTTACGAGATTAAGGAACCAAACTACCTAAGATTTGTTCATTGCATTTAGCAAACTTCCCCTAATTTCAAACAAATAGAACAACAACAGATCACCAAATCACCGGGGAGGGAAAACAATTACCAAGCATTCGATTCTTAAGAGATCAAATCTCGTAATTCCACCTAAATTTACGGCGGACAAATATAAATAAATAAATAAAACTCGGAGTCAAAACGGAATCCTGAGGCGTCCTAACCTGAGCGTAGCTCTGGGGATCGAAACCGAATTGCTTCCCCGCCTCCTTTGTGGTCGCCTCCAGAGCAGCCTGCGTCGTCGATGCTACCGCGGCCTGCTGCGACGCCTCGCCGACGGTGCTGTAGCAGCCCACCAGGCCAGCCCCCGCCGCGCCTCCTCCCTCCGGGTGACTGTAGTGCTGGTAACCCAAATAGGGGTCGTACTGCGCGGCGGTGGACGGCGCGGCGGCAGGGACGGGGTAGTAGTAGGATGACGAGGCGGCGGCCACGGCGGAGGAGTACGTGGGCGGGGCAGGTTGGTGATAGGCGCCGTAGGGATAAGAATAGCCAGCGTAATACGGGTAGTGGGCGTGTTCTGTGCCCGACGCCGGCGCCGCCGCGGGCGCGTTAGTGGCGGCTGCGGCGTAGTTCATCGCGGTGCGAATGCGGCCGTGAGACGCACCAGGTTAGGGTGGACAAGAACGCCTCAGATGGCGGTTAGACGCACTTGTTCCGGGCGGGTGACATGACATCTGAGCCATCTGAGCGCTCAGACCGCGGTCTATACGAGGTTGTCTCCAGCAACGTCCTCTATTTCAGCGCCCACATGTAAGCAATGTAATTTGTATAGAAATAATATTATATAAATGTTTTAATAAAAATAATTTAATTAAAATAGATGATAAACATGCAAATTTGCTGAAATAATTTTCTGGCATATGCCGTTGATTCATAGAAATAAAAAAATTATTCGATTTAAGGTTGTAAAAGTGAAGTACTGATGATAGAGTATTGATAATTGAAATATATACATACATGTATAGATAGAAAGAATGTGTGATGTAGTTAGGAATAAAAGAAACATAAGTCTGGTATAATATTTATGTGACAAACACTGTAATATTACATATTTATATCTAAACAGATTACCAGTGTATAGTAGCAAAAGATGGCTGCCACATATTTACATCTAAGTAGGTTGTTTATAACTACATATTAGCATAGTATATATCTAAGCAGATTGATCATCAGTGCATTGTAGCAAATGATGGTTGCTGTAATACCCAAAAGTGAGTACAATAAGAATATAATAATCTCCTCATTTTGTGTGCCATCTAATCACTGTAACAAGAGAATAACAATGAGTAAGAATGAGTAATTAAAACAAATGACATTCCAATAAAATATGCATCATGCTATTTGTGCATTCACTCATGAAGATAATGGATATAAAAATATGAATAATATATCTAAAAAATGTCTCCAAATTAGTATTTGTAACTGCACAAATATAATTTATAGTTATTGAGCCACAAGATTTGAATTCACACTTTAGGTTTTTGAATTAAAAAGAGTAAAACAAAACAGAAAAGAAAAAGAGAAATAAAAAAAACCACGCGCAGGCCTAATCCTTGAACCGGCCCACCTTACCTGTTCCCGGCCCAACTCTGAACCGCACTCCTCGCTTCCGCTCCCTGGCGAGTGGGCCGCGCCGTCAGCCACCTTCCTCCCCTGTGTGCGATACGCGCTGGTGGGTGGTCCTGGGACGTCAGTACCTTCTTCAACCACCACGACCGATTAAGGCGGGTCGTTGCGTGAGCTCCGGGAGTCCGTCGCTGACCGATCCCCCTGCGCATAAAGCTAGCCGCGTCCTGGCCTCAAAAGCGGGCCGAAGATCCTCATCGCCTCTCCCTTTCAACTCCTCTCCTTGCCACTTTTCCTTCCGCCGCCGCCAGTGTAGGAGTCCCCTCTCCGTCCAGTGAACATCCTCGTGTCCATAGCTGTCGTGCGTCATACGGATTCCAGTGCCTGGTGCGGGTTTTCGGCTGTCGAAGCTACGCACGGTGGCGGTGTTCCGCGTGCCCGCCTCTCTCGCCGCGCGCTGGTGCTTGCCGAGTTCCTGGCGGGCCGCCTCGGTGCGAAGCTGCGCTCCAACGGGAACTGTAACCTCTGCGACATCGGCGTCGGGATCGTTCCTACCACGGTGAGCACCCTACTCCGTGCCTCGACAGTTCTCCCTGGTCGCGTGTCGCTTGGGCGCCCTGGCCGCGGTCCGTGGGGTAGCGTGCGCGCTGAAGGCAGGTGCGCTGTTGGCCGTGCCCAGGCACCGCTGGAGAAGACGAGTTTATGACCATAGATGATAGAATGAACGGCCCTGATTCGTTTGAGAATACCCCCTTTCACGCATGGAATTTGGACCGTAGATGCGAGATCGTGCGATTGAAAGCAATCCTGGGTTTGATTGATCGCTGACCGTTAGATTGGGATCGGATGGGCCTAGTCGCATACCGATTTATAAAGCCTTCGATCTAATCGTGGCCCTTGATTCGCGATCTGGCGGCCAGAAAGCATGCATACCCTTTCGCATAGCTCATCTTGCATAAGAGCCCTTCCAGTATTGATAAATCAACCCGCCGTCCACACCAGGGATTCTCTGAGTCTTAGAAACACTTACACCGTAGCCCCTGATGTTTTCTGTTATTGAGGCCCAATCCAGAGAGAGCTGAAAATAGGAAATTAATATTAGAAATCGATTTTTAATACAAAAATAAATCTAGAAGCTTGTTTAATTCATATAAAATGCATATGAACTCCAAATTGATCCATTCCAGTTCCAAAATTTTTATAATATTATTGTCTAACCATTAGTGCCTCTGTTTTAACATGAAAGATGATTTAAAATTTATCTAACACTTAATCTTGTATTAAGTACCTAAAAGCTTCAGAAATCCATAACTTAAAATATATAACTCCAAATTTAATGATTCCAGCTCCAGTGATCGTATTTTAATGTCTAGTTTATTACTGTATATTCCATTTGCATGTTTGATGTGATGTTAATTTATGCTATACTATGTATGTATTGTGTTGATGCGAGTAGACGAGCAAGCCCCTGTGGAATCTGAGGTTCAACAAGTAGAAGTAGCTGAGCAGGAGCTCATTGAAGGCAAGTTGTGCCCTTGATCACTTCTTTTACCCATTCATGTTCTTATTATTCATAATGATCTGCATAGGATAATTTTGCTGGGACTCAATAGGATACCCTAGATTTTGACTATCTTTATACCTTGATTCACCACTGGTTTTACTACTAAAGTTTTGGGTAGTACATGCTATTGCTTTATATGGTTTTGGGTATGGAGATATTCACTACTCATGATTACACTTGTTATTATTTGTTCATTATTCTATGTTCATGATAAGATCATTATGTTAATGGGAACATGGAGAACCACCCGGGAAAACAGTGCTACCACAAGGGTTTAATGGGACGCCCTTGGCTGATTAACTAGGAAAGCTAGTGGAGGGCTACCTTACCCGAAAGGGGCAAGGGCAGTAGGGGAGTGGTCAGTGTAGGGAGGTCCTTGGGTTGATTTTGCTGCGATGGCGGTCAGGCAAGAACCCTGCACTGGAGCTTCCTATAAACTGTAGCGGGTAGTCTGAAGCTAGTGGAACTTTGTAAAGGCCTCGTAGTGGTACCCTGCCTCGCTTCCTAGGTAGAGGTGTATGGAGTCTGATCAACTCCGTGGCAAATGGGTAACACGACTTGTGGGTAAAGATGCGCAACCTCTGCAGAGTGTAAAACTGGTATACTAGCCGTGCTCACGGTCATGAGCGGCTCGGACCCTCACATGATTAATTTATGGAACTTAAACTTAATCTGTCATTTCATTGCATTTGGGAATATTTTATTATTACTTTTACTTATTATTACTATGGTTTGGTATTTACTTACACTTAGTAATTGCTAATAAAATTTTGACCAACTTATAAAAGCAATGCTCAGCTTCAGCCTTTATTTCATTGATCAACCTTACACTTCATGAACTCCCACCTTTGGTGAGTTCATGCCACATTATTCCCCACGACTTGTTGAGCTATGAACGTATGTGAGCTCACTCTTGCTGTCTCACACCCCCCCACAGGAGAAGAACAGTGAGTCGAAGAGGAGCCACCTAACACTGAGGCATTCGACTTGATCTAGGTGGCGTTTCTCAGTCGACATTGGCGCCGACGATCCTTAGTTTGTTTTATATTTATTCTTTTATTTTGTAATAAGTCTTCTGCTATGTAATAAGTACTCTGATGTTTTGTGACATTTATCTCTATACACTCTGTTATTATATGTGTTGTCTTCTTGGCGCATGTATGAGATGCACCTGGCTTTGTTCCTTAAAGCCGGGTGTTACAGAAGTGGTATCAGAGGAAATGTTGACTGTAGGACGAAACCTAGATAGAAATGGACAAAACCCTTACCTACTTATCTTATTCTAATTCTTTCTATACTTATCTTGATCCTGTCTCACCTTCTACTGTTCTACTCTAATCATTCTTACCTTTTCTACTCTAAGACAAGAAGGATTTCACGCCTTGGAATCCTACACTTATGGTCTTTTCAGAGATAGGGAACCTCAGACGAAAATAAAACTATTTTCTCTATTTTAAAAATGTTGGTTGATTGTTCTGATGAAAAATGTCTGATTTGCTTCTTTGATTGATTGAAGTATTATATATGGACATCTTAGTATGTGCCAGCATAAGATAATAAATTAGCTATGGTAGGTAAAACATTAATCTGCTTAGCTAATAAATCCCCCAAAGTAACCTGCTTTGTAAATACCTGCCTTGGCTATTATTTTCTTACCATATGTATCTAACTCAGATGGTCAATACCAGGCGGGGTGGTGGAATTGATCTGCCTCCTAATCAACACACTCGAAGGATTTATAGACAACCTCACGCAACAGCAAACAGAAATGAATCCTCCAAATCCTTCACCTGTTGAAATCGATCAAGTGATTGCAGCCCAAAGGCTAGTAATACAACAATTGACAGACATGGTGACCGAAATGCAAAACCAGATAAGACAAGAACGCGAGGAAATACGTCAGGCTCGTCTGGAGATACATCAAGAAATAAGGCAATCACGGTTGGAGAGACAACGACAACAACCACCATCTCCACCACCACCAGCTCCACCAAGCTACATAAACATATATATAAATTACTACTATTTGTAAGATCTACATGTTCCTTTAGTTAGTATTCGGTATGATACTATTTTAGGAGGAATAAAAAGGTCTATTTGACCCCATGTGTTGCTAATAAAATTATGCGTCATGCTGAGATTTTGGTTTGTGCATATGTGTTGGACAATATGAGAAAACCCATGATAGTAATTACACCTAAAGGGCCTGTTGAGGCAAATCAAATGACGCGTAGATTGACATTAACCATTATGGGTAGAGAATTTGGAGCTACTGCTATAATATTAGAGTCAAGCAGTATAGATCTGATCCTTGGTATGTCATGGCTAAGAAAGGCAAAGGCCGTTATAGCATGTGGTAGAGGTACCGTAGAACTCACTACCACTAAAGGAGAAAGATTTCAAGTTAATATTGCCGTAACCTCCTCATCCATGCGTGCAATGTTCTTTATACCTGAGGAGTTTGTTGGTGACAACATCCGGGTGGTTAGAGATTTTCCGGATGTCTTTCCAGAGGAGTTACCAGGGATGCCACCTGATAGAGAAGTTGAGTTTGTTATTGATCTCTTACCTGGAACCGCCCCTATTTCTAAACGGCCATATAGGATGTCCGTAGAGGAGTTGAAGGAACTTAAGAAGCAGTTGACGAAGTTACAAGAGGCCGGTTACATTCGTCCAAGTTCCTCACCTTGGGGAGCACCGGTTCTATTTGTACAGAAGAAGGATGGATCCCAGAGGATGTGTGTGGACTATAGATCACTTAATGATGTTACTGTGAAGAACAAGTATCCGTTACCCCGTATTGAGGATTTATTTGATCAGATGCGAGGTGCTAGAGTATTCTCGAAGATTGATCTCCGATCTGGTTACCATCAGATGAGGATTAGACCATCGGATATTCCCAAGACGGCTTTCTCGACTCGATATGGATTATATGAGTTTACGTATATGTCGTTTGGATTAACCAATGCGCCGGCTTATTTCATGAATTTGATGAATAAGGTGTTTATGGAGTATTTGGATAGATTCGTCCTGGTATTCATCGACGTTATTCTTATTTATTCTCAGAGTGATAGCGATCATGAGGAACGTCTGAGGTTGGTGCTACAGAAGTTGCGAGATAATCAACTCTATGCTAAGTTCAGCAAGTGCGAGTTTTGGATTGACAAGGTGCCATTCCTTGGTCATATTATTTCTAATGGAGGAATAGCAGTGGATCCTGCTAAAGTGAAGGAGATAATGGAGTGGAGAGTGCCCACTACAGTTACTGAGATTCGGAGTTTCTTGGGACTCGCAGGATATTATCGGAGATTCATTGAGGGATTCTGTAAGATTGCCAAGCCTATGACATCGCTTTTGGAGAAAGGAAAAGAATTTAAGTGGGATGAGAAATGTCAAGAGAGCTTTGATCAATTGAAGGAAAGATTGATGTCACCTCCGGTGTTGGTAATGCCAGACTTACAGAAAGGATTTGATATCTATTGTGATGCATGTGGCCAAGGATTGGGATGTGTGCTCATGCAAGAAGGTCATGTGATTGCCTATGCATCTCGTCAGTTGCGGAAACATGAATTGAACTACCCCACTCATGATTTGGAATTGGCAGCAGTTGTGCATGCACTTAAGATTTGGAGACACTACATCATGGGAACTAAGTGCCAAGTATACACGGATCATAAAAGTTTGAAGTATATATTCACTCAGAAGGATCTCAACCTTAGGCAACGCCGTTGGTTGGAGCTCATTAAGGATTATGATTTGGAGATTCACTATCACCCGGGCAAGGCGAATTTGGTCGCAGATGCCTTGAGTCGGAAAGAACATGCTCACTCCGCTTTCGTTGTCCAGCTACCTGATGAATTAGCAAAAGACTTTGAGAGACTCAACTTGGGAATGGTTACTCACACTGAAGGAGTTACCATTGAGTTGGAACCTACCTTGGAGCAAGAGATTCGTAAAGGTCAGGTTGGTGATGCTAAGATCCAAGAGATTAAGGATCTAATCATGGATGGTCGAGTTCCGGAATTCACGGAGGATGAGCAAGGTACTATATGGTTTAAAGATCGGATATGTGTTCCAGAGATCGATAGCCTCCGTGAGGCTATATTGAAAGAAGCTCATGATTTTGATTACTCCATCCACCCTGGAAGCACTAAGATGTATCAAGATTTGAAGCAAAAGTATTGGTGGTATGGACTGAAAAGAGATGTGGCTGCTCATGTGGCTAAGTGTGATGTATGTCAAAGAGTCAAGGCCGAACATCAAAGACCCGCTGGATTATTGCACCCATTGAAGATACCCGAGTGGAAATGGGAGGAAATTGGTATGGATTTTATTGTTGGTCTACCCCGCACTCCAGCATGATATGACTCTATTTGGGTAATTGTGGACAGATTGACAAAAGTGGCTCATTTCATACCTGTGAGGACTAATTATACGGGAGCCAAGCTAGCAGAATTGTATATGACTCGGATAGTATGCCTACATGGAGTACCTAAGAAGATCGTGTCTGATCGAGGATCGCAGTTTACTTCTCGATTTTGGAAGAAGTTGCATGAGAGTTTGGATACAAAGTTGAATTTTAGTTCAGCCTACCATCCCCAGACTGATGGACAGACAGAGAGAACCAATCAAGTGCTGGAAGATATGTTAAGAGCTTGTGCTCTCAAGCATGGTGGCAGTTGGGAGAAGAGTTTACCCTATGCTGAGTTTTCTTATAATAATAGCTATCAGGCTAGTTTGAAGATGTCACTGTTTGAGGCTTTATATGGTAGAAAATGCAGGACTCCACTGTATTGGGATCAAACTGGAGAAAGACAGTTCTTTGGACCTGAACTTATACAAGAGGCAGAAGAACAAGTTCGAATGATAAGAGAAAATTTGAGAATTGCACAGTCCAGGCAAAAGAGCTATGCTGACAATAGGAGAAGACTACTGGAGTTTAAGGAGGGTGATCACGTGTATCTAAAGGTGTCACCGATCTGGGGTATGAGGAGATTTAAAGTTAAAGGAAAGTTGTCCCCTCGCTTCATTGGACCTTTCTTGATCTTAAAGCGAGTGGGAGAAGTTGCATATCAACTGGAGTTACCCGATCATCTGTCAGATGTACATGATGTATTCCATGTATCTCAGCTGAAGAAATGTCTCAGGGTACTTGAGGAGCAACTACCGATGGAGGACCTTAGTGTTCAAGATGATCTGACTTATGCTGAGTACCCTATCAAGATTCTGGACACTTTGACTCGAGTTACAAGAAATAAGGTGATAAAGATGTGCAAAGTACAATGGAGTCACCATGGTGAAGAAGAAGCAACTTGGGAAAGAGAAGAAGAGCTTCGCATAGACTTCCCCCATCTTTTCCCTAGATCTTCTTAAATCTCGAGGACGAGATTATTTTTTAAGGGGGTAGGATTTGTAATACCCAAAAGTGAGTACAATAAGAATATAATGATCTCCTCATTTTGTGTGCCATCTAATCACTGTAACAAGAGAATAACAATGAGTAAGAATGAGTAATTAAAACAAATGACATTCCAATAAAATATGCATCATGCTATGGTTATTTGTTTGTGCATTCACTCATGAAGATAATGGATATAAAAATATGAATAATATATCTAAAAAAATGTCTCCAAATTAGTATTTGTAACTGCACAAATATAATTTATAGTTATTGAGCCACAAGATTTGAATTCACACTTTAGGTTTTTGAATTAAAAAGAGTAAAACAAAACAGAAAAGAAAAAGAGAAATAAAAAAAAAGAAAACCACGCGCAGGCCTAATCCTTGAACCGGCCCACCTTACCTGTTCCCGGCCCAACTCTGAACCGCACTCCTCGCTTCCGCTCCCTGGCGAGTGGGCCGCGCCGTCAGCCACCTTCCTCCCCTGTGTGCGATACGCGCTGGTGGGTGGTCCTGGGACGTCAGTACCTTCTTCAACCACCACGACCGATTAAGGCGGGTCGTTGCGTGAGCTCCGGGAGTCCGTCGCTGACCGATCCCCCTGCGCATAAAGCTAGCCGCGTCCTGGCCTCAAAAGCGGGCCGAAGATCCTCATCGCCTCTCCCTTTCAACTCCTCTCCTTGCCACTTTTCCTTCCGCCGCCGCCAGTGTAGGAGTCCCCTCTCCGTCCTGTGAACATCCTCGTGTCCGTAGCCGTCGTGCGTCATACGGATTCCAGTGCCTGGTGCGGGTTTTCGGCTGTCGAAGCTACGCACGGTGGCGGTGTTCCGCGTGCCCGCCTCTCTCGCCGCGCGCTGGTGCTTGCCGAGTTCCTGGCGGGCCGCCTCGGTGCGAAGCTGCGCTCCAACGGGAACTGTAACCTCTGCGACATCGGCGTCGGGATCGTTCCTACCACGGTGAGCACCCTACTCCGTGCCTCGACAGTTCTCCCTGGTCGCGTGTCGCTTGGGCGCCCTGGCCGCGGTCCGTGGGGTAGCGCGCGCGCTGAAGCCAGGTGCGCTGTTGGCCGTGCCCAGGCACCGCTGGAGAAGACGAGTTTATGACCATAGATGATAGAATGAACGGCCCTGATTCGTTTGAGAATACCCCCTTTCACGCATGGAATTTGGACCGTAGATGCGAGATCGTGCGATTGAAAGCAATCCTGGGTTTGATTGATCGCTGACCGTTAGATTGGGATCGGATGGGCCTAGTCGCATACCGATTTATAAAGCCTTCGATCTAATCGTGGCCCTTGATTCGCGATCTGGCGGCCAGAAAGCATGCATACCCTTTCGCATAGCTCATCTTGCATAAGAGCCCTTCCAGTATTGATAAATCAACCCGCCGTCCACACCAGGGATTCTCTGAGTCTTAGAAACACTTACACCGTAGCCCCTGATGTTTTCTGTTATTGAGGCCCAATCCAGAGAGAGCTGAAAATAGGAAATTAATATTAGAAATCGATTTTTAATACAAAAATAAATCTAGAAGCTTGTTTAATTCATATAAAATGCATATGAACTCCAAATTGATCCATTCCAGTTCCAAAATTTTTATAATATTATTGTCTAACCATTAGTGCCTCTGTTTTAACATGAAAGATGATTTAAAATTTATCTAACACTTAATCTTGTATTAAGTACCTAAAAGCTTCAGAAATCCATAACTTAAAATATATAACTCCAAATTTAATGATTCCAGCTCCAGTGATCGTATTTTAATGTCTAGTTTATTACTGTATATTCCATTTGCATGTTTGATGTGATGTTAATTTATGCTATACTATGTATGTATTGTGTTGATGCGAGTAGACGAGCAAGCCCCTGTGGAATCTGAGGTTCAACAAGTAGAAGTAGCTGAGCAGGAGCTCATTGAAGGCAAGTTGTGCCCTTGATCACTTCTTTTACCCATTCATGTTCTTATTATTCATAACGATCTGCATAGGATAATTTTGCTGGGACCCAATAGGATACCCTAGATTTTGACTATCTTTATACCTTGATTCACCACTGGTTTTACTACTAAAGTTTTGGGTAGTACATGCTATTGCTTTATATGGTTTTGGGTATGGAGATATTCACTACTCATGATTACACTTGTTATTATTTGTTCATTATTCTATGTTCATGATAAGATCATTATGTTAATGGGAACATGGAGAACCACCCGGGAAAACAGTGCTACCACAAGGGTTTAATGGGACGCCCTTGGCTGATTAACTAGGAAAGCTAGTGGAGGGCTACCTTACCCGAAAGGGGCAAGGGCAGTAGGGGAGTGGTCAGTGTAGGGAGGTCCTTGGGTTGATTTTGCTGCGATGGCGGTCAGGCAAGAACCCTGCACTGGAGCTTCCTATAAACTGTAGCGGGTAGTCTGAAGCTAGTGGAACTTTGTAAAGGCCTCGTAGTGGTACCCTGCCTCGCTTCCTAGGTAGAGGTGTATGGAGTCTGATCAACTCCGTGGCAAATGGGTAACACGACTTGTGGGTAAAGATGCGCAACCTCTGCAGAGTGTAAAACTGGTATACTAGCCGTGCTCACGGTCATGAGCGGCTCGGACCCTCACATGATTAATTTATGGAACTTAAACTTAATCTGTCATTTCATTGCATTTGGGAATATTTTATTATTACTTTTACTTATTATTACTATGGTTTGGTATTTACTTACACTTAGTAATTGCTAATAAAATTTTGACCAACTTATAAAAGCAATGCTCAGCTTCAGCCTTTATTTCATTGATCAGCCTTACACTTCATGAACTCCCACCTTTGGTGAGTTCATGCCACATTATTCCCCACGACTTGTTGAGCTATGAACGTATGTGAGCTCACTCTTGCTGTCTCACACCCCCCCACAGGAGAAGAACAGTGAGTCGAAGAGGAGCCACCTAACACTGAGGCATTCGACTTGATCTAGGTGGCGTTTCTCAGTCGACATTGGCGCCAACGATCCTTAGTTTGTTTTATATTTATTCTTTTATTTTGTAATAAGTCTTCTGCTATGTAATAAGTACTCTGATGTTTTGTGACATTTATCTCTATACACTCTGTTATTATATGTGTTGTCTTCTTGGCGCATGTATGAGATGCACCTGGCTTTGTTCCTTAAAGCCGGGTGTTACAGTTGCCACCTATTTACATCTAAGTAGTTTGTTCATGACTACGTAGTGGGAAAAGATAGTTTGAAGTTGCTGATGTATTATTTATTTGATGGAGCGATCATGGAGTCTTGGTAGCATCGCTGTCATTGAAAGTGCAGCTTGAATCAAGCTCCTTGCGTCTACAATAGAGAACAGAGAACAAAAGTTAAATATTTATAAAATTAAATGGCATGTAATAGGATATTACTTTCCTAATAAATAAGAGAAAATGTATTTTAGTACTTATTGGCAAATTGTAAGCATGATAATTAGATTTGTTTTATATGAGAACTTCTGTTTGAAGTATTATTGCAACAGGAAAATTAACAATTTTTTGGTAAGGAGAGACAATAAGATTTTTAGCTATATAATAGAAAGAAATCTGGTTTGCAAAAAACAATAAAAGACTTGTGTAGTAGCATAAGCTGGTACTTTCAAGTTGATTTGATGAACATACTGATTCTTAACATATAAGTGGTAGTACAATAGTTGTTAGGATATATTAGTAGTGAAGAATGTAACGACATGAACTTGTAGTAGTAAACAGTAAGCAGAATTAGTTTCTAAGACTATTATACCTAAATAAATTTTAGTGATGCTATGTACAAAGCTTATTGTCTTATAGACCGTTGTTGTTTATGTAAGAAGTGATATAAAGAATGGTATCTTACTTATGAAAGCATGTACATACTTAATCACAAAGCTGCTAATGAAGATTCAAATTCATATTAGAAAAAATGTACAGCAACATTAGGTAGAAATTATTGGAGGAAATTAAATTCAGGTAAGTATATGGTATTGAATAAATGGTAACCGGATAGCAGGGTCGATATCAATATCTGTTGCATCAAAATAAAGCTATACTAAAATGAGATGAGGTTGTTCTTTTGGAGAATAGGCTGGAGAAGTATTCATGTATGATCGATAGAAGAGATGTTAAAGTACTGACGTTAGGTAGTAAGAAGATGAGAGATCTGCAATGCCATCAGCAGTACTTAGATGAATAAAAAGGAAGTGTAATAAGAAAGAAATGAAAAGCAACACTACCATATTTCTAGTAACATAATACATATTGTTATTAAATAATTAATATTGAGAAGATCTAATTTTGCATTTAAAATCATTAATCAACAGAGAGGGGAAGATTAGAGCTTCTCTATGTACATATTGTTATTATAATTAGATTTGTATTTGAGCAGTTTTATTGGAAGTATTGTTGTAATAGAGAAAATAACAGTTGTTTGGTAAGGAGGGACAATAAGATTTATAGTTATATAATAGAAGCAAATATGGTTTGTAAAAAAACAATCAAAGACTACTTTCATGTGTCTAGCATTATCTACTTTTTTGGCTAGTAATTAGGTAATGTACATAGGTCTGATTGTTTTGAAAGGTATGAGCTAAAGTTGGTAGAGCAAACCTTTTTGGTGGAGATTCAAAAGTAGCTTTTGTAGGATTAGAGTCCTTTAAAGTGTTTTCCGGCATCTGTTAAGTAAAAATGAATGTATGTATTAATGTTTTTTATAGATAGTTTCATTTTAATAGTACCATCCGAGCTTTTATTAGAGACTTACCTGTGGCGCCTTTTGTTTTGAAAAGTCATCCTTTTCCGAAGCAGAGGTTTGTGAGCTAAGATACGTTAGCACACGCTTGGCCTACATGCAGCAATTGTAATGATTTTTTATAAACAGATGTAATACAATGGAAAAATATATAGAGAGAAAATTGAAAGGTTTTTTTTTATCTAAAAATATATTTATGCACATTATACTTTACATGAGGTGGTGAGTTGGTTGTCAGATTTGACATTGCTGTAGATGGAGACTTGTGTTCTTTAGCTATGAGTTGCATTGGAGTGTTTGCATAGGTAATGTCCACATTTCCTTGTATTTGTGGCAGTAAAGAGTCTCTTCCATATGTTGCTAGAATTGATCTGATAAGGAATATCTTGCTATGGCCTCCATAAGATTCATTGTCGTAAGTGACAACAAATGTAAATTTGAGGGAAACAATAGCTGCAATATCCGGTGGAGTTATTTCTGGATCTGCTGCAGAAGTTAAGAGTGAAGCTGATGATTTTCCAACAATTTTTGTAGCAACATTTTCGAAGCAGAACATATTTGCTTCAGCGGTTCTGAAAGTTCCCTTTGACCCGGGAACAGGATCTGGATGTCGCCTAGAGGGGGGGTGAATAGGCGAATAAAACTTATCAATTTAAAACTTAAATTCTTACTGTACTCGAAGACTAGAACACAGTGGAATGAGAAGACCCTTCAAGTAGGTTGCAGCGGAATCGGAGATCCTGTCTCAAAATGTCCTGCACTTCAAATAAAGCAGCTTATACCACGGATAAGTGTTGAAGTGCAGATATAAAATCGAGTAAGACAGAGAGTCAGGATACAATACAGAACAGAGCACACAGACGCAAGGATTTATCCCGAGGTTCGGCCAAGCCTAAAATGCTTGTCTAGTCCTCGTTGGAGTTAGCCACACCTGGGCTTGGAGTCTATTTCAACTCCTTCCTCTGTTTGCTCAGATCTGTCAGTATGACAGATAGAGCCTTTCACTATTGAGTTGGGTTACAACAAAACCGCGGCTGCTTACAAACTTCTTGACAGCACCTCGGTAGAGTAACGATACGCTCAAAATCTTACTCTAGCTCTTAGCAGCTCTTCTCCACTCTCTAAAGGCTTATAGCTGTGCCTTCTACACAAGCTAGAGAGATACACACAAGAGGGAGAGTGAGAATTGATCAGAGTGATGTCTACACTTGTTGGCTGCGCTTTTTTTTTCTTGCTTGAGGCGCCTAGGGGTCCCTTTTATAGGCACAAGGGGCCTAGGAGCCGTTGAGAGCAATCCAGGAAGGCAATCCTTGCCTTCTGTCAGGTGGCGCACCGGACAGTCCGGTGCACCACCGGACACTGTCCGGTGCCCGATTTCCTTCCAAAAATGGCGCAGTCGACCGTTGCAGTCTTGGAGCCGTTGGCGCACCGAACACTGTCCGGTGCCCCAACTGACCGTTGGCTCGGCCACGCGTCACGCGCGGATTGCGCGACCGACCGTTGGCCCAGCCGACCGTTGGCTCACCGGACAGTCCGGTGCACCACCGGACAGTCCGGTGCACCACCGGACAGCCCGGTGAATTATAGCCGTACGCCACCGACTTCTCCCTAGAGCGGCCTGTTCACTAGAGTTCAGCCTGGCGCACCGGACACTGTCCGGTGCACCACCGGACAGTCTGGTGTGCCAAGCCGAGCTGAGTCTTGGCTGCTCATAGCCAACGCTTTTCCTTTTCTTTTCTTCTTCTTTTCTTTCTGTTTCCAGCACTCAGACAAACATGTTATTACTCAAACAACAATGTATTAGGTCTGGAAACATACCTCCTCTTGGATTTTTACTTCTCTAGCACTTGACATGCTTAAGGTTAATGTTGGACTCATAAATCATCAAGTCAGCTTAACTTGATCTAGATTGGTATTTCCGAGCTCCAACATCCTGCAAAGGTCACATAGAATATCTCCAATCATAGGAACAACCCAAACTAAAGGTCAGACTGCACTTAGCTCTTTTGGGTTGCTTCCCGTTCTGTTTTTGACATTTGTTCTCGTTCTAGTGACCTTGATCTCCTTCTTAGAGCATGGTCTTGAGCCTTATGACTTACACCACATAACTATAGCTGTTTCCCCATTGGTTGTAAGTCATGTCCTTATGTAGTGATCCTTGATGTGCCGTAGCTGTTCTCAACTCGATCACCCTTGACTTTACAAGCCTTCTTCTTCACCCTTGGCTTTGGGTTCCTCAGCCTCCTTGACCTTCTCCCGTGCACTTGGTACCTCGAAGCTTTTCTTGCCTCCGTCCTTGGCTTGATCAGTTGTCTCCGAGCTACGCACCCGAGTTTCACTTTATGCAATGTCCATCTTACTTGTGATGCCCATTATCTATCCATCATCTAGTCCTTGGACCATCACATTAGTTCACTTGTGTTGAACCCTGTTAGCTTTGCATTGAGCACCTGTTCAACACTTAGCACACTAGTTAGTCCTTTAATTGAGTTGTCATCCAAACACCAAAACCCACAAGAGAGCTTTCAATCTCCCCCTTTTTGGTGATTGATGGCAACACAATTAAAGCTTACATAAGAGTGAAATTTAAAGCACAAATTGAGTTCTAAGATTGTAGAATGCTCCCCCTAAATATGTGCTTGTATTAAAAACTTAGGTTTGGCCTTAAATGCCAAAATGCACATACTTAGGCTAAATCGAAACATTGCTACACCTTAGCACCTGTGGGATGCATTGTGTCAAGGATTAAACCATGATGCGTATAACACACAAATGCACAGAATCAGAGTTAAACACCATTCACTTGAGTGGATATATCACAGGAATATCTACCTACCACTATTCACCATTAAGATACCAATTTAAAGTAAGATACCAATTTAAAGCAATCTTAAAGCACCTTTAATCTTAAAGCACCATTAACCACATGACTATCTATTACACTATTCACCATTAAGATACCAATTTAAAGCAATCTTAAAGCACCTTTAATCTTAAAGCACCATTAACCACATGACTATCTATTACACTATAGAAGCCAATTAATTCATAGCAGCAGAAACACTAGTCCATATGATGCAACACATATAATACTGCAAGAAGCATATGATAAGACTTATCAATAACACACTAACGATGCTCAAACTAACACATCACCCCTTAGGATAAGCTTTCCTCTCAGGTTGAGATAAGCTTTAATGCACAAATTCTCCCCCTTTGACATCAAACACCAAAACCATATTCAAGCAAGAACATAGGATGATGTCAAGGGACAGCAGGGTGTTAAGGAGGAGAGACACATTATCAACACTCCCCCTTATTCAATAAACATATGCAGCAGAGATATTAAGATACATTTACGCATAATATCAAAAGATGTCAATTGAAGCAAACTATCATGGCTACCAATTGAAAGGTCATTTATTATCATAGCTCCATGATATTTAAGGATAAGCATCTATTATCACCAGATATTATACAGCATGAGCAATCTAAAAATATGCAATTACTCATGACTTAAGATACCAATTTCTTGACTTACAGAGGTACCCAAGTCCTGATTGCTCCATTTCTTTCTCATCTTCTCTTTTCCACTTAGAGACTATACAAGATCGCTCAAGAAACAGTTAGTCTCAAAAGACACAAGTTATGTGTGCTCCCCCTCAAGTTGTGCATCAAGTATTTGAATGACTTGCACTTTGCACATTCTAGCTTCCTCAGAACTAGAGGGGATCACAACATACCTTGGTCAAGGCATACTCTATCACTTTCATCGCACAAAGATACCAATTTGAATATCAAATGAAAGATTGACTTAATTCAACAATGCATGCCTCAAGGAGTATAACATTTTACGAGCAACCTAGACATGCTTCATACTTGACAATCATTGCACCACATATACCAATTGAAAAACAACACGATCATGCATATAAAGCGCAATGTCTAAGCACATCATAATTAAGAAGGTTCCTTAGATACACCAAAAGAATCAACATTATAAAGTAAGGAGCACCTAAGCCAAGATACTACCAATTCAGAGGCAAGACCATAGCTGTGATCACAATTAATGGAACTTCAAGATATTCAATGAAATTGCATAGTTCCATTCTCCATACCTTTGCCTTTTCCTGAATTGCTATGAGAGCACTAGTTGTCACTAATTGAGGGCTCCTTTTGTTCATGCACCTTATAGCTCAAAAGAGTGCATTAGAGGCACAACATGAAGTTGGTATTCACACAATACCATACTAGAGTAATCGTGTGAACATTAACTAAACAAAATATCATATTTGCACATAGGTTAATCATTAAAACCATATAGCATAACTCACAAAGGTATACATGTT
Source organism: Zea luxurians (assembly GCA_029449295.1). NCBI lineage: Eukaryota > Viridiplantae > Streptophyta > Magnoliopsida > Poales > Poaceae > Zea > Zea luxurians. The sequence continues at coordinate 680,347 of JAOPSE010000380.1, forward strand.
TATTCACGAACACGAAAAGAGTTAATCATGGTGGATATATCTAATGAAAAACTACCCATTAAATGATTCAAGAGACAAAACCTCTAAAGCATACAATCATGATTAAGCACACATGGTTACGATCTTGGAAATCACTAATCATTGATTAAAAGGTACTCAACACAGGCAATCAAGAGGCATAACTACTCCAAGGACAGGTAGCACAACAATTAGTTTTAAGAGCAATACTGATTATCAACAAAGTACTTAAGATACAAGGGTACCATCCTATGGAGAGCAAGTTGAAGAATCTCATCAAGGTCCTTTGTTTGATTCACCAATAATGATTAAGGACCTATTCACCTTTTTTCACTTGAGATGAACATGGGATTAGTGTCTCACAATAATTCAACCTTGGGTCAATAAACACCAAAACAATTAACAGCTTAAGCATAGATTTTTAGATAACCGTCTTAAGCTCTCCCATGGTCTCCAGTCCATCTCAAGGCACCTGCATGGTCTAGTTAGCACAATTTGGTACCCACCTCGGGATGGGTCCATGACGTTCAACCAAAAGTGCCTTTGGTACCCAAATAGTCTTTGTGCTAGTTCTAGGTGATCTCGTTATAGATCTAGCACAAGTGTATGATTTGGGTCTCCTAAGCGAATAAGATTGAGACAAATTTACTTGCTTAGGAACCTCACCTTTATTACATACCTTGGATAGATGACCCTGCTCACCACACTTGTAGCAGAAGCGTCGCTCAACCTGACATGACGCTTGCTGTTTGTCATTTTCCTTGGTGAGAGTCATCTTGGAGACTGCACATGCTTGATTCGTCAATAGAGGACAAGAAGTGATCGTGTGGTTCTTGTCATTGCATCCGAAGCATCTCCTTATCCCTTCACCCTTGTTGGTGTATGGACACGACGCAATGAGGTGTCCTGACTTGTTGCACTTAAAGCACCTCCTCTTCCCTTTTCTCTTTTTGTTCTTGGATGACATAGAGAAAAGGTCAGTGCAAACAACATGATTAATTGAATCTTTACCTTTTTCCAAGCTCATGTTGATTTCTTCATCTTTAGGAACATTCTTCTTATGGAGCTTAACACTTGCTGCAGTTTTTCCTTTCTCAAGCTTCTTCACCACGCGCCCGTGGATATCTTGAGAGAGTTGAGCAATGCGTCTTCTCCTTAGTTGTCTATGCTTCTTGTTCCCACACAATTTCTTTTGTGACCCTGCAACTTTTTGCTCATTTAAACACTCGCTTCCTTTTGAGGGACAGGGTTAGCACATGGTGATAGATTATCCAAATGAGTACTTGTGCAAGAATGAAGTTCACATGAATTTAAGTTCGTAATTACGACCTCATGAGCAACTTCAAGCATGATATGTCTATCCAAGAGATTATCATGATAACAAGACAATAAGTCATATTTTTTAGTTAGAGCAAGGTTATCATGACTTAACAATTCTACTTGACTCCTAAGCATAGAATTTTCAGTTTTAAGTTGAGCAGTATTAGATAATATATCATGATTATTTCTTTGCTCAATTAAAACAGATTCATACCGTTGGACCAAACCATCATGAGAGCATTTTAGCTCCTCATGTTCTTTGGTCATCTTCTCCAGGCTGTTGTTTGTTTTGATGAGTGTCTCCTCTAGCCTGAGAAGCGTCTCGCCTTGTTCCTTATTCCTTCTCAACAACTTAACCAAGAGTGCTTTGTCCTTTTTGTTGAGATGGATGTAAAAACGGTGAATCTCTTCTTCTTCCACATCATCGGTCTCATTTTCCCTGTCATTAATATTAGTGGAAGCAAAACAGGAAAATGTACTTTGTGATGATGTAGATTCCTCATCCTCATATTCCTCCTCATCATCGCTCTTGTCTCCACCATCATTGTTAGCAATAAGACATTTATTACTAGTGGGAGACAAACCTGTTGATGAGGTGGATTCATCGTTTGGTGGCCAATGCTTTTCTTCTCCCTTTGAAAGGTTAGCATCACAAGCAATATAGGGAGTAGGAACAGTACAATTTGCCACAAAATATTTTACTTTAATTCTATTCCATAAATCATGAGCATCAACAAATAGATCATTATCACTACTCATGATGGCAAAATAGGCACCTCTAGAAAGAGAATCAACTAAGATGTTGCAAGCATGGTGATTTAGAGATAGACATCTTAGTTCATTATTAGAAGGATTTTTACTAACATTAGAGGGAAAAATACTTCTACTAAAGACCTGTCTCAAATTAGGATCAACACTCATGAAAGCATTATAAATCGAGACAGACCAAGACTTGTAATTAGAGCCATCGCCTAAAAGAAGTTCTACAGTTACCTCTTGTGACGACATCGTCATCTCCGGACGGCTAAGCCCACACTGGAGAGGCCTAGCTCCGATACCAATTGAAAGTTCCCTTTGACCCGGGAACAAGATCTGGATGTCGCCTAGAGGGGGGGTGAATAGGCGAATAAAACTTATCAATTTAAAACTTAAATTCTTACTGTACTCGAAGACTAGAACGCAGTGGAATGAGAAGACCCTTCGAGTAGGTTGCAGCGGAATCAGAGATCCTGTCTCAAATGTCCTGCACTTCAAATAAAGCTTATACCACGGATAAGTGTTTGAAGTGCAGATATAAAATCGAGTAAGACAGAGAGTCAGGATACAATACAGAACAGAGCACACAGACGCAAGGATTAATCCCGAGGTTCGGCCAAGCCTGAAATGCTTGCCTAGTCCTCGTTGGAGTTAGCCACACCTGGGCTTGGAGTCTATTTCAACTCCTTCCTCTGTTTGCTCAGATCTGTCAGTATGACAGATAGAGCCTTTCACTATTGAGTTGGGTTACAACAAAACCGCGGCTGCTTACAAACTTCTTGACAGCACCTCAGCAGAGTAACGATACGCTCAAGACCTTGCTCTAGCTCTTAGCAGCTCTTCTCCACTCTCTAAAGGCTTATAGCTGTGCCTTCTACACAAGCTAGAGAGATACACACAAGAGGGAGAGTGAGAATTGATCAGAGTGATGTCTACACTTGTTGGCTGCGCTTTTTTTCTTACTTGAGGCGCCTAGGGGTCCCTTTTATAGGCACAAGGGGCCTAGGAGCTGTTGAGAGCAATCCAGGAAGGCAATCCTTGCCTTCTGTCGGGTGGCGCACCGGACAGTCCGGTGCACCACCGAACACTGTCCGGTGCCCGATTTCCTTCCAAAAATGGCGCAGTCGACCGTTGCAGTCTTGGAGCCGTTGGCGCACCGGACACTGTCCGGTGCACACCGGACAGTCTGGTGCCCCAACTGACCGTTGGCTCGGCCACACGTCACGCGCGGATTGCGCGGCCGACCGTTGGCCCAGCCGACCGTTGGCTCACCGGACAGTCCGGTGCACCACCGGACAGTCCGGTGAATTATAGTCGTACGTCGCCGACTTCTCCCGAGAGCGGCCTGTTCACCAGAGTTCAGCCTGTCGCACCGGACACTGTCCGGTGCACCACCGGACAGTCCGGTGTGCCAAGCCGAGCTGAGTCTTGGCTGCTCATAGCCAACACTTTTCCTTTTCTTTTCTTCTTCTTTTATTTCTGTTTCCAGCACTCAGACAAACATGTTATTACTCAAACAACAATGTATTAGGTCTGGAAACATACCTCCTCTTGGATTTTTACTTCTCTAGCACTTGACATGCTTAAGGTTAATGTTGGACTCATAAATCATCAAGTCAGCTTAACTTGATCTAGATTGATATTTCCGAGCTCCAACATCCTGCAAAGGTCACATAGAATATCTCCAATCATAGGAACAACCCAAACTAAAGGTCAGAGTGCACTTAGCTCTTTTGGGTTGCTTCCCGTTCTGTTTTTGATATTTGTTCTCGTTCTAGTGACCTTGATCTCCTTCTTAGAGCTTGGTCTTGAGCCTTATGACTTACACCACATAACTATAGATGTTTCCCCATTGGTTGTAAGTCACGTCCTTATGTAGTTATCCTTGAGTGTCGTAGCTGTTCTCAACTCGATCACCCTTGACTTTGCAAGCCTTCTTCTTCACCCTTGGCTTTGGGTTCCTCAGCCTCCTTGACCTTCTCCCGTGCACTTGGTACCTCGAAGCTTTTCTTGCCTCCGTCCTTGGCTTGATCAGTTGTCTCCGAGCTATGCACCCGAGTTTCACTTTATGCAATGTCCATCTTACTTGTGATGCCCATTATCTATCCATCATCTAGTCCTTGGACCATCACATTAGTTCACTTGTGTTGAACCCTGTTAGCTTTACATTGAGCACTTGTTCAACACTTAGCACACTAGTTAGTCCTTTAATTGAGTTGTCATCCAAACACCAAAACCCACAAGAGAGCTTTCAGGTTCAATCAGATGCAATAAAACTTAATCTATATCTGCATAATTATGAGCATATGAGAAAAAAAAGTAATAAGGGTAATTAGTGTCTTTCAGCAATTTACGAGCATTGTATGTAACATGGACGAAGCATCTAGGTAGTAATAGAGAATATTAAGTCTAGTGCAGGTCAAATATGTATCAGATAGTGATTGTCTTTATGATAGTAAATTAGAGAGTATGTAATTGTATTTTAAGCTTTGTAGGTAAAATTATATATAGTATGTTGAATTGAAGAAGAATCTCGTAAAGGTTTTACCATGTACCAGCAAGAAATCTAGATGATACAAAATCGAAAATTCAGATTTTAAAAATACAACAATGGAAAATAGACCATATACAATGGATATCTCAAACCATTCTTAAGTTCATGTGCACAAACAAAGTGTTAGATATGCATAAAGTCTGAAAACTACAATCTATTACTTGTAAATTTTGCCGCTAATGAATGCTCGTTGATTAAAGATTGCACAACATAGTGGAAAAAGAGCATTGTTCGGATAGAGTAGATTTGTTTCTGAAATTGTAGTAAGGAATGTTTTGTAGGTACCTGAAACAATAGTCAATGGATCCACATTCGTGACATTGCATTGTCTTACGGTTCATTGCTGGTTTCTTTGGACATTTGGTGCATGCTGGATACCACCATTTATTTTTTTCAGAAATTCGAACAATAGTCACAGTGCATTCACAACCTTCTTTCTGAAAAAATAAACGAAATTTAATTTAGGTACCAATTTAAATTCATGGCATTATTGTTGTATCTTGTAGAATATATAAGTTACCGGTATAGTGTAGGGATCAAATTCCAGTAGTTCTTTGATAGTTTTGTGTTGACGTTTTTGGGACGTCAAATGGAACAATGTCGTCATTTGTAAGCAGCGGCAATTGTAGTACCATTTCTTGTGTTGAAATCCTTTGACACAGAAGAAAAATATAATTGTGAACAATGTTAATTGAACTTCAATGTACATTTCTAATTTGGTAATGTGCAGTAACTATAAAATATTTGATGCAAGGAATGTGGTAAGTATTAAATTTGTGTATAGGCTAGTATATAAAGGTAGGAAACCTGTTATAGTATGGTTGAGCCTCTTCAATGGTTGGATTGAAGTGCCAATGGCAAGCTGCTCCACCATTGAGAACTATGTCACCTATATAGACGTAGAAAACATGGTAAGTAATGTTATGTGATGGATGCGGGTAGTAATATTGAATAAGTAAAATGGTTTGATAAGTAATGAAAACAGAGACCTTGATATTCTTTTGGTAAACATCCGACAAATAGAACTACAATTGGATTTTTCCTTTGTGGATCATAGACAGAATTATAGGAAAATTGTTCTGCCCGATTTCCCCATAGAGTTATCTTCATAATGTTATCACTGTCAAGTAATAGATATTTTGGATTGTTATATAACTTGGTGTCACATAGACAGTCTATGAACTTGATTTTTTGAGAAAAAAATGTTTTGTACAAACCTGAGATCTGTGATGAATACATTTCTAATCTTAGAGGTTGATTGAGTGGGTCCAGAATATATCGGGTTGATTTTAGTAACCTCCTTGATGAGACCAATAACATCTAGTGGAATTTTAAAAAAGAAAACTTTGTAATGGTCATAATTTCTTTGTAAATATTAGAAATATGGTAAAATGTAGAGAATGAGTAGAAGTGTAAAAGCACAATTGTAGGAACATACCATGGAATGTTTTAGCTTTTGGACCAAATGGGTCAATTTCATTGTATGGTGTCAATCGATAAACATATTGAGGAAATGTTGTTGGTGGTTCACGACATAGCTCAATTATAGTGAATTTTGTGAAGCATATCATAAAAGGAGCATCAACAACTTTGTAAGATGATTTTGCATAGATGACTCGAAAGCGCCTTATAATGTACACCTTGTTCACATCAATTAGAGGATTCTGCTCATGTACTATGTCGCTTGGAATCTCAGCATATATGCTATTTCCCTGTAAATAATGATTTAACATTCTATTAGCATTTGATTTTTTAAAGTATATCTATAAAGCATGTATAGAGCAGATACAAATTATATTTGGGAGACATATATGTGTGATGGCATTTTTTGTAAATATACTCTAAGGAAAATTTGTTTGTTACCATTGCATCTGTGAGCACCATATCAATGTGAAGTATTGGGCCATCATCTTTGATTCCCCTAAACTCCCATTTTCTATTCACTTGCACTTGCAATGCCGCATCTCTATCCTAAGGCGATAGATCTGAAAGTGCCTTGTATGTCATGCTAAAAAGTGAAATCAGAATATTAGCTGTAATGTTTGTATGAAATTTCTTCAACATAAGTATATTGGATTGTAATCTATTTTGTAAATGAAGTTATAACTTATGTTCCTAAGTACAATCATGGGTATTATTTTTTTATATGAATGTAATGCTAATAATAAAATCTGTTATTTATCATGAGAGGGAAAAAAGGATGGTAAGTTTTTTAACATGCAATATGTAATAGTAATTCTTTGTGTTAGGAAATTGTCTGCAATGAATATAACTAATTATGTAAATGACCTTATTGGTTCTATAAGAGTAAGAAAAGTATTTACCGTGAAAGCGAAGATGTCAATAGTAGTCGCATGTAATGTGGTATGCATATGTAGAAGTAGATATATATATATATATATATATATATATATATATATATATATATATATATATATATATATATATACATACATCTGTAGTTGTTAATGTAGTTTTTGAATATTGAAACGGGGGAATATTTCTTGATAAACAATATTTTTTGTTTCAGTCATTGCCTTCCCATTTTCATCTTCCACCAACACATGTAAACCCTTTTGGATGTAACTCGAGAGAAAGCAACATATAATTGGCCATGTGTAAATACTGGTTTTTTCAAATAGATTCCAACAAGATTCCAACATTGGATAATGTTTGTCCTTGGCTCTTATTAATTGTCATAGCATAGCATACTTTAATTGGATATTGTCTTCTTTCAAGGATGAATGGCAGTCTTGGAGTCTTTAAGCAGAGAGTAACCAATGGAATAATAAATTTTTTTCCTTTGTGTTGACCAACCATTATTTCGGCTTCTACAATCATGTTTCCTAGGGAGGTTATCATTAATCTTGTTCCATTGCAAAGACCTTCACTCTGGTTCATATTTCGTAATAGCATGATAGGAATACCTTTTTTCAGACATAATCGATGTTGTGGAAAGTTATTGCCATTAATTGAATTTAGAACTCAATGGGATATAATAGATCATAGGATCATGGCTGTATGGGGTCTTTCCAATTTTATCACAACTGAAATATTCATGTGTATTTCCAGGAATAGAAGAGACAATAAATTCATTTAGAGCATCAACAGTTTCATTTGTAGTGCTTAGTATAGCTCTTATCCTTAAGATATCCAATATCTGTATATCTTTGCTGCAAATCTGGATATGTTGAATCGACAATACATTCTATATTACCAGTTTGAGGAAGTAATAAAATATCTCTAGGCAACTGTATCTAGGAACTTTCAGTTTCAGCATTTCTTTTGTTGCTGGTACATTTACTTCACCAACATCAAGCAACCATTTACTAAATTCAGCAATTTCCTTTTTGTTTCAATAGATGGGCTACATGAAGGCACCTCATGTTTTGAGTCAGACTTATAACAGTAACAGAATCCCATAAATTAAGAGTTAGAGACAGTTTGCATCAATAATTTGGGAGCGTGTGCCACCTTCTATAACAGACAATATTTGTCGTGCATCACCTCCAAGAACTACTACCTTTCCACCAAAAGGTGTTTTTCAGCTTGTTCAAAATGTGGAGCTAGAAGGTCACGGAAAGTTTTGTCCAAAGCCTCAAAAGCAAATCTATGTCATTAAAGCTTCATCCCAAATAATCATATGAAAGTTGATTTCATTAACTCGGCTAGCATTGTTCCTCGTTTAATGTTGCAGGTGATGGTTTCGTGTAGTTCACATGGAATTTTAAAACGTGAATGTGCAGTGCGTCCTCCTGGAAGCAAAAGCGAGGCAACCCCAGATGAAGCCACTGTTAAAACAATTTTCTCTCTTGCTCTTAGATGACTAACTATAGCATTCCATAGAAAGGTTTTTCCCGTGCCTCCGTATCCAGAAACAAAGTAGAAACCAGATTTGTAGGAAAGACAGTCTGAACAATTGTATCAAAAGCATTCCTTTGCTGAATATTGAGCTGGGAAATGAGGAATTTAGATTCATCCAAAAGGTTATCAATATTATTTGACATTTCTTCTTCAATCAGACGATTTGGTGTCCAAGTCTGTGCTCCACTAAATCGTTGTGGTAGATTGAAATTCTCTATATTACCACCACTCTTGTTAAATAAAGTTGTTAATTTATCTAGCAAATGTTCCTTGAGCTCATTATCTGGCATTTGGTAATTAGGACAATTAAGTGCCTTGCGAAAGTTATACTCTATATCATCAGCTAGAAGCCTCCCTGACTTTTTGAAAGAATTCATACTCATCGCTGACCTGGCAATAAAGAAGCAAAGTGACAAATAGTTGTCGCAGCTGGTTGGGACTTGCCCAATGTAGCTGCTTCATCAAAGGCACTTAACCATTCTTGGTCATCATCAAGAAGTCCACGTGCTTTGCATGCTTCTTTAAATGAAGAGTAGACAATGTTTGTTATAAGTTCGTAGACATTCATAGCTAAAGGCTCCTTTGACTATTAATATAACATTCTAAGGTAGTACCTACCACCAGCCAATGGATGGACATAATACAAACGTCCTATCCTTTTCTCTCGACTTTTTCTAGGAAGCCAAGATCTACTTTTGTCATCCCACCTCCATTTTGTTGGGAAATCAGGATAAGTGAGGTTCCTAGCATCAGGAATTTTGCAAATTTTGTGCAAACCATTCAGTTAACATAGTTCTTTGAAGGTATGTTTGTGAAAGTACAATCGACCATGTTAGCTCCAGCATTATATGTGATGTAATTCTCATTTGGTAGGTGAACAGGCATTCTTTCAACAGATGGATAATATCTGTGTATGTCATATCCAAATACGCGCGCAGCATGAATCTTTATCACAATATATCTACTATCAAGATATTCTTTAACTTCGTCTCTTGTTTCTGTCTCATCATTATAGGGTGTATCTTCACCGTTTTGAAACACGTTGAAGAAAAACATTGCTTCGATCTGGGCCTTTGGTGACATATTTAAAAAGATACTTGATGAAAATAGTCTTGTTACACAATTCAACATTTATATGTCCCATGTATTTTTTTAGCAACAATAAATTTGAAGGTACAACATATTTATTATCAAGTCTGATGCCTGATTTCGTGACATATCGACTAGTATTTCTTCGTCTATAGAGAACAAACCCATTTCCATCAATGGTAGTCTTCTTCTTGGAAATTTTTGGGAATTTTTTGGTACATCTTCCATCTTTCATGCAAGGTGCATTTTTATTATAATCTCCGCAAGGACCATGTATCATATGTTCTGCAACCAAGATATATCCTAATGGATCAATTTCTAGGTCTGGAATTTCTGCGGTGATTAGAGAGTCTATTGATTCAACACTTGATTGAGAAGTTTCATTGGATACCCAAAATATTATATGAGCATGTGGTAAACCTCTCTTTTGGAACTCAAGTGTGAAGAACTGTGAAAAACATAGGTGTAAACCAAAAAAATTAAAAGGAATATAAATAAATGACAACTAAATGATAGATGTCAGTGAAAAGGTACCTGCAACAAATAGCCCAAATATAGATCCAGATCTAATGTCTTGTAATAATTCATTGAGTTTTAAATTGAAAACTCGTACAATGACGTCTGATCTATCGGCAGGAGCCTGTCCAGGCTCAAGGCTTTCAGTGATTTCTATCCAATTTGGATTACATGTGAAAGTGACAAAAATCAGGAGGTCCATATAATTTACAAATAGCTAAGCCATCATGATAATTTTGAAGCATATATCGTCGTCCTCCGACATGTGAAGCTGGAAGAATTACTCTTTTTCCCATTTCTTCACCGTTTATACAGCCACGACTAACAGCATCAGATATTCCTTGAATACTTTCCATTCTAAGTTTTGTTTGATTTTGAACAATATATTGAAGGCGAGATTCATCGATAGCTGCACGCGCATCAACCTTTGCTTGGCTTGATAGCAATCCATAACATAAAAAGGGGTTTGGCTGATTTCTTCTATAGTGAAATTGGTAGCAATAATATTCTTGCATAGTCATGTGGCAACATTTTGGTTTGTTAGCCAGATTCACTCCATTATATAGAACACCAACTTGAAACCCTCATTCACCAAAAGGGAATAAAAGGGGATAATGCAATGCCATATATGCCGGGTGCAAAGAGGAAATACGTTTTAATTCTCGGCTATGTGTTTCAATGATGATATCTCGCTTAAATTTATCCAAAGAGAAATCCCCAACAACTAACAATGCAAGTTCATCAGTTGTTGGTAGATTGTATTGAACTGAGTCACCTTCTTTTGCACCTATTATTCTAATAATGAATTTTCATCACCATATTCAGCCATACGATCCCTGGCCATTCTAAACGTTTTAGCAAATGGATTGCATTCATCTAGCATTTTTATGAGTTCCTCTATAATCGAAGGATCAAGAACTTCAGCGGTCATATTGTTTGAATTGAGACATTTTAATCTATTTTGCACTTCATTTGCAGTATCATATATGTAAAGCTGTAAATATTTTGGAGATGAGCCATCACTTGGTAAAAGAGAACCAATTCGATGATGAACCTGGCCACATATTTTGAAAAGTGGAGGCCCACGACCATCATTCATAGTATTATCGATTTGTGCACCCATGGATGTAAAAGCAAACAATTGTACTGGCGTATGCTTCTCACAATCTTTTTGATATTGAATCACCGTGGAACTTAGACAATGATGCTAATGGCTCAGGCCTAGGTGTGTAAGAAGGAATTGATAGCTTTCCACTTGCAACAATTATAATATTGGACAATTCCATCTCTATTACTGGAATTGCGTTCCGCATGCCAAAATAAAGCATGGCAATGTTGGCATTCATAGTCTGGTGTTCCAAGATGGGACCTATCTCGATATGAAGCTATAAGATGCATTTGTTACAATATATGTCGGTGGTTAGTTATGGGAAGAAAAATAAAGAGGTGTAAAGTTTTTAAGAATACTATTCCCATACCTTTAAGGGCATTTATATATTCCGAAGAGAAATAAACACTGGCCATGGGTGTTAATGCTATGTCTAGGTCCTGCGCAACAATTAATTAAATCAAAGACTATGACATTAAAATACTATGAATTTGGTTTCAAATTTTTTTGGCTCAACTACCTCTGGTTAGCAAACGTTTTTGTTCAAGTGCCCGCTTTCGATTTTGGCGTGCAAGTGTGGCATTCTTGGATACTACAACGTTGCAAATATTTTTAGGAGTAAACTAATAGTTGATGCTGACTGTTGTATTGTTTCAGAGGACCTGTTAGAAGGTGTGATTCTCGTTGCCCATGGCCTGCATCTCAGAAAAAAACAAATTGACTGAATTTTTTTAGTTTAAAGTAGTTTTTTAGTTGTACCTATGTAGTTTATGTCTTTTTTTCTCTTTTATTTGTATATTTAGTTTGTTAATAAGCTTACAGTAGTAGCAAATGCATATAAAAATCTGTGCTAAGGTATTCCGAGCAAATATTTAGAAGTTAGCTAAGCTCGTGTTTCCAATCCAATGATTAGGATATAATATGAATTTGTAAAAACATAACAAATTACTAAGCGAAGGATCATAATAACTGAATATTCATTTAAGTAAACCACACTGTTTATGAAAAAGGATTATATAATGAAATGTAACTTGATGAAGCATTTTTTCTCTAACCAGATATGTAGTTAATGCAGCTCTCCATCTTTTTTTCCAAACCAAATATAAGGATTTACTGTATATTGAAATTAGCAAAGCAGTGAGCCATAAATCCATGGACAAATCTGTACTATACATTCAAAAAATGAATGTCTTATCTAGTGGTAATGCAGCAAGCACACAGAATGTTTAGAGTAAATGTACAAAGCAATAGATAGTAAAGCACACTTTTTATGAAAAGGATTCTATAATGAAATGTACCTTGATGAAGCAGGTTTTTTTCCCTGACAGATATGTAGAAGTTAATGAAGCCCTTCCTTTTTCCAAACCAAAGATAATATTTTCTATAAATTGAAACTAACAAAATAGTTAGCAGTGAATGCATGGACATATATGTGATAAGGTACTATAGATTAAATAAATGAACGTATTGTTTTAGAGGTAATGCAGCAAGTACACATAATGTTTAGAATAAATGAAATGTACCTTGATGAAGCAGGTTTTTTACCTGACCAGATATGTAGAGGTTAATGAAGCCCTTCCTTTTTCCAAACCAAAGATAAGGATTTTCTATAATTTGAAACTAACAAAACAGTTAGCAGTGAATGCATGGACAAATATGTGATAAGGTACTATAGATTAACAAAACAGTTAGTACAACACATATGTATTTGGGAAATGTAATTAAATGGATGACCAATACTTGCATTGGGAAGTTACCAAGTGCAAGCATACATAATGTTTAGAGTAAATGTACAAAGCAATATATAGTAAAGCACATTGTTTATGAAAGGATTCTATAATGAAATGTACCTTGATGAAGCAGGTTTTCTCCCTGGCCAGATATGTAGAAGTTAATGAAGCCCTTCCTTTTTCCAAACCAAAGATAAGGTCTTTCTATAAATTGAAAGTAACAAAACAGTAAGCAGTGAATGCATGGACAAATATATGATAAGGTACTATAGATTAAAAAAATGGACGTCTTGTTTAGAGGTAATGCAGCAAGCACACATAATGTCTAGAGTAAATGTTCAAGCAATGGATAGTTATGCAAAGAAGAAATACGTAATAGTACCACTACTGGGAAAAAGTTATATTGGAGGACACTATTAGGAAAAGGAATGTGTAATCAAATGTTTCTTGATGAAGCAGATTTTATTTCCTTGAGCAAATTTGTAGAATTTTATGAAGCCGTGCTTCCAAACCGAAGATTATAATTTACTGTAAGCAGTAAATGCACGATCAATTATATGGTGAAGTAGTATAAATACAAAATAAACGTCATGTTTATAGGAAATGTAGCAAGAATGTGTAATGTGTAGAGGAAATCTAGCAAGCACATTGACTATATACGACAGGACGGGGAAAAGTCAGTACCACTACACACCCAAGCTATAATTTTGTATCAAATTAAATTAATAATGACAAAGCAGTAAGCAGTAAATGCACGGTCGATTATATAGTGAGGTACTTTAAATAAAAAAATAAACATAATCGCCATTGACAATATGAAGCACAAAACCCTAATAGTGAGAGCAGATAGACATATGTATTTGGGAAATGTAATTGAACGGACGACTAATACTTGCATTGGGAAGTTACCAAGTGCGAGCAGATAGACAGACCTCTGATGGATAAAAGACATATGTATTTGCAAACCCTAATAGTGAGGAACGGACGACCAATACTTGCATTGGGAAGTTACCAAGTGCGAGCAAATATACAGACATCCGTTGGGTAAAAGACATGTATTTGCAAACCCTAATAGAGAGGACACTGAAGTGCAAGCATGAAAGGGAAATGTGCCCTTGGGCCATTTCTAAGTATTTTGGTGATTTAGTGTCCAACACAAGTGCCTAAGTGTAAAAAGGTGGACAAAGTACAAATCAAGAATTAAGGTATGTTTCTCAGACTTAGTACATTGTTTTATGGACTAATGTATTGTCTAAGTGCTGGAAACAGGAAAAATTCAATTGGAAATGTCTTGGCTCGAGCAGCCAAGAATCTGCTGAGTCTGCAAGCACCGGACTGTCCGGTGGTGCACCGGACAGTGTCCGGTGCGCCAGGCTGGCTCGAGCGAAGTGGCTGCTCTCGGGAATTCACCGGCGACGTACGGCTAAAATTCACCGGACTGTCCGGTGTACACCGGACTGTCCGGTGAGCCAACGGTCGGCCAGGCCAACGGTCGGCCGCGCAATCTGCGCGGGACACGTGGCCGAGCCAACGGCTAGAAGACGGCACCGGACTGTCCGGTGTGCACCGGACATGTCCGGTGCGCCAACGGCTCTCAGGCTGCCAACGGTCGGCTTCGCTATTTAAGGAAGGAAATCGGGCACCGGACAGTGTCCGGTGTGCACCGGACTGTCCGGTGCGCCAGTCGACAGAAGGCAAGATCAACCTTCCAAGATTGCTCCCAACGGCTCCTAGCTGCCTTGGGGCTATAAAAGGGACCCCTAGACGCATGGAGGAATACACCAAGCATATCCTAATCATTTCTAAGCACCAAGACATCGATTTCGCGCGTTCTTTTCATTGTGATAGCAATAGAGCTCTAGTGGAGTTGTGAACTCATTGAGTTGTGTTGCGAGCTCTTGTTGCGACTTGTGTGCGTGTTGACACTCTGATTCTTGTGTCTTGTGTGCGTTGCTAATCCCTCCCTTGCTCCGTGTTCTTTGTGAATTTCAAGTGTAAGGGCGAGAGGCTCCAAGTTGTGGAGATTCCTCGCAAACGGGATTGAGATAAAGCAAGCAAAACACCGTGGTATTCAAGTGGGTCTTTGGACCGCTTGAGAGGGGTTGATTGCAACCCTCGTCCGTTGGACGCCACAACGTGGAGTAGGCAAGCGTTGGTCTTGGCCGAACCACGGGATAACCACCGTGCCATCTTTGTGATTGATCTTTGTTGGTTATTGTGTTTTGTTGAGGATTCCTCTATAGCCACTTGGCAATTATTGTGCTAACAATTAACCAAGTTTTTGTGGCTTAAGTTTTGAAGTGTTACAGGATCACCTATTCACCCCCTCTAGGTGCTCTCAATTGGTATCGGAGCCGTTCTCTTCACAAAGGGACTAACCGCCCGAAGAGATGGATCCTAAGGGGAAGGGAATCGTGATCAACGACAAAGAGAAGGAATCCTTCGTCAATGAGCCGAAGGACGACAAGCCTACCGACTCCGGCTCGGGCCATAGACGGAAGGAAGGGAAGAAGAAGAAACGAGGCGCATCAAGGAGATTGTCTATTATGACGACAGCGACGAGTCCACTTCTTCCCAAAAGGACGACGACCACAACGACTACGAGAGAAGGAAACCGGTTAATTCGAACTTTTCTTTTGACTACTCTCATATTCCGCAAAGTTCAAATTCACATTTGCTCTCCATTCCACTCGGCAAGCCCCCACACTTTGATGGGGGACTATGGATTTTGGAGCCACAAAATGCGTAGTCACCTATTCTCTCTCCATCCTAGTATATGGGAGATTGTGGAGAGTGGAATGCATTTTGATAGTTCGGATAGTCCCATGCTCATTAATGAACAAATTCATAAGAATGCACAAGCTACTACTGTTCTTCTAGCTTCTTTGTGCAGGATGAATACCATAAAGTGAGCGGCTTGGATAACGCCAAGCAGATCTAGGACACCCTCAAGATTTCTCATGAGGGGAACGACGTCACCTTGCTCACCAAGATGGAGTTGGTGGAGGGCGAGCTTGGACGGTTCGCGATGATAAGGGGCGAGGAGCCGACACAAACATACAACCGGCTCAAGACCCTTATCAACAAAATAAGGAGCTACGGAAGCACGTGATGGACGGACCACGACATCGTCCGACTGATGCTAAGGTCCTTTACCATTCTTGATCCTCATTTGGTAAATAATATTCGTGAGAATCCCAGGTACACCAAAATGTCGCCCGAAGAAGTCCTTGGAAAATTCGTTAGCGGGCGGATGATGATCAAGGAGGCGAGGTACGTGGACGACGCCTTGAATGGTCCGATCAACGAGCCGCAACCCCTTGCTCTCAAGGCAACAAGAAGCAAGGAGGCGCTACCTAGTAAGGTGGCACAAATTGAGGCAGCCGGACTTAATGATGAAGAGATGGCCCTCATCATCAAAAGATTCAAGACGGCGCTTAAAGGTCGCAAGGACAGCCAAGCAAGACCAAAGCCAAGGGGAAGCGCTCATGCTTCAAATGCGGTAAGCTTGGTCATTTTATTGCTAACTGTCCCGACAATGATAGTGAACAGGACCAAGGGAGCAAGAGGGAGAAGAAGAAGGCATACAAGAAGGCAAAGGGCAGGCACATCTAGGCAAGGAGTGGGATTCGGATTGCTCCTCCTCCGACTCCGACAATGAAGGACTCGCCGCCACCGCCTTCAACAAGTCATCCCTCTTCCCAAACGAGCGTCACACTTGCCTCATGGCAAGAGAGAAGAAAGTAAGCACTCATGATACTAGTACTTATGCTTCTTCAAGTGAGGATGAGTCTAGTGATGATGATGAGATAGATTACTCATGCTTATTCAAGGGATTAGATAGATCTAAAATTAATAAGATTAATGAGTTGATTGATGCTTTGAATGACAAGAATAGATTACTAGAAAAACAAGAGGATCTTTTATATGAGGAGCATGATAAATTTGTTAGTGCACAAAAATCTCTTGCTCTTGAAATTAAAAGGAATGAAATGCTCTCTAGTGAATTATCTTCTTGTCATGAAACCATTGCTACTTTAAAGTGTTAATGTTGATTTAAATGCTAAACTAGAAGTAGCTAGTAAATCTAATTCTTGTGTAGAATTTGTTGAAACTTGTAATAGGTGTAAAGACTTCGATGTTGATGCTTGTAGTGATCATTTAGTGTCAATTTCCAAATTAAATGAGGAATTGGCTAGTCTTAATGCCCAACTTAAGATTAGCAAGAATAATTTGACAAGCTAAAATTTGCAAGGGATGCCTACACAACTGGTAGACACCCCTCCATTAAGGATGGACTTGGCTACAAGAGGGAAGCCAAGGACTTGACAAGCCATAAGGCTCCTATCTCCGCCAAGGAGAAAGGGAAGGCTCCTATGGCTAGTAATGCTAAAAAGAACCATGCTTTTATGTATCATGATAGGATACAAACTAGAAATGCTTATAGGAGTTATAATGCTTATGATGATTTTGATTCTCATGCCATGTTTGCTTCTAGCTCTTCCTATATGCATGGTAGAGATATGTCTAGGAGAAATGCTATTCATCATGTGCCTAGAAAGAATATTATTCATGCTCCTAGGAAAGTAATGAATGAACCTTCTACAATTTATCGTGCTTTAAATGCGTCCTTTGCTATTTGTAGAAAGGATAGGAAAATAGTTGCTAGGAAGTTAGGGGCAAAATGCAAGGGACAAAACTTGCATTTGGGTCCCTAAGGATATTTGCACTAACCTTGTAGGACCCAACATGAGTTGGGTACCTAAGACCCAAGCCTAAATTTGCCTTGCAGGTTTATGCATCCGGGGGTTCAAGCTGGATTATCGACAGCGGATGCACAAACCATATGACGGGGGAGAAGAAGATGTTCACCTCCTACGTCAAAAACAAAGATTCCCAATTCAATAATATTCGGTGATGGGAATCAAAGCAAGGTAAGGGTTAGGTAAAATTGCAATCTCAAATGAGCACTCCATCTCTAATGTGTTTTTAGTAGAGTCTCTTGGATATAATTTGCTATCTGTTAGTCAATTATGCAATATGGGATATAACTGCTTGTTTACAAATGTAGATGTGTCTGTCTTTAGAAGATGTGATGGTTCACTAGCTTTTAAGGGTGTACTAGACGACAAGCTTTACTTAGTTGATTTTGCAAAAGAAGAGGCCGGTCTAGATGCATGCTTAATGGCTAAGACTTGCATGGGCTGGCTGTGGCATCGCCGCTTAGCACATGTGGGGATGAAGAACCTCCACAAGCTTCTAAAGGGAGAACATGTGATAGGTCTAACCAATGTTCATTTCGAAAAAGATAGACCTTGTGCAGCTTGTCAAGCAGGGAAACAAGTGGGAGGCTCTCATCACACCAAAAATGTGATGACAACATCAAGACCCCTGGAGCTGCTACATATGGACCTCTTCGGACCCGTCGCCTATCTGAGCATAGGAGGAAGTAAGTATGGTCTAGTTATCGTTGATGACTTTTCCCGCTTCACTTGGGTGTTCTTTTTGCAGGATAAGTCTGAAACCCAAGGGACCCTCAAGCGCTTCCTAAGGAGAGCTCAAAATGAGTTTGAGCTCAAGGTGAAGAAGATAAGGAGCGACAACGGGTCCGAATTCAAGAACCTTCAAGTGGAGGAGTTTCTTGAGGAGGAGGGGATCAAGCACGAGTTCTCCGCTCCCTACACACCTCAGCAAAATGGTGTGGTAGAGGGAAGAACAGCTCATAGATATGGCGAGAACTATGCTTGGAGAATTCAAGACCCCCGTGTACTTTTGGTCGGAAGCCGTGAACACGGCCTGCCACGCCATCAACAGGGTCTACCTTCACCGCCTCCTAAAGAAGACGTCGTATGAGCTGCTATCCGGTAACAAACCTAATGTATCGTATTTTCGTGTTTTTGGGAGTAAATGCTACATTCTAGTGAAGAAGGGTAGGAATTCCAAATTTGCTCCCAAAGCCGTAGAAGGCTTTTTATTAGGTTATGATTCAAATACAAAGGCGTATAGGGTCTTCAACAAATCATCGGGTTTGGTTGAAGTCTCTAGCGACGTTGTATTTGATGAGACTAATGGCTCTCCAAGAGAGTTGTTGATCTTGATGATGTAGATGAAGAAGACGTTCCAACGGCCGCGATACGCACCATGGCGATTGGAGATGTACGGCCTCAGGAACACTTGGAGCAAGATCAACCGTCTTCCTCAACTATGGTGCATCCTCCAACCCAAGATGACAAACAGGTACCTCAAGTGGAGGCACATGATCAAGGGGGAGCACAGGATGTTCAAGAGGAAGAAGCACCTCAGGCACCTCAAACCCAAGTTCGAGCGACAATTCAAAGGGATCATCCCGTCGATCAGATATTGGGTGATATTAGCAAGGGAGTAACTACTCGCTCAAGATTAGTTAATTTTTGTGAGCATTACTCTTTGTCTCTTCTATTGAGCCTTTCAGGGTAGAAGAGGCCTTGCTAGATCCGGACTGGGTGTTGGCCATGCAGGAGGAACTCAACAACTTCAAGCGCAACGAAGTTTGGACACTGGTGCCTCGTCCCAAGCAAAATGTTGTAGGAACCAAGTGGGTGTTCCGCAACAAACAGGACGAGCACGGGGTGGTGACGAGGAACAAGGCTCGACTTGTGGCAAAAGGTTATGCCCAAGTCGCAGGTTTGGACTTTGAGGAGACTTTTGCTCCTGTGGCTAGGCTAGAATCAATTCGTATCTTGCTAGCATATGCCGCTCACCATTCTTTCAGGTTGTACCAAATGGATGTGAAGAGCGCTTTCCTCAACGGGCCGATCAAGGAGGAGGTGTACGTGGAGCAGCCCCTGGCTTCGAGGATGAACGGTACCCCGACCACGTGTGTAAGCTCTCTAAGGCGCTCTATGGACTTAAGCAAGCCCCAAGAGCATGGTATGAATGCCTTAGAGACTTTTTAATTGCTAATGCTTTCAAGGTTGGGAAAGCCGATCCAACTCTTTTTACTAAGACTTGCGATGGTGATCTTTTTGTGTGCCAAATTTATGTCGACGACATAATATTTGGTTCTACTAACCAAAAGTCTTGTGAAGAGTTTAGCAGGGTAATGACACAGAAATTCGAGATGTCGATGATGGGCGAGTTGACCTACTTCCTTGGGTTCCAAGTGAAGCAACTCAAGGACGACACCTTCATCTCCCAAACTAAGTACACACAAGATTTGCTAAAGAGGTTTGGGATGAAGGACGCCAAGCCCGCAAAGACGCCGATGGGAACCGACGGACACACCGACCTCAACAAAGGAGGTAAGTCCGTTGATCAAAAAGCATACCGGTCCATGATAGGTTCTTTGCTTATTTATGTGCTAGTAGACCGGATATTATGCTTAGCGTATGCATGTGTGCTAGATTTCAATCCGATCCGAAGG